>CM060451.1:155452147-156652147 GCA_030545235.1 Helianthus tuberosus | reverse complement strand
AGAACAGGTACACACTTCTAAGCGAAAATGGGGAAGAAGAAAAAGTGACTGATGAAGAAATTGCTGATAGATTACATCCTTTAGACATTATGTTCATGAAGGATCAATATGAAAAAGAAAAGAAAAATAACAAAGAAATCAGAAGAGCATTAAAAGGCATATCAAATGCTGGAATACAGCTGTTTGAAAGAATGGCTTTTTCAGACTTTGATTTATGCATCAACTATGATTATGCGCACAATAAAAAGGTTATATCAGTGCACCAAAGACAAGAATTCCCTCAGAGCTATTGGAAAATGCAAGATCTAGAGACATCATTGTACTGCCAAGTAAAAGCAATAGACATAATTATGGTGTAATCTTCAGAGATATTGAGAAGAACAAAGATCTATTCAGAAGTGTTGATATCTGCAAGTACTTAAATCAAACACTGAAGTTTATTATGAAAAGTATGAACAGGAGACAAGAACAACTTCAGAAGACATGAATGAACATGGAGGATCAAAGACAAGAAATCGAACAAATGATTGAAGAATGGATTCAAGCAAGAACCTAGTACAAAGACATGTATGACATCTGCAACAAGTATATCTCTTACAAGAAAAAATTAAAGGAAGGAGATGTGCTAAAGAAATTGAAGCTGATTTGAAGAACATGCTTGTTTTTAAATTTTCATTTCACTATGTAATTTGTTTTTCAGAACATCAGTAACTAGTTTGATTTGCAAATGTTGAGTTTCCACTGTTTGGAAATTTTGTGTTCATAAGATTGTTCATTTTCTTACAATACTTAGGGGGAAACTGTTAGGAAACTTTATTTGTAAGTATTGAAGAAAATCATATTCAACTTGATTTGTGAAGAAGATAACAGTCCTGAAGATCATAACAAGATGAAGAAGATCGGATAAGACAACTGAAAGCAACAATATCTACTAAAAGTATCATAAGTTAATCAAGAGCTGAAGAAGGTTATCAGAAAAGGTCTTTCTGATGGATCTGATGATATTTCTGATGAAATATCATCAGTTTCTGACAATTCTGATCATCAGATTTTCTGATTATTTGTTCACCAGAATTTCTGATGAAGTGGTTTATCAGAATTTCTGATATAGAACCCCACTTGTCTAAAAATCTGGTCTATCCTGCCACACTAACCGAAGCAAGTTGACATTATTGGATCTCATGATGACAAAGGCAAATTGATTGTTGGATTCAATGAATATGTCAAGGAGTTACTTTTTGCAGGAATATACATGAATAAACAAATGTTTATTCATGTATTCAAGCCATCTATAAATAGAAGGCTCATCAAGCAAAGGAAAATGAGTTAAGCTAAGCATTCATACATACTACAAACTCCATTGTCCCTTCATCTCGGAATTCAAGTATTCATTTATAATAGAGAATAATCTTACAATCACCTTGTAAACCATTTTGTTTCAAAATGATATAAACTTGAAAATTCTGTAAGTCTTGTTTCTTGAAAGTCTGATTTTCATTTCCGCACACGATTTTCATATCTATTGAAATCACTTGCCATATTACGTGAAAAGAAGTTTTTAAGTCCAAACCGGGACCAACAAAATCTGATCATCAGATTTTCTGATGAAACCCCACTTGTCTAAAAATTCAGTTCTACTCTGCTACAATAATAGAAGCAACTTGACATCATTGGATATCATGATGACAAAGGCAACTTGATTATTGGATTCAATGAATATGTCAAGAAGCTACTTTTTGCAGAACATATACATGAATAAACAAATGTTTATTCATGTATCTGAGCTCTCCATAAATAGAAGGCTCATCAAGCAAAGAACAATGACTTAAGCTTAGCATTCAATACATACTACAAACTCCATTGTCCTTTCACCACAGAATTACACAAGTATTTGTTTGTAATAGATAATAATCTCACAGTCACCTTGTAAACCATTTTGTTTCAAAGTGATATAAACTTGAAAATTCTGTAGGTCTTGTTTCTTCCGCACACTATTTTCACATTTGTTGAAATCACTTGCCATATTACGTGAAAAGAAGTTTTTAAGTCCAAACTGGGACCAACAATTGGTATCAGGGTAGATTGAATAAATCATTTTCAAAAGATCAATCGCTCATCTTCTTTTCTCTAAACACGACAAACTTTCAAACATGGAATAATGCTTTTAACATTGGTTCAATGTCTAAACCTCCGACCTTGGTCAGAGAGGAATACCCACAATGGAAAATCAGGATGGTCAACTTCCTTAATGGACATGACCGAGCTCTGTTTCAATCCATTGAAAGGGGTCCACATGTACCAATGACTATAATACCAGCTATTCCAGCAACTGATCAATCACCAGGAATCCCTGCCTCCCAGGCTCCCAAAAGTGAAAGTCTTTGGAGCCTAGAAAATAATGATCTGGTGGCTGTAGATGAAAGGGCCAAATCACTTATAATAATGGCTCTCCCTATTGACATGTTCTCTCAGGTTGATGCATGTGCATCGGCCAAAGATATATGGGATCAGTTGAAAAATCTTTGTGAAGGAGGGGAAAGGATGAAAAGAAACAAAAGAACAAATTATGTTTCCTCATATGAGAGATTCAAAAGTTTACCAAATGAAAAACTATATGAAACATATCACAGATTTGCAAAACTTTTGAATGAGCTAATGAAATTTGGTATTATAAAATAAAATGATGAAAGGAATATAAAATTTCTGGATGCTTTGCCTAGAGAATGGAGAAGTCTAACCATGACTTTGTCCTCTCCCTTAGAACGAGGCAATATGAGTCTTTGATGTGCACAAAATGCAACATATAAATTACATCAATTGTGGCATAAAACTAACCCTTTTTAGTACTAATGTTGGAAAAAGTGTGCTTTTGTCTTCCTTTTGTATTTTCAGGATTAAATGAGCTCGAATTAACAAAAGAAGCAAAAAGGCAGCTAAATCTAGCATAAATACAAGAAAAGGAACAAACGTGGCATGCCCGACCCCCCGACAGCATCTTCCCAAGCAAAATCAAGAAAATAGAAGGCTGAACACGCCCCGTGCTCAGTGAACACGGGGGCGTGCCCAAGTACCAACAGAAAATACAAAGTTGTAGAAGCTTCTATCGCCCAACACGGGGCCGTGCTCAGCGGACACGGGGCCGTGGTCAACTCTAAGATTCGCACAATCTGGGGAAATCTTGATAGTACAGATTTGCTTCTGCACATGGGGGCGTGCCCAGTGAACACGGGGGCGTGGTTAACTAATGCGGACAAGATCAATTAATGAAGACAAAGAAGGATGTGGACACGGGGCCATGCCCGAGCTTCTGTTCAGCCTATAAATAGGGGTGCTTGGCTCCATTGCAAACCATCTCTTGGCACACCACCTCTCTCACACTTCACCCACCACCCACCACCACCATAACACCACCATCCACCACCATCATCCATTGTCCATCATAGAGTGTGTGAGTCGTCTCGGGATCCAAGATTGATCGTAAGAGTTCTTGACAATCAAGGCCATGTTTGCCTAAGTCTCTTACATCACTTGGTGAAGACAAAGTGTCTAGTGTAATACTTTTTATTTTTAATCTTTTCGCACTTTTTACTTGGTTATGTATTAATGACTTTAATAACTAGTTTCTTATGTTGAAGGTGATTTTTCCTTATCGTTTGTCCGTGGTGTCTGGGCATTATTTTACTGTCTATATAAAATAAAAGATTTTCACCATTCATATCTCCATGGTCTATATGGAGGTATGTTGGCTACCTGGTTGGGGGTTAAGGGAACGGTTTGGTAAAAGTCTTGCCTTGTTTAGTGTATAGATCCTGCAAGGACCTGGGTCAAATTTAGTAGGACCTCCTTCAATACTTAACGGTATTGGATGGCGGGGGTCCAAACTCTTTGACCCCCTCATATGTAAACTACTATTAATACTTTAACCCAGCTACTTAGGACTGTATCCCTGCTGACTCAGACTACTTAGCCGAGGGTAACGTCACCTTCAAAAGAGGGGCCTACCATAATATGCATTAATAACTTAATTAATTATCTTTCAATAATCCGACCCTTTAGGATTGTATCCTTGCTGACTCAAACTACTGGGTTGAGGGTAACGTCACCTTCAAAAGAGGGGCCTACTACAATAACTAAGATAATCTCTTAAAAAGTGCAAAAGTGCGGAAATAATCAAAGGTTAAACTAAACACGAGTCGGAGCCAAGTGATTCATCTTGTCTATCTGTTTTTATTTTATTTTTATTTTTCAGCATTTTAGTTAGTTTTTATTTTTCTATTTTAAAACCTTTTTCTAAACTTTTTATTTGATTAGACGTTGAGGATAAACCGGTACTAAAAGCTCTTGTGTCCTTGGACGATCTCAGTATCTTACCAACACTATACTACGCTCACGATGGGTGCATTTGCCCATATGTGTGTTTAGTGTTAGTAAATATCGTGTTTTATAAATTTAAAACTTGGCTAAAAAAGTGTAAAAGGGCTTAAAATATACTTAAACCTACATATACACCTAACGCACATCAAGTTTTTGGCTCTGCTGCCGGGGACACAAGGATTTTAAGAAAGTTAAGAATCAACGGCCTAATCGTTTTTTCTAATTTTTCTGTTTTTTTTTGGATTTTCGTAGTTTTTCAGTTTCTGCAGAGCTCAGCACGGGCCGTGCCTGGTCGGATCGGACACGAGCCGTGCCCAGCATTATCACTGGCAGTTTTTATTTTCCGAGTTACAGAGAGCTGAGCACGGGGCCGTGTCGGTGCAACACGGGGCCGTGTCCAACTCCCCAGTAACAGGGATCCGGAAAACAATCGTTGTACCTCCGACCACGGGCCGTGTTCACTGAGCACGGGGCCGTGGTGGACCTTCTGACCAACGTTCTTTTCTGTTTTATTACAGGACTTGGAACCCAGGCGCCACATTTGAACTTCCTACGTAGTGTATGAGCTCCAGTGCTAGTAGAGACATAAAAGAACCTTTAGAAGAACCCGAACGCTTTCTCAGAAAAATACTTAAAGCTAAAAACCAAGAGAAAGTTTCAGGGGACCCACTTCCAATGGTGGACCAACGTACCCTTATGGATTACCTACGGCCCACTGTAGGTAATCTCGGCGACGCTATCAATGCACCGAATGTCAAAGCCAATAACTTCGAACTTCGACCGCATTTGATACAAATGCTTCAAAACTCCGCATCCTTTCATGGGCTTGCGGACAAGGATCCCCATCTACATATTACTAATTTCTTAGAAATATGTGACACCTTTCGGATCAATGGAGCATCAAATGACGTCATCCGCCTTCGAATGTTTCCATTTTCACTAAAAGACCTAGCTAAGGCTTGGCTTAACACCCTCCTAGTTGGCTCGGTAAACACCTGGGATGAACTAGCCCAAAAGTTTCTATATAAGTATTTCCCTCCTGCTAAAACGGCTAAATTAATGACTGAAATTAATACATATTCACAAGAGGATGGGGAATCCTTATATGAAACTTGGGAAAGGTTCAAGGAGCTACTAAGAAAGTGTCCTCATCACGGTCTTGCGGTATGGCAACAAGTATCCACTTTCTACAATGGGTTGTTGCCACACACGAGACAAACACTTGATTCTAGCTCCGGGGGACTTCCAGGTAATCGTCGCACAAATGAAATATATAATCAAATTGAGGAAATTGCTCAAACCAATTTTCATTGGCACACTCCCCGAGGCAATAAATCTATTGCTCCGGGCGCCCATAAGGTTGATGAAAGCACTTCTTTACAAGCCCAAATCGAGGCCCTTTCTTCAAAAATAAAAAAAGTTAGAAATGGCAAAAACGGCCTAGGTTATGGCTTGCGAAGGGTGTGGTGGACCACATGAAAATTGGAGTTGTATGAAAGAAATAGATGATCAAACAGAAACGGTAAACTAAATTGATAATAGACCTAGGCTGTCGGGTCCCCCAACGGGTACCTACAACCAAGGATGGCATAACCACCCTAACCTTGGTTGGAGAGATCCCGGCAATAGTAGTAACCAACCAAACCAACGAACTAACTTTCAACAACCACAAAACTTTCCTCAACAACAAGGTGGGCGAGAAAGGCTTGAAGATACTGTATCTCGCCTCATCTCCGAAACCGAAAAGAAAAACTCGGATCGATTTCAGCTATTGGAATCGAATTTCAGAAATCAACAAGCTGGCATTCAAAACATTGAAAAACAATTAAATCAAGTAGCTCAAAATTTCTCCGAGAGACCACAAGGCGCGTTATCAAGCAATACCGAAACCAACCCAAAAGCACAAGTACATCTCATCACATTGAGAAACCGAACCGTGGGTCCCGAAGAGGCTCCATCACCGCCAATTGAAAGAAGCCAATCCAGCCAAACCACGACTCCACCCGCGCCCCAACCAGATAAGGCTTCTCCACCAATTCAAGAGCCCACTAAGACTCCTCCGGTTCCATACCCAGGTCGGTTAATTCGTCAAAAGACCGATGAGCAATTCGCAAAGTTCGAAAATTTACTAAAACAATTGCATGTTAATATTCCTTTTATCGAAGTCCTAACCCAAATGCCTAAATATTCAAAATTTATGAGGGACTTCCTCACTCATAAAAGGAAAATTGAATCATTGCAATTACTTAACTTAGGCGAAGAATGCTCCGCGTTAGTACTCAACAAACTCCCACAAAAGAAGATTGATCCTGGAAGCTTCACGATTCCTTGCTCGATTGGGGAATCCCCTATCCGCAATGCACTAGCCGATCTTGGGGCTAGCATCAACCTCATGCCCGCATCAATGTTCAAACTGCTTGGCCTAGGAAAAACGAGCCCTATAAAAATGAGCATACAACTTGCCAACAGATCCGTCAAGTACCCACATGGTGTCGCTGAAAATCTATTGGTCAAAGTTGACAATTTCGTCTTTCCGGCCGACTTTGTCATATTAGACATGGAAGAAGACACCGAAGTCCCTCTCATCCGAGGAAGGGCATTTCTAGCCACAGCCCAAGCAGTGGTAGACATGAATGACGGAACACTAACATTGAAGTTTGGGGACGAGGAAGTGAAGTTTGGAGTCGGAAAGAGAGTAGAAGACGAAGACCCGGTCAACTACATGAAGGTCATAGACTCAAGTTTGGATGACGCTCTCCGACGGTGTAGCATGGGATGCAAAACATTCCACTTGGGTGACATATGACCAGGCCTTGGGTCTAGCCAAGGACCCTTATAAACGTGGCGCACCACGGAGGCATTCCGCGGAACTATCCTTAGTTTAGTTTAGATTAATTTTTATGTTTTCTTGCTTGTTTTAATTTTCAGGAATAAAACACACTTGGGATGGCAAAGGATAAGAAGGGAAACTTGCACCAACACCCCATGCAGGAAAACAGGGCCATCCGACAAAATTTTCTTCGTAACAGCAAGTTCAGCACGGGCCGTGTCCGCCCAACACGGCCCCATGCTGCACAGTCTGCAGAAAATGCCCAGTTTAGGTAACTGGACACGGGCCGTGTTCACCCAACACGCCCCCGTGCCCAGGCTTCTGTTTCTTTTTACAACTTTCTGTTACTGGCACCTGAACATGGGGCCGTGCCCGGACTCCACGGGGCCGTGTCCAGACGCCCAGTAACAGAAAATTTTGCTTTTTCACACCCTTTTACAAATTCAATCAACCTAAAAACTTATTTTTGGGACACATTGAGGACAATGTGTAATTTAAGTGTGGGGGGATGCTAAATTCTTGAATCTTGCAAGTCCTAATTACAAGCCTTACACAAAACTCTATTGGAACTGCTAATCACCCCAAATTTTTTACAAAAAAAAAATTCATTTTTTTACTTGTCTAGGTTTAACTCGGGAATTTCAAATTCTAAAAAGGTTATATTTTTACAAATTTACAACCGATAGCATCGTGATAAAAAGAACCAACATAAGAAAATTATGAAACGGCATGACAAGCTTAGTTAAAATTTGATTATATATACCTGATCACATAAAAACCTATTCCCACAAAAGTGAGTTTTGAGCCTTTATTGAGCATACAAATACATATCTTTAAACTAAATGCTCATTTTTCGTTTCTTGTGTGAATAGCCGCTTGGTTCTTACGACTCTAGAACTTGCCACGACGATACATTCCCTGTCCTTACCAACTTAAACCCGAGTAAGTAAATGATGGAGGCATTAGGACTAACCCTTTTTTTTTATTTCTACACCATTATTTTCCTTTTCTTATCACCTACCCAAAATCCCCCTAGTTAACCCGTTTGAGCCTAAACCTTTTCATTTCATAACCCAAACCAAACACCCTTTCACCCACCAAAACCCTTTTTATTTTTAACCCTTTGTTTTAGTAAAAAGTTCGGTATTTCGTATGACTAAAAAAAAATGTTGATGATGAAGCAAAAGAGAAATAAACAAACAAGTTTATCAAAAATAACTTTGTTTGAATAAAAGCTTCATCAAAATAAAAGTTGCAAAAATAAAAAGTCTTACGAAAACCGACGCTTGTTACGCTTTTCGCCCTTTCACTAACCACTAACCCAACCACCTACCTTTAACCCAAGCCTAACCCTTCACCCCAAAAGCCCTCTTGATATTTACAAAGGTATATAGTTAAAAAGGAGGATGATTGATTGCTTGGCAAGCTTATGGTAGGAGTAAGTTCATGCCGCTCTCGAGTGATCCACTAAAATACATCTTCGGCCGAGTGTTGAGTGATCCCCGTGAGGTATGTGAACTTGTATATAAATGGAATTTTAAAAAGGCATGTTATGCCCTAATAAGTAATTTATCTTATGTAATGTTTTAAATAAATCATGATGAATAGGATTGTAAATAAATATAAATAAAACTTAATAAAGAATCTTGGAAATCCCGACACTCTATGACAAGCCCAAAAACTTTCTCTTCTACCCATTCCATTTGGGAGTGAAAAGCCACATTATAAAGAGTTTTGCTTGAGGACAAGAAAAGATTCAAGTGTGGGGGTATTTGATGTGCACAAAATGCAACATATAAATTACATCAATTGTGGCATAAAACTAACCCTTTTTTAGTACTAATGTTGGGAAAAGTGTGCTTTTGTCTTCCTTTTGTATTTTCAGGATTAAATGAGCTCGAATTAACAAAAGAAGCAAAAAGGCAGCTAAATCTAGCATAATTACAAGAAAAGGAACAAACGTGGCATGCCCGACCCCCCGACAGCATCTTCCCAAGCAAAATCAAGAAAATAAAAGGCTGAACAATCCCCGTGCTCAGTGAACACGGGGGCGTGCCCAAGTACCAGCAGAAAAGACAAAGCTGTAGAAGCTTCTATCGCCCACCACAGGGCCGTGCTCAGCGGACACGGGGCCGTGGTCAACTCTAAGATTCGCAGAATCTGGGGAAATCTTGATAGTACAGATTTACTTCTGCACACGGGGGCGTGCCCAGTGAACACGGGGGCGTGGTCAACTAATGCGGACAAGAGCAATTAATTAAGACAGAGAAGGATGTGGACACGGGGTCGTGCCCGAGCTTCTGTTCAGCCTCTAAATAGGGGTGCTTGGCTCCATTGCAAACCATCCCTTGGCACACCACCTCTCTCACACTTCACCCACCACCCACCACCACCATAACACCATCATCCACCACCATCATCCATTGTCCATCATAGAGTGTGTGAGTCGTCTCGGGATCCAAGATTGATCGTAAGAGTTCTTGACAATCAAGGCCATGTTTGCCTAAGTCTCTTACATCACTTGGTGAAGACAAAGTGTCTAGTGTAATACTTTTTATTTTTAATCTTTTCGCACTTTTTACTTGGTTATGTATTAATGACTTTAATAACTAGTTTCTTATGTTGAAGGTGATTTTTCCTTATCGTTTGTCCGTGGTGTCTTGGCATTATTTTACTGTCTATATAAAATAAAAGATTTTCACCATTCATATCTCCATGGTCTATATGGAGGTATGTTGGCTACCTGGTTGGGGGTTAAGGGAACGGTTTGGTAAAAGTCTTGCCTTGTTCAGTGTATAGATCCTGCAAGGACCTGGGTAAAATTTAGTAGGACCTCCTTCAATACTTAACGGTATTGGATGGCGGGGGTCCAAACTCTTTGACCCCTCATATGTAAACTACTATTAATACTTTAACACAGCTACTTAGGACTGTATCCCTGCTGACTCAGACTACTTAGTCGAGGGTAGCGTCACCTTCAAAAGAGGGGCCTACCATAATATGCATTAATAACTTAATTAATTATCTTTCAACCGACCCTTTAGGATTGTATCCTTGCTGACTCAAACTACTGGGTTGAGGGTAACGTCACCTTCAAAAGAGGGGCCTACTACAATAACTAAGATAATCTCTTAAAAAGTGCAAAAGTGCGGAAATAATCAAAGGTTACACTAAACACGAGTCGGAGCCAAGTGATTCATCTTGTCTATCTGTTTTTATTTTATTTTTATTTTTTAGCATTTTAGTTAGTTTTTATTTTTATATTTTAAAACCTTTTTCTAAACTTTTGATTTGATTAGACGTTGAGGATAAACCGGTACAAAAAGCTCTTGTGTCCTTGGACGACCTCGGTATCTTACCAACACTATACTACTCTCACGATGGGTGCACTTGCCCATATGTGTGTTTAGTGTTAGTAAATATCGTGTTTTATAAATTTAAAACTTGGCTAAAAAGGTGTAAAAGGGCTTAAAATATACTTAAACCTACATATACACCTAACGCACATCAGTCTTCATGACTTATATAGCATTCTGGTCCCCAAAGAAGAAGAGATATTTGAAGAATCAATTCAGAGATGGGGATCTTTAGCTTTAAACTCTTACTCACAAAGAACACCTGTCAATGATCCACAATCTTCAATCAGTTAAAATATTGAAAATTCTTATACATCATCAGATTTTTCAGCTTTTGCTGAAGCTATTGCACTGGTCACCAAAAATTTTGAGCAGAGGTTGAGGGGTGGAGGCCAAAGATACCAGAAAAGTGATAGAGGGAGGATGGAAGGAAGATCTAGGGATTAAGTTAGATCAAAGGATAAGGGAAAGGCTGAAGTTGTGTGTTATAAATGTAAACAAAAGGGTCACTATGAATCAGAGTGCAAAACCAAGAAACTGAAAGATGTTGCATACTATGAGAAGAAGCTGGAAGAAGCAAAGATGGAATAAGTCAGTTTGATTGCAGGGACAGATACATGGCTGTCAGATGAATCTTCTGATGAAGAAGAAGAGATGGCTAATTTCTGCCTCATGGCACTTTCTGATGACCTACCTGAAACATCAGAACACAAGGTAAATCTAGATAATCTTGATCTTGAACACAAATTGAATAAACTCATGTCAGATTTTCTAAATCTGCAAGATAAACAGAAATCGGATAGTAAAAAATCTGGTGAGTTGCAAAGAACCATGAATAAAGTTATACTTGAAAATCAATTACTAATAGAAGAAAGCTTGGATGATAGAGCTAAAAATGAATTTTATGAAAAAGAAAGAAAAGATCTTTACAAGAAAGTTCATGAAAAGGAAATAAATGTAAAAGGTTTTCAACAAGCTAAGGAATTCATTAACTTTATTGAATCTACACCAAAGAATAAAGGAGAGGGTTTAGGGTATGTAAAAACAAGTGAAATTAAACCCATTATCTTTGTGAAAGCAACACATCAGATTTCTGATAAATTTTCATCATAATCTGATTCAGAATCATGCAGATCAACAATTTCTGAGAACTCTTTTGAAATCTCAAAACTCAACTTAAAAGCAAAAATGAGTGAATACAAACATAAATCTTTAAATGTTCCAGAAGCAGTTCACTCAAAGTTTCAAAATTATCCAATCATTCCATCACAAGAAAAGAAAACATAAATTTCTAATAAAGAATCTTGTATGTGTGTTGACATACTAAAGCTGGTTCAACACCATCTCCAAACAAAAGTTAAAACATATGTTCATGGCTCAGCATGCAACAGATATTCTGATGAAAGATCATCAAAAGAAAATAATCTGATTAAAATCTCATCAGAAAAAGTACCCAAGCAAGTCTGGGTACTAAAAACCCTCTAATTTTTCCACTTCAGGACCATCATGTGCAGCAGATCTGGTACTACGATTCTGGAAGCTCCAAGCACATGACTGGGGACAGGAGCCTACTCAGTAACTTTGTTTCAAAACTGGGTAAATTGGTTAATTTTAGGAATGGAGTAAAAGGGAGGATTTTGGAGTATGGATGCATAAAGTAAGGATGTTTGACCATAGAAAAAGTAGTATATGTAGAAGGCTTAAAGTACAATCTGCTAAGTTGTGGTCAATTTTGTGATAAAGGTTTTCAAGTAACCTTTTTACCAGAAAAATGCTTGTTAATTGGCATGGATGATAATAAGATTTATTTAAGTGGAAAAAGAATAAGACAATCAATCTACTATTTTGATTTCAAAGAGGAAAATGAACATCCAAAATTGTGTTCATTTTCAAAAATTAACAAGGGTAGTAGTTGGTTGTGCCACAAAAGGTTAGCCCACTTAAACTTTAAAAATTTAAGCAAATTGGCAAGCAAAGGACTGGTAAAAGGATTACCTCTCATATCCTCAAAGAAGGATAAAATTTTTGAAGCTTGTGAAATGGGTAAATCTAAAAGAAGCTCACACAAAACAATTTCTGAATCCTCAATAACACAAAATTTAGAACTTTTGCATATGGATCTTTGTGGACCCATAAGCACTGAAAGCTTTTCAGGAAAGAAGTACATACTTGTAATTGTAAATGATTTTTCCAGATACACATGGGTAGAGTTTTTAAGAAAGAAAAGTGAAACTCCTGATCTGATCATTAATTTTATCAGAAAAATTGAAAATCTGTTAAAATTGACAGTCAGAAGGATCAGAATAGACTATGGAACAGAATTTAAAAATTCAAAAGTTAAGAGCTTCCTTGTAAGCAAAGGAATCTCTCATGACTTTTCTGCTCCAAGATCACCCCAACAAAATGGAGTGGTAGAAAGGAGGAATAGAACCTTAGTGGAATCAGCCAGAACAATGCTTGCTTATGCAAAATTGCCTACTCATTTTTGGGCAGAAGCAATAGCAAATGCTTGTTTTACCCAAAACAGGTCCATAATCAACAAAAGACACAATAAAACACCTTACAACATTATCAATGGAAGAATTCCAAGTGTAAAATTTTTGCACACATTTAGTTGTAGATGTTTTGTCTTTAATGATTTTGAAAGTCTTGAGAAATTTGACAGAAAAGCAGGAAAGGGTATTTTCTTGGTTATTCATTGTCCTCAAAAGCATATAGAGTTTTTATACTAAACACAAGGACAATCAAAGAAAGTTTATATGTATCTTTTGATGACTCATCAGAAACAGAAGTTTCTGATGAATATATGAAGGAAATAAACTTTTCTGATAAACAAGAAAAATATGAATATCTCTTTGAAATGATAACAGAAGATTTCCTATAACATGATCAATCTCTTACAACTAAATCAACAGATAATTCATGCGCTAACCCTACAGAACAAATGGAAAATGTATCAGAAATCTTGAATCAGAATAATGAAAATATCTCTGACAATCAAAATTCTGATAAATTCCATACAAATGAGGCAACTGTTCAGGGGGAAACTTCAATTCCATCAGAACCAACAACTTTTCATAACAAGTTAAGATGGATAAAAGGACATGTTCATTCTGACATCATTGGAAATCCAGAAGATGGTGTAAGAACAAGATCTGCAACAGCACATGAGTGTGCATTTGCTGGGTTCTTAAGCAAGATAGAACCCAAGACTATCAAAGAAGCTCTTAATGACTCAGACTGGATACAAGCTATGCAAGAAGAGCTTGATCAGTTTGAAAAAGAGTAAGGTATGGGATCTGGTGCCTAAGCCAAATGACAAATCAGTCATAGGCTCAAAATGGGTATTTAGAAACAAATCAGATGAAAATGGCATAATTACCAGGAATAAGGCAAGGTTAGTGGTCAAAGGATATTGTCAACAAGAAGGTATTGACTATGACGAAACCTTTGCACCAGTGGCCAGATCAGAAGCAGTAAGAATTTTTCTTGCTTATGCTGCATCCAAAGACTTCAAAGTATATCAAATGGATATGAAATCTGCATTCCTAAATGGAAAGATTGAGGAAGAAGTTTATGTTCATCAACCTGAAGGCTTTGTTGATCCTAAATTTTAAAACCATATTTACAAATTAAACAAAGCCTTGTATGGTTTGAAGCAAGCTCCAAGAGCATGGTATGAAACACTTTCAAACTTTTTACTCAATTCTTGCTTCACAAAAGGTACTATTGACACAACTCTTTTTCTTAAAACACACAAGGGTCACACTTTGTTAGTCCAAATTTATGTTGATGACATTATTTTTAGATCAACAAATGAAAAGTTTTGCCAAAAGTTTCAAAGATTGATGACCAGCCACTTTGAAATGAGCATGATGGGTGAGTTAACATTTTTCTTAGGTTTACAAGTCAAACAAAGAAATGATGGAATATTTCTGAGTCAATCTAAGTATGTAAAAACAATTTTACAAAAAATACTCACTTGAAAATTGCTCAATTTCAAAAACTCCCATGGTTACAGGGAACAAACTTGATTCTGATAAAGAAGGAACATGTGTAGACATTAAAACCTATAGGGGAATGATAGGATCATTGCTATACTTAACTGCAAGCAGACCAGACATTATGTTTGCAACATGTTTTCTGGCAAGATATCAATGCAATCCTAAAGAGTCTCAATTGAAAGCAGTAAAAAGGGTTTTTAAATATCTAAAAGGCACATCAGAACTTGGTCTTTGGTATTCTAAAGATACAAATCTTGAACTAATTGCATACACAGATGCAGATTATGCAGGGTGCAAGATTGACAGAAAAAGCACATCTGGTGCATGTCAAATTTTGGGAGAAAAGTTGGTCTGTTGGGCAAGCAAGAAACAAAATTGTGTTGCCACATCAACAGCTGAATCTGAATATGTAGCAGCAGCAAGTTGTTGTTCACAAGTACTATGGATGCAAACTCAGCTGAAGGATTATGGAGTAAATCTGACAAAGATACACATTCTATGTGACTCAAAGAGTGCAATTGCAATTACAGAAAATCCAGTTCATCACTCTAGAACCAAACACATAGATGTTAGATATCACTTCATAAAGGATCATGTGGAAAAAGGTAACATATAGATGTATTTTGTTCCAACAGAAAACCAAATTGCTGACATTTTTACAAACCCTCTTGATGAAAAGAGACACAATTTTCTAATCAGCAAACTTGGCATGGTTAACATAAAAGATGAAGATGTTTCAGAAAATAATAAAACTGAAAACCAAACTGATGAACATCAAGGTGGAAATTCTGATAATCAAAGAATGGTACAACAGGTTTTTGATAAAGAAATCCATCATTCTGATGGAATATCAGAAAATCTGATAAATTATCAATGAATCTAATAATTTATCAGAAAATCTGAAGAATTATCAGAAAATTTGATGAATCATCAGAAAATCTGATGAATCATCAGAAATTCTGATAAAACATCAAAAACTCTGTTAAAACATCAGAATCATCACTGATCATCATAAAATTTCAAGAAGTCACCATCTTTATTCATATCTCATATTTGTATAAACTCATAACTGTAGATAGTCTGTTTTTGAATTTTTTTCTTTCTTTGTTTTAAATTAAAAAAAAATCAAAAAGGGGGAAAGTAACTTGCATTAAGATAAATTCAAAGCTACAGCAAGGAAAATCAACCGTCACAGGAAAAACTTTTGCAGAAAATCGAATTTTTCTTATACTTCCAATGCATGCAACGTCATACTTCATAAGGAAATAGAGAGACACGGGGGCATAAAAATGATTAGGGGCTATGAGAGTAGCCGCCTAGTTATTCAATGCTTACTCACAAACGGGAGCTTCAAATTCTGCCATATACCCACTGCACCAGATATCGTCTTAAATGAAGAGATAGAAACGGAAAAGAACATCTTTGGTTGTTAATAACATTTATGGTTTAACTATCACTTTCATCTATAAATATTAACAACACTTGAAGACTTTCTTCATCCCAAACAACCTTCTCTTCAAACCATTTTCTCAGAAATTTTATTTAAAAAAATAAAATAATGGATTCTGCAAAAGAAATGAAATCAGTTCACTTTCCTCTCCCTTTTTACAAACATCAAAACCTTAGACTTAGGTCTAATTTGGAAGGTCCTGCATGGGAAGATTGCAAGTATGTGTACAACATGATTAAGCAAAGTCCTTTGGGCTATGTTGTATCTACATACGTCACCATCTACCCAGAACTCCATCAAGAATTTTGGTAGAATGCTGAAACCGTCTTTAGTGACACCACCATGTGGATAGAAAGCAAAGTGATGGGATTCAGTATTATCCTAAAGGAGGAAACTCTCAGGGATGTTCTCCAGTTGGCTGATCATCCTAGTAGCACCTCCTTCAGGAAGGAAATTATTGAGGAAACCCTAAGGAACATGGGTTATCAAACACCCAATGTTTCAAGGCAGATCAGCAAGTCCGGTTTTATACCACCATTCCAGTACTTGGTAACACAGCTTAGGGGCTGTTTGTTTAGGTCTGAATAGCCCCATTAAGAGGCTAGCCTCTGAATCGGTCAGAGGCTAAGGTGTTTGGTTCACCAAATAAGCACATCTGAATGAAACCATTCAGATCTGAATGGTTCAGATATATTTGAGGTCTGAATAGAACGTATGACATGTATACCCTTGCCCTAACCACATATCTTCTTCCACAGCTGCATCTTCTTCCCCTCCTTCCACCATCGACCTCCTCCACTCCAAACCTCCACACACTCGCCGCCCTACCCCTCAATCGGAGCTCCACAGCTGGCGCCCTGTTCCTCATCCGCGACCTCTGCAGCGCCGCCATCCTCCTCATCCGAGACCTCTGCAGCAGCGCCACCATCCTCCTCGTCCGAGACCTCTCCACAATCGATTAGGGTATTGTTTCTATAAAACTCTGTTGTTTGATTTTGAAGTTGTCTGGTTCGAAATCATAACTTATTGTGAAGGGGTTTCATGAATAATTTCAAACCCCTCTTTATGCTTCAGTTTTGCTTATTTTCACAGATTTTGTGTTTATGTTATAAGCTAATTTATCCCTATTTTGTTGTTTATTTATATATGCACTTGATGACATATACAGTAAGCAACTTGTAGAATCTACTCTACTCATTTTGAAGCTGTATATTGTCTTTGAGTGTGAATTTGATTTTGGTGCTATATATTCTGTTTGAAGCTATCGATTAAGCTACCGAGGGGTAAAAATGTCATTTTACACGGCCATTCAGATGTGCAACCAAACAACAATTTACTGGTTCAGCACTTACTGGTTCAGAGTCTCTTAACCATTCAGACCTCTTATTCATTCAGCACTTATTGATTCAGATGTTGCCAAACAGCCCCTTAGTGCCTGCTTCTCTAAGAAGATAGGGCACTTCAATGAGCTGTCTTACAGGATGATGGAGGTTGTACATGCAGTTGTACAAGAGAAACCGTGCAACTTTTCTAAGTTTCTCATGAGAGACTTAGAATCAAACTTGCACACCCGTCAACCTTTTCTGATCTACCCTCGCTTTGTGACCAATGTGATAACCAGATAGTTGGGATTTGGAGGGGTAACAAGATGGTACCCAAGGCCCCAGGGGGATTTACAAGAGAACACTTATGTTCCCTCCCTTGTTCCATCAAACAATCATAGTGGTTATACAGCCTACCTTTGGTTGTATGTTAAGGGCATGTACAATGAGTAGTTTTTTTTTTGTTTATTGTGTTGTAATTTTTTTAAATAGTAAAGTTTTTTCTTTATATTTTTTCTCAAAAAAAACACATCACAATAGATCTAGGGGGAATCAAAATGCCATTTCTGATAAAAAAAAAACAAGAAAAATCTGATGAAGTTCAAAAGAAATCTGATTGATCTGATGATTCATCAGAAAATCTGATGATGCATCAGAAAATCTGATAAATCATCAGAATATGTGTTAATACAACATAAAAGTGTTAAGATAACCAGAATAACTGATAAACCAACTGAAAAAGGAAAAGAAATATTAGGTAACATTGTGTTAAAACCAGATTCAAAGAAACTTGTAAAAAAGGGGGGGGCATTTATAAAAAAGTTTCTGTCTGATTTAAAAATTTTTTCTGGGAAATCCATCTTCAAAAAGTAATGTTAAAAAAAAGAGAAAATCTTTTGCACAACAACACTTCCTGAAGATCAGAACAAAGATGTGAAGTTCAGAAATGCTATGTAAGTGAAATCTTCAAAACTCTACTTATTCCCTCTCATCTTAAAAAAGGATTCAATCTCTAAATATGAATCAAATGAGTCTGATGAAGTATGGTGAAAATCCAACTCTCAAAGGTTTTATTCAAAGATTTTCTGATAGACAACATCAAAAGGACAACTTGGGAACATACACAATTTCAAAAAGGTTTTTATTGGACCTTGTTACAACAAAAGGGTCCCACATGAAGAAAATGTGCAAGTTGGACATTAGTGTTTATCTACTAAATCCTTGGAATCTTCAATTTTCAGTAAAAGATTTATATTAAGTTAGAGATAAACCAAAGGTTTTTTAAACGGTTGTTTCCTAAACGGATTAAAACATCATTAAGGTATCATAAACCACATTAAATACAAACAACCCAAGAAAAACACTCAAAGATCTCTATCTCAAAACACTATAAATACATCCTACAAAAACAGAGACTTCCACCTTCAATCTTCCTCTTCAAAATCAAAACCCTAAAAACCCTTTTTCAAAGCAAAACCTCAATTCTCCATGGTTGCTATCAACATCAACATGCCACCAGTTGAATACTCTGTTCAACTCATCACTGAAGCTGAATTCCTACCATTAAAGAGAAACAATGAAGCCTTGAACAATAACATAGACGAATATGATACAAAGTGCCAAATTTTGATCGAATTTCTGACCAGATGTCCCATAGCTCAGTTCTTACGAAGACCAGAGAAGTACCAGAAAAACTTATACAACAAGTTGTAAAGACACTCAATCTCTCAAATTCAAACGAGCTCACAGCACATGTATGGGGAGATATCTTCATTACAATCACACCAGAAAAGATAAGGGAATGTTTGGAATTACCCTTAAGACAAAATTATGAAGAAGCACTAGAAAAGGAAGATATGTTTACACAACTTGATGCTGTAATGGGTTACAAGACAAAGATCTCAAAGATTAGTGAATTCAAGAGAAATCAGATGCCTTCATTCTGGTAAGTGCTAATGGAGATTCTGAACAAGTGCTTATCATCAAAGAATGGGGGAACAGATCAGATAAATAAGAATGTTTTGACAATCATGTTCAACCTCATAACAGGAATGAACATTGATTTTGGAACAGAAATATTTACTCTGATCAAAAGATCAATTTTGACAAACACTGAAGGATAGATTCACATCTACCTTTTCCCAGATTTTTGTCAATCATAATTTCTGATGCATTTGTTGAAAGGAATATGGAAATTCCCGCAATAGAAAATATGTGGAGTACCGAAGTGATGAAACCATGGTTTGCTTTGGGGTCATGGAAATCAGATTTTGATGTACATGTTCTGTCAGAAGGTATGATGAATCTGATACCAGAGGATTCACCCTACAAAGCAGAGTATCTAAAGATGTTAAGCAAGAAGCCAGAGAATAAAGAAGTTTTTGATAGTGTGTCCCCTATGGAGCATGATGCACAAGAGTCAAGTGCACCAAGAATAGAGCAGGAGGCTGAATCAGAACCTCATCAAGCTATGATGATGTGTACATGAGTCCTGTGGCAGAAGAACATCATGCAGAAATCTCACATATGGGAGAAACAGGTGCACAACACTCTAAACTTAATATTATCCATGATTCTGAAAGTGATTATGATGAATCAATTCATGGAAATTATGAAATTTCACATAGAGGTACTGTTTCTGAAAAACAAGATGTGAGTAAATCCAAAGATCCATTCTCTGAATCAGATTCTGAGGAGGAGAATGTGGTGGAAACAGGTGGAGATCAGTCTACTGATCAAGGAAACCTGGATGAGAAAAATAAGAGTTTCTCAACAACTCATGGAGAATCTGAAAAAGGTTCAAGGATATGAGGAAAACCAGAATTTGAATGAGTTTCAATTTTCTGGTAAGGGTATAGAGAATTTGGAATATTTCAATCATCTTAACCTTAGAACAGCAACAAGTGTGTTTTCTGTTGGTGTTAGAGGTGGAACATCTGTTGTTCCTCGTATCACCCAACAACATCAAACTATATCAACTGAACAACTACAAAAGGAGCTTGATGGCATAACAACTGTTTGTACTGGCAAAACAACAACAGAAGAAAAACTTGATCTAATACTGGAAGAGATCAGAAATCAAAAGTCTGACATTAAAGCAATATCAGAAACTGTTAAAACTGTACAGAAACAAACAGAAGATAACACTGCAGCCCTCAACAAACTACAGAAGTCATCAGAAAACAGAGAGAATTCATCAGAATTTCAGAAAACTCTTAAAGAACTACAAGAAATCAAGACAAAGATGGCAGAGGTTGCAAGTATAAGAGAAAGCTCAAGTTCTTGAAGAATCCTTGAAGAAATTCAGTTTCTTAGAGCCAACAACATCAACATGGCTGATGCTCTTGAAAAACTGATGATGGAACATTCTACACAAAAGAATCAAGACAAACTGGATTTTCAGAAAATGAAGAAACAAATGCTCAAACTCTTGCTAATGTTCAATTGTTACTAAAGAGGTTGCAGTACAATGTTGCCAGACTGGCAAATGTTGATTTACACGAATTGAAAGCTCCAGTTCCACAAGATGAACTAGTATGAGAGTCAGAAACTCCTCAACAACAATTCAAGCAACCAGAAGTCACTCAACAAGAATCAACCAAGCAATCAGAAACATCTGCACCACAAAAACAGAAGCAACCCATGGGTCCTCCTCCTAGTAGGCCAAAATTACTCATGGGTCCTCCAACAAATACACCAAAGCCAGACACATCAAAGGTACCAACACAAGAAGCAGTTCCAGTTGAATCATCTTCCATAGCTCTCACAGGTGAAACAGAATTCAGCAAACAGCTAAATGTAAAAGAAAAGAGAAGAATGGAAGATGAAGTAACATCTTCAAAAAGACCAAGGATAGTGATTGGAGAAGGTCCAGATAGAGTTAACAATGCTGAAAGGCGATCTACATACAATTATGTACCCTGAAGAACACTTGAAGCATTATTACTGGAATAATCAAGAAGATAAACAAGAAAGGTCACTTTCTCCAATAAGCAGAAATATTCTTGAACTCAGAAATGAAGGTGAACCCTTGCACAAACCTATTACAAATCCAATAGTTTCCATTGAGAAAATTAGCACTATTAATATTCAAGGAAGTGTCTTAGGTACTTATGGGCAGAACAAATACACCTTGATCAGAGAAGATAGAACTCCATCAATTGTTACTGATGGAGACTTGGCTGATGATATTCACCCACTAGGCACAGTAAAAATGAAGCAGCTCATTGATAAAGAAAAGAGCAACTCAGCTGTGATCAGTAGAGCTCTTGACAACATCAAGGATGCAGGAGAAAAGATATATCAAAGGGTTGCACTAAAAGACTTTCACTTGTGTATCAACTTTGAGTATAGCAACAAGGTACTAACACCTCCTCCTAACAACACCATTCCAGCTGAAATTCCTATCTCCAAAGTAAGAACTGGAGCTATCTTTGATAAACCAGAGATGTGTGTGGTTTTCAAAGATGCTCATGTTGAGAAAGCTCTGTTCAGAGTAAGTGAAATAAATAGGTATTCAAATCAAACTCTGAATTATATAGAGAACTGCATGAATGAGAAACAAGAGCAGCTCAAGAAGAAAGGGAAGAACAATGAACAGCTGATGAAGGCAATTGAAGATAACATTGAAAATGGAAGGAAGCTAGAGGTTAATACAAAGAACTTTACAAAACAACTCAAAGGAGAATTGATTACAAGAAAAGGTTGAAGCCAGGAGACAAGTTCAGAAGTGGGGTGAAGATCAATTGATGAATTCATGAACTTAATTTCTGTCTTTGAAAACAATATTTTATTTTTGTTCGTTTTGAACATTGGTTGGTTTGATTCTGTTTCATGTTTCTGAATTTAGTTGTTTGAATTTTCTTTTTAAGGACTGGTTGAAGTTTGTTTACGTTTGATATAGATAGCAGTTTTTCTTACAATACTTAGGGGGAAAGTGTTAGGAAACTTTATTTGTAAGTATTGAAGAAAATCAAATTCAGCTTGATCTATGAAGAAGATAAAAGTCCTGAAGATCAAAACAACAAGAAGAAGACCGGATAGGGCAACTGAAAAGAACAACATCTACTTCAAAGAATCATAAGTTGATCAAGAATTGCAGAAGATTATCAGAAAAGGCTTTTTCTAATGGATCTGATGGTATTTCTGATGAAATATCATCAATTTCTGGTAAATCTGATCATCAGATTTTCTGATGATTTGTTCACCAGAATTTCTGATGAAGTGGTTATCAGAAATTCTGATGAAACCCCACTTGTCTAAAAATTCAGTTCTACCCTGCTACAATAACCGAAACAACTTGACATTATTGGATATTATGATGACTAAGGCAACTTGATTATTGGATTCAATGAATATGTCAAGAAGCTACTTTTTGCAGGATATATACATGAATAAACAAATGTTTATTCATGTATCTGAGCTCTCTATAAATAGAAGGCTCATCAAGCAAAGAACAATGAGTTAAGCTTAGCATTCAATACATACTACAAACTCCATTGTCCTTTTAGCACAGAATTACACAAGTATTCGTTTGTAATAGATAATAATCTCACAATCACCTTGTAAACCATTTTGTTTCAAAGTGATATAAACTTGAAAATTCTATAGGTCTTGTTTCTTGAAAGTCTGATTTCTATTTCCGCACACTATTTTCACATTTGTTGAAATCACTTGCCATATTACGTGAAAAGAAGTTTTTAAGTCCAAAATGGGACCAACATATAGCGTAGTATATGTCACGTATTGCTCCCTTATAGGCATATATGAGACCTATAAGGGATCTATACGAGACTTATACTACACTATACGATACGATACTATACTATATGATACGATATAACACCCATATAGGCCTATAGGTGTGGTTTTGGTCCCGTATAGGCCTATAGGTGTGGTTGAGGTCCCGTATAGACCTATAGGTGTGATTTATGTCTCGTATAGGCCTATAGGTGTGGTTTAAGTCTCGTATAAGCCTAAAGGCATATACAAGACCTATACGAGACTTATACTACACTATACGATACTATCCTATATGATATGATATAACACCCGTATAGGCCTATAGGTGTAGTATAGGTCTCATATATTACGTGAAAAGAAGTTTTTAAGTCCAAACTGGGACTAACATATAGCGTAGTATATGTCACGTATTGCTCCCTTACAGGCATATATAAGACCTATAAGGGATCTATACGAGACTTATACTACACTATACGATACGATACTATACTATATGATACGATATAACACCCGTATATGCCTATAGGTGTAGTATAGGTCACGTATAGCTCCCTATAGGCCTATAGGTGTGGTTTAGGTCCCGTATAGGCCTATAGGTGTGGTTGAGGTCCCGTATATGCCTATAGGTGTGATTTATGTCCCGTATAGGCCTATAGGTGTGGTTTAAGTCTCGTATAAGCCTAAAGGCATATATAAGACCTAAACGAGACTTATACTACACTATATGATACTATACGATACTATCCTATATGATACGATATAACACCCGTATAGGCCTATAGGTGTAGTATAGGTCTCATATAGTACTATAGGTGTGGTTTAGGTCCCGTATAGGCCTATATGCATATACAAGACCTATAGGGAACCTATACGAGACTTATACTATACACGATACGATACGACGTAATACAATACGATACTATAGAATACCATACAACACCCGTATAAGCCTATAGATGTAGTATCGGTCCATTATAGGCCTATAGGTGTGGTTTAGGTCCCGTATAGACCTATAGGTGTGGTTTAGGTCCCGTATAGGCCTATAGGTGTGGTTTAGGTCTCGTATAGGCCTATAGGTATGGTTTAGGTTCCGTATAAGCTATAGGCATATACAAGACCTATAGGAAATCTATACGAGACTTATACTATACTATATGATGCAATACGATACGATACTATAGAATACCATAAAACACCCGTATAGGCCTATAGGCATAAACAAGACCTATATGAGACTTATATGAGGTTTATACGAGACTTATACGATACGATACTTAAAAATGTTTTTTTTAAATACACCCTTTATATACGCTGCGTATAGGCCTATACGCGGCGTATATAAATGGTCAAAAAGATAATTTTACCATAGGTTTGGGGTTAAAAATAAAAACTACCCTTTATATACGATAACAATATAATATATTCAAATTGTATATGCGTTTTCCAAAACAATTTAACGGTATATAATATTAATGGTATAACATTAACGGTTATATAATTTAAGCGATTTAACGTTGGAACCGGGTGAGAATTTATATCACAAATACATCAAAATAACCAAAAAATCTGATGGGTTATATACGTTGCGTATAGCTCTATACGCAGCATGTATGAACCCTGGTTGTCTGTGCCAATGATTGCTGGGCAGGCTCTAAATTCAATGCAACTTATACACTGCGTATAGCTCTATACGCAACATATATAAACCCTAAGTGTGCAAATAGGCAGCCTTGGTGTGTGAATAGTCTGTGCCTTTTTCTTTTCCGATTTTAATTGCCGACTCCAACGAACGTTCAGGTGCAAACCAATTCAACTAGAGCTCCTTGCTTTTCTTTAATTGATGCTTCAAGAAAACAAATAAATCTCTCACAAAACTGCAAAAATGATCACGAGTTACTCTCACATCTAGTTTTTCCTGATTTCCGGTCACCGAATTGTAACTTAGCCGTTGATCTTTTGATTGACCTTGCTCACAGGCCTAAACTCGACTCTGAGCATCTTTTCAAAAACCGGACAACTACTTATTTCCGAGTTGCTATCGGTCGTCGCACGAACAACTTACACGTTGTCTGCCACCGTAACAGTAACCACGCCGCTGCTCCGACGAACCAGTACCGCCAATCTCGACCTTCCGTATCGTCGACCCGTTAGACTTCTTAGCTGTCAATTAAGAACCCGAGTACCCGTTTGATATCTACGATTAAACCTGGCATTGATACTAATTTAGATCCCGGTCGATAATCAAACGAACATAAAATGTGAAGAAAAGAATTCAAGTTGAATAACTCTCAATCTTATGAATAAGAAAATAACTCAAAACTACATTTACAATTAGAATAGGACTTAACTTACCAACTAGATAATAATATAATAAACTCCATGTTTTTTTAAACTATCTATTATCAGTTAAATATAACTCATTTAATTCATCTGTAATTAGCTTAACACAATAACCATACTAATCCATAACGGGAATTAATTAGTCTGACTCCTCTCATAGACAAATGTAGAAATTTGATTTTTTTAATTTATTTATTTTGCTGTAATAGCAAAAAAAATTAATACATTTTGTAGGAATTTTGTCATAAAGGTAATTAATTTTGTGACGAAATTGCTACAAATGCTTGTTGTGTAGAAATTTTGTAGGAAAATTGTGGAAAAGTTTTGGGTTATTTTTGTTTTTTTATTTTTGTCAGAAAACTGTAGAAAAGTTGTAACAACAATTGAGTCGTGGAAAATTTGTAGGAAACTTTTGTAGGAAAAAAAACATTTTTCTAGTAATGTACGCTTGAATACGGGAATTATCTCCAACAAAGGCTCTATAATTTATCCGTTCACACACAAGATAAACTTTTAAACGTATTTAAAATCCCAATTTAATAACTAAATTTCCAAACTTAATTGATTTAAACTTAAATAAAAATGATAGCCAAGGAATTCTCTCTTAATTTACTAGAGAGATTGAATGTCATTTAAATAGAGGATACAAGACTAATTACAAGCCTAATAATAAGGAAAGTCAAAACAATTATAATCAATACAAATTGTACAGAAATAAATGAGAGAATATTAAGGAGAATTAGTTAATGGTGATTGATCTTGATTGATGCTTCTATTATCCCCCGTCAAGCGAAACGGCGGTGGAAGGACACGAAGTTGATCCCGAAATTGCTCAAAAAGAGGCCGTGGTAAGCTTTTTGTGAAGATGTCCGCCAGTTGAAGCTTGGTTGGTATAAACTTGGTGTGCAATTTTCCAGACATGACTAATTCCCGAACAAAGTGATAGTCTAAATCGATGTGCTTAGCTCTTTTGTTCGAAACAGGATTTTGACTCATGAATAGAGCACTTTGGTTGTCACATAACAAGGTTGACCGAGTTTGAGGAAGAGCATGAAGTTCTTTCAACAAATGAGTAATCCAAATAATCTCGGCAGCCGCATTGGCCATCGCCCTATATTCCGACTCACAACTCGATCGCGACACAGTTGGTTGTTTCTTCGCACTCCATGAGACTAAGTTACCGCCTAAAAAGATTGAATAACCATACGTAGACCGACGTGTTTCAATGCACCGCGCCCAATCCGCATCCGAATATCCCAAAATGGTAGAAGTAGTAGGTCGGGTGTAGTGTAACCCATGAGAGATAGTTCCTTTGACATAACGTAGTATTCGCTTAACCAATTGAAAATGGATTTCGGTAGGCGAGTGAAGGTGTTGACAGGCTTGATTTACGGCGTAGGACAAGTCAGGACGAGTTATGGTTAGGTATTGAAGGGCACCAACAAGAGAACGATAGAGAGTAGGATCGGTAAAAGGAGTGCCATCGGTGGTGAATGAGTCGGATGTGGACAAGGGGGTGGCAACAGGTTTAGCATTGGTTAAACCGGCTCGATCAAGAATATCTTTTGCATACTTGGTCTGGGTAAGAAAAAGACCGTGAGTATCGTGTATGACTTCTAGACCAAGAAAGTAATTTAATGAGCCAAGGTCTTTAATGGCGAATTCCTTATGTAAATGTTGAGTGAAGTTGTTGATTACAGTGGGCGTATTTCCTGTGAGAATAAGGTCGTCCACGTAAACCAGGAGATACATAATGGAATCGCCTTTGGAAAATATGAAAAGAGATGGATCCGCTCGACTGCAAGTGAAGCCGAAGGAAATAAGGAATGAACTAAGTCTTTGAAACCAAGCTCGGGGAGCTTGTTTAAGACCGTAAAGAGCCTTATTTAGTTTGCAAACATGAGTTGGAAACTGCGAATTAAGAAACCCGGGAGGTTGCTCCATGTAAACGGTCTCGGATAGATGATCGTTTAAAAACGCATTGTTGACGTCGAGTTGACGAAGTGTCCAACCGTTGATAACAGCCAAGGAGAGGACTATGCGAATGGTTGAGGCTTTAACTACCGGGCTAAATGTGTGATTGAAATCGATACCCGGGATTTGGGTGAAGCCTTGAGCAACGAGTCGGGCTTTATGGCGATCAATAGAGCCATCAGAGTGGTATTTTGTTCGAAATACCCATTTAGAGCCAACTACATTGGTGGAAGATGGTCGCGGAACTAGAGTCTACGTGTGATTCCGTTGGAGGGCCGTGAGCTCCGCTTGCATGGCTTCCATCCAGTGCGCATGCTTGGAAGCGCTCTTAAAGCCCTTCGGAACGGTGTGAGTAAGCAGAGCGGTATGAAGAGGAGATTGCATGATGGTGGAAAGATAGGATGTATGCTTGGGATTTGGTTTGAACATTCCGACTTTGGAGCGTGTAACCATGGGGTGTGAGGTAGCGGGTGGTGGGGAGGGTAGAGAGTTATGGTTGGAAGTTGACGGAGGGGATGGGTCAAAAGAGGAGGAGGAATTAGCAGGTTCGGGTATGGATGTGGTGGATTCGGTATTGGGTGAGGTGGTGGGGTTGGATAAATTGGGATGGGATTGGTTGGAAGGAGAATCTGAGGTGATGGAATCGGATGAAGAGGAGTTGGTGGAATCGATGGAATGTTGAGGGGTGGGGTCAGAATCATTAAGGGATGATTGTGGGGATTTTGAGGAGTTTGGATTTTGTGTAAGAGTGGGTTTGCACATGGGACAATGAGGAGTGGTTGAAGAACTTTTGTGAGAGGTGACTGATGGAGAGGTTTGAGGGGAGGATGAGGAGAATTTAAGAGGTTCTTCAAAAGTAGAAAGAAATAAATTTGCAATATTGGTTGTGGATGAAGTGCCGCTATAGGGGAAGAAGTGTTCATCAAATCGAGCATGCCTTGATATATACATACGTGATGTCACGGGATCAAAGCATTTATAACCTTTGTATTGTGGACAGTAGCCCAAAAAATACAAGGAATGCTTCGTGGTGCTAGTTTGTGTGGGGCATAATCACGTAGATATGGGTAAACACAACACCCGAAAACACGAAAGTTGTTGTAGGTTGGAGTGATAGAAAACAACATCTCATAGGGAGATTTGTTATCTAAGACTTTTGTGGGCACGCGATTGATGATGTAAGTAGCGGTACTAAAAGCATCATCCCAATGATTAATGGGAACACTAGCATGAAAAAGCATGGCTAAGCCGGTTTCAACAATGTGCCGGTGCATTCTTTCCGCGCGAGCATTTTGAGGAGCGGTGTAAGGACAAGAGAGGCGATGAAAAGTGCCATTTTGATCAAAAATACTACGAACATTTTTGTTGACAAATTCCGTGCCGCCATCGCTTTGAAAAATTTTTACTTTGCGGGAAAGTTGAGTTTGAACAAGGCGCAAAAAACTTTGAAGGACCGCATAAAAGTCGGTTTTGGTTTTAAGCGGATATAGCCATGAGAAACGAGAGTAGTCATCCACAAATACAACATAATATTTGTAACCATTTTTTCTAGTTATGGGTGAGGGTCCCCATAAATCACAGTGAACGAGATCTAGGGGATTAGAGGCACGTTTGTCATTATTAGCAAATGGTAATTTCTTTGCTTTAGCAAGTTGACATGGTGAACAAATATTAGGTTTAGGCAAAATAGATGTAAAAGATAAATGACCAAGACGTTTCATAACTGAAATTGTATCAAAAGCAACATGAACCAAACGATAATGCCACAATTCAAATGAGGCTTTATTAGACGAAACAGACGCAACAAAAGCAAAGGACTTGTCTCGAAGCAAATAGAGACCGTTTTCACATCGACCTTGAGCGAGAGGTTTTCTTGTTGTCCGGTCCTGAATCACAAAAAAGGAATTAAAAAACAGAACATCGACAGGAAAGTCATTTGTAAGTTTGCTAATAGAAAGAAGATTGCGAGTTAAGGACGGAACAACTAAGACATCTTTTAAATGAACGTTGTTTTGCAACGTGACACGTCCCTTATGGGTTATGGGCGATGAATGGCCATTGCAAAAAGTGACTGATGAGGATCCTTTATAAGGAAAAAATGAATGTAAATTACCGGTATCATCGGTCATGTGAAGATCGGCTCCGAGTCGGCCGCCCAATCGGGATCATTGTCGTTGGACACATGGCATTGAGCATGAAAGGCTCGAGCAATGTCGTCATTTCCTGAGGCCGATGCAACAAAGGTAGATAGTTTCGGACATTTGTTCGCATAATGTCCATTAGTACGGCACAATTGGCAGTGGGGAGGTCTTCGATTACCTTTGGAAGGAGCCGAAGAAGAAGAATTGCGAGCCGTCCCAGATCCAGATTTGGACTGAGGATAGGAGGATCCATGTGGGCGATTGTGATGAGCGGCAAACGCAACAGCGGGTGTAGAAGGAGGATGGAGAGAAGCGAGAAATTGTTCTTGGCTTTCCGCTTTCGTCAATAAATCACGGAAAGGCAAGGAGGAGTGAGATGTGCGAATAGCAGTGGACCAATTCTCAAAGGTGGAGCCGAGACCACATAAGAACCAATGGGTCTTATCCGTGTCAGTTACGGGATGTCCGATTGCCGAAAGTTGGTCACAAATAGATTTAAACTTGCGTCCATATTCGGCAATTGTGGAAGAGCCTTTGGTTAGGTGACGAAGATTGCCACGAAGCAAGTGCATTCTCTCCAAGGATGTGTTACTGTAAGCCGCTTCGAGGGCTGCCCAGATTTGGCGAGCAGTGGAAAGACCAAGGATTTCGGCCATCGCCTCTTCGGTAAGAGACGCGTGAAGGATGAGGATGGCTTGCTGATCGTTGGTAAACCAAGTCGAATAAGCAGGGTTGGGTTGGTCTTTCGATTCAACAAGGACAGTTTTCGGTGGAGGAGAAACAGAGCCATTGTTGATACATGATGTCTAAAGCCTACGTCATAAGTCTAGGGTCTAAAAGTGTCAAGTATGTAAAGTGTAGGGGTCTAAATGTAAGTTTAATTTAGTGTTGTAAGGGTTTCGCTTCAAGGGTCATAATGTAAGCCTCAAGCGAAATCAAGTGATGAGATTTCGCTTGAGACATGTTGAAGCGAAATCTTAATGCCTATAAATAGGTTTGTGTAGTTCTCAGTTGGTACGCATTCCGAGAAGTTGTAACGAAGTGCTGCCAGTTTTCCAAGTCATTATATAACAGAGAACAAGTGTTAAAAGTGAATCTATTCTGTTTTCTACTCTTTTCTGTCTGATTCTAAGCTGTTTAGATGTTTCCGCCATCTAAATAGTGTAAACACATTCAAATTGACTCATTTGATCGGTCAAATCGATCTTACAATTGGTATCAGAGCCAGTTATGAGTGTGTTAACTTGAATCAGTTGGTTTTTACTCACAAAAATTGATTTCTGGACGAAAACACGGACAAAATGGACTAAGACTTTCACAGTGTGTGTAAAAGTGTGTTTTAACAAAGCCTTGAAAAATTCAGATTAAAACTCGGACTAAAATTGACAAAAATGACTTGAAAACCAGATTTCGCTTGAGCGAGCAGATTGGTTGTTGGTATTTTGAAGCGAAAACGTGGATTTCGCTTGAAATTTTCTGATTGCTTGAAGCGAAATCGTATATTTCGCTTGAGGAGTCTGTGGTTAGCTGAAAATTTTGGTTTGAAGCGAAACCATAGATTTCGCTTGAGATCTTGCTGTTTGAAGTGAAATCATACTATGTTTGATTTGTGGGTTTCGCTTGAAATTTTCTGTGATTTCGCTTGAAGTTTAAGTGATTTCGCTTGAGATTACTGATAGTCCATAGTGTTCGTGAACTTGTTCGATAGTCTGATTTTGTGAAAAGTGTGTGTGTGAAAATTTTAAAACTACTCGGTAAATTTCTAAAAATGGAAAACCAAGAGTTTTATAACTTCTTCTCGGGCAGTGGTATGGTAGCAGGACAAACCTCGGGTAGTGTTATACAAAACGTCAACATGGAGAACGAATTGGGAACAATGCAAAAGCCTCCCAAACTGATGAACATAGATGAATATGCAGGATGGTCAGGCAGATTTAAGAACTGGGTTCAGGCTAATCATTTTGAATGTTGGATGAAAATAAAGAAGAAGTATGTTCCACCAGTTGATGGTTTAAACAACAAGAAGAATATTCAGAGCCTGACAGAATCAGAACAGAATGATTTCAAAGCCGAGAAAAAGATGATTAGTATTCTCCAGCAGGCTATCAAAGAAGACATTCTAGTATTGTTGCAATTTGAAGATAATGCTCAATCTATGTGGTTTGCATTGAAATCAAAGTTTGAAGGTAGTGATTCCATGATCAAGAATAAGAAGGCGTTGTTCAAGAAAGAGTTTGACATTTTTACCAGTATGAAGGGTGAAACTACAAGGCAACTAATTGAAAGATATTGTCATTTGGTACTTGAGATGAATAGATTAAAGATTGAAAAGACAGATGAAGAATGGATTGACAAACTAGCTGATGCATTACCTTATGACGAGTGGGGTACATACCTGATGATGCTAAAGAACAATTCAGACTTTGCAAATTACAATCTTAGCCTATTCATAGAAAAGATTGAAGCTCATGAGTTAGAGTTGCTGAAGATCAAAAAGATGAAATCAGCTAATATTCAACAAGATGTATCGTTGTATTACAAAAACAACTCTACAGCTTCAACAAATCAAAGTCCAAAAATACAAACAGGGTTCATTGCTGATAACACCTCAAGTGTTTCTTCAAACACTCTTTAATCTGGAAATTTTTCACCATTTGCGAATTGTGATCCAAACTTTAAAGCTCAAGAACAGTTTTCACCTCAAAGCTCTACAAATTCAAGTAACCAGGCTTATGTTTCTAGGGTGCAGTGCAACATCGCAGTGAATATTAAGAATGGAAATGAAATTACTGAAACTGCTGCGAAACAACACATTGCGGTACTTGCTTCCGTTTTAGAGGCTTATGAAGGATTAGTGGCGGGTAGGATTGGTAATCCTGATATGACAAAAGAGGATTATGACCAGATTGACCCGGAGGAACTTGAATTGATTGATATAAAATGGGGCATGGCAAGTTTGGTTAGAAGAGCACAACGGTTTATGGAGATCACAGGCAGAAATAGTCTCTCAGGTCCTGATCAGAAGTTAGGGTTCGACAAATCGAAAGTTACGTGCTTCAAGTGTAAAGAACGTGGTCATTTCAAGAGAGAATGTCCAAATCGTGAAGTAAACAATCATAAAAACCCGTTCACCAACGACTATTACAAGCAAGCAATCTATCATCGACCAAATCAACAGCCTACTGTTCAAAGACCACAAATTGAAAATAAACCGGAAAAAGCGATGATTGTGAATCAAGAAGATGAGAAGGTAGCTGCAGGGTTCAACTGGGATAAATATATTCCTGGTAGCGATGGACAGGCAATGATGGCTGAAGTTGTGGAAATTTCTGAGATAGTGTCTGAACCGGAAACAGTTACTGAAGATGTTTCTGTAGTTGTTGAAGAGGTTTCTGTTGAAAAAGCAGACAATTTTGAAGAAATGGTTGCTGAAATTCATCAATCTCAATCTGAACAGGAGGTATTAACTAGTTCTTTGAGATCTATCATGCCGCCTAAAATTTTTGAATCTTTTGCAGGTTTCTTTGAAGAACCAAGGACCGGATTGTGTCCAAGATATGATGAAAAGAAATAATTTGTTGAAGAAATGATCGATGTGACAAAGGAAATGACTGAAGATACTTTGAAAGAAATTGCTGACAAGGCTCTCATGGCAAAACTGAGAGAGGTAGACTCAGAATCTGAGGAGTCTAAGTTTGTCAGTAGTGAGTCTGTCAAACGAGAGGAATCCGGAGTTCAGGAAAACGAATCAGTCAAATTGTCTGAGTCAGAGTCGAAAAATGTCGGTAAATTAGAAGTAGAAATTGTTTATGAAGCAGAATGTGATGAGATAGTAGATTCAATATCTGAAACACCATGCCAAAAGTGTTTACAACCATGCATGGAGTGTCTTGAAAAAGATACTAAGTTTCAGGAATTGAAAAAACATGCTGACATGTTAAAATTTGATCTAGGACAAGTCAAAGAAGCATATGATACTCTAGCTAGAACAGTTAAAATGATTAAAGAGGAAAGTGTCGAAAATGATAAAGCCACAAAATTAGCAAAAGCTACACTTTTTGATAAACAAGTGGAAGTCAATTTTCATTTGGACACCATTGCTTCATTAAAAAGGGAATTGGAGTTAACAAAAATTGAAAATGAAAGAATTGATAAGAAGTTGATGAGTTATATAGCATCTTCATATGTGATTGAACAGATTGTCCCAAAACAACCTGATGAAACACCAGTCTTTAACAGTGTTCCACCCCCAATGTGGAATCATTACACACAGAAATATCCAGATGGGGTGGAAGCTGCTTTGAATCTCAAATTGAGATCAATTGAGGATGATTTGCCTGAAAGCATTGATGTTACATTCTCTGCATCCGACACCGACAACGAATCACAGATTATCAAAACTGTTGTCGATCAGGTGTTAGATGAAGAGATTGATAACTCTGAGAAGTCACAATCTGAGAAAGGTGTTACAGATTCTGAAGATGAGAGTAATTTCTTGGAACGGTTTATACCGAAATCGGACAAGAGTGCGAATGATGATTCGATTATGGTAGTATATACTATGATTGGAACAGACAAACTTTATTCCGATTTCGAGTATCCTCTTCAGAATGTGAAAATTGAGAATGTTGAGAAAGTTTTTAGGTTGGTTGAAATAAACATTGATGAGGTTAATAACAAAGAATTCTTTTCGAAACCTAAAAAATCATGTGTTACAACACGTTTCAACAACTTTGGGAAAAAGGAATGGGAAGGTAATGGTAACAAGAAAAATGGTAACAACTTTAAAAATAAAGGAATTGGTTTTGAGAAAAAGTTGGCTAAGAAGGTTGTCAAGTCAAAAGATAAAATGAATGATGTTTTTGTTGTTGGTCCAAGTGTTGATGAAGAAAAGGAATACATTTTTAGTCAAAAAGCAATTGACGATTTCAATACAGCGAAGAAACTGAAAGAAGAGTCGTTCAAATCAACTTTTGTCGAATACGACAAAAGAGTTTGCTATCGCTGCAATGAAATCGGACACATGGCAAAACAATGCAAGAAAGTTTTTGAAAAACCTGTCATTAAATCATTTGTTAAAAATTCTCAACCTAAATCATCAGTTAATACAAAGGGCAAAAAGCCGATGGTTTCACCAATTCGAATTTTGAAAAAGGGAGAATCATTGAAGTCGGAAGATAAGCTGAAATCAACATTTGAGATTGGCGAATCTTCAAAGTCCCAAATGACTTCAAAGATTTATCCAAAAACGAAAACTTTTGAAAATCAATTTTGGGTTGTAAAATCAAAACCATCGGTCGAGGAGAAAAAGATGGAAAACATTTTGAAAAATGAAACAAAAGTTGTTGAAACCAAATCACAATCAGTTGAGGTAAAGAAAATGGAGAACGAGTTAAAGTTTGATTCAAAAGTTTTTAATCCTACTGTTCAAAATATTTTTGGAAAAATGGTTGACAGAAAGGTCAAAGGAACAAAGGAATTTTATGCATCAAAAGTTGGTGCTAATGATAAACAAGAATTTGAATATGAGCTTGATAAGTTTCTTGCAGAGTTTCCTCCAATCAAAGAAAATATGTTAAAATCAAAAGTGGAATCTGCTGTTCCAAATGTCATGTTTAACTTTCCTAAAACTGATGAGAAGTGTGATTTAGTATTTGGAAGTGTGTCATCAGTTAAGAAGTCATGGAGTTCATTGTTTGAATGAAGTTGATATGATATGTGCAGGGGCTGCCCAAGTCAATTCTATCAAAATGGATCATGGATAGTGGTGCGTCAAGGCATATGACTGGGACGCTTGCTTTGCTCTATGATGTAAAATCCATCAATGGAGGTCATGTAGGGTTTGCTGGGAGTCAAGGTGGAAGAATTGTTGGTCAAGGAACTTTGACAAATGGTGTGATATCTTTTGACAAAGTAAACTACATAGTGGAGTTGACAAACAATCTACTCAGTATTTCACAGATTTGTGATAAAGATTTCAGCGTACATTTTACAAAAACTGAATGTGTGGTTTTGAAACCAGGGTTTAAAATCCCTGATGAGATGGTGTTGTTGCGTGCTCCACGGGAGTATGATCTTTATTATCTTGATATGAGCACAGCAACGCCAACGTCTCATCAGAAACAGTGTTTTGTGTCTAAAAACAAAGCAACAGAAAAAGATTCAATCATGTGGCATCGTAAGATGGGCCACATTCATGTTCGCAAAATGAACTTTTTGGTTCATAATGATTTAGTTGAAGGGGTGAACTTTAAAAATTTTCATTTAAATGATGATTGTATTGCATGTAAGAAAGGTAAACAGGTTCGGAAGTCACATCCTTTGAAGGTCATGAATTCGATAAGGTTACCTCTTGAGAGATTGCACATGGATCTCTTCGGGCCTGTCAATGTTAAGAGCATCAGTCGGGATTTGTACTGCTTGGTGGTTACAGATGATTTTTCAAGATTTTCTTGGGTTGTGTGCTTAGAACGGAAAGATCAAACATTTGAGTCTTTGATGATACTTTTCAAGAAGATGGAAACTGTATACAAACTGCCTATCCGGAGAATTAGAAGCGACAATGGAACTGAATTTAAAAACAACAGAATGTACGAGTTCTGCAATGAAAAGGGAATTCTTCATGAATTCAGTGCGCCGTATACTCCACAGCAAAACGGCGTAGCTGAAAGAAAGAATAGAACCCTAATCGAGACAGCACGTACAATGTTAGCAGATTCCAAGCTACCTATTTTCTTCTGGAGTGAAGCAGTATCTGCAGCATGTTATACACTGAACAGAGTCCTTACTGTCAAGAAGTATGGAAAAACGTGTTTTGAGTTACTGCATCGGTATAAACCGAATCTTGAGTTCTTGGAACCTTTCGGATCACCGTGTACGTTTATTGATGAAGACGGAAAGTTTGGGGCAAAATCAAATGAAGGTTTCTTTGTAGGTTACGCCAGCCCACTAAAAAGGGTGTTCGTACCATGTCTGAGCAAGGTGATTCAGGTGCTTCATGTGGATTGTCAGAAGCATACTCCGTCACCACAACTTCCCGGACAAAGATTCCTATTTGACTACGATAAACTCTGGGAATCGTTTCATCTGCCGTCCGAGCCAAGTGAGGAGGAACTTGCTCTCATGTACTTGTATCAACAAAGTCATTTGTCAGAGCCAGAATCTAGACCGCTAGATGTTCCTACGCCCACCGTGGGTACCAATGATGATGAAGCCGGACCAAGTGGAACCGTTCATATACCACCAGAGGAAACAGAGGAACCAGCTCCATCATTTGATGTTTCTGACGACTCAGAGGAGGAACTCGCTCCTATCTTTGACGAGGAACCAAATGAGACAACAGAAGACGTTGTTGACCAAATCGTTGATCCTGACATTTCAAATCTGGAATCGGAAGTTGTCGTGCCTGATTCTGTGATGCCACGGACCCTGTCTTACCACCCCTCAGAACAGATCATTGGCGACTTGCAAAGTGGTGTTAAAACTCGACACCAAATAGATCAAGCTCTTACTTGTTTTTATTCATCTATTGCTGACATGCAAAAAGAGGTTTCTTTAAAATGTTTTATCTCGCAGATAGAGCCCAAGACATACAAAGAAGCATTGACCGAGGAGAGCTGGGTTAATGCAATGCAGGAGGAGCTACAACAGTTTCAAAAGCTGGGTGTCTGGGAGCTTGTTGATCTTCCACCAAATCAGAAGTTAATCAAGACAAAGTGGGTTTTCAAATGTAAAAGAGATGATAGAGGAGTCATGGTGAGAAACAAAGTGTAGGTCCCTCGGAGGTTGAGGTTTAACCTATTCCTTGTTATGTCTAACACACTAGCGAGTGCGGAATCCAAGCTAGCATGCAAACCGGGATAGAACAAGCACAATGATAAGCACAACACACAATATTCAACGATTAACACCACTTGTATTAATGCGTATGAAAGGTTCGGTTACAAGCACAAGGTTTACAGATGTATTCTATAAACTCTCTCTATCTTTCGTGTGTGTGTGTTCTCTGAACAGAATGCTCTCACTTTGTCTGAAATGTCTAACTGTCGAACTGAACACAACACACGGGTATTTATACCCAACACAGCAGGTCTGGTCGAAGGATCAGGCAGACTGGTCGAACGATCATCTGTCGACCAGAAACAGCTCGAAGGATCCACATGTACCACGAAAGATGTGATCTTTCGTGGTCCATCCATCGAAGGTTATCTTTCGAGCAGGTCATCGAAGGATATAGGCAATCCTTCGATGGCACATCCTTCGACCCAACATCTTACAATCATAATGTTGACTGTTTGGCCAAGTCAAACCAGGAGGATGGTTGACTTGGTCAAACTTACAAGACTAACAAGACATCGTTTGGTATAAAGACAAAATACAGACAAAGTACAGACACAAGTGCACCAACAAACTCCCCCTTGGCTGTAGCTTTGTCTGGCTGTAGTTTGGTCTCGATCTTTGTGACTTCAAGTCTTTGACATCTTTCAAGTCTTCAATGTCGGAGGATCTTCAAAGTCTTCACGTCTTGAAAGCAGAAAGTGTACCAACAAACTCCCTGTTTCATGTAGGAAGTGTGTTGACAAACTCCCCCTTAACATAAGCTCCCCCTTGAGTTATGCTCGTGAAAGGCTTGATCTTTATGAAGTGAGATCCTTGTGGTGTTGATGATGGTCAGCGGCAACTCGATCATCTTCATCATTTGAGTGCCTTCACGTTGTGTCTTCATTCCGAAGCTTGTCATCGACCATGTTCTCCTAGCCTTTAGAATCTGCACATGCAAGAAATCTAAACGCGTAATGAGAACAACCGCATGGAATATCATAAGTAAGCGACACACATGTGACCATTTGTTCAAACAAACACCGTCCGACAGTTTGAAAGTTTAAAGTAATTTATCAATTTCAATTTCAACTTTCAACCCTTTCAAATTTCGACCGTTTATGAAGATTTAGTCGTTTCGGTTTTCGTTCAGGTTTCAGGTAACGAAGACTCGAGATCCAACATCGTACGATCGAAAATAAAATAGAAATAAAATCTTTTTGGTATTTTGAATTTTTTTCAAAAGTAAAGACTGAAAGCAGTAAATAAATATATACAGACATTCTTTTTGCGAGTTTCGAGGGTAAGAGAATCATATCAGTGTACGGTCATGCCAAAACGCTCTTGTTGTTCAATTAGTTAACATTAAGATAAGCATCCTATAACAATTATCGGTATTGTTGTCCACATAAGCTCAACTTATCAGATGTAATCATGGCGAGGGGATACGTTAAGGTATGATTTATACTTACCGACCGGTGTTCATCCACATCACGACACATTCCCGTATCAAGGTATGCACGAGGGTTCATCTTACCGGTGAGTATACCGATTATCATCTGTTTGACCGTATATGATGTGAGATTCTCACTTATTTTGATTTGAAAACAAGTCCTATGTGATATAATCACTTATTGATGAGGAACTTGATTTTCGATGCATGAGGGCACAGGAGCAAGTCCGTGAACAGGTCAGTACTTTCGTACAGCAGAGAGACGAACTTGACACCCGGAAAGAATTTGTGATATTTTATCACTTATTAATGCAATATGTACACGTATGTATAGTATCATGGAAGATCTAGACTTGCGTCCCCGTTATTTTTCGGTAAAAGATACAACCATGATACCCAGATGATAAGCAGCATAAAGACCGAATATTTCAGAACCTCGGCAATCTCTCAAACGAAATTTCGGTATTAAGACCATATGCCAATGAATGGTTCCCACCCAGTCTTCAGTCGATTTTAAGTTTATATCACCCTGCACACTTTAAAATGATTGTGAGCCTACCGATACATCTTATATAGAGCTGCTTATCGTTTTTCATTTAAGGTTTAAAGAGGTTTAGACAGACCACTGATGTACTATCATTTTCTCTTTTACTCGCCAGGAAACTCATTTTTGCTTTTCTATTGTTTTTGTGTTTTTGAAATTTTTCAATGTTTTTGGATTTACTCCCCCTAAAATCAATAAACTAAGATAAATTTAAAACACAAAGATATTTACAAAAATGATTTTCCGATGTTGGTTTTACTCTTGCTTGACCTTAATGCCGTTTACCAATAATAAAAAGTCAAATCTTGATTTGTCAAATGCTTTGGTAAAAAGGTCGGCACGTTGGTCATCGGTGTGGACGTAAGCAACATCGATTAGCCTTTTCTCAAAGCAATCACGTATGAAGTGATACTTAATGTCGATGTGCTTAGTCTTTGAATGCTGCACAGGATTTTTAGTGATCTGTAAGGCAGCAGAATTATCAACGTAAATAGGAGTAGTTAGGAATTCAAAACCGTAATCACGCATTTGTTGTTGGATCCACAGGACTTGGGAGCAACAACTTGAGGCAGCAATGTATTCAGCTTCGCATGTTGATGTAGCGACGCACGTCTGCTTCTTGCACTGTCATGTGACTAGGCGATTTCCCAAAAACTGACATCCAGCCGTTGTGGATTTGCCGTCGATTTTGCATCCGCCAAAATCAGAATCACTGAATGCGATCAAGTCAAAGTTATTATCCCTAGGGTACCATAAACCGGTGTCAGGGTAACCCTTCAAATAACGAAAGATCCTTTTTACAGCTGCAAGATGTGAGGCCTTCGGGTTGACTTGATATCTGGCAAGCAGGCACGTTGGGTACATTATATCTGGTCTTGATGCTGTGAGGTACATAAGGGATCCGATCATCGCGCGGTAGTATGAGGGGCTAACAGCTTCACCCTTCAAGTCTGGAGTAATTCCGTGATTTTGTGGCAATGGGGTACCAATGGGCGTTGCATCAGACATCTGGAACCGGCTCAAGATGTCACCAACATATTTAGTCTGATGGATGAAAATCCCAGACTCGGTTTGTTGTACTTGTAGGCCCAAAAAGAAGGTCATTTCCCCCATAGCACTCATCTCGAATTTATCCTGCATCACACGCTCGAAATCCCTACACAAAACATCATTAGTAGAACCAAAAATAATATCATCAACGTATACCTGTACCAGTAGAAGATCTCCATCTTGTTCTTTGATGAAAAGAGTACAGTCGATAAGACCTCTGCGAAATCCATTCTCCAGCAGATAATTAGATAAGGTTGCGTACCAAGCTCGCGGTGCTTGATGAAGACCATAGAGAGCTTTGTTGAGCAACCAAACCCGATCAGGATGGATAGGATCTTCAAAACCTGGAGGCTGTTCGACGTACACCTCTTCTTCTACCACACCATGTAAGAATGCACTTTTCACGTCCATCTGGTATACCTTGAAACCTTTGAATGAGGCATAAGCCAGAAAGATCCGAATAGCTTCTAGACGTGCAACAGGTGCATATACTTCGTTGTAGTCGATCCCTTCAATCTGACGAAAACCTTGAACGACTAGCCTTGCTTTGTTTCGAATAACGATTCCACGGTCATCCTTTTTGCATTTAAACACCCAACGGGTACCAATCTTCTTGTAACCAGCAGGTTTCTCTACGAGTTTCCAGACACCAAGCTTCTGGAATTGTTGCAGTTCTTCCTGCATTGCTTCAAACCATGAGTTATCTTTCAAAGCTTCTTTCCAAGTTCTTGGCTCTTCCTGTGAGACATAACACGCGAAAGACCAATCATTTTGTTGACCGGATTCTCGGATAGTTGCATACAAGCCTGCATTGTTGTTGTTTCGCAACATGTTTCTTGTTTGAACGCCACTTTGTACATTTCCGATGATGTTTTGTTGAGGATGGGTATTATGAATCCTTGTTTCTGGATTATCTTGAACTGGAATATTTGTACCCAGATTGTTGAGATTGAGATCAACAATCAATTCAAGTCCCGGAATTGACGAAGAGGATGATCCAGTAGCTTCAGCTGTTCTAGGGACATCTACTGGAGGTGTACCTTCTGAAGTACCATGTACTGCTGCTGTTGGTCCTTGATCTGCATCGAGAAATTCGTCATCCTCTGAAGATTCGTTCAATTCGGAAGCATCTTGAAAATCCTCATTGTCGAGAGCATTATTGTTTACTGAAGATGGTTCTTGATTGACAATAATGGGACGAACCAACGGTGAATCTGTTGCATTGTCACTCTCGAAAAACATCCTTGCCGCAGCATGTTCTTCAACGGCTTCAACATTGATCGAATTGAAAAAGTCATCGTACTCAAACATCCAAGGCTGACCAGGATTTCTGACTGGTAAAGTGTGCCTTTGTACTCTGACTTCAGACCATTCCTCGACCCTTTTAGTCTCTATATTCCAGACTCTCAAGTTTGGGGTGGAATACCCAAGAAAGTATCCCTCAATTGCTCTTGCCCCGAACTTTCCATTAGGATCGATTATTGTGCATGGAGCTCCAAACGGTTCAAGATATGACAAATCTGGTTTCCGTTTGTTAATAAGCTCAAAGCAGGTCTTGTTGTGTCTTTTGACTGTAAGGACTCGGTTCAACGTGTAACATGCAGAGGACACAGCTTCAGTCCAGAAGGGAATCGGTAACTGTGACTCTACCAACATTGTCCTAGCAGTCTCGATCAATGTGCGGTTCTTACGTTCAGCGACGCCATTCTGTTGAGGAGTATAAGCTGCACTAAATTCATGAAGAATACCTTTTGAAGTGCAAAACTCCGCCATGGCATGATTTTTGAATTCAGTACCATTGTCGCTGCGTATCCGCCTAACCTTCAAGTTGTAAAGATTCTCAATCTGAATTATCAAGTTTTTGATAATACCGAAGGTTTCACTCTTATGTGCCATGAACGCCACCCAAGAAAATCTTGAATAATCATCAGTTATCACGAGGCAATATTGATCATTCCTAATGCTTTTGTGCTTGACAGGACCGAACAAATCCATGTGCAAACGTTCAAGAGGAACAGCCACCGTGTTGACTTTCTTTGTAGGGTGTCGCTTCTTCGTTTGTTTTCCTTTCTGGCACGACACACAGACGTCTTGAAGATGGAATTTTTTAAGAGGAACACCATTCACCAATTCATTTGATACCAAATGATTCATTTTGCGTAAGTGAATGTGACCCATTCGTCTGTGCCAAGAGATTGTGTCTTTTTCTGTGGCTTTGGAAACGAAACATGTTGCTTGTGCAGACGTTGTGATAGCTTGGCTCATATCAAGGACATACAAGTCATTTATCCTTGGAGCCGACAAGAGAATCCATTCTTTTGGAATTTTGAAGCCGGGTTTCAGCACATAACATCCATTAGCATCAAAGTGTACTGAGAACTGCTTATCACAAATTTGAGAAACACTAAGAAGATTGTGATCAAGTTGTTGTACAAAGTTTATCTTATCAAAGCTAACAACCCCGTTGGAAATCATTCCTTCACCCGTTATATATCCGCCCTTATCTCCAGCAAAAGCAACATAACCTCCTCTAATAGATTTGACGTCGTAGAGAAGCTTCATGTCGCCTGTCATGTGCCTGGATGCCCCACTATCAACAATCCAATGACTACTGATAGTTCCTCCTGAAGCACCCTGCACATGAACTCACATGATTAGTTGGAGATGGGGACCCAAGCCATTGTGGTCTTGGGTCTTCCATTTTCATCAATAACAATAACCTCTATTCTTTGATGATTTGAAAATTGTGATGGTCCCCCTGATTCTTTAACCGTTTTTGGTTTCCAGGTCTGTTTTGTTGTACCAGTGTTATTCTTTAAAATTTTAACTTCATGGTTGTCAGAAGTTTTTGAATTTTCTGGTTTGACAGAAACAGATGGTTTGTTAATCGCATCAGTTTTAATTGCTTTTTCAATTTTCTTCACCTGTTGGCGTTTCTGTTTCTTTTCCCTTTCTTTTACAAGGCGGGGATCTTGTTTTACAGAAACAGATCGCTTTTGGTGATTGTGTTCACGGGGATCATCAACTATGCCTTTTTGTTTATGAAGATACGGGCAATTTCGAATGATATGCCCTATTGTACCACATTCAAAACATGATCTTCGTTCAACAAACCCCGAAGTATCATGTGGTCGTCTTGCCGATGATGAACTTTGTGATCCCGAGGTACTAGGTTTTGAACAACTTGGTTCATTCCTCTTCATCACAGTTGCTTTCTGGACAAAATCTAAGTTAGATTGATTTGCAAACTTTTCAATTTTGTCCGTTCCCTTCGACTTCACAAAGTTCACATTCTTCTTTTTCTTCTGATTCGGCTTCCTTTGATTTTGAGTCGGTGCCTTACCTTTGGGTTTGGTGTGATTTTGCTGTTTTTCCACTGTTGGTAATTTCTTGTTCCCAAATTGTTTTCTAACTTCAGCCTTTGGGATAGGAGGACACTGTGTGACTGTAACATGTGGTCCTGACTTTCCCAAAAACTTACTTGTAGAATTTTCAAAGACTTTACTGATTAAAGATTGATTAACATTTTTAATAGGAAAATATTTGTCTGAATAGATTTTATCATCACCAACAAGAGTGTACAGCAAATCCACACTCTCCGACTCTTTTGCTAATGTGGACTCGGTTGGAACAGTCTTAGCAGGTTTTGTGGGAGGATCACATAGGATATGATTCTCAAGAGGTATGTCCTCTTCTTTGATTACTGCATCAGACTTTTCCGAATCAGTATCATCAGACTCATCATCAGAAGAATCAGTATCCTCAATCACAACTGGAGGATCCTGATTCTGTTCAGCAGTTACAAATGTATCTGCTGACACATCTGAATCGGATGATACCTCTTTCTTGTATCCGAGTCCTATTGCAAATTCCTCAACGTCCAAAGGAACAGATGGTTCAAAATGAGTTCTATACTCCTCATCAGGCAGTGCATCAAAATTGTTTCTTACGGGTGGTGGACATTTTTTGTACCCTATGCATGTGACATCCCGTTTCTCTTTCTGAACATCAATGATGTGATCCAACACATAGCTAGAACTCAAATAACTGTCTAACTTGAGTCGGATCGCCTCACTTTCTGTTTTAACACAAGCCATCTCTTTTTGCATTACCTCAAGACGAGTTATATACAGGTTAATGTCAGTTTGTTTTCTGGAAACCATTTTTGTCAACTCTGTTTTATCTTTCTTTAACGTTTCAATCATTGACTTAAATTCCTTTTCATGGTTTTCATAAAACATATTGGCTTCAGTGCACTTTGAAAAATCAACGGTCAATTTCTGATTGTGAATGAATGTCACATCATATTTCTCTTGCAAAGCCTCGTGTTTGCTTTGCAATTCACACCACTTATCATTTAAAGAAACATGTTTGTCTTGCAAGTCAAACAAACTAGCTTGTAAAGCATCATGTTTGCCTTGCAACTCAGACATGTTTGCCTCTAAATCAGCACATTTATCACGCAAACTATCACAGTTATCACAGCCAACAGAAGTGGGTTCATCGACACATACCTGACTTGATGAACTGTCGACATTCGCCATAAAGGCTGAATGGAGAGAAGACAAAGAATAAGCAGCTTGATCCACCAAAATAGATCTTCTTTGAATTCCTGCTGCAGTTTCTTCCAAGAGTTCATCAATATCTGCATCAATTAACGCATTTGATGTCTCATCCACATGATCATCACCTGAGCTCGAGGATTCTTCATCCGAACTTCTGCTGTAACCAGAAGAGTCTTCATCCTCAGAAGAGTCACCACCATTGGCGGAAGATTCTCCACCACTGGTGTGATTAAGATCCTTGACAATCTCAGCAAAACACGCCGTTCCATCCGGAGCATCATTTCCCAATTGGATTGACCAATCACAGCCTTCATCTACTTGAACCACAAGTGCCTGGTTGGCATTAGATAGTCCTGCTTGACTCTGGTTGTTGACAGGCACCGATGTGCGAACATTGTTCCTGTTCTGGTTCTGCTGGTTGCCTTGATTTCTGAAGGGATTCTGGTTTCCATGCTGAGATGGTCTTGTACATTCCCTTTTAAAATGACCACGTTCACCACAATTGAAACACTTGACGGCCTGCTTATCAAACCCATACTTGGTGTCTTTCTTGCTTTCCAAGCTGGTTCGGCCAGTTCGTTCCATAAAGTCCTTTGCTCGTCTAACAGCACTGGCAAAGGCCCACTTAATATCCATCATCTCCATCTCCTCTTTATCTATCTGCTGATAGTCTTCTTGTGTCAGATTAATGTTGCCAATCTGACCTTCCACTAATCCACAGTATGCGCTCACCACAGTGTTTAGCAGCTCCATGTGTTCCTTTGCTACTTCCACACTGACTTTAGAAAAGCTTGAGGTGTCGAGCCGTACTGTATTTGGCTTTGATTGCTGACCGGCAGATGATGTGCTTCCATAACACGCTTGCTGTTGAGGAGGAAGTGCATTCCCGAACATATCAGTTGTTCTGATTTGCTGTTGCTGTTGTGGTGCTGGTTGAGGAGCTGGATTAAGTGGATTGCCAAACATATCTGTTGTTGGAGGAGGAGTGCCATACAAGCTCGTGCTAGACACAAATGCTGTTTGAATTGGAGCGTGTGAAGAAGGTTTTGTAGAAGTGCTAGAAGTTCCATAATAAATTTCAGGATTTTGTGGCACTGCAACTCTTTTTGCCTTGAGAGTTTCTTCCTGATTCTTGTTTTCCAGGAGTTGAGCAAAATCACTGAAGCTTGTTGTATCCAAAGTGCCATTGTACTTCATGATTTCTAAGAAATTACTCCATTGAGGTGGCAGTGCATCTGCAAACTTCTTCACTATCTCTGCTGAAGTTGTTACAACCCCAGTGTTTGCCAATTCAGTCAGCAAATGAGTAAATCGACTTGTCAAATCTCCTAGAGATTCATTCTGCATACAAACAAAACCATCAAACTCTTTCTTTAGCAGATCTTTTCTTAATTGACGTGTTGCTTCATTTCCTATGCTCCTTATCTTCAATGCGTCCCACAATTTTTTCGTTGTCTTGAAACTGACAAATTGATGATAAATGTCTTTGCTTAACGCCTGAGTAAGAATGGCATATGCTTTCTTTTCTAAGTCATAGACCTTCTTTTGATCTTCCGTAAGATCAGCAAACGTAGCAGCAGATGAAGCGGCAACCTCTATCGTTTGATCAAAATCTGTGATGAAGCGCAACCACAGTTCTGTATTTTGACCAAGGACATATGTATGAAATCTGTCAAACCATCCCGGATATTCACTTAAATGCATCAACTTTGGAGGCCTATTCAAACTTCCCGTTTCACTTTCGCTTAGTAAAATGCTTTGAACACTTGGAGCTTGATTTGATACGAATGCCCATTGACCGGTAGATGTAGCATTAGCTTGCGAACCCGAATCCGGAGCTGGAGTACCAAAATACATCTCGGCATTTACCGGAACACCCCACATCGAATTCATTTTTGATCAAGAAAAATAATATTACACCAGCCGAAGGATCTGTTCGAAGGATCTGAGATCGAAAGACAAGAAACACAAACTGTTAAGCATAAACAGACTAAGGATCGAAAGATCAAAGCTTGTTCGAAGGATCAACAGTGTTCGAAAGATCACTGTTGAGTTTCGAACAATTGTTTTCGATAGACTCCCCTATCGAAGGATCCTGGTCTTTCGAAAAAGAACTGTAGATCGAAAGATGAACACGAAAGATGACTTCGAAAGACTCCCCAATCGAAGGATCCTAGTCTTTCGAGAAAAAGCAATAGACCGAAAGATGTATGTTTCGAAAATATTCCTTGGTTCGAAGGATGATTGATCTATCGAACCTCCACTGATCGAAAGATGGTCTTTCGAGTTCGAAGGATATCTTTCGAACGGTTCTGACACAGTTGACAAAGGATGACAGGTTGGTGAAAAAGGTGATGGGTTGGTAGAAACTTTCTGCGGAAGATATGGTCAGACCATGCTTTCTGCCAAAACCATGATTTGAAACATAAAATATAATAAATTTATCCAGAAAACCGGTCACCGGAGAAGCCGGAATTTTGGCCGGAAATCACCAAACACCTCAAAAACGAGTTTTTAAGTTACCCAACCCGACATGCAACACACACGGTTAGTATAGAACACGTTTTAACAACTGGAAAGGCGAGAAAAACAGTAAAAACGAGTTCAAAACCAAGTGAGTTTTTAGCAAAAACACTCCAAAGTCTTGTAAAAACCCGGTTTTTAACAAGGAAAAGAGCCACGGCTCTGATACCACTTGTAGGTCCCTCGGAGGTTGAGGTTTAACCTATTCCTTGTTATGTCTAACACACTAGCGAGTGCGGAATCCAAGCTAGCATGCAAACCGGGATAGAACAAGCACAATGATAAGCACAACACACAATATTCAACGATTAACACCACTTGTATTAATGCGTATGAAAGGTTCGGTTACAAGCACAAGGTTTACAGATGTATTCTATAAACTCTCTCTATCTTTCGTGTGTGTGTGTTCTCTGAACAGAATGCTCTCACTTTGTCTGAAATGTCTAACTGTCGAACTGAACACAACACACGGGTATTTATACCCAACACAGCAGGTCTGGTCGAAGGATCAGGCAGACTGGTCGAACGATCATCTGTCGACCAGAAACAGCTCGAAGGATCCACATGTACCACGAAAGATGTGATCTTTCGTGGTCCATACATCGAAGGTTATCTTTCGAGCAGGTCATCGAAGGATATAGGCAATCCTTCGATGGCACATCCTTCGACCCAACATCTTACAATCATAATGTTGACTGTTTGGCCAAGTCAAACCAGGAGGATGGTTGACTTGGTCAAACTTACAAGACTAACAAGACATCGTTTGGTATAAAGACAAAATACAGACAAAGTACAGACACAAGTGCACCAACACAAAGCAAGACTGGTAGTTCAAGGATTCAGTCAACAAGAAGGAATTGATTACGATGAAGTCTACGCACCAGTTGCTAGGCTAGAGGCAATTCGGATTTTTCTGGCCTTTGCATCATGGAAGAACTTTAAAGTATATCAACTTGACGTGAAATCTGCTTTTCTCTATGGAACTATCAAAGAGGAAGTGTATGTGGGGCAACCGCCAGGTTTTACAGACCCACAGCACAAAAACAAGGTGTTTCTACTGGACAAGGCGTTATACGGACTTCACCAGGCCCCGAGAGCCTGGTATGAAACGCTCTCGACATACTTGTTGGACAACGGGTTCACAAGAAGTACAGTAGATAGCACTTTGTTTATTAAGGAAAAAGAAAACCATTTGTTGATTGTGCAGATTTACGTGGATGATATTATTTTTGGATCCACCAACGACGATATGTGCAAAGAGTTTGAGCTAGTGATGAAGAAAAAGTTTGAAATGAGCTCAATGGGCGAAATGAAGTTTTTCCTCGGGTTGCAGGTAGAACAAATGCCCGACGGAATCTTCATTCATCAGTCAAAGTATGTGAAGGATGTGCTAGACAAGTTTGATATGGCAGATTGCAGTCCAGCATCCACTCCCCTTGCACAAAATCATGGGATTTGTCCAGATGAGAATGGAGTGAAGATGGATGAAACATTGTACCGATCAATCATTGGTTCCCTGATGTATCTAACAGCTTCCCGTCCGGACATCATGTATCCGACATGCTTATGTGCCAGATATCAGTCGAATCCGAAGCAGTCACACCTGACAATCGTGAAACGTATACTACGGTATTTGAAAGGCTGCCCAAACATCGGTTTGTGGTATCCTAGATTAGGTGACTTTACTTTATCCGGTTTCGCTGATTCAGATTTTGGAAGCTGCAAGCAGAATGCAAAGTCCACCACTGCCGGGTGTCAGTTCTTAGGAACTCGACTCGTTACCTGGCAGTGTAAGAAACAAACCACTGTAGCGCTTTCTACTTGTGAAGCTGAATACGTTTCAGCTTCCAGCTGCTGTTCGCAGATCCTTTGGATCCAACAGCAAATGCGTGACTTTGGTTTGCAATTCTTAGATACTCCAATCTTCGTGGACAATGAAGCAGCCATTAACATTACTAAAAATCCGGTTCACCATTCAAAAACAAAACACATTGAGATCCGTCACCATTTTATTCGAGATTGTAACGAGAAAAAATTAATTCGGATTGAATATGTGCACACCGATGAACAGAAAGCGGATTTCTATACCAAACCATTTGATAAAAAGAGGTTTTATTATCTTTTAAAATTGAATGGAATGAAAAATCTGCAATCTGGGAGGGTTGTTGAATGTGATGCCGAATTGGACGGCGATCTGACGTGAACTTTTGTCGTGTTGTCAATTTTCTTTGTACAGTTTATTTTCTGCTTTTTGATAAAAACAAAAACACAAAAATATGTTTTTATTTTTAGGGGGAGAAAGTTTGCAGAAAAATACAAAAACATGATAAAATCTATAAAAACCAAAAACATTTGAAAAAGTAAAAATGAGTTTGTGTATAAAAGGGAAATGATAGTACATCAGCTAAACGGGTGCAGTATGCTAAAGATTTGTAAAGAATAAATGTGTTAAGCAGTCTTGTAGATGATGTTTCGATAGGTCTTTACACATTCAGTAAAAATGTTCGGGATATTAACATAAAATTACTTGCTTTTACGTGGGGAACACCTTCTGGATATATAGGTAACCCCTGAAATTTCGTTTGAAAGGTCTCGTATTCTGATATACTAGGATTGTTTACTCAATGATCTCTGGGGTATTATTCCAGGACTTCTGCTGAACGGTGGTTCTGACCTAGTCCTCGAATAATACTTTTCGCAAATGCTTGAAATATAGCATCACCCTCAGCATATATGATAAGACAATAAAATTGCTTAGCAATGCTGTTGTAAAAAAGATCCTCTAAAGGGGACACACCAAAAGTCGAGTCATGATCTCTCTGCTGAACGGTAGTTCTGACCTGAGCTCTCATGATTCTTCATAAGTTATTAACCCCTTACAGATATCATTTGTGTTAAATCTTTCCTGTAAGACTGAATATTGGGATCTGGATACGGGAGTATATTCTGAGGTGGGACACATATAAAAGTTTAAGTCTTAAAACATTAAATTCGTATCCTGAACAGATTGAGAAATGTGTGAAGATTTAAAGTGGATCAGTATATCGGAAATCAATGCAAATTGTTTAATATTGGTAATGTAACTCAGCTTAACGGTACTTGTATCTTGTTGTCAGCTGATATGATCCCTTAACACGCTCACAAAAAGATTGTGTGTACATAGTTTCAGCTTATTCAGTTTAAAATCCAAAAAGATTTTAATTTTTCATTTTATTTTCGACAACTGACTTTGGGAATCGAAAGTTCAAAGTCTTGTGCAGATCATGTCTGAAATTGATGAGGATTGGGTAAGCTTGTGATGCAGTACAAATGTTTGGTACAAGTGTTTGTTGATTAAAATGAAATTGAAAGATCAAAATGATTCAAAAGTTCATTAATTTGAACTTATTTTTTTAAGAAATCCGGTATCTTCATAGTTTGGTTAGCCAAGGTCATTGAGTTGGACTTGGTAGACTAGTCAGTTGACCAGGGTCATTAATTTGGACTTGGTTAATTGGGTGTAATGGTGTTTAATCAGAAATGCATTAAAAATCAAATTTTTGAAAGTGTTAGGTTTATTTGTTGGATTCTTAATATAATCAAATCTTTATAGGATTGTGATAGAATCAGATCATCAATTCTGGACATTTAAAATGTCTATTCTTATAAATGTTTGAGATTTGCAGGTGAAAGTTCCAGATTAAGATCTCTATAGCAGAGTCTTAGGGGGAGTCTGAAGTCGAGCTTGGTGCAAAAGGAAGCTTGTTGCTGGTAATCCAGGTGCTGATCCCAAAAGCATAGAATATTGATGAAAGGGGGAGCCTGCGAAAGAGAAAGAAAAGCTTAGGAAGTTGCTGAAGAAGCCTAAGCCTAGAGAAGAAAAGTTCAAGTCCATGTGAAGACCTAGACTGAAGACTCCGGCTTTATCCAAGGGGGAGTTTGTTGATACATGATGTCTAAAGCCTACGTCATAAGTCTAGGGTCTAAAAGTGTCAAGTATGTAAAGTGTAGGGGTCTAAATGTAAGTTTAATTTAGTGTTGTAAGGGTTTCGCTTCAAGGGTCATAATGTAAGCCTCAAGCGAAATCAAGTGATGAGATTTCGCTTGAGACATGTTGAAGCGAAATCTTAATGCCTATAAATAGGTTTGTGTAGTTCTCAGTTGGTACGCATTCCGAGAAGTTGTAACGAAGTGCTGCCAGTTTTCCAAGTCATTATATAACAGAGAACAAGTGTTAAAAGTGAATCTATTCTGTTTTCTACTCTTTTCTGTCTGATTCTAAGCTGTTTAGATGTTTCCGCCATCTAAATAGTGTAAACACATTCAAATTGACTCATTTGATCGGTCAAATCGATCCTACAGCCATCGATATAGCCGAGAAGCTCTTGGTTTGCGAGTAAAGGAAGCATTTGGTTGTGACAAATGAGGTAGTTAGAGGAGGAGAGTTTAATGGGCATCATGTGCATGATTGTAGTCATGGGAAGCTTGGAGGTAGGAGTGGAAGAGGAGGGTTCTGTGATGGTCATGGTTGCGAGAAAAAGGAACAGCAGGAAGAAGAAAAAAAGGAGCAGAAAGATGAAGACAGAATCGGAAGTTTAGGCCAGGATGGTTAGGCTGATACCATGATAGCCAAGGAATTCTCTCTTAATTTACTAGAGAGATTGAATGTCATTTAAATAGAGGATACAAGACTAATTACAAGGCTAATAATAAGGAAAGTCAAAACAAGTATAATCAATACAAATTGTACAGAAATAAATGAGAGAATATTAAGGAGAATTAGTTAATGGTGATTGATCTTGATTGATGCTTCTATTAAAAAAGCCCAAGAGTAAACCCCCAAAATGGTCCCTGAGATTTGGTCATTTTTGTCACTTTTGTCCAAACTCAAACCTTTTAAATATGGGTCCTGTGGTTTCAATTTTGTTGTGATTTTCATCCAAAAGTAAAATCTAGTAAGATTTTTCAGTTAACATCCAGTTTTGTTTGTATTTTTCCTCCCTTTTAATGAATGACAAAATGGTCAGATTTTATTAATTTCTTATAATAAAACGTTAACATACAATTTTGCCCTTCATTAAAAGGGAGGAAGAAGACAAAAAAGCTAGATGTTAGTTAAAAAATCTGACTAGATTTTGATTTTAGATGAAAATGGCAACAAAATTAAAACCACAACAATCCAGATTCAAAAGTTTTGAGTTTTGGACTAAAGTGACCAAACCTCACGGACCATTTTGACAGTTTACTCAAAGCCCAATTTTTTTTTTTTTTTTGAAAGATACTCAAAGCCCAATTTAATAACTAAATTTCCAAACTTAATTGATTAAAACAAAGGGACCCAAATATCATCCATTAATCAATCAAGTCTTGATCCAGCTTCTTCACGCCAACTTTGGACCAATCCCTTTTGTTTAATATGTGAACTCAACGATTAATTCCAACAAAATCAAGCTATGTAATTAGATAAACATTGTTTGCATCCATGACAGATAAAATAAGAAGATAAATGTCACGCTAACTACTTAGAATTTTGCAGTCAACAACAAAACCATATTAATCACCACGTGGATGTTAATTAATGTCATAGCATGTAGATCCAAATTTAACCCCAACTCTCCTTCATGCGCATGAATTACCTATAGCGCGCAACGAATACGTGCAATTAGCTCATAATTCAGAAGATATATAGATCTTAATGCCTTTTGGGAACAAATGGATATGTTTTTTCTTACACCAACTGGAGAGCTGTTTGATCTTGGCGAGAGTAACTATCATTAGGTTGAAGATCATTGACTTGGAGGTAGTTTCGACTATCGAATTGTTGGTGAGGCTGTCCCAGATTGTAATCAGAACTTCCAGGCATCAAGCTCATGTGTTGCTGTTGGGCACTTTGGTTTTCAGCAATCTGTGCGATCAAGAAACCGTTATAAAAATATAATATCAATGAAACCGGTCATACTATACCGAGTTATCTAGAGAGCGAGATAGATTAAAACCTTCGCTCTGAGGAACTGATTACTGTTATGTAACTCATTCTCCTGCATTAAAACCCAATGTAATTGCTATGAACACCCAAAGATGAGACTATAAACCAGCTAAGAACAGTTGCATATAGATGTTTATGTTGGAATTCTTTGGATTGGGTGGTAACCAAGTTACGAAGTCTAGTTTAGTTTATTTATAAAAGATAAGGGTGGTAACCAGAAATCGTTTCGTTTGTTCTTGCTTGTTGATTAGTAGCCAACAGTTTATAGGTAAATAAGTTGTTTCGACTTAATACTAAAAGTTTAAGTCACGGTTGAAACCAATAAACTAGTTGAAATGGGATTAGATTGTACTTAGATTGCATGAAACCAGCTAAACTGATTAATTAAAAAAGATTTAATGATAACTATAATTTAAGATGTTAACTAACTACAAAACAGTAGTAATTATTTTTTAGATTTAACTTTTTTATGCTACAAAGAGATTCATATATACTTGATTTCAATATGGAAAACATATTAGTACTTACTCGTTTTTGGATATGCTCGATTTCAGCGAATAGGAGTTCATCCTGGGGATTAGTGGGAAAGATGGATGTTAGATCATAGAAGATCACGAATGATAATTGTTGATAGAATATGACTCTTAATTAATCATACCTTTTTTGCTCTAATCCTGCTAATGCCTTTCTCTAACTTGGTTTCAAGATTCTTGAGATCTTTTGCTTGCATGTTTCCGAGTGATTCGCCCATGATGTTCATATAAAATTGCCTTCACACAAAAGGTTAAAACATTGATGCCAATGAAACACATTAAACACAGGATATGATCATTACAAGTTAATTACCTGTTTTGGTTTTGAAGATTGGAGATTTGCTGACGCAGTTTCGCAGCTTCTTGTTGGTAATACTACAATAAAATTAGGGTGTGAATTTAAACGATTATAGGTCGAGTGGTGGGAATGCTTAGCTAAATTGGTCAGGTTTTGGTGACCTCGTGGGCTCGCTGGTGACTCGTTTATTTTTATAACAATCTAAAAAGACTTTTTATAATATCATAAATTTAAATGTGTAAAACAATTTTTAAAGTTTGTCTTGTGTTCTTGTTTGCCTAAATTTTTTGGATTTGTGTTGGGGCCAACCGACAAACATGCCCAATTTGGCACCCCTAGAAATATAAAACTAGATATATAATTACTAACCTATTAATAATAAAGATTGCACAAAAATATTTTATTCATATGATATAAAACAAGTATAAATAACTTGGCTGTTAAAGATTTTTACCTGAGCATTGGCTTCAGAAACAGACCCACTGCTTGGTGGATCTAGGCAAGCCTTTTTGTACCTATCTATGGTTCCTTTGACACTGCATTAACAAAATAAAAGTACTTAGCTACTTATTTTTATAAACCAAAGATTTTCTAATCTTTCTGGGTAGTCTAGGTCACACGACTTACTCCGGACACAACTGATCCAAGGTTTGTTGATTTATATAAAAATTATATATAGTGATACTAAAGTGCCAAAAACATGTATACAACAAAATAAACGGTAATGGTTTATAAACTTGATCAACAAAAATACTCGTAAAACTCGTGTTGCTTAAGATTGAAAAGTTAAACCAAGAAAGTGCTTAGAAGGAAATATGTATGGAATGACTACTATAAGATGAAAGGAGGGGTTTATCGTGTCATAGGGTATCTAGCGTTGTCACTTTTTAATAGTTTGACCCTCTAAATTATCATCGTATAGAATAGTTGAAATACTGTGATGTTACAACTCTAACATAAAATTAGTTGACACGCTAAAAGATTTTTTTGAACATACATAAATATAAAAGCATAAATAGTAGAATAAATGCTGAAAATTAAAGATACTATATGTAATGGAGTGAAGAGTTTTGTGTTTGTAAGGAATTTCTGGTGATATTCCTTGACATCCAATAACAAGTATTTGCTATCATGCTAATATACAAAAACCCAAGAACCCTAGACTTTCATTTTCAGTTATATTAAGATTCATGTCGTCTGAAATGTCAAGTTACTAATCAAGGGAATTGAAGTCTAGCTTTCATAAGATAGTTCTTGAAAAGGGTGTTTCCTTCATTCTTTTTCTAGCTAGCTTGTTCTTCATTAAGTTCAAAGTCTTTACGTATTCGGTATTCCCAAGTGAATGACTATGATTGTGTCTATGTGTGTATAAAAACACTCGGACTTTTTAAAAACAAATATCGGTTCTATAATTCAAGCCCAACACCAAAGAGAGGTTCTGTCACTCTTAAAACTACTCTGAAACTCAAATGCAACTCAACTGTCACAACTACATGTAAGTTCCACGAATGATGATGAAATTGCAAGTGTTCAACACTAAAGTAAACATAATAAGTCCTAAGCTTTATGAAATGTGCCTTCATACAGAAATAAAAAGGCTAAGGAAAACTCCAAGTATAGCCTTGGTTGAATGCTATTAATCAAATATTTATTTATTATAACATAATTAAGGGTACAGAGTTTATACCAAATATGTAAAATAATACAAAAATATCTGTTAACTAACATTGTGTTTTATTCAAAGGATAGATGAAGGCATCCACAAAACACAGTAAAATCTATCAGAAGCAGTCAACTGTTTAATCAAAAGACATTTGTGTTGTGTTATCAAGTGAATAAAATCCCACTTTTCTCGGAAACCTTAAGGATTCTATTTATATTCCTTATATGTATATAACCTTAATTTTCTCGGATATACTGATTGGCTGCCTCTGCCACGTCCTCACAGATCCCCTCTTTATGATTGGTGAGACATTCCTACGGACACATCTCTGCCACGTGTCGTCACATTCTTTACACCCTGGGTAAATCACATTAACTCTTTACCATCTTACCCACCCTGGTAACTCCAAAATTATTGCTCTCTGTGAACTCTCAGTCAATCAGAGCCGTCCATTTCATGACAGCACCCCATGCAAAAGATACTCTCCTATTGGTTCCCCAGAACTTGTACTTTCTTTCCATCTCTTCACTATCTCTCATATACACACACACGTATGTATAATGTATCTATATCTATGCAAGATCTTTGGTTTAGTTTCAACAGTTTGATAACCTTTGGAACGAAAGATGAGTGTGTGTGTGTATATATTCCACTGTTGAAAAAACATTAACTGCTTTTAAAAGATGCAAGAACTTGCCCATTATGTAAGAAGCCAAGAAACTGAAAATGAAATCTGGGTTGTGACGTTACCAAAGATTTCTTTCTTGTTGAGACAAATCTTTATCCATACAACTAATATTTTTTTTTTTTTTGTTTTTCCTAGATTTGGATTTGGTTATTTTTTTATTAGAGACAAACTTAATAATAAAAGAAAAAAAAACATGAAGATGTTGAAAAGAAAAATGTTAGATGTAAATCCAAATATACAAGACCAAAATGGTACCTTTTCTTATCAAGATTTTGGTTTTAAAGATTATATATACTTATTTTTCTTTTTCAGTGGTGAGGTTCCTAACCCTAATTGTGCAATTTTCACTTTGATAGTTATATATCAAATTATAAACCCTAACTTTGACCTAGATCAAATACCAACGGTTTGATAGACATTTTTTATAGGGTTATTGGATTTTATCACCCTTAACTATTGGCCATTGGCCGCTGCCACCTCCAACTATCACTTTGACGCCCGCCACCCCCAACTTAACATTTAGTGTATTCTGTCACCGGATCACTAACTTTTGATCCTATTACTATACTTTTGGGGGTGTCCTAAGATCCCTAAAACCTTCCCAAGATCCCTATGACACCCCAAAAGGTGTAGACAGGATCAAAAGTTAGTGATCAGTTAACGACGTGGTGACAGGACACACTAAGTGTTAAGTTTGGGGTGACAAGCGTCAAAGTGATAGTTGAGGGTGGCAGGGGCCAATAGCCAATAGTTGAGGGTGATAAAATCTAATAACCCTTTTTTATATATATAAACACAAGAAATTTGAAATACCCACTTCATTTTCGACCTAAAAATTTGTTTCCATATGGTGGGAAAACATATATTAATATAATTAAAACCCTAATTGGGTATAGTTTGACAAATGTTTTCACACATGGACACTAATTAAATAGGGTTACTTTTAAGTAAATGTTTATGAAGATCTGGTATAAGACCGAATTTGGTTATGCGAATATCTTTTAGTGACATATGAAAGATATATGCACTTATTTTTTCGGTTATGTAAATTGTAAAATGATTTGAAAACCTAATAAAGCTTTTTTTATTTTTCATGACAAGGCTTCATGACATCTCTTTACTTGGAGTCCTTGCTTTGGGTGATGTTTAGCTGACGTATATGTTTATTAAGGAAGTGTCAAAAACATGGAAGTCTTGAGCAAATAGGAACTTGACAGCATCTTTGTAGGCCTCTTCTAGCTACCACTTGTGTGTGTATTGTGTGTGTGTGCAAAACTGTGTGTTTGTGTGTGTGTATGTGAGAGAGAGAGAGAGAGAGAGAGAGAGGTGTTAATCAGCAATGGAGAAAGGTAGATGGGATGCTGATCTCAGTGTTCTGCTATGCACTTCCTAAATCTTTGCTCATTTGCTTACAACATATCCAATGTTTGCTTTAACAACAGATCTTGTAGGTACCAAAATATGAAACAAATATTAGATCATAAAGAAGAAAAGTATCATATAATAAACTAAAATTATGCAACAAAACATATGCTTATTGAGGTAAAGAAACAAAGCAGAAAAAGGTAAAGACAAGTGAATCTTAGTTCTGAAACAAAAATAAGCTAAAAATTTTAACCACAACAATCATTCGTGTACCACACACCTAAAAACACATGAAGAAACCACATCAAACCCCACTTTAAACCATATTTTGCTAGACAATGATGCAAACACATAAATCTTTCATGAGCATTCAAGATCTAGTTAAGACAGATGCAAAATTACAGAAGTTTATTTCTACCTGTTGTTAGCATACTCGTAAAGGCGACCACGACTAGAAAAGACGATAAGAGCAACCTCAGCATCACAAAGAACAGACAACTCATAAGCTTTCTTAAGCAAACCGCTGCGGCGTTTGCAAAAGGTCACTTGTCGATTCGTTGTGTTTTCGATCCGTTTGATTTCGATCTTTCCCCTCCCCAGTTTTCTCTGTGGAGAAATCTCTCCTGAATCATTAGGACAAGACATGGATGATACACCTGAAATCAAGATAAAAATTATCAGAAAGATGATTAAAATATTGTAAATTACATACAGTTCATTTACAATAATATAATGAAACAGTATCAAAAAGCCCAAAAAAGTTCAAAATAAATTTAGCTCAAATTTGCCCAAACAATATCCTGGAAATCAAGAATTTCCATGATCTACTTCTTTTTTGATAGCAAACTAAAAAAAATTGCATCAAATAAGAAAGTATAAAGATAACTGATTTTCTCAAGAATTTTGGCATCAATGGATATATGAATAATTGAAGGGAGAAACTCTTCAAGATGCAACCTTTTTTTTTTTATCTCTCTCTGCTTTTTGAGGGTTTCCAACAAATCTGATCAAGAAAGATGCAGAAAATGGAATGGGGAGGTGGGATGGTTGATGAGTATTTATAAAGTAGACAACGACCCTTTTGTCCATTAAATTAACAAACCCTTAATCACTTATGTTAATGCTAAAAATATTTATATATGTTCAAGGTTTGTAGCAAAAACATCTATTATCTATTATATATAATAAACAAAAAAAATTTGGGACAATATTAGGGCTTTCTAGATGTGGTTTTGGCGGGAAACTGAATGGGTATTCTTTTGACATATAATGAAGCCCCGTTTTGTATCCGGATCCGCTAATTCGGATCCGTATATATATGTTATAAAAAAATAATATTTCCAATCTTCATTTGCTGTCCGCCTCCAACCATCCAATTTCAAACCCTAATTTCTCATCCAGAACAACAATCAATCCCAAAAATGTTGAGACCCGCTGCTAAGAGAATCACAGGGTCAGGATTAGCCCCGACACGGTGGTCTTCACCGGCGGCGAACCGGTTTTATCACGAGAGGGTTGTGGACCACTACAATAATCCCGTAACGTTGGTGCGTTTGACAAGAACGATCCGATGTAATACAGGGTAAACTTTAAATATTCCATTTCTAATCTTTGTTATTTATCCTCTGTTTTCGTTTGATTCTTAAGATTTTTGGGTTTTTTGAAATTAGGGTTTCTTATATTCTATTGACGACTCCTACTCCTTCTCTGTGTTCAATGATTTTATCTGAGTTATGCTTCATTTTAATCTCTGTATTTTTTTTAACCAGATCTGTATTTTAATTAATTTATATATGAGTTATGCTTCATGTTTTTCATATGTAAGAGAAGAGGCCTCCATGGAAGGGTAAGTGTTCCAGTTATGTTCTTGCAGAGACGGTGATGACAGTTCACAAGCCATCAATGCACAGACGGTCACCAACTTTGGTGATAAATTTGGTATGATTTTTGCACCAATATTAATTATATTTTTCTTGACATGTTGGTTTTACATGAAGCATAAGTTATTAGTATTAATTTTTCATTTAATTGAAACATTACTAAGTGTATCTTTGTTTATGTGTTATATCTATTATCTATCTATTATGTATAATAATAATAAAAACAATTTGGAGTTGTGGCGTGGGTTGCAGCCAATTACAGATCCGGCCATTGGACCTTAGTATGTACACGTATTGTAGAATTCAAATCGTGTTTGTATTCTTGTAGTAAAAAAAAAAAAGAAACTATGAATCCTATACACGGTTACTCTTTTACACTGGACTTTAGACCATGTGTTTCGCCAAACATATGAAAAACGTATGGTCTGGTCTAATGGATTTTGTTATTATATGTGTTTTGTGGTATCTCAAAGAAAATAAAGATTTTTAAGATTGCGTCAATTTTACATTATTCTACTCATGTTAATTATCATGTGGTTGAATAGCTGAACAAACTAAAGCTTAGGATTCTGTTTTTATAAGTTTTTTACATACTTAATAACTAGAAGGTTATAAAGTATATTTATTTACATAGGATTCTGTTTTTATAAGTTTTTTTTAGATCTGCTTTATGATATTAGCTAATATTTTGTGGTGCATTATAACTTTTCCATCATTTGCTTTTGATATAACCATTGAAACATTTAACTAAAGCTTCTCATAAGTGTTTGATTCTCTCTTCGATATTGGGCTTAAATTATAATTGAAATGGATCATAAACAATAGCCTATTAGGCTATGGTCCATGTAGAGGTGCACAAAATAACCGGTTAATTAACCGTAACCGGTTATTAACCGAAACCGTAACCGGTTAATAACCGATTTAGGAATAACCGGTTAGTGGTTATTTTTAACCGTAGGTTAGTAACCGGTTATAAGTGTTTAGTATAATAACCGGTTATTAATCGGTTTTTTTAAACCGATTTTTTAACCGATAGACTGGTTAACCGAAAAAATCAAAAAAAAGGCAAAAACCGGTTAATAACCGAAAATAACCGGTTACTTAACCGAACCGGTTAAAGTAATTAGCCGGACCAATTAAAAAAATAACCGGTTAAAGTAATAACCGGTTAAAGCATTAACCGGTTAAAGTCAAAAAGTCAAATTAACCGGTATAACTGGTTAACCGAACTGGTTATTAAAATTAGCCAATTTATGCACCTCTAGGTCCATGAATGAAGCTAAAAATGAGATGAATTGAAAACTATAAAAGAGAAGACTAATTCAAACTTTATCATATGAGTGTCATTATTCTTATCATATTTATTTAATGGTTTGATTCATTATTTCTTTTATTTTTTATAGTGTGTTTCTTTAGTTTGATATATTATCTCTTTGATTTTTGATAGTATGTTTTTTTATATCTGGCAGTACAATCTTCATGTCTTTTCGCAAGGTTGCCGACACTATTCCCAAGGTTGGATCACATGGAAAAATGTCTTGAATATGAACCACACATGGTTAAAATTGATGCTTAAAGGTTTAAGGTGGTGAAACAAATGGGTTGAACAATATTGGGTAAATGATTGGATTCAATATTTCTTTTACATCGTTATATATTATTTTATGTAATACCTTAAATTTAATTTAACTTTTTCTTTATTTGATTTTCATTTGTACTTTCATTATAAATTTATATTGCTCAACCCGTGTTTATTTTAACCCGGAATGCACGAATAACCCGGAATTTCGAGTGGTGGTGTTTGTTTTGTCATCTGGATTGTCGCAGTTGCACATGGAAGTTCTCTTTTTTAGTTCTTCACCAAATTGAATATGTAAGTTTATAGTGATTTTTTTTATGGAAAATACAAAGTATAACTATATTAGTGATTACCGGTAAAAGCTACGAAAAACTTCATATTAATCGATTAGTTTGACCTTTTTAAATAATTTTGAATTTCAAAGTTAATAAATAAAAACTTAATCAAATTCGAATCCTTTTTAAATAATTTTGATTACCAGTATTTCTTCCATAATTATCAATTATTACTGATAATAAATTGATTTAACTTATAAGGGATTCAAAATTCGAAATTGATTTAACTGATAACAAATTCGGATTTTTATTTTTGGTAATCAGACCCCTACCATTCTCAAAATTTTAATTTGGGTAACTTTAAAAATTTAAATTTCACCTATTTTAGTTTGAGTACATTGAAGCCATTAAAGAAGCAAGTTTCGAAGGGCATGGTCGATATCTACGTGCTTTATTTGCTACAATGCTTGTGTCAAACACCCTTTCAAGACCAGAAGTCCTATGGGAGAAGACATGGAACTACTTATCTGATGATATTCTATACAAACGACAGAAAGAAACTAATATTTCAGGTTCTTTTCCACGCTTTCTATAACTAAAAAATCTATACGATATTTTATTAATTTGTATGATTTTAAAAGGCTTTTATTCTTATTTTTTAGGTTTAGTGCTTCCTGAACATCAATTAAAGAACCTTACATTGTTGGAAATAGAAAAGTATTTAATTTCAAATGGTTCCACATTACGTAGATTTTCCACTATGCCTTATCCGGACGATGATTCATTACGTAATGCTACAAATCGGCTAATTAATGAAGAGCTTTCTCATGACGTGACTGATTCACAAAATGAGTTTAATAGACTTCATGAATCTCTTACTGATGAACAACGATATGTCTTTAACCAAATAATGCTTGCAGTTGATAGCGGAAACGGGGGTCTCTTTTTTGTATATGGGTATGGTGGAACTGGGAAAACATTCTTATGGAAGACCTTAGCTTCAACCGTTCGTTCTAAAGGTAAAATTGTAATAAACGTCGCTTCAAGTGGTATTGCATCCTTACTTCTTTCTCGCGGTAGGACCGCACACTCAAGGTTTCATATACCCATTAATCTAACAGATGATTCAATGTGTCATATTAAGCCAAAAAGTGATATTGCGAACTTAATTAAGGAGGCAAAGTTGATTATATGGGACGAGGCACCAATGGTTCACAAACATGCCTTTGAGGCTTTAGATAGGTCAATGACAGATGTTTTTCAGGTGGTACCAGTATACGTTCGGAAGTTCCATTCGGAGGTAAAGTTATCATTTTTGGTGGTGACTTTAGACAGATTCTTCCGGTTATTCCTAATGGAAGTAGACAGGAAATTGTGAATGCATCCTTGAGCTCATCATATATATGGTCAAAGTGCAAATTGTTAAAGTTGACTAAAAACATGCGACTGACTGTCGGAGCTCAAACTTCGAATATGGAATCAATTAAAAAATTCGCCAAATGGCTACTTGATATTGGTGAAGGAAAAGTTGGTGGTGATAACGATGGTGACGCCATTATAGAGATACCTGAAGATTTGTTAATCAATGATGTATCTGATCCGATTCAAAGTTTAATTGACTTTGTCTATCCTTCGCTAATGGAACAGTTTAAGAATCCCGGTTTTTTTTCAGAACGAGCAATCCTAGCACCTAAAAATGAAGTAGTTCACGACATTAACGATCGCTTGCTAGCGTTATTTCCCGGTGAAGAGAAGGAATATTTGAGTTCTGATAGTATTTGTCAAACCGAGCAAATGCTTGATCCGTTTCAAGAAAGTTTATACTCTACGGAAAATCTCAATGCGCTTAAGATTTCAGGTTTACCTAATCACAGATTAGTACTAAAAGTTGGAGTTCCGGTAATGCTTCTCAGAAATATCGATCAACAAAACGGCTTATGTAATGGAACTAGACTTCAGATTACTTTTCTTGGTAAACGAGTAATCGAAGCTGAAGTAATATCCGGCGGAAATATTGGATCAAGGGTTTTTATTCCGAGGATTAACATGATACCTTCAGACAAAAAAATCCCTTTTCAATTTCAACCCAGACAATTTCCGTTATCCGTATGCTTTGCCATGACCATTAACAAAAGTCAAGGACAGTCATTATCTAGAGTTGGTCTATATCTAAAAGATCCTGTTTTCACGCACGGTCAACTGTATGTTGCGCTATCAAGAGTTAAGACGAGAGATGGTGTGAAGATTTTAATATTCGATGACGAAGGAAAACCAACAAATCAAACTGCCAACGTCGTTTACAAAGAGATTTTTGGCAACTTATGATATATAATTTTTTCTTTCCTTCCATTGACTTTTAACTTTTGTTCTGTTCTATTGATGTTTGATGCGTGCGAAGTGCCGTATATTTTAGGTGTATATTTTAAGCCCTTTTTAACACTTATTTTAGCCAAGTTTTAAATTTATAAAACACGATATTTCACTAACACTAAACACACATATGGGCAAGTGCACCCATCGTTGAGTGTAGTATAGCGTTGGTAAGATACCGAGGTCGTCCAAGGACACAAGAGCTTTTAATACCGGTTTATCCTCAACGTCTAACCAAAATAAAAGTTTAGAAAAATGTTTTAAACTAAGAAAAATAAAAACTAACTAAAATGCTGAAAATAAAAATAAAAAAACAGATAGACAAGATGAATCACTTGGTTCCGACTCGTATCTAGTATAACCTTTGATTATTTCCGCACTTTTGCACATAATTAAGAGATTATCTTAGTTATTGTAGTAGGCCCCTCTTTTGAAGGTGACGTTACCCTCACCCCAGTAGTTTGAGTCAGCAGGGATACAATCCTAAAGGGGTGGATTATTGGAAGATAATGAATTAAGTTATTAATGCAGTATTGTGGTAGGCCCCGCTTTTGGCGGTGACGTTACCCTCGACTAAGTAGTCTGAGTCAGCAGGGATACAGTCCTAAATAGCCGGGTTATAGTATTAATAGTAGTTAACTTATGAGGGGATCAAAGAGTTTGGACCCCCGCCATCCAATACCGTGAAGTATTGAAGGAGGTCCTACTAAATTTGACCCAGGTCCATTGCAGGACCTCTAAACGCTGAACAATGGCAAGACCTTTACCAAACCGTTCCCTTAACCCCCTACCAGGTAGCCAACATACCTCCATATAGACCGTGGAGATATGAATGGTGAAAATCCTTTATTTTATATAGACAGTAAAATAATGCCAAGACACCACGGACAAACGATAAGGAAAGATCACCTTCAACATAAGTAACTAGTTATTAAAGTCATTAATACAAAACCAAATAAAAAGTGCAAAAGATTAGAAATAAAAAGTATTATACTAGACACTTTGTCTTCACCAAGTGATGTAAGAGACTTAGGCAAACATGGCCTTGATTGTCAAGAACTCTTACGATCAATCTTGGATCCCGAGACGACTCACACACTCTATGATGGACAATGGATGATGGTGGTGGATGATGGTGTTGTGATGGTGGTGGGTGGTGGATGAAGTGTGAGAGAGGTGGTGTGCCAAGGGATGAGATGAAATGAATCCAAGCACTCCTATTTATAGGCTGAACAGAGAGCTGGACACGGCCCCGTGTCCGCTGGACACGGCCCCGTGCCCGTCTGACACTCTCTCTCCTCATTAATTGTAATTCGCAATTACAATAAATGCGCCTGCTGTACTTTCGACACGCCCCCGTGTCCGCTGAGCACGGCCCGTGGTGGGCAATAGAAGCTTCTATAGGTTTGTCTTTTCTGCTGCTTCTTGGGCACGGCCCCGTGCTGGCTAAGCACGGGGCGTGTTCAGCCTTCTGTTTTCTCTATTTTGCTTTGGAAGGTGCCGTTGAGGGTTCGGGCAATCCACTAATGTTCCTTTTCTTGTATTTATGTTGGATTTAGCTGTCTTTTTGCTTCTTTTGCGTTTTTGAGCTCATTTAATCCTGAAAATACAAAAGGAAGACAAAAACACTCTTTTTCCAATATTAGTACTAAAAAAGGGTTAGTTTTATGCCTCATTTGATGTAATTTATATGTTGCATTTTACACACATCAAATACCCCCACACTTGAACTTTTGCTTGTCCTCAAGCAAAACTCTTTAATATTTGGCTTACACTCCCAAATGGAATAGGTAGAAGAGAAGGTTTTGGGCTTGTCATAGAGTATCGGGATTTCCAAGATCTTTTTGGGGTTTTATTTTTATTTATTTACACTCCTATTCGTAATGATTTATTTAGAACTGTTCATAAAAGAAATTACTTAATTGGGCATAACATATTTTTTTAAAATTCTATTTATATACAAGTTCACATACCTCGCGGGGAAATCACTCACACTCGGCCGAAGGTGTATTTTTAGTGAATCACTCGAGAGCGGTCCTGGAACTTATTCCTACCATAGGCTTGCCAAAAAATCAATCCTCCTCCTTTTTAACTTTTATACCTTTGTAGATATCAAGAGGACTTTGTGGGTTAAGGGTTGGCTAGGGTTAAAGGTAGGTGATTGGGTTAGTGGTTAGTAAAAAAAAAGGGCAAAAAGCGTAACAAGTGTCGGTTTTCGTATATATATATTTTTTTTTTCAACTTTTTATTTTTAATGAAGCTTTTATTCAAACAAAGTTATTTTTGATTACTTTGTTTGTTTATTTTCTTTTTGCTTCATTAAAAAAATTTTTTTTTTTCGAAGAACCGAACTTGTTACTAAAATAAAGGGTAAAAAAAATGAAAAAGGTTTTGGTGGGTGAAAGGGTTTTTGTTTTGGGTGATGAAACGAAAAGGTTTAGGCTCAAAGGGGCTAACTAGGGGGATTTTTGGGTAGGTGGTAAAAGAAAAAGAAAAATAATGGTGTAGAAAAAAAAATGTTAGTCCTAATGCCTCCATCATTTACTTACTCGGGTTTAAGTTGATAAGGACCGGGAATGTATTGTTATGGCAAGTTCTAGAGTCGTAAGAACCAAGCGGCTATTCACACAAGAAACGAAAAATGAGCATTTAGTCAAATGATATGGAATTGTGTGCTTAATAAAGGCTTAAAACTCACTTTTGTGGGAATGGGTTTTTATGTGATCAAGTATATATAATCAAATTTTAAATAAGTTTGTCATGCCTTTTCATAATTTTCTTATGTTGGTTCTTTTTATCACTACGCTATCGGTTGTAAATTTGTAAAAATATAACCTTTTTGAGAGCTTGAATTTCCCGAGTTAAACCTAGACAAGTAAAAAAAATTGAAATTTTTGAAAAAATTTGGGGTGATTAGCGGTTCCAATAGAGTTTTGTGTAAGGCTTGTATTTAGGACTTGCAAAATTCAAGGTTTTAGCATCCCCCCCCACACTTAAATTACACATTGTCCTCAATGTGTCCCAAAAATAAATTTTTAGGTTGATTAGATGTGTAAAATAGTGTTTAAAAAGCAAAAATTTGTGTTACTGGGCACTGAACACGGCCCCGTGTTATCCGGGCACGGCCCCGTGTTCAAGTGCCAGTAACAAAATTGAAATAAGAGAAACAGAAGTCTGGACACGGGGGCGTGTTGGGTGAACACGGCCCGTGTCCAGTTACCTGTACTGGGCGTTTTCTGCAGGTGGTTCGACACGGGGCCGTGTTGGTTGGGCACGGCCCGTGTTGAACCTTTTGAAAGGGAGAAAATTGTCGGGTTGCCTCGTTCTTGTGCATGGGATCATTTTTCTCGTTCCCCTTTTCATCCTTTACCACCATGAGTGTGTTTTATTCATTACAAACCATCCAAACATTAAAACCATCATTTCATTTCATCATAGAGAGAACTTACATAATCCTAAATTAAACTAGATAAAAGAAATAACAAACCATGGAGTCCTAGCCTTTACTTTATTTTAATTTAGCAAAATTTCCAAGAAATACTCAATCTTGGTTAAACAAGGCCTTAGTGAACTCCTTCTTCCGAGTGCGGTTCTCCTCAAATGTCGGCGAGCCATTCTTCTATCTCCCTTGGAAGGAGAAAAGAAGGCTCGTTGGCATTAGTTTGAGGAGTTTCAACTTCCACCGGGATCTCTTGTTGGTGTTCCATGGGAGGTTCCGCCGGAAAGTCTTCCCACCCGGTAGGGTTGTTGATTCCGAGAGCCAGGTTCCAATCCTGCTGAGGAAGGACTGGTTCCATTGGAGGTGCTACAAGAATATTTAACCTCTGGTGCAAGAGGTTAATTTCTTGGAAGCTGCTTTCAAGTCCCATCGTAAGATCGTTAATACGGTCGATAAGGACCTCCTCTACTGAAGTCATTTCGTCGAGAGCCTCCCTTAATGCTATCACATAGTGAACAAGTGTAGCTTCAATGGAGGGTCTTCTTCCTCTTCGGTTGTTTGACGAATGCACAGAAGATGTATCGCTGTTTTCACTCGACATCCTACGAAAAATAAACTAAAAATAGCTTATTTAATGAAACAGTAACCGGACACGGCCCCGTGCTCACTGAGCACGGCCCCGTGTCCATCTTTCTGCAGAGTTTTGGAACAAGGAAACTTGTATTTTTAAGTTATTTTCTGAATGTTGTAGGCCCTTTTTGGCTACTAATAACTTAAAACCATGTTTCATAACATGTTTTTACCAAGATCCTTTGAACAAAACTCATTTATCCCTACCATAGAGTTGGAGGAATTCCAAACTTTCAATGGTAGTTCTTGGAGAAAGATGAAGAAGAAGGAAATTACTAAAAGAGGAAGGGACAAGATGGGTTGTTGGAACCTTCTTTTAGACTTACCTAGGATAGTTTGAGAGAAGATTCCTGCAAATCTCTGCCCCAAGTTGGTCCAAATGTGCAGAATTCTTGGCTGCATTTATAGAAAATGACAGCAACCTGGACACGGCCCCGTGTTCAGTGGACACGGCCCCGTGTGCAGGTGGAGTTCTGACACAGTTTGTCCGTATTCTGACGTACTGATCAGAAAGGAATCTTTCGATGGACACGGGGGCGTGTTGGCTGGGCACGGCCCCGTGTCTACGGACTGTTTTATGAAGTTGTCTAGTTTTTTTAAGGAACTTGTTTGTATCGGGTGGTTCCTGACTGGTTGGAACAACCCCAAAGTGCCTAATATACCTTAATTGTCCTAGACTAAGGCGAGAACGCAAGAGGTTGTCGGTGAGGGTAATTCCTATTTTCATTCTAGGTGGACAAGTCCAACCCTTTTCCGGGCTCTTGTTAAAGAAGGTATATGCCGAATCGCTCAGGTCTATGTATGCACCGAACGAAGTCGATGGAGAGTCCTTCATGGCACAATCGACACAGGGACGACTATCGTCCAAGTCTTTGCTAGGTACGAAGGTATTTTCGGGAGCAACGAGGTTGTCGGAATGCGGTTCCAACATTTCTTCATGGGTATCGTCTTGGGGCGGAAAATCCTTCCCAAGCTCTTCTATCCATTTCAGAATTAGCTCTTCTAGTTGAAATAATTCGCTAAGGAACATTTCCCCTAGAATATCTGGCTGGGCGCATTCGAGGGAGAAATAGTGCTTATTTTTACTTTCGCCCATCTTAAGGTTGTGAGAAGATCGTGGGTCCATGTAGTGGGGCCTATAATTTAGGAAGTAGCATTTTACTTCTTCATGTTCGCCACCACATAATTGACACCACGTACCATAAGAGTGCCGAAAGTAAAAATAATTACTATCACTCATGTTTATGTCAGAAATTACCAACCGTCGGGATCTAACGGTTCTGTTTTCAGTAACTGAAACTTGGGCACGGGGGCGTGTTGAGTGGACACGGCCCCGTGTTCAGCTTACTGTCTGATGTAAAACAGGATTGCCAGTTCCAATGATTGAGCACGTGGGCGTGTTCAGCGGGCACGGCCCGTGCTGAGCTCTGCAGAAGCTGAAAAACTAAGAAAATCCTAAAAAAATAAAAAAGAAAAATAAAAGATGATTAGGCCGTTGATTCCTAACTTTCTTAAAATCCTTGTGTCCCCGGCAACGGCGCCAAAAACTTGATGCGTGCGAAGTGTCGTATATTTTAGGTGTATATTTTAAGCCCTTTTTAACACTTATTTTAGCCAAGTTTTAAATTTATAAAACACGATATTTCACTAACACTAAACACACATATGGGCAAGTGCACCCATCGTTGAGTGTAGTATAGCGTTGGTAAGATACCGAGGTCGTCCAAGGACACAAGAGCTTTTAATACCGGTTTATCCTCAACGTCTAACCAAAATAAAAGTTTAGAAAAATGTTTTAAACTAAGAAAAACAAAAACTAACTAAAATGCTGAAAATAAAAATAAAAAAAACAGATAGACAAGATGAATCACTTGGTTCCGACTCGTATCTAGTATAACCTTTGATTATTTCCGCACTTTTGCACATAATTAAGAGATTATCTTAGTTATTGTAGTAGGCCCCTCTTTTGAAGGTGACGTTACCCTCACCCCAGTAGTTTGAGTCAGCAGGGATACAATCCTAAAGGGGTGGATTATTGGAAGATAATGAATTAAGTTATTAATGCAGTATTGTGGTAGGCCCCGCTTTTGGCGGTGACGTTACCCTCGACTAAGTAGTCTGAGTCAGCAGGGATACAGTCCTAAATAGCCGGGTTATAGTATTAATAGTAGTTAACTTATGAGGGGATCAAAGAGTTTGGACCCCCGCCATCCAATACCGTGAAGTATTGAAGGAGGTCCTACTAAATTTGACCCAGGTCCATTGCAGGACCTCTAAACGCTGAACAATGGCAAGACCTTTACCAAACCGTTCCCTTAACCCCCTACCAGGTAGCCAACATACCTCCATATAGACCGTGGAGATATGAATGGTGAAAATCCTTTATTTTATATAGACAGTAAAATAATGCCAAGACACCACGGACAAACGATAAGGAAAGATCACCTTCAACATAAGTAACTAGTTATTAAAGTCATTAATACAAAACCAAATAAAAAGTGCAAAAGATTAGAAATAAAAAGTATTATACTAGACACTTTGTCTTCACCAAGTGATGTAAGAGACTTAGGCAAACATGGCCTTGATTGTCAAGAACTCTTACGATCAATCTTGGATCCCGAGACGACTCACACACTCTATGATGGACAATGGATGATGGTGGTGGATGATGGTGTTGTGATGGTGGTGGGTGGTGGATGAAGTGTGAGAGAGGTGGTGTGCCAAGGGATGAGATGAAATGAATCCAAGCACTCCTATTTATAGGCTGAACAGAGAGCTGGACACGGCCCCGTGTCCGCTGGACACGGCCCCGTGCCCGTCTGACACTCTCTCTCCTCATTAATTGTAATTCGCAATTACAATAAATGCGCCTGCTGTACTTTCGACACGCCCCCGTGTCCGCTGAGCACGGCCCGTGGTGGGCAATAGAAGCTTCTATAGGTTTGTCTTTTCTGCTGCTTCTTGGGCACGGCCCCGTGCTGGCTAAGCACGGGGCGTGTTCAGCCTTCTGTTTTCTCTATTTTGCTTTGGAAGGTGCCGTTGAGGGTTCGGGCAATCCACTAATGTTCCTTTTCTTGTATTTATGTTGGATTTAGCTGTCTTTTTGCTTCTTTTGCGTTTTTGAGCTCATTTAATCCTGAAAATACAAAAGGAAGACAAAAACACTCTTTTTCCAATATTAGTACTAAAAAAGGGTTAGTTTTATGCCTCATTTGATGTAATTTATATGTTGCATTTTACACACATCAATGTTACATGTTGGTTTATTTTGTATTTGTTCAACAAGTTCTTATATTCTTGTGCTTTTTATGTTATTGATAACGAAAATTGGCCCTTTAATGTTATAAAAGTGTTGGGCCGTATATGACTTTAATTAGTAAAAGAGTATTTGATGATTAGTTTAAGTATTAAAACTTTTTAACTAATAAAATTAAACTACCCGGGAAGCAGTCCCGGGTGATAACCTAGTTAAAAATATACATGTATATACCCAAATACTGACCTCATTCAATATCCATCAAAGTGTCAGTCATAGAAACGCTAAATTGTTACGAGAATAAAAAACACAAAATAAAGTGTTTAATTTTATCATTAGGGTGGACGGAGTCCTGTCGGGGAGTTACCATCACCGATCGGTGAATGGATGCCGGCGTGGATTCGGGGAGCGGGGAATGGTTAAATCGGTGACTACTCACCGCTGCGGGAAGAGGATGTTGGAAATTTCAAATTAGAAGAGATTCCTTTGCGTGCAAGGCAAGGAACCATAGAGTGGATAATTATTAGAATATTTAAACGTGTTTAGGTTTAATTATTTAGTGATAATTATCATGTCCAATATAATAGGTTTATTAGCAATCCTAGTTATAATCTAATAGGAGTGTTTAGATTATAAATACCATGCTTTGGGTATTAGTGATTGTAATTCAAGTTTCGAGTCAGTTTCTTGAATAATAATAAACGTTTGGGTGTTAGCCAAATACTTTGCAATTTCCGATTTCAATTTCCGTTCAATACCGATTTATCTTGAATTGGTATCAGAGCATACCTGGGAACTAACTCACCTACGATCGAGCATAGGGTTGAAGGTGATTTCGCCGGAAGTTTGAGTTCAAGGATCGGCAGTTGGAAACGGTTCTAGCAACTGTTGATTGTCCTGTTGTCCGATCGAAAGCAGGTTGGAAGCAGTTCTCCGAACTGCTGATTGTCCTGCACAAAACCGATCTAGAACCAAGCTAGACGCCGGCTGGAATCGGAAATTTGAGCGGAGCTGTTTTACAATGTGGAATTCGGATTGAAACAGAAAAGGAGGCAGGTCGCGAATAGGGTACTGTTGTTTCTGTTGTCAAACGAATCAAGGGTAGAAGCTGATCGGAGAAACAGAGTTGCGTGATTTGGCGGTGTTGTTTCGCTGGTGTCGAACAAAAAAAAGGGTATTGGATTAAAGTTTTGGATCAGACTTTTGGCCCAAGCTAAAAGTATAATTAAAGTCCAATTATCCTTAAAAGTCCAACTACCTATCCATTGTTTGATGCTGTTGTGTTTTGATTTTTCGAGAACAGTACACAAACAAAAGTTTTTTGTTTTGGATTTTTTTTAAGTTCAAGACAAATATAGCTTTGCTTTATTTTTCAGGTTTGCGTTCGTATTGAAACTCGGGAATTAATCGTGTAGACTGGAAGAAACTGAACCAGTTACACCGGGTTCGTTTAATCTTACGTATAGTCGACGGAAGAAAAATATGGTTGGAAGCGATGGCGGTAGCGGCTCGAATACCGAGAAATCGGTTCCAAATTCAATAGCGCTTCAATGCCCAATGTTGAATAAGGTTAATTATACAATTTGGGCGTTGCATATCCGCGCGATTTTTAACGTTCATGGCGTGTGGGAGGCCATTGAACCCGGAACTGAAACCGATGTAAAGAAAAACAATATGGCGATTGCCTTGTTGTTTCAATCCATACCGTAAGAACAGATCTTGCAAGTTGGTAATATGAAGACGGCAAAAGAGATGTGGGATGCACTGAAAGCACGCCATCTGGGAGCCGATCGGGTACGTGAAGCAAGACTACAGATACTCATGTCAGAATTTGAGGTATTGAAGATGAAGGATTCTAGTACAGTTGATGAGTTTTCTAGCCAGTTAACAGGAATGTCTTCAAAAGCGGCGTCTCTCGGTTCTATAATAGAGGAACAAAGGATCGTGAAAAAGTTTCTCAGTGGTTTACCAAGGCGGTTCATCCATATGGTAGCCTCAGTTGAGCAACTTGTGGATCTAAAAACAGTTGCATTCGACGATGTTGTTGGTCGAATAAAGGCGTATGAAGAACGCATAAAAGATGAAGAATTGCAGTCGGATAATCAAGGTACTCAAACGAAACTAATGTTTAATAATTCTAATGCCTCTTCAAGTTCTAGACAGGCTTCACGCGATTCGAGTAGGGGACACGGGAAAGGCTCGAACCGTGGACGTGGTGGTGGTGGACGCGGTCGAAACCAATCTGGTCAAAACCGCGGGTCACATGGCGGGTCCAACGAAGGGGATAAACAACAAGGAAAGAAGGATTATTCGAAGGTTCAATGCTTTCGATGCGACAAGTTCGGTCACTTTGTTTCGAGATGTCCAGAGCGAAAGAAAGAGAAACAAGCAAACTTTATCGATGCGGAAGAAATTGAACCGTCTCTATTTATGGTACAACATGTTCAAGAAGTCGATTACTTGAATGAAGAGAAGGTCATTCCAAAAACTTACGGGAACGATTCGGAAGAAAAAGACCTGTGGTATTTGGATAATGACGCGAGCAACCATATGACAGGTAATATATCTTATCTTTTTTCTCTAAATTAAATATGCGCGTTGATGGCAAAGTTAAAATTGGAGATGGGTTCATTAATATAGAGTCAAGTGGGTTGGATAGTAATTATGATAATAATTCAAGTGATGATTTTTCTAAGACAAATGATGTCGCAAGTTCATATGATAATCATAATGACCATTCAAATGAAGACTTTGTTAAAGAGAATGCTACTGTTGTCACAAGTACATTAGATGGCTCAAGTAATTGTGATAATACTCTTACAAATCAAAATCGTCCAACTTATGATCACAATTCATTAACTCCACACGTGAATTCAGCAAAAACAAATTCTAATGTTGAAAATGGTGTGGGCCCAAATAGCCAAAGGATGAGATCAAGTGTTGTTGTGGTAGAAAAGTCAACAAAAGACTCATGTGTGAACAACACTTCAACGAATTATATATGCCTAGCTACTGTGGAGGATTTGGGCTCGCCAGGCCCAGTCAGAATAGCTTCAACGGCTGTTTGCAGCCCATCTCGCCAAAGTTCCATGTCACGTGAACAGATTTTTGCGGCTTCAAACAGTAGCAGTTCAAGCGACGTGAGCAGTTGCGATAGTGAGATTAATATTTTTGTGGGCCCGAGTCGATTTTACGACGATTGAATCGAAACACGGTTACACCGGTATGTTTTAACGATTATGTTTTGAATTCGAGTACGATTGATGAAGATTTTTTATTGCTTACAGATGATGAACCGGCTTATTTTAATGATGCCAAAAATAAACCGGAGTGGATGAAAGCAATGTGCGCAGAAATCGAATCAATAAATAAAAACAATACGTGGTCGTTAACCGAGTTACCGAGTGGTGCAAAAGCGATTGGATTGAAGTGGGTTTTCAAGGTTAAGCGAAACGCGGATGGCTCACTAAATAAACACAAGGCTAGACTCGTGGCGAAGGGTTATGTTCAACAACCCGGAGTCGATTTTGACGAAGTGTTCGCGCCAGTTGCTCGACTTGAAACAGTTCGGTTACTTTTATCTCTCGCAACGAATGAAGGGTGGGAATTACATCATCTAGATGTTAAATCCGCAGTCCTACATGGCGAATTAAAAGAAGAAGTTTATGTCGTTCAACCGGGAGGGTTCATTAAAAAAGGTGAAAAGCATAAAGTCTATAAATTATCGAAGGCGTTATACGGGTTAAGGCAAGATCCACGTGCGTGGAATACGAAATTAAATAATATTTTATTAAATATGAAATTTCACAGGTGCTCGCAAGAACAAGCCGTATACCGAAGAACCGTTGGAACGGACGTCTTATTAATCAGCGTGTACGTGGACGATTTAATTGTGACGGGTTCAAATTTGAAACTTATTATGGAGTTTAAGCGCGGGATGGCTAAAAAATTTGAAATGACGGATTTGGGAAAGCTTACTTATTATCTTGGAATTGAAGTGTCGCAGAGCAAGGACGGGATAAAAATTAAGCAAGAGGCGTATTCAAAGAAAATATTGACTGAAGCCGGTATGATTAACTGCAATCATACTAATGTTCCCATAGACCCGAATGTGGAAGTTTCTAAATTTGAAGACGAAGAAGATTTTGATGCAACAAGATATCGAAAGATTGTCGGGTGTCTCCGGTACCTTTTACAGACTCGACTAGATTTGGCGTTTTCGGTCGGAGTAGCCAGTCGGTACATGCAATGCCCGAAGCAATCTCATGCAGCTCGCATCAAGCAAATTCTTCGCTATTTAAAAGGTACTTTTAGTTATGGCATTACCTATACTCGAGGAGAAAATATGTTGGTCGGTTACAGTGATAGTAGTCACAACATAAATCCGGACGATGGAAGAAGTACTACGGGACACGTGTTTTATTTTGGGTCTTCCCCAATTACTTGGTGTTCTCAAAAGCAAAGCAAAGTACAGTTACTTTATCATCGTATGAGGCGGAGTATATGGCGGCTAGTGTAGCCGCGTGTCAGGAGGTTTGCCTAAAAGAATTGATTGGTGAATTACTCGACAAGAAAACTCAAGCGGCGGTGTTACGTGTTGATAATACATCGGCGATAGCTCTCATGAGGAACCCGGTTTTCCATGGAAGAAGCAAACACATAAAATCCCGGTTTCACTACATTCGGGAATGTGTTGATCGTGAAGATATCGTGGTCGAGCATGCTAGTGGCATTGATCAAAAGGCGGATATTTTGACGAAGGCTCTTGGGAAGATCAAGCTCAAAGAGATGACTAAAAAGCTTGGAGTTGAAGACTTGTCAGATACGAGTTCGAAATTCCGGGGGTGATTGTTGGAAATTTCGAATTAGAAGAGATTCCTTTGCGTGCAAGGCAAGGAACCATGGAGTGGATAACTATTAGAATATTTAAACGTGTTTAGGTTTAATTATTTAGTGATAATTATCATGTCCAATATAATAGGTTTATTAGCAATCCTAGTTATAATCTAATAGGAGTGTTTAGATTATAAATACCATGCTTTGGGTATTAGTGATTGTAATTCAAGTTTTGAGTCAGTTTCTTGAATAATAATAAATGTTTGGATGTTACCCAAATACTTTGCAATTTCCGATTTCAATTTCCGTTCGATACCGATTTATCTTGAGAGGAGGGAAGGAGGAGAGAGGAGGGTTTAATGGTGTGTCCCAACCCCTTTCAACCAATCACAAATTTTTTTTAAATTCTGTGACAACCCTCAAAATCCCATGTATTCCGTACAATTCATTAATGATAATTAAAGTGCTTGACGACTGTGTGGAATTACTTAACTGCTTTCTGATATCTGTGTTATACTTACATGTATTTGTTAACATACTAGTAGGATACAGAAAAGTTACTAAATAGTCCGGTATGCCTTCCTGAGTGTTAAAAATTAAAAACGTTACAAAAATATATATATATGACGCTTTACGGATTAATTAAGCAGTTTAACGGAACACTATCGAACCGAATAACCGGACTTTACCCAGAACATAAAAATATTGTCAAAGACATTGTTTATACTTTTCTGAGCTAATTAGGGTCCCCGAATACCCTAACACCCATTATATTACATAACACATTGATAACCTATTTAAAACTCCTAACTAACTAACTAGACACTTAACTAAATGGTTGAAACCAAACTATAATACCCCCCCCCCCAACCGTTCGGTTCCCCTAGGGAACACACACCCCACAAATTATGACTATTTTATTTGAGTTGTCTAATATCTTCCATACACATTACATATTGGGTAATTAGGAAACATGGGTTATAAGTTTGTATGAGAGCTCACCAATCCATTTCACTCAAACACTTAAACAAGATTGCACTCTCTCTTTCTCCTCTCCTTTGGTTCGGCCGAGACCCACAACACACCCACCATTACTTTCCAACTTTGATCTTACTAAACCACATACAATCCAAGGTGCTAGAGTTCATACGAGGAGACTCGGTGCTTACGGAATCGCAAGGACCTCTCTAGTTTTCTTTTATCCACCTCATTTACAACTTGTTTCTTCCCTAGCCTTGTGCTAGTAGTAAGTGCTTCTAATCACCATCTTGTTCTTGATTTTTGTGGTTAATAAGAGATTTGTCTGATAAAAGTCATGAACATATAAGATCAAAGTTTAAAGTCTACTAAAAATGATGAACATGGTGGTTGATGAGCAAATATTAGTGTAAAACTCTTGGATCGTGTTTTGTTATGATTCTTTGTTGATTATCTGATGTGTTGCTGGTTAATATTGATGTTTGATGTTGTTACGATCACTAATCATGCTAACGGAATCAATCCAACGCGTCTTAGAAGATTAAAGAATGAAAACAGAATCTGTCCAAGTTTTACAGCCAACTAGTTGGCTTTAAACAGGTCATAAACTCTACGAAAAACTGATATTTTAAGTCTAAAACGTGTTATTATGAAATACGGTTCTAATGGCACCGGAATCGTAATTTTTGGACTTCGTTTACTATTTTTAAAGTGTCATTTCGTAACAGCAGCTAGAGCTGCATTTTTCTGCTGAAAATATGTGTTTTGTTTTCTGTCATAACTTGGGTTCTGTGAAGAGTTGGATCATGAAACTTGTACTGTAGATGACCACCAATGTATTTGTAATTACCCCACTAGAATTTCATAAATCGGACGCTCGATGAATTTTAAATAAATTATTCCGTGGACTGTGGTCAGAAAAATATAAATCTGAGTTCAGTCCGGAAAATGAATTTTTATAAAATAATAATAATGAACTGGACCCCGATATTTTTATACAATAAAATTTGGAACATTTAAGACTTTCTGTAAAAATTTGGGAATTTTTAGAATAAGTTAATTATTTTATTAAAATGTTCGAAAACAACCGGTTATGAATATTAATGCTGAAATGACATAAGTTGTAATTTGCGTGTCTAAATGTCGAGTAAGCTATCTGTGAATGATCTAACATGTTATATGTGTCATGTGCATTATCGTATGTTTGTTTATGAGTGGGGAATGGATGGGAAACTTATATGGGCATGAACCGTCAAAGAGATGCATGTTGTGTGATAGATACGTGTAAGAACTTTGTGCTCTATTTGAAAGCCACTAAATGACTAACTGGTAAATCATACTAGGACGTGATTGACTGACCTTGACTGTTAGCTATATTTGAGAATCTAACCGAGCAAACCGAGGTGATTTCACACTTTCTACAAGGCATGGGATTCCCGGTGGTTTGGGAATGGGTTAAAGAATTTAAAACTAAATCTACATATCCCCTTGGGAAGATATGTATGGCCATCCTCCGTAGATAGGATGCCATTATTAATCCTACAAATTCTCCTGGTGCAGAATACGTACGTTCGTCCTCCTGGTGAATGACAACAACCTTAAAACTAGCTAGACAAAACTCTATCATGAAGTCCCTCAATTTATATCGACTTAATCGCCGAGGCCAATGGCGAGCGGGTCATTAGTTAATAGCGCTATTAGGTTTAACAAACCTCACACCGTGCCTGTCAGACGGGCGTGTACTAATGGACTATGGCAAACTGTCAGTGATGATAGACACTGATGTAGGGCACAACTATTGTTCGTAGTAGTCGATATCATACCGTCTAGTAGTTCACACGGGGAAAGCCCCCACTGATTATGGTTATGGTTTGGGTAATGAAAAAGGAACTGGTTAAACATACTTTCAACTACGGGGTAACCCCCACGGCAATTAAGCCAACGAAAGTCAAACCACGTTTTTCAGAAACAACTTAAAACTAAACGACCAAACGTGAACTCACTCAACTTTGTTGTTGACTCGTTGTTACATGCCTTACAGGTCGCTAAACGCTTGGAGCTTGCACGAGGAATGAGTCGTTGTGGTGTACGGACTGTTATGTTCCGTACTTATTTTTTAAATCTATATGAACTTATTAAACTTGCGTTTTGAACTTTAACTTATAAACTATGGACTTATGCTTTTGGATTTACTTTTATGCTTCCGTTGTTTAAACTAAACATGGTTAACTGGCTTTGGTCACCAATCGTATTGTGGTTGGTCTATTTACTTAATTACGATGTTCAATATGATTGGTGGCTCGATCCTGGTCACGTCACGCCTCCAAGCGGTGGAACTCCGCATGGTGGATTTTGGGGGTGTGACAGATTGGTATCAGAGCCATTGGTTATAGTGAACTTGGTTTTTTTTTAAAGGGAAAAGTTTTTGATAAAACCAGACTATAACCAGTACAGTGCTCAACGATCCACAACGACGCTTCGCTCCACGTGCAAGACTCGACACCATAAGTGGTATGATTTATGTTATATTGTCGGTTAGATAGTTCTCACTGTGCATTAGATAATGAGATAATTGCTATTTGAACCTTGTGTGCGTACTCTCTAATCTCGTCCCACACCTACGCACTTTCACGACACTTCCCTCACTTACGTTGCTTCGTTATGAAGATCATGAGCGGATGCGGAGGGTGTATCAACCTCATTCAAGCCCAGTTGACAGCTTTGATCAACGAACGAGTCGCTGAGGCACTCGCAGCTAACCCTGCAGGAGGTATAACCTGCCATACCAACTCACCTTAGGACGTTTAGATCCTACCTTCGCAAACCAACTCTCGTGCTTAACCTTATCTTTTATTCTCACGCAATAGGTCAACATGCTCAGCCTCCTGTCTGCACATTCAAAACGTTCATGGACTGCCGACCTACTACTTTCAGTGGCACCGAAGGAGCAGTGGGCCTTCTTCACTGGTTTGAAAAGCTTGAGTGTGTTTTCGAGATGTGCGAATGCCCCGAAGACCGTAGGGTGAAATATGCTACCGGAACACTTGAAGGAGCTGCGTTAACCTGGTGGAAGGCACAGGTTCAACTACTAGGACTGGCAGTTGCTAATGCCACACCCTGGAATGGTTTCAAAGAACTGATCAAGGAGTAGTACTGTAGTCGGGATGACATCCACAAGCTAGAGGTGGAATTTTACAATCTGAAGATGACGGGGTCTGAGATTGAGGCATATACTAAGAGGTCAAACGAGCTGGCCATCCTGTGTCCAATTATGGTGGACCCTCCCATCAAACGTATTGAGCAGTACCTCAAGGGCCTTGTACCAGAGATTCAAAGTCACGTAACTTCAGCCAACCTAGGTACCATTTAGCAAATTATCAAGTTGGCCCATCGTCTCACCAACCAGGCGGTGGAGCAAACCAGGCTACCCAAACGTATCAGTGCCACAACTACTTCTGATGCACCTACCGACAACAAGCGAAAATGGGATGGGAACTCCGGAAAGGGTTCTACTTCAGTTCAGTCTTAGCAGCGAAAGACTGATGACTACCAGAGTCCTGGTCAGCAATCTTCTGGTAACCAAGGACAGGGTGGATACCGAGGGAACCACCCCAAGTGCAACCGGTGCAACAAACATCACAGCGGGCAGTGCAACAAAGGTCGTTGCCTGAGGTGTAACAAGTTTGGTCATGAAGCAAAGGATTGCAGGAGCGCCCGACCAGCAAATCAGAATCGCCAACAACAACAACAACAAGCCCCACAGAACCACCAGCAGCAGCATCAGCAGGGAAATAAAGGATGCTTTCAGTGTGGCGCTGAAGGCCACTTTAAGAGGAACTGCCCCCAGTTGAACCAAAACCAGAACAATAACCAACGAAACGGGAACCACAATGGAAACAACAACGGAGGCAACAATAGAGGTAACAATAATGGCAATGGCGCCCAAGGTCGGGTGTTCGTGATTGGTCAGGGAGAAGCAAGGAACGATCCCAACGTTGTGATGGGTAAGTTTCTTCTGGATGACTTCTTTGTTACTATTTTATTCGATTCGGGTGCCGATACTAGTTATGTGTCCCTAAAAGTTAGCCAAATGCTTAAGCGCACTCCAACACTTCTGAACACCAAACACACGGTAGAACTAGCTAACGGTAAAAGTCTTGAAGCCACACACGTAGTTAAAGGTTGTAACCTCGTCTTAGCTGGTCAGACTTTCTCTATCGATCTTATCCCTATCACACTGGGTAGTTTCGAGGTCGTTATTGGGATGGATTGGCTATCCCATCATCAAGCGGAGATTGTTTGCAAGGAGAAAATCGTCCGCATTCCTCGTCCTAGTGAAGAACCTCTGGTGATTCAGGGCGATAAGAGTGGTGCTGTTGTAGGCATTATCTCTTTCCTTAAGGCCCAGAAGTGTTTGCCAAAGGGCCACACTGCCATTTTAGCACTCGTTACTGACACATCAACGGAAGAGAAGAGCATTGAAGACATCCATATTGTACGTGACTTTCCCGAGGTATTTCCTGAGGAATTACCTGGTCTTCCGCCTCACCGCCAAGTTGAATTTCAAATCGAGCTAGCTCCTGGAGCAGCGCCAGTAGCTCGAGCACCATATCATCTAGCTCCATCAGAACTCAAAGAACTGTCCACACAACTACAAGAACTCTTGGAAAATGGTTTTATACGTCCTAGCTCTTTGCCCTGGGGAGCTCCAGTCTTGTTCGTAAAGAAGAAAGATGGTACTTTCAGAATGTGTATTGACTGTCGCGAGCTTAACAAGGTGACTGTGAAGAATCGTTATCCTCTTCCACGTATTGACGACTTATTCGACCAGCTGCAAGGGTCGAGCTATTACTCCAAGATTGACTTGAGATCGGGATACCATCGGCTGAGGGTCCGAGATGAGGACGTCTCCAAAACATCATTCAGAACCCGTTATGGCCATTACGAGTTTCTGGTTATGCCATTCGGGCTGACGAATGCACCAGCGGTCTTCATGGATCTCATGAACCGAGTGTGCAAGCCTTACCTGGATAAGTTCGTTATTGTGTTCATCGATGATATCCTGATCTATTCTAAGAGTCAGGAGGAACACGAGCAGCATCTACGACTTATGCTGGAACTTCTTCGAAAAGAGCAGTTGTATGCCAAGTTTTCAAAATGTGACTTCTGGCTTCGCGAAGTCCACTTTCTAGGCCATGTGGTAAACAAGGATGGGATTCATGTGGATCCATCTAAGGTTGAATCGATCAAGAACTGGCGTGCACCCCAAACACCAACAGAAATCCGCCAATTCTTGGGTTTGGCAGGATATTACAGAAGGTTTATCAAAGATTTCTCCAAGATTGTGCAACCTCTCACTTCACTGACTCAAAAGGGTGTCACCTATCGTTGGGGTGATGCACAGGAGTCCGCATTTCAACACCTAAAGGATAGACTTTGTAGCGCGCCTATCCTCTCATTGCCTGAAGGCACAGATGATTTCGTGGTTTATTGCGATGCTTCCATCCAAGGACTTGGTTGCGTATTGATGCAACGTGACAAGGTCATTGCCTACGCATCACGCCAACTCAAAGTTCACGAAAGGAATTACACTACTCACGATCTGGAGCTGGGAGTAGTTGTTTTTGCGCTAAAGATATGGAGACATTACCTGTACGGTACCAAGTGCACCATTTACACCGATCACAGGAGTCTCGAGCATATCTTCAAGCAAAAGGAGTTAAACATGCGTCAACGCCGATGGGTTGAGATCTTGAACGATTATGAATGCGCTATCAAATACCATCCGGGCAAGGCCAATGTTGTGGCCGACGCCCTCAGCCGAAAGGATACTATACCTAAGCGTGTACGTGCTTTACAGCTTACCATCCAATCCAACCTCCCCTCTCAGATTCGCGATGCTCAGGTCGGAGCATTTAAAGCAGAGAACATCAGGGCTGAATCCCTACGAGGATCGAGGCAACGGCTAGAACAAAAGGAAGGCGGCGCCTACTATGTAACAGGGCGTATTTGGGTACCACTTTATGGAAACTTACGCGAGCTTGTGATGGATGAGGCACACAAGTCTCGCTATTCGGTACATCCTGGTTCGGATAAAATGTACCACGACCTCAAGACTACGTATTGGTGGCCTGGCATGAAAGCCCACATAGCAGCCTACGTCAGTAAGTGCTTGACTTGTGCGAGAGTCAAGACTGAATATCAGAAACCATCAGGCCTACTTCAACAACCGGAGATCCCGAAATGGAAATGGGAGCAAATTTCCATGGATTTCGTTACCGACCTGCCCAGATCTCAACGCGGAAACGATACCATTTGGGTGATTGTAGATCGACTGACCAAGTCTGCACATTTTCTGGCTATTAAGGAAACGGATAAGTTTTCTACCCTAGCCGACATCTATCTAAAAGAAGTGGTGTCAAGGCACGGAGTGCCAACCTCTATTATATCTGATCGTGACACGCGCTTTACCTCTGAACTGTGGCAAGCTATGCACAAGTCTTTTGGCTCATGTTTAGATATGAGCACCGCTTATCACCCACAGACGGATGGGCAATCTGAACGCACCATCCAAACCCTTGAAGACATGCTTAGGGCATGTGTGATCGACTTCGATAATGGCTGGGAAACGCACCTCCCGTTAGTGGAGTTTTCGTATAACAACAGCTACCACACCAGCATCCAAGCCGCTCCATTCGAGGCATTGTACGGACGCAAATGCCGATCACCTCTCTGTTAGGCAGAAGTTGGAGACAGCCAAATCACTGGCCCAGAACTTGTGGTAGATACCACCGAGAGAATTGCTCAGATACGACAGCGAATGGCGGCAGCTCGTGACCGTCAGAAAAGCTATGCTGATAAGGGAAGAAAACCACTCGAGCTCCAGGTTGGGGATCGAGTGCTACTCAAAGTCTCACCTTGGAAAGGTGTAGTCCGCTTTGGCAAACGAGGCAAACTCAATCCGCGTTATGTCAGACCATTCAAAGTCACAGAGAAAATTGGCAAAGTCGCCTACAGGTTGAATCTACCTGAAGAACTCAGCGGAGTTCACAATGTTTTCCATGTGTCGAATCTGAAGAAGTGTCTGTCAGATGAGACCCTCATAGTTCCTCTTAAGGAACTCACAATCGACGACCAGCTGCGATTCGTCGAGGAACCAGTAGAGATTACGGATCGAGATGTTAAGATCCTCAAGCGTACCAGGATACCTCTGGTCCGAGTTCGTTGGAATGCTCGTCGTGGCCCAGAGTATACCTGGGAATGAGAAGACCAAATGAAACTCAAGTATCCCCAGCTGTTTAAGAAAAACGCAACCACTACTGAGGCTGAAGCTACTGCAGAATTTCGGAACGAAATTCCAAATCAACGGGGGGATGATGTAACACCCCAGGAAAATCAGGAAAACAACGCAACTTAACTAGCTTCCTCAGTAACCACGCGCTAAATTTCAGGACGAAATTCTCTTAACAGGGGGAGAATGTGACAACCCTCAAAATCCCATGTATTCCGTACAATTCATTAATGATAATTAAAGTGCTTGACGACTGTGTGGAATTACTTAACTGCTTTCTGATATCTGTGTTATACTTACATGTATTTGTTAACATACTAGTAGGATACAGAAAAGTTACTAAATAGTCCGGTATGCCTTCCTGAGTGTTAAAAATTAAAAACGTTACAAAAATATATATATATATGACGCTTTACGGATTAATTAAGCAGTTTAACGGAACAGTATCGAACCGAACAACCGGACTTTACCCAGAACAAAAAAATATTGTCAAAGACATTGTTTATACTTTTCTGAGCTAATTAGGGTCCCCAAATACCCTAACACCCGTTATATTACATAACACATTGATAACCTATTTAAAACTCCTAACTAACTAACTAGACACTTAACTAAATGGTTGAAACCAAACTATACTACCCCTTTAACACCTCGTAAAATCACTTCCAATGATGTATTGACACGTGTAATAAACCCTACTGAAGTCAAACACTGAAATTTAGGGACTAATTTGTCGAAAAATCGAAAACTTTGATTGTGTAAGGACTAGAAGTGATAACATACCTAAAAATAAGTTTCTTATGATGTTTATATTCACAAATGTGCCACTTGATGAATAAGTGTAGCCGTTTGCGTAACTAATTGAAAGTTTGCGCGATAAAGGGTTAAAAGCGTCAACATGTTAATTCTTACCTCTGAGTGACCTTCTAACAAACCGGGAGCTTAATAATATTTAATTATACTCTCGGGAATGCCAAATAATGGCCGTCTAAGGTTTTTATGCCTATAAGTAAAGTTACGCGCAACTTTGCAAGTTAGAAGGACTAAAAGTGTCAATGTGATTAATTATACATCTAAATGACCTTTTAGCGAACCCGAAGTATCGTGATGTTTAATAATACTTTCAAGAATGCCTAATATGGATTAGATGAGGCTTCAATGCTATTAAATGATGAGATGCGCAAGTTTGCGCAATAGAAGGACCTAAAGAGTCAACTTTTGAATCTATGCCTTTCGGTGACCATCTAAGCGAACGAGAGCGTATTGATATTTAAGTATATGCTTGGGAAGGATAAATATGGGCCATGGAAGGCTTGTATAACATTAAACGGCATTTCGCGCTACTTTGCGCAATTTAAGGACTATTTGCGTCAAACTGCAAAAGTATGTCGATTCATATGGTAACGGACCTTCCGAAAATTTTCCATGAGTTAAACATGCCCTAATTATCATTTCTATAGCTTAGATATAGGCTTAGAGGTGTTTGGTGCGCAAAAATAAACTTTCAAGTCCACCAGGGACTAAAAGTGTCAAAAAGTGCACAAGTTTGCATTTTCGCGCATATCTCACAATCTGAATATCTCCGGACACCCAAAAATTTATGTAAGCACTAAAATATTTTATTTTAGTGATCGCCTTGATAAAATTTCATTCGTCGCGTAATTTGGACCGTTTTTCGCGTCCGTTCGTGTTTCGTCGTAATTAGACGAACAACGTGACCGTACGGCCAAACGGACCGACATCCGACATGTTTTTGAGCATGTTTCATGTCCCTCATGTTTAGGCATCATTTTAGAGGCTTAAAAATGGTTTAACGGGCCTCAAAAACATCAGAAAGGGGCTAGAAGCATGCAGGGACCAAAACTGCCATTTCAGAAACTTGATTTCCAGCTGTTACCAGCTGTTACAGCTGTTTTAATCAATTGCAAATGGTTTTCTTCAGTCCTTGGGCAGCCCATAGATTGCTAAAACAAGGGGTAAAGGTGTACGGTCCAGATTTAATCACATTTATCGAGGAACGATCCTAACGGTCCTCTAAATCCTATAAATACCCATTGAATGTTTGGCTCTCATTTGCACCTCTCCTTCAATCTGATAAACTCTCTGAATTGTGAGGATCTTGAACTCTTTTGAGAACCTCCCTCAGTCCTTTGGACCCTTTGTAAGTCCCCTTTCGTGCTTAGTTTAATTATTTAGCGTTTATAGCCGAAAAGTCAAGCGTTTTCGATAAACGCTTTGACTTTCAAATGGCTGAGCCATTGTTCGCAACGAACATGGCTACGTGACCGTAATTAGGTGGGTGTTAAACCCTCAAAAGGGCACCTCCTAATTACCACGTTTACTTAGTTAAATTGTCGGGTCAAATAAAAGTCGAACGGGTTAGTTTTAAATAAATACATAACTATTAATATAGAAGCCATAAAATCAGTTTTCTCATATTAATAACTTGGTAATTATTAATTGAACATGTCTAAGCATGTTCAACCCGACAATTCTAAGTATAGGCTCGGTTCGGAACCGAAAGTCGCAAAAGTTGACTTTTTCTTTGACTTTCAGCTCTGACCCGATTTAGCTTAGTTTAGATATGCCTTAGGATTCCATTAGGACCATATTATAAGTTAGTATAACCCTCCGAGGTTATACAACTTGGTTCCATAGAAATCCTAGTTCATGCATGTTTCCGTTAAATGCCTAAATGTTGACCGTTATGCCCTTTTGACCTTAAAACGTGATTTTTGAAAATGTGAAACAGTAGAAACCTTAGTTACTGATTTATAAACTTGCACCCAAAATTTGACATCAGTTTGAGGTCTAAACGTGATTTTCGCGTTCGGATCGGCGTATGTAACTAGTTTGCATATATTAGCCGAAACGGGTCAAACCATATCGGTTTTGTCTCAAAATTCAGAATGTGTTTCAGTTACCCATATTAAACAAGCATACAAGCTTGTCGGGTCAAAACCACATTCTAAACCGGTTTTCGCTTTATCATGCGTTTGAACCGTGTCTTCTTTTTTAAAACTAACCGGTCTAAGCTTAGGCTTAATTAAAGACCCGTTAGGAATCTAATAGGTTATTAAAAACCTTCGTTCCAGATTTAGGAGCTCAGTAAAAGCTATCTGTACTTGCTGAATTGATATACGGTTGGGATTGAATTTATATTTAGCTCAGGTAAATACTTTTAACTTATTTTCCCTATACGGGCTTGGGGTACGGTATATAAAATACCGCTTGGTCCGGCATTGAATTCTTTAATCGAATAGAGGTTAAATTTATTGATATGCTATGTTTTGAATGTGTTTTGTTTGCTTAAAGCCTTTGGGGGTTAATGACCATGTCCCGGATATCCTTGGCATCATCTTACGAGATGGCCACGACCTGAGCACGGGGTGTAGGCGTACACCTTTCAGTGCATAACTCAATATTGTGGTGTGTCTATTAATCTTTAACCCGGTCTACGGATCGGGCTACTGAACGCATAAGTAACATGTAATTCCCTTACAAGATTATTTTCATATAATTATCCCAAGTTATAAAAATCTTTTGTGCCACATGCATTCAAATCAATTTTCAACCCTTTTCAAAATGAGTCGGTTAAATTGTATTTACCAGTGCAAACTGACGTAATTTCCAAAAAGGTTAAGTGCAGGTACTAATCGAAATAGGATGGCTACTCCTAGCATCAATAAAGAGTCTCGCAAGCTTAGATGCCTAAAGTCTGTTGAACAAATGTTTCATTTTATTTTCGATCCGCCTGTGGATCCTTTACATTCCGTTTGTAATACTTGATATTACTTTATATCGGTTTGTAATATATTTATCTTTTGCTTCCGCTGTGCATTTAAATATTGTGTTGTTTGACTATGATGATATCAACTACGTCACTATACTCCCCACCGGGCCCACCGGTGACACGTGGAAAATAGGGGTGTGACAGGTTAGTATCAGAGCCAACATTGAGTGAATTAAACACTAGCCTTTTTGGTGTTTAATCTCAATAACACATTAGCACATTCCTTGACCTTCTGAGTCTAGACTTAACATAGGAATAATCTCAATCCTAATCTGGAAATTTCGCTTCCAAATTTTTTTTATATATTGGATATGTCGCCAAGCGAAGAAGCCGTAATAGGAGTTCTCCACACCCGGAGCCTTGAAATGCTGAGCTTCGTACCACGGCTAGAATGAAACGGGCATCCAAGGAGAAAGCATTCAGAATTAGAATAAAGAAGAAACTCCTTTTTGCTGAAGATCGTTTCCTTAATAGTCCTTCTAAGGACATATTTATTTTTCAGTCCCTGCAAGGACAACATTATTCCTTTCAAGTCCCGCTTAGGGCAACTCTGTACTTTTATTTTTATATAGTGGATTGATTAAATTTAAGTTTTCATTCTAAACATGAAATATGAAATAAATGGAAAATAACATTCCTTATATATGATCTACCATTATAATAAAATGGCAAAATCTAAAAACGACAAGACCTAGCCTCGTGTCATTATTAAGACCCGGCCAAGATGGCAGTTCCTCGATTTAGGTTTAGATCCTTATTAACATCCCGATTTAAAATTTATTCTGCGTTAATTATTAAAAAGAATCTTAAAGGAAAACCTAGCCTATATTACAAGGCCGAGATGGTAGAACCTATTCAAGGGATTCAAATCCTTGTTAACACCTTAGAACGTGTTAGCACTCTCGACAAATGTGATTCGAGAAAATCACAACAGTCATTCTTATATTGGATTTTTTTTTCCAATTTTCTTATCTAGCCTGGTGATTTAGAAATCATGGCTTATATCATCCTATAAGATGATCATACCATAAACATCCCTTAGAAGGGAAATGCCTACGGGCTATAATTAACGTCCTTTGAGACTAAAAACAGTAGTGGTCTACAACCCCCTGTTAAAAAGGGCAATGAACTTTGATTCAAGCCTTAATACCTCGATTTTGTAACATCCTGGTTTATAAATTAAATCTGTCCATGTGACTAGGCTATTGAGCTATTATTAAGATACGTAGTTAAAAATATAGAATATTTTTAACACAAGAATATGTACAAAGGAGAGTGACTGTACTTGTGCGACGCAAGTCTAGTGACTAACGTTAAGAAAACGCGTATAGGTTACGACGTTAATTAAGCAAACCCGGTGGAGTTTACGACGCTAGGAACGCAAAGTTGTGAGTTCATGCTCCCCCTTTTCTCTTTAACTGTTTTCAGTTTTTATAACTTCGGGGGTGAAATACATGTACAAAAGTACAATATTTATAAATGGTATGATATAAATACAAGAAGTACATGTCACACCCCCAAAATCCACACGCGGAGTATCACCGCTTGGAGGCGTGACTGACCAGGATCAAGCCACCAATCATATAGAACAATGTATAAAGTAAAAGTAATTGCAATTTAATTCCAACAATCCATATGAAAGGTGTTCCAAAACATAAGTATGTTATCACAGTATAGCGGAAGCGTATGATTAAACCCATCATGACAAAGTATGAAATGTCATAAAGTCTAAACAAATATCCAAAATCCATGCCCACAACGACTACGCCTCCCGTGCAAGCTCCAGAAGTACCTAAGGTCCTGCAAGGCATGTAACAGAGGATCAACAACTAGTTGAGCGAGTTCACAGAGAGTAAGTGCGTAATAGTAAGTTCATATGTAACATGTGGCTCTACTGGGCCGTTGTACGTTCTAATGGTGGGGGCTTCCCATAATGTATATTTACTAGACTAGTTGTATTCATAAGTATCCTTCCCAATCCGAGGATAGTAATAAGTATCCTGCCCAACCGAGGATAGTACGTATCAAGTACGTAGGTTTAGCGCTGGTGTTCTTCCCATCCGAGAACATTTGGTACCTAGGATTTTTGTATGTGTTAACACTGGTATCCTTCCCATCCGAGGATAGTACGTAGATTTTTGGCACAGGCATCCTTCCCAATCCGAGGACCGTGGTGAGTAGTCTAGTAGTAATGTGTACAAGCAATCAATCAATCCCATTCCCAACCCACCTGGGGAATCCCATGCCTTGGTAAGAGTGTGAACTCACCTTGGTTTGCTCGGTATGCTAAGTAGGTGCTCAAAGTAAAAATCAATCACGTCCTAATGTATGCATGTATACGTAGTCAGTTTGTGTTCAAGTCATTCACATATAAGCATGTAACACGTAGTCGAAATCATACAAGTCATGTTTATCATTTAACAGCAGTTAAATATTCCAGTGTACAATTAACAGAATTAACTCAGGTTACTATACAGATTAACTGTTCGGCGAAACACACTTAATGGCGAAACACAATAGTCGACGAAACACCATATTGACGAAACACATTCAGTTTCGTCGGAACCTTGTTTGGCGAAACAGAATTCTGATTCGTCGATGACTCTTGGCGAAACACTTCTGTTTCGTCAAGAGACCTGTTTCGTCAAGCAGTCAGTTACGTCGCATAATCAGTCACGTATGGAAACCCTAATCATGCTAACAGCCGTCATCAACATCAGCAATCATGCAGGAACACTCATTCACAGAATCATTGTAACATCATCATAGCATAATCATCGGACCACTTTAACGTCTAGCATGAACCCTAGCTTATGCGTTTTTACATAACAACATACAACATCACATCATCAAACCCTATCAAGATGCTAACTTGCAGCCAGAATCAGATCAAAATAACAACATCCAGAACCGAGTATTCAATCATATTAAGTTTCGCATAAAACCGTTTATATCCGACTACAATACTCATATTGAAATCCATATCATCATTATCATAACAAGAACCCTAGTATTTAACATATATTAGTTACAATTATACATCAACATATCAGAATCACATGGCACAGCAACACATTCACAGATGGACGATCAATCAAGACACATAAATCTACTAACCGAGAGGATGGTTTGATCGCACAGGGGTTTCCGGTGGGTTCTAGTTCGCCGTCACAGTGAGAGAGCTCTAGGGTTTCGGTTGTGTTGATAGAAAATGTAAAGTGATGTTGTTTTTACGTAAAATACTCAAAATACGTTCTGGGCCTAACTGGGCTACTGGGCCGGCGAAACAGACTTCTGTTTCGTCGGAGTGTTCATGGCGAAACAGCCTTGTGTTTCGTCGGGTTCTAAACAGTTTAAGTTTTACAACAGTACACATGTTATACAATCACACATAACCATGCAAACACACTAGGTTTTTATCATAACACAACCATATAGTCAAAGTCAACGTGCATTAAATGCGAATAAAGGATGTCGGAAATTCGAGTTGTCACAGTACACTTGGTGAGAACGAGAACCAAGTGTGACGAAATATATGAATATGAGAAGCGCATTTGGTGAGACGAGAACCAAGTATAAGGCGCTATGAGAAATGATAACAAGAAACGCGCTTGGTGAGAACGAGAACCAAGTAGGAGGCGTTATGAGAAATAGTGTCACGAATAGGGTACAGAAGCACCATTAATCAACGTATACATTCAGACCGCAGAACAAAATGTTAGATCTAACAGGTGCCTGGCAGCCTCACACTCGGTCGGGGCGAGAATCGAGTGGTGCTTTTGTGTCTCAGAATATACCAATTAAATGCCTTAGGTTTGGTAGCTTCCTATGACGTGTCACAGGTTAATGGCTTTGCAACCCATTAACAATCTGATAATTACAGAAATACTGTATTTACATAAAATTCATACCATACAAAAAGTGATAAATAACTTGAAGTACGTGGGGTACTCAAGAGAATTGATATATAACTTGAAGTACGTGGGGTACTCAAGAAGATTGATAAATAACTTGAAGTACGTGGGGTACTCAAGAAGAAATTGAATTATACATAGGTACGTGATGTACACATGAAACTGGATTTATGAAAACTTGATTTACTCACAAACTATGTTTTCATACAAAGTATACAAACATGAAATACAAAACTGCATGAATTCACACCAACTTTATGTTGACGTTTTTCCAAAAACTCACATGTATTTCAGGTAACTAGGATGGATGTGCGCGTGGTCTAGCTTATGCTCGTGGATGTCGCTTGTGTTTAACTTTGAATAAAGTTGTAAACTTTTAAGACAACGCTTTACGCGACTTAGCGATGTAAACGCTAACGAATGTTTTCAAACTATGGTATTTGAATGTTATTTTCACGAGCATGTAGCATGTTTACTCTTCGTATGCAATGAGAACCTTTCATGATCACACCTCGTGCTTCCGCCTTAGAAAGGGGTGTGACATTGGGTTCGGTTTCAACCGCCTTCCCCTTCCCCGTGTTTTTTTTTTTTTGCGCTTGAGTTCTTTAGGTGGCGATTCGGGGACGACTTCATCATCATCGTCAAGCTCCACCGAGGGTTGCGGTTGGGAAGTTGGCGGTTGCGATTGGAATTGATCAAGTTGAACCAAGTTGCGTTGCATGAATTGTTGGAGTGCTTGGTATTGTTGCATTTGTTAAAGTCGAGACATTTAGGAGAAGTCGTTAGGTGATTGTTGGAAACCCGAAAACGTAAATTGTGGATTCCCCCACGAAGGATCCATAGCCGGAGTGTAAGCGGGACTCGAAAAAAAGTTAGGATTGTTCGGGTTGGGATTGTTCGTGTTGGGATTGTTCGTGTTGGGGTTGTTTGGGTTGAAGGGATTCATGATTGTATAAAAAATGGGATTGTTTTTTATAAAAAAAGATGAGAGAATTGGAGAAGAATGGAAGAAATGGATGAGAATGGTATAAAAAATGGTTGAAAGTGATATATATTTAAAGTGAAAAAGGTAAAAAAAAAAATTATTTAAACTATCCGTTAGCAACGGATATAATTTTGAAATCTGGACCGTCGACTTCGGCCATGGGCTGCCGGTCAAGCCGGGACGGAACATGGGGGGCGGTGTGGGGGACCGGCGCCGGGCCTAAGCCGGCCCCCATACCGCTTAGTCTCATGATGGACTTGGTGAAGCCACCCTGGTTTTAGGGGTGCTATAGGTGTGATGTGATAAAAGGTACGAAACCTTACATTGACCATCCATAGTCATAAAGCCCCTTTGTGTGCGTTATGCGATACGTGTCGTGCCACGTCACACAGGGGCTTTATGGGGTGTTATGTCACTTAAGGCCGTAGTCATAAAGCCCCTACCCATCATTACCTAATTATTAATTTGGATAAATTACACTTTTCGTCCTTTATGTTTGTAGCAGTTTGCAATGGATAACCTTTAACTTTAATAATTACAATCACAGTCCTTTATTTAGAAAACTCATTACACTCTACGTCCTTTTACCCTAACCAGGTTATAATTTTCAGTTAAATATAGCATGTGCATTGCATATGAGGGTAGTTTAGTCATTTTAGAAGTATCTTTAACAAAAATAATAATAATAAAAACTATATATAAAAAGCCCCTTCTCTCCTACAAAACCTGAAAACCCAAAATCCCCTTCTTCCTCCTTCTCCACTAACCCACCACCACACCATCGCCACCTGCCACCACACCACTACCCACCCTCACACCACCCCGTCGCAACCACTACACACCACCACCACTATTACCGTACCCCCAATCTGAACCCTAGCTTGAGTCGTCGGAAACCACCACATGTCGCCATCACTAGTCTAGCACCACCAAGGATATATCCAGGTTCGTCTTCACCATCTCATTATCAATCAGAGCAGAAGAAGAAACCTCGTTTCTTGCGGGACTCTTAATAGCCTAAAAAGGAAGCCCCAAATTGGGGTCTTTTTAGGGCTGAAAACTTTACAGGCTACTGTTCAATTCAAACGGAACACATACAGAGACACCCCATATGCTCAGTTTGCCTCGGATTCGAACTTTTTCACTAAAATCAACTCCCTAAAAACACATAAATAAAAACCCATTGTGTTATACGATTGGATAATAAAACTATTGAATTGAAATTGTAATAAAAATGTGAATAAGAAAACGAATGAAATGTGTACTGTAGAAAAGGTGAGGCTGGTAAGGCTTAGGAGGGCAGGGATGAGTACGAGACATATTAATAGGTAGGTACCTGACTACGATTTGATGTTAATGGAATTTGGTAGTAGGTTTGATGTTAATGGAATTTTGGTTTTGCAACAACCTCCATACAAAACAACAACGTTAACTGAAACCCATATGACTATTGCGGTGGTGGTGGGTAAGTGCAGAAGAAGAAAGAAGGGGATTTGGGTTTTTAGGCTTTCGGAGATAAAGGGGTATATTTATATATGTATTATTAAAAGATATTTTTAAAATGACTAAACTACCCTCATGTGCAATGCACATGGCATATTTAACTGAAAATTATAATCTAGTTAGAGCCAAAGGACGTAGAGTGTAATAAGTTTTCCAAATAAAGGATTGTGACTGTAATTATTGAAGTTAAAGGTTATCCATTGCAACCCGCTACAAACATAAAGGACGAAAAGTGTAATTTACCCTATTAATTTTCAATTTTTTTTACTAATTATAAAAACCGTTAACTATTTTTGATTGGTCAAAGTTTGAAAACCAAACAAATATAGCGCCGCCATATGCATGCGCCACCCACCAAAAAAGCCCCCATAACGCCGCCCGTCGTGGTGTTCGGGGCGTTATGGGTGAAAAAAACCAAACATCACGCCCCACTACGGAGGGTCTAAAGGCTTAGAGTTAAATACGATCTTAATTTTTTTAACGGCAAATTTCTTTTATTCATGTTATCTGTGGGACCTGAACCAAGACCTGCCCCTCCCAAGGTGTTTAAAAACTTTGCTTTTGCCAATATAGATCACCACTCCATTGGTTAAATACGATTTTAATTATGTGTGTTTTACCCAAATAATATTTTCTTTCCATTTTAAACACATACAAACCACATGTCAAGGAATAGTATCACCCTGTCATTGGTTTAAATTGGTGGCCGCCCCTCCCCCATTGGACCAACAAGTTTATTATTTTATACAAATTTTAAAATTAAGTTTTTGCCCTAAAATAGTGTTTCTCTGCCATTGGTTCAAATGGGCGGCTAGCAATACCCATTGAACCAACCAGTTTATTACTTTATATCCTCTTTAAAATTACGTTTTTGCCCCCAGTTAAAAAATACGGTTTTGCATCAACTTCAAAATACATTAACCCTTTTGCCCCGAACTAAAAAAATACAATTTTGCCATCGGTAAAAAATTACGCTTTTACCCTCAACCAAAATTACGTTTTCGCCCTAGTTCAAAATAAAATTTTGTTTTGCCCCCGGCTCAAAATTACGATTTTACACTAGCTTATTATTTTATACCTACTTTAAAATTACGGTTTTGCCCACAACTTAAAATTACGTATTTGACCTCGGTTAAAAATAAATTTATGCTTTTGCCCCCAGATAAAATTTACGAATTTCCAATCGGTTCAAAATTACGATATCACCCTCAATTCAAAATTACGTTTTTGCCCCAGTGCAAAATAAAAATATGGTTTTCCCCTAGCTAAAAATTAAGATTTTACCATCGGGAAAAAAAAATTGATTTTTCCCCCAAGTAAAAATAAATATATGACTTTGCCCCCAGCTAAAAATCGTGTCAAAGACCTTCCTAACACTCTTTTTTACTTTTTATTTCTAGCAAAACTATAGTACTGTTTTTTTAATTGGTTGTTAATTATTCGGCCATCGCCCCGCAACGCGGGCGAGGCATCACCTAGTTAGTTATATTTCGACAACTTTAGTCCAATAATTTAATTTTTTGAGTAAACTTCTATTTTGCTTCCTGTGGTTTTGTGGTTTTAACGTTTTTGCCCCAAACCTTTAAAAAGGGACATTTTACTCCCTGGTCTTTCTAACTTATCACCATTTTGCTCCCCATCTAAAATGTATGTTACAAGTAAGGGTATGTTGGTAATTTTATAGATAAGGATTTTAATAATTATTATATATATCAATTAATCTGAGCACACCATGAACATCTGCCTTCTCCCCCCATCTTCTCTCTGTTCTCTCACACCTCCGGTCGTCGTCGGAGGGATTCCGGCGCCGGTATACCCGGTCAGGCGACACGCACACACCCCCAACACTCTTCTCCTTCCTATGACACCCCCATCCCCTTCGTTTTCTCTCTCTCGCACACTGCGTACCTAGCTCCCGATGTTGTGTGTGCGGATGGGTCAAGTGTGAGAATGAAAAAGCCTGTAGCGGCGGTGCAAGATACCCGACCCGGATCCAAACCCATCTCGAATAAACCCAATCAAAGGTAGGTGATGACGGTTTTTTTAGTGTCGGTGCGGCTGGCGGAGGTAGAGTCTTGAACCGGTTTTGCCAGTTTTTTTTCAGTGTTGGTGCGGTCGACGGATGAGGTAGGTGATGACGGCTGGATTGGAGTTGCGGTGGTGACGGTTGGATTTGGGGTTGTGGTTGCGGTCGGACTTGGGTTTTGGGATTTGGGGTTGCGAAGGGGTTCGTTTTTCAGGTGAGGTGATGGTGTTTGATAGTGGTGGTAGTGCTGGTATTGGTGATGACTGGTGGTTGTTACAAAAAGGGGAAAAAAGAGAGATACACACTGAGAGTGAGAGTGAGAGTGAGAGTGAGAGGATGATGATAAAGTTAAGAATTTTTTTTTAATGATTATAATTATAAACAATTAAATTCTTTTTGTAAAGTTACTAAAACACCCTTCTCATTGTATGTAAAATTACCAAATTGCCCTTAATTTTAACAAACATTTTGGATGGCGTTAAGGGCTGTGAGTGAAATAGAGATAAGCTTCATATATCAGGAAGTAAAATATCCGCTTTTAAAGGTTTGGGGCAAAAGCGTTAGAACCATCAAACCACAGGAAGCAAAACGGAAGTTTACTCTAATTTTTTTATCAGTTAGGAAGAGTAACTATATCTAAATTTCCTATTTATTCTTTTATTAAAAGACAAAATACTCTTGGACTATTTGTATGCTCGGTAAAAAAAGTTGAGAAAAAAAATATTTGGGATCCCTTTCAAACCTTAATTTTACTTTATCGTTTCATAATGTTTTGCGTACGATCTGATTTCAATGATCAAATATTAATATTGATGTTTTGCGTACGTTTTAATTTTCAATTCAAATATACTTTTTCACAATTTTGCAACTATTTTACTACCGATATTTCAATTTCTTAATTTCCAATTCATTTATTTAATATAACTTTTTTTCACAAAATTTCAATTTCTTAATTTCCAATTCATTTATTTAATATAACTTTTTTTTTTCACAAACTTACAACAAGGGCAAATTTTATTATATATATCAATCCACATCGTGGTATCGCGCCAGTATAGTTTTTGATATTAGGATATTGACCACTTAAATTTATTTCTTTTTAATTGGCAAAGCCGCTGCAAAAGACTGCCTTATTATATATATCAACTAGGTTATAACCCCGTGTATTACACGGGTCGAATAAATGAATTTTATATACTAAATAATAAAATAATATATCTTTAGAAACCTCTTTTATTGCACGGGTTGAATAAATATAATGTTATATATTACATAATAAAAAGTTATATCTATAAGAACCATATTGGACAGGTTGAATAAATATAATTTTATATACCAAATAAAAAAGTTATATATTTAAAACCGCTTGTTTTACACGAGTTGAATAAAAGTAATATTGTTTACCAAATAATAAAATAATACATCTTTAAGAAACCTCATTTATTAAACGGGTTGAATAAATGTAATTTTATATACCAAATAATAAAAAAGTTACATCTTTAAAAATATGTGTATTACACGGGTTGAATACATGTAATTTCCTTTACTAAATAATAAAAAATATATATGCTTAAAAACACCCCGTGTATTGTACTAATTGAATAAATCTTATTTTATATATCAAATAATAAAAAAGTTATATTTTAAAAAACCTCATCTATTACACGTATGGGTCGAAAAATATAATTTTGTATAGTAAATAATAAAAAAAAAGTATATCTATAAAAAACCACGTGTATTACACGGGTTTAATAAATCTATTTTATATACCAATAATAAAAAGGTCATATCTTTCAATATACTAATGGATAATACTCGATACGCGATGGATATGGTGATTGTGAAGATGCTTCTTGAAAAGAATATATGTTATTCAAGAAGCAAATCAACATCTATTTAAGTGATAAAATGTTGGTACCAATTCCGACAAATTGATTTATAAATTATGTAATAAAATCGATATAATATTTTTTTTAGTAATGAAAATAAAAATATTTCATATATTAATACAAAGTTTGGTTTTCATGATAAATAATTTGTTTTATTTAAAAATATCTTAAATTAACAATTTAAATTTTAGAATAATATTTTATTAGAAAAATAGAATAATGGTATTCAAAATTTAAAGTATGATGAAATTTAATATTAGCTTATTATTCATTTATTTATTTAATTAATATAAGATAAGTTTGGAAGTGAGGCGAACAAGTCATAAAATAAATGCTTACAATGAATGATAGGTGTTACACATTAATTTTTTATTATATTGTATAGTATAAATATATATTTATATTGATATAAATAGATTATTATATTGTAGTAAAATTTGTTAACAAAGTCTCAATAAATTTAACCCTTTTAAAACTTGTAAATGTAACGAAGTCTCAATAAATTTAACCATTTATTTAAAACTTGTAAATGTAGAAATGATAAATAATATTAGTTAATTTTATGTTAGATTTCGTAAAATCTATTTGATACCAAACTAAATAAAACGTTCAAATATATAGTTAATATCAAGAGTAAATTATGATTTTGGCCCCTGTGGTGATATCACTTTTACCCTTTTAACCAAAAAACGAATCTTTTAACATCTGAGACCCTTTTGCTAGGCCAAAATGGTTAGAAAAAAAGACGTTGGGGTCCAAAAGGGTTAAAAAAAAGATGCTGAGGGCTCAGATGTTAAAAAGTTTCTTTTTGGGTTAAAAGGGTAAAAGTGATATAACCACAGGGGCCAAAATCCTAATTTACTCTAATACCAAATTAGATAACTAAATTTGAATTTGAAGTAAATAGATAAATATAAAAGTAATAATTAAACTAAATAAATATTTCGTAGGAGGATTATCTATAATTAATTAGAAGAGATTAAACTAAAAATTATAATTATCCATAAGACATGGTCTAATATGATGACAAGTGTCCTCAAAGTGGTTTCTTTTATAGTATAGATAGATCCACATCGTGGTATCGCGCCAGTATAGTTTTTGATATTAGGATATTGACCACTTAAATTTATTTTCTTTTTAATTGGCAAAGCCGCTCCAAAAGACTGCCTTATCTTCATGTAACTTGTTGCAACTCAAAGGGTCCCACACTATTTATTAATATATTTAAGTTAATTCATAAATTAAACATTTTTTCTTCTTTTTATTTACCAAGTAATTCTAGGGAAATGATTTTACTTTACTTTTAAATACACATTGGCATCTTTCATATTAACAAAAAGGATATCATTTGTTTGATTTTGATAAATAAATATTGTAACACCCTGAAATTTTACCACAAGTTATAATTTATTACAATTACTTTCCATTTTTCGGTTTTTTTTTCTTTGGATTGCTATACTAAGTGAATGTCGATATCAAATCGATAAATCGAAGTGATACAGGCTAACTTTTCGCCGCAACGCGCGGAGAAATCCACTAGTTAACCTTATTTAATTTTGTGAAACCTACATTTCAAAGTTTAATTTATTATATTTGTTTAGCATTTTGTGAACAGGAGATTTCAAAATATAGTTTTAATAAAATCTGTTTATTTCTTGCAACTGTTTTGAGATAAACTTTTATTAGATTTAATTTTTCCTCACGTGTCATTTTAGATAATGATTTTTAGTCGACATTTTTAACATGTTTATTAAGTTCTAAATTTTTATTCAATTGAATACGCACAACAAACAGTAAACCTATTGACTGTAGTATAGTTTAGATAAGAAAAAATATCGTCCAATAATATGCTTCTCCTACTCAACCTTTGATTATTATTTTGACCAATTTATAAAGATAGATTAGTAGACTAGATAGTAATGAATTGACTGTTTTGAATAAGTCTTGCTTATTTAATATAAACTAAATTGGATTTTACGTTTGTTAAGTTTGAGCCAAATTGAAGGTAGTGTCCTTTAACTTATGAAATGCTTAATTCTTCATATTAATTTTTAATGAAAATGGAAAAAAGCCTCTTGTTAGGTTACCATGTTTCCCTCAATTTTGTCACAACATAATGATTGATAGGTTTGAAGCTATTGGGTTTATAGACTCTTCACTCGACCATCCCTAACCATTCGACTAGTAAGCAATATGTTACGAAAAGATCGGTTTTAGGCCATCTTGGTTCTAATATATTTTTGTAACTTTATTTGTTTGTGTTCTTTCAAGATTAAACTCAGGATTCCGGTTAGGATCTTATAATTACCGAGGCAAATGACTTACAAATTAATTAAGTTACCAAAATAAATCATCCTTTAATCTTGTTACCTCGCGCATAAGGATGGATACAAAACTCGAACTCGATGGGAAAACTCGATACCGAAACATATGGCACGGTATGGGGTCAGGTATGGAATTGATTTTGACCATATGGAACATGTATGGTATTTGATGTTATACCTGATTACCCACCCGATTATATATACTCGTTTACCCGTTCTGTTTAACCGATTAAATTTGCTCGTTTACCCGATATAAATTTGTTTCTTATATGCTTAGTGTAATCTTATATAAATTTGTTATATGCTTATTATATTCTTAGTATAAAGTTCCCAGATACCAATCCCAAAAAGTTCCAAATCTTTACGCCTAATTGTTCCAAATCTATTTTATTTACTAGCTTATGACCTGTGTATTACACGGGTTTGTTTTAGACCAGAATATCAATCTTTTCATCAAATTAATTATAAGTACATAATGCTTTAACCATAATTCATTATGTTGATCCCAGATAAGATGCTCAAAGACTAAGTATGGCAAATAGATTTCAACAAGTAGGAAAATATTGTGCGGAACTAGAATGTCACACCCCAACCGATAGCGGAAACATCGGGGCGTGGCACTAGGCGAATCAGATTGCTCAAGAGAATCCATAACAACTATATTGCGACAGTATTTAATGCGTTCATTATCCCATACTAATAAACAATTACAATCACATAAGCTGTCATGAATTTCCTGTTCTCTCAAACAATTCAAATCCGACAACCTAGATTTTAGGTGTGTTTCTAGACTTCCTAGCTTGATTTGATGTAGACTGCGACTAAACCTGCAATATACGTTAAAATAATGTCAATACAAAAGTATTAGCGAGTATACAGGTTTGATATGTAATAGTGTAATAGATAAAAGCTGCGAATTTCCACATACATAAACGTAATACACGACATATATACTCACAAAACTGATACTATCAGCTAAGTCCTCGAGCTGCGATTGCGATTGCTAAACTAGACCCCGTCGGGCGCAATAGTACTATACTAGTCATGGTGGGACGTCGCGAGTATAAGTCCTAGCACATATGTAACTAGCATTACGTATAACTATGCACGTATGTCATTCGCAAGTGATAAGTAGTTTAAGCATTTGATGTAATTCGATTTGATAACAACGTATGTTACACCCAAAAGTGCAAAAGCAAAAAGGGTTCAAGTATACTCACAGTCGGCGTTCAGCAAGTAAACACAACTTGGTTGGATTGAAGGGAGCGCGTCCGAGATTAGCCTGATTATAGATTGATAGCGTAAGCGTTGAATTGTGCGATAAACGGTGGCAAATGAACCAAGTTTCGGATGGTAATCTGATCGGATGGAAATGCGATCGGATAGCCAGTTGATCGGGTGGTAATCCGTTCGGATGGTCATCCGGTCGGATGACCATTCGATTGGATTGTCACTTTGTTTGGTGAAGAGGTGTTTGTGTATGATGGTTTGCCTTTTGAAGTTTTCGTTGTAGCATTTTGAAAACAGAGAAGTATCTCTACCCTTCAGGTCGGTCGATCGGACGAAGGTTCGATCGGGTGACGACCCGATTAGTAGGACAATTTAGTGAGAACAAGTTCACAGCAGTTTGTCACTCGATCGGATTGCAATCTGAGCGGGTGGCAATCCGTCTGGAACCGTCTATGTATTGAATTAGTCCCAACATCACATGGTCAGATGGCTGTTCGATCGGGTGGCAATCCGATCGGACGACAATCCGTTCGACGTTCAGAACTTGAAAAGTTCAATTTAAAAGTTTCAGTGAGGAACCAAGTGCAAGCCGATCGGACAACTGTCCGATCGGGTGGCAATCCGATCGAGTGGAAATCCGATCGGACGTCAATCCGTTCCAACGGCCTTAGATCGTCCTGTCACTTGATTGTTTTGAAAGTTTGCAGTTTTTCTCGAGACGGTATGACATCGTGCTAAACAACAGAACCCCATCAACACCCAGGCGATCCGATCGGGCAGGAATCACCCTAATCTGATCGGTCAGCTGTTCGAGATGATGGTTTGCGTTTAACCTGAGATCGGTTGTCTCGTTGATAGAATACAGATCTTGAACCAACACATCAACAAGAAGGAGTAGAAGATCAGAACAAGCTCCGATTCTATCGGTTTGAGTGCATTGAGTGTAAAAGAGTTGAAAGAAAGTTAGAAAACCATCTTTCAATCCTTTTAACCATGAGTTTGTGTAGATCTATGCGAAAACGTTGTTTAATCATGTGGAAATCCTTCAGATTTGAGTTGTTCTTGGTGGAATGATGCCAAAACGTGAAGCTCATAAGAACTCCATGATGACATCATCCTAGAACACCTCAAATCCGTTGATTTCACAGTTAAAAGTTAAGATTCAAAGGTGAAATTGATGAAGAAGTGTGTGTAGATCGTAGAAGTACAAGAATTGAGGTAGAAAACTTACAAGAATCGCGAGAAATCGAGAGGAAATAGCCCCAAAGCGTGCTGGTCGAGTGGGAGCTGTCACATCACTGTTAAAGTGCTGTGACAAGGGCTATTTATAGGTGAAGAGGAGAAAAGGGGAAGGGAGTGCCATGAATCGGATGACTGTCCGATCGGGTGGCTGTCCGATCAGGTGGCAATCCGATCAGGTGGCAACTCGATCGAATGGCCACCCGATCGAGTGGTCACTCGATCGGTGGTATCCGGCGAATGGTGTTTCGATGGTTCGTTTTGTTCGTTAAGCTTCGCGATAATTTGGTTACACATTTTCATAACCATATTCATATTTTTATTATAATTAGTCACATAAGGTCGTATAAATATCCACATTTCAAAGCTGCGATACAATAACCGGGTTTCGTTTCGAATATGCGTTCTCTGCGACGCATCACGGCTATCGAGGAGGGTAGAATAGGTCCTCACTCAACATCATCGTGAGCGTTAGTGTGTGTGACGCCATGTGTTATAGCGATAAGGTATACGTAATATGCGAAAATAGTGCGAAATAGCGATGTATGCGATATAGCTACATTATGATCCGAATCTCTGGTGCTAGGCGTAACGAGTATAACGAGTGGTAACAACGCACGAACGTGCGAGTTGTTACAGTCTCCCCAGCTTTAGGAAATTTCATCCCGAAATTAATCCATAAGAAGGGTTGCGAGGATCGATGCGAGTGGGAGTAGCGATTAAGAGCGTCAAAATAAGCGAGCGATCGATTGAAATTCGACAAGCGAGAGTGTTGCGATGAATGGCGATGGCAGCGAGTAAAGCGATTCGTATCCAAAAGATGGCAACACATAAAAAGCGATCCAAAAGCGTCCTGAATTCTCGGAAATTTGATTAACTCGAAAAGGTTTGAAGAAACTTGTTTATGAAAAATCTTCCCATAGTGCGGCGTTAAACTATTTCGATGTTCACACCAGCGCTATGAGTGGTGTTTTTATTAGGTTACTAAAAGATTTAGGGTGTAAAAACTCGTTTTACGAGATTTTCTCGTCACGCGGCAGTAACTTGAGTCGATTGTCACCCCATCGTTACAAGATAATATCGTTTTGTACAACGGTTTTGATCAAAATTTTAGAAAAAGTTTTGTAAGAAAAGGTTGGTTTAAACTTTTGGTAAACAAAGCTTTTTAATAATATCAAGAATTTAAATTTTAAGGTCGGCCCCGCATGGCACTTTTCCACGAAAGTTCGACAATATGGCTAAAACGCTTATATATAGGAAGTACCAGCGGCGTATCCACCACGTTTTAACCATATGGCTTCCGTCTTGTAAGGCGGTGCCATACGTGTCAACATAGTACATTCAGATTTGTGATGACTCGATCCAAACGAGAAAGGGTTGGATCAAGTCTTGAAAGGCGAACTGAGTGATGAGTCGTTTTCAACTCAGTTTAGTGACATGAGCGAGTGCGATAGGCGGTAAGCGGGATGCGAAAAATTCGATAGTACAACACAAACATAATAAGCGAAGACGGCGTCGACAAGCGTAAAGCGATAAGCGACGAGTGATAGCGACAACCGTCGAGCGATAGGCGACGATCAATGCGTTGCAAATGATAGGAAATATGCGATTTGATTAGATTAAACGGCACCATAAGTTTTAACTAACATTAGACCCCACATGGCCTTTTTCCACGAAGTTCTGCTGATATGGCTAAAACACTTATATATAGGAAGTACCAGTGGCGTATCCACCATGCTTTAACCATATGCGTTTCGTCCCGTGAAGAGAGGTCATGTGTGCTAACTTAACACAGACAACACGGATATTGGTAAGCGATAGCGATTACGTTAAGCGATACACGATGAGCGATGTGGCAATATACAAGCGACAGAGCGACATACAAGCGATAGAGTGATACACAAGCGATAGAGTGATACCCACGATATGCGATAGCGCGATGCACATAATAAGCGATTGAGCGAACATACAATAAGCGATTGAGATTGTGAGATAGATTCTAACGATAATGCGATTGCGAGCATGTTGACTTACGAAAAGTCTGGCGATTACACGCTTTGAGTTGCGATTGAGATTGTTACGCCTTGCGATGTAGTGTAATGTGTCGAAAATAGAGTTAATAGTATACTTGGTCTAATAATGTTCAACTTGTATGGCACTTTCTTCACAAGTCATTGGTTGGTATGGCGAAGCACTTATATATAGGAAGTGCCAGCGGCGTATCCACCATGCTTCAACCACACGCCTCTGCCCCGTGAATTGGTGTCGCACTGTGTTGACATGGTCGAGACGCTTATATATAGGAAGTACCTCGACCATGCTTTTAACGTTATGGCATCTTTGAAACTCATTGCGATCTCCGTGCACTGATCACAGTAATCCCGTGTGCACCCGTGACTAATTTGATCCTTGCACGTTTATCGTACTTTATCTCAAGAACGCATAGTAGGGGTAAAACACATTATATAGTATATAGTGCTAGTATATAGTCCGTGCGCGAGTGCGAGAGAGTGAAAGATAAATAGAGTCCACATTGCGTCGAGAAATAGAACAAGTTCAACATGCAAAAGAAATTAACGGCGAAAATCGTATCATGACAACAACATTGGAAGCATATCTAATGTTGCTGTGGAGGACTTCTATGGAGACTGCGGTTGTTGCTGAAATTCCTCAAGTCTGCGGCCCCGTGCGGCAGTGCTGGGTAAGATGACCATACCAGTTGCAATTTGTGCAAAAGCGATAGTTAGCTTCTGGCGGGTGATGATACGTACACATGAGACACAGGGGATGAGTTCCGTTGTAGTCGCGCTTCGAGTGAACTGGAATTGCTTGGAGAGGTTCTGGCTGCGACAATTCGATTGTTGAAGAGTTTGGGCTCATGGTCTTTCGTTTACGGTTGGACTGAGCTTCCTGAAGCGGTGCGTTGGCGTCGGAGGATTCGTCCGAGGACTCACCTGAAGAATCGTCGGTAGAATCGTCGGAGGTATCGTCGGAAGAATCGTCAGAAGAGTCGATGACAATTGCTTGATGAGCTTGTTTGACAGGATTCTTGGAGAAAACCGTCCAAGACTCGTTTGTCATTGATTTCTGCGGCCAAGCGGTAGGTTTCTTCGATGGTAGCAGGTCTTGCAGCTTCGACAAAATGGCCCACACACTCAGGCAAGCCGCGAATGTACTTCGTGATGGCTTTTTCTGAAGTGTTGACTTGATTGGGGCAGATCATGCTAAGTTGTTTAAACCTTGCGGTGTAGCCAGCATTGTCACCTTCGACTTGCTTGATTTTCCAAAATTCGTCTTCTAGCTTCTGGACTTCATGGGGAGGGCAGTACTCTTTCTTCATGAGCTCTTTCAGCTCATCCCAAGAGAGAGCGTAAGCTGCGGAGATCCCACGTTTGTTACGTTCGGTTGTCCACCAGTCGAGTGCTTGCGATTGAAATACTCTGGTAGCGCAAGTAGTATGAAAACCATCAGGACACCCACTCTGAGGAAGGGTAACTTCGATAGAATCGAACCACTGGAGTAGTTGGGATACACCTCCTTCACCCGTGAACTCCATCGGGTCACAGGCTTTGAAGTGTTTGTAGAGGAAAGCAGATTGCGGCGCTTCCGTCTTAGAGTCTTCCGGGATTCGAGAGTTGCTGAGAGAGTGCACTTGAGCGACAATTTGAGGAATGACCTTGGCCACTTCCTTGGCCACAAGCGAGGCAATTCTCTTTTCGGCGCTTCATTTGGCTCTTCTCCTAGCTGTTTGTCTCGAGGTAGTGTCGTTGGAAGGCATCTAGACAGAGGGAGATTTGGAGTGAGATTCGATCATAATGATTTTAAGTTTTTGCGATGCGATTGAGCGCGATCAAAACTTGTTGTAGGTAGTATAATAGATTTCACATAGGAGCCACATAGGAGACACGAGATTCCTAAGTTCCCACACAATTGATTTGTTTGTATATATATAATTAGTTGTAGCTTATACTCATACACATACATGTCGGTATAGAATGCGCGAGGACGCGATGCAGAGAGTGAGAGTGAGAGCGAGTAATTAGACATTAGTTTTGTTGCGAACATTCGGTTTTCGTTTCAGATTGCGATGGGTGTGCGAGTCGTGCGTTTATAAACCAGGGAGCGAAAATCGATAAATTGAGAAGTCGATAAAGCGTAAAGTTTTAAATTGTAAACACATAAGCGTAAATAGGTTCCATAAAGCGTAAAAATCGGCGAGTCGTATGCTAGAAAAATAGATAGAATGCCTCGGGTGTTTAGGCGTCGACTGCCCAAGGTAACCCAACTATACCCTACAAGTTCGTGAACGCACGTTGCCCTAGAAGACTTATGCTTCCACTGGGATGCAGCTCAATGCACTCGTCTTCTTAGTCATCGCATGGCTCGAGTTATCGTTATAGTCGAGTCCTTGGTGAGAGCTTTTTGAAAACCATTTCGTTGAGAGTGGAACGGTTTATTAAGATACGGGTTTCACCCATGACTTAATAACTTCACTCCTAACTGTGGTTGTGCTCTTCGAATAAATTCGGGAGTTCCACTGGATTTTGAAATGGAGACTTTCGTTGAGATATGGATGTCACTCCTAGCTCAACGGAAAGTTCTCGTGCTAGAAAAATGCGCTGAGTGAGCGATCTTATCAAGAGTTCTTGGTTTTCGTGCCTGATCTCGACTGGACCGCTCGGTTGTGTTATGCGAGTATTTTCAAAAACGTGTGTATTGTGTTGGCCTTAGGAAAGGCTAAGTAATATTCCAGCCTTAGGAAAGGCTCCTCGCGTGAAGTTGTAGTATGCGGTGTTCACGCGATGTTGTAGTCTTTAGCGAGTTCGATTGAGAGTATCAAGTAGGCCCGTGCAAATCCTACTGGGTTCGCACGAGTCGGCCCATTGGTACCTAGAATATATACTAGGTCGTTTCTAAGACATCGACCCGGACTAGGTCAAGTCTGGCCTAATTCCCTATAGTTTTGGCTTTGATACCAATCTGTCACACCCCAACCGATGGCGGAAACATCAGGGCGCGGCACTAGGCGAATCAGATTGCTCAAGAGAATCCATAACAACTATATTGCGATAGTATTTAATGCGTTCATTATCCCATACTAATAAACAATTACAATCACATAAGCTGTAACGAATTTCCTGTTCTCTCAAACAATTCAAATCCGACAACCTAGATTTTAGGTGTGTTTCTAGACTTCCTAGCTTGATTTGATGTAGACTGCGACTAAACCTGCAACATATGTTAAAATAATGTCAATACAAAAGTATTGGCGAGTATACAGGTTTGATATGTAATAGTGTAATAGATAAAAGCTGTGAATTTCCACATACATAAACGTAATACACGACATATATACTCACAAAACTAATACTACCAGCTAAGTCCTCGAGCTGCGATTGCGATTGCTAAACTAGACCCCTTCGGGCGCAATAGTACTATACTAGTCATGGTGGGACGTCGCGAGTATAAGTCCTAGCACATATGTAACTAGCATCACGTATAACTATGCACGTAAGTCATTCGCAAGTGATAAGTAGTTTAAGCATTTGATGTAATTCGATTTGATAGCAACGTATGTTACACCCAAAAGTGCAAAAGCAAAAAGGGTTCAAGTATACTCATAGTCGGCGTTCAGTAAGTAAACACAACTTGGTTGGATTGAAGGGAGCGCGTCTGAGATTAGCCTGATTATAGATTGATAGCGCAAGCGTTGAATAGTGCGATAAACGGTGGTGAATGAACCAAGTGTCGGATGGTAATCCGATCGGATGGCAATCCGATCGGATAACCAGTCGATCGGGTGGTAATCCGTTCGGATGGTCATCCGGTCGGATGACCATTCGATTGGATTGTCACTTTGTTTGGTGAAGAGGTGTTTGTGTATGATGGTTTGCCTTTTGAAGTTTTCATTGTAGCATTTTGAAAACAGAGAAGTATCTCTACCCTTCAGGTCGGTTGATCGGACGAAGGTTCGATCGGGTGACGACCCGATTAGTAGGACACTTTAGTGAGAACAAGTTCACAGCAGTTTGTCACTCGATCAGATTGCAATCCGATCGGGTGGCAATCCGTCTGGAACCGTCTATGTATTGAATTAGTCCCAACATCACATGGTCGGATGGCTGTTCGATCGGGTGGCAATCCGATCGTACGGCAATCCGTTCGACGTTCAGAACTTGAAAAGTTGAATTTAAAAGTTTAAGTGAGGAACCAAGTGCAAGCCGATCGGACAGCTGTCTGATCGGGTGGAAATCCGATCGGACCGCAATCCATTCCGACGGCCTTAGATCGTCCTGTTACTTGATTGTTTTGAAAGTTTGCGGTTTTTCTCGAGACGGTATGACATCGTGCTAAACAACAGAACCCCATCAACACCCAGGCGATCCGATCGGGCAGGAATGATCGGTTATGTCACACCCCTATTTTCCACGTGTCACCGGTGGGCCCGGTGGGAATATCGTGACGTAGTTGGTATCATCATAGACAAACAACACAATATATATATGCACAGCGGAAGCAAAGATAGATTCATTTCAACTTTAATAAAGTGTAATATTAAATATCACGAATAGTTGAAACGGATCCACAGGCGGATCAAAATAAAAGAAGATATTGTTCAACAGCTTTATTGACATCCAAGCTTGCGAGACTTATTGTGGACGCTTAGAAGGCAGCCAGCCTAGTACGAGTAGTACCTGCACTTAACCTTTTGGAAAAATACGTCAGTTTACACTGGTAAATACAATTTAACTGACTCATTTTGAAAAGGTTTAAAAATTGATTTGAATGCACGTGGCACAAAAATATTTTTATAACTTGGGATAATTATGTGAAAATAATCTTGTAAGGGATTTACATGTTACTTATGCGTTCAGTAGCCCGATCCGTAGACCGGGTTAAAGATTAATAGACACACCACAATATTGAGTTATGCACTGAAAGGTGTACGCCTACACCCCGTGCTCAGGTCGTGGCCATCTCGTAAGATGATGCCAAGGATATCCGGGACATGGTCATTAACCCCCCAAAGGCTTTAAGCAAACAAAACACATTCAAAACATAGCATATCAATAAATTTAACCTCTATTCGATTAAAGAATTCAATGCCAGACCAAGCGGTATTTTATATACCGTACCCCAAGCCCGTAAAGGGAAAATAAGTTAAAAGTATTTACCTTGGTAAGTATAAATCACAATTAGTGAGTGAAGGTAGCTTTTACTGGTTCTTCTATTCTGGAACAAAGGTTTATAATAACCTATTAGATTCCTAACGGGTCTTTATTTAAGCATAAGCTTAGACCGGTTAGCTTTTAAGGACGATACGGTTCAAACGCACGATTAAGCGAAGACCGGATAGAATGTGATTTAGACCCGACAAGTTTGAATACTTGTATAATATGGGTATACTAAATACATTCTGGATTTTGAGACAAAAATGATAAGGTTTGACCCGTTTCGGTCAATTTATGCAAACTAGTTACATAAACCGAACCGAACGCGAAAAGGGCGTCACGGGTAACCAAAAGAGTTATATGCAAGTTCCCTGAGTTAATATGCCTTAAATATGTTATAATATCAGTGAGATATCTCCTATTATGCCCAAAACGGATTTAAACTCAAATTATGCCTCATAAGGGCATTTTGGTCATTTAAAAGATTATAAAAGAGTTAAATTTGTAATCTGAGTTACAGGTCTGTTTCATACAGTAAATACACTTAATTTTACATGTTATAACAGTAGGGTATGACCTATATGTGAAATTTATCATTTAAAACCAAACTATGTTCCTTAGGGGTATTTTGGTAATTTCACAAGGGCTAAAAAGGTCAAACCTGGAAACCTGAGTTCAAAAACTTTTACTTACTGTTATTATCTCAAAATATACTAAAAACATCAGTAGGTATCAACCTTATATGTTTAATATGGTTATAGTACATACTATGCGTTAAAAACGCTTAAAAAGGCGATTTGGAGCCATTTCCGGGTTTTTAAAAGAAAGCTGAGATTTTTGTAATTCTAGAAGGCTCAAAATATTTTATTTAAAAATAAAATCAGTGGAAAAAGGTTTGGGGTCAAAAGGATTGGTAAAACTCATTTTATGGCTTAAAAGGGCAAAATCGGTATTAACCGAATTAAACTTAGAGACCTATGTTATGCTCAGCCAAAAATTAAATAAAAATCTTTAAAAATCCCAAAATATTATATTACATCAAAAAGTGGGTTAAAATAGGTTATACGCTAATTACGCCGTTTAAGTAACATAAAGCTTTCAAATTACGCTAATGAGCATAACTCTTAATCTAGACCTCAAACTGATATCAAATTTTAGGTGCAAGTTTATAAATCAGTAACTAAGGTTTCTACTCTTTCACTTTTTCAAAAATCACGTTTTATAGTCAAAAGGGCATAATAGTCAACATTTAAGCATTAATCGGAAACATGCATATGAATCGGATAAGTATTGAACCAAGTTGTATGATCTCAGAGAGTTATACTTATATGAAACCTGGTCCAAAATAAGCTCTAAGGCAGATCTTAAACATGCACAAACGGGTCAGAACTGAAATTCAAAGCAAAAGTCAAATTATGCGACTTTCGGTTCCGATCCGGGTTTAAACTGAAAATTGTCGAGTTGAACATGTTGAGATATGTTCTTACATTAGTTACCAAGTTATTTTAATGATCAAACAGGTTGCATGCATCCTACATTGCTAATTATGCTTAAATTTGCAAATAATCATTCTGTTGACCTTTTTAAAGCAAGCTTTGACTCGACAATTAACATAGTTAGAGTGGGAATCTGAAAATACCCTTTTAAGGGTTTGTTACCCACATAAATACCTACTTGTAGGTACTTTCAATTCGAGAAATGACTGAGCAAATTTCATTTAATCTCGAAGTCAAACTTAATTTATGACGGTTTGACTTTTGGTTAATTAACTAAGCTAGAACGAATTAGAAAGGGTTAGGAATACTTACAAGAGTCCTAATTATGATTAGAGATCACTAGAAAGCCTGAGGTTGATCAGAGAAGCTCCAGAAGTAGTCTTGCAAGTGAATGTGAAAATGGTTGCAACTTGAAGTTCCTTTTATATCAACTTTGATCTCATATGATGGTGCCACAAGGGTCTACTGATGTTATAAGATGTGTCCAAGTGCCCCTCTATGCATGTAAAACCATTGGTGAGCTCATGGTATCACATAACAACTGTTAACACTCGAAATCAGACCTGTAACTGACATCTGTGCATTATTTGTCACTGGCAGCTTTTAGGCGTGCCGCGAGAGACCCTTCGCGGCCCGCGTACAAGTGGCGACCAGGTTAACAAGTTTTCCAAGTTTTGCATTTCAGTCCTTGGTCCTTTGATACGTGGTTTTGGCTATTTATCTTGCATTCTTGACCCTCAAACCTGATTTTTAAGGGCCTTAGGACATCTACAAACTTGGGTAGGTCCTTGGTTAACTTTGTGCTTACCCGAAAAGTCATGAATTTCAACGTTAACGCAATTAACCCTTCGTGCACGGTTTTGATCATAACTTTCTCATACGATAACGAAACTTTATGAAATTTTTACCACATATTCTAGTGAGTATATTTTACCATTACAAAGCTTCGGGTTTGCTAAAAGGTCACTCAGAGGTATACTTTCAACATGTTGACACATTTAGCCCCTGTAGTTTGTAATTTCTCACTTTCTTTCATTTTCCGCTTTGTATGATCCATGATTTAATCGTTTAAGATTATAAACACCATGTAGGGTTATTGTAGAGCCTATTTATCCATTGTTGACACTTTGGACCCTTATATTCACATAGTTTCAGTGTTTGTCAACTTTAGTCCCTCTAAAGTACTTTTTCACATATTCCAAGCTTACGACACGTGTCAATACATTATTGGACGTAAATTTTCGAGGTGTTACATCCTCACCCCCTTAAAAGAAATCTCGACCTTGAGATTTACTGAAACAAATGAGGGTATTTTTCTTTCATCGTGGATTCTACCTCCCATGTGTATTCGGGACCTCTACGGGCATCCCATTTGACCTTTACAATAGGCACATGCTTCCTTCGAAGCTTCTTTACCTGTCGATCCTCAATCGACAATGGTTTTTCCAAAAATTTCAAGCTTTCATAGATGTACATCCGTATGTGGTATGACCACTGATTCATCAGCGAAACACTTCTTCAGATTACAGATGTGAAAAACATTGTGGATAGCAATGAGCTCTTCAGGCAAGTTTAACTTATAAGTAACTGACCCGACACGTTCGATAACCTCGAAAGGTCCTATGTATCTCGGGCTTAGCTTGCCTTTCTTACCAAATCGCATCACCCCTTTCCAGGGTGATACTTTAAGCAATACCTTGTCACCTATTTCAAAGTGAAAAGACTTACGCTTTGGATCCGCATAGCTTTTCTGCCTATCCCTGGCAGCTTTAAAATGATCGCGAATCTGGACAATCTTCTCCTTTGTTTCAAAGACCAACTCTGGTCCTGACAATTGAACGTCTCCTACTTCCGCCCAACAAATAGGTGTTCTGCATTTTCTACCATATAATGCCTTAAAGGGCGCAGCCTTAATACTAGTATGGTAGCTATTGTTATAGGAGAACTCGACCAATGGCAGATGCTTATCCCAACTGCCACCTAGATCGATCACACATGCACAAAGCATGTCTTCCAATGTTTGGATGGTACGCTCACTCTGTCCGTCTGTCTGTGGGTGGTAAGCCGTACTAAAATTCAAGCGCGTGCCCAAAGACTGTTGGAAACTTTTCCAAAAATGAGAGGTGTATCTCGTATCTCTATCAGAGATAATTGACAATGGCACACCATGTAGTGCTACAATTTTATCTACGTACAATTGAGCTAACATGTCTGAGCTGTATGTTTCCTTAATGGGTAGGAAATGTGCTGACTTTGTCAGTCTATCCACTATGACCCATATAGTATCATTTCCCTTCCTCGTCTTTGGCAACTTGGTGATGAAATCCATCGTCACCATCTCCCACTTCCACATGGGAATTTCAGGTTGTTGCAACAAACCTGACGGCTTCTGGTGCTCAGCTTTGACTTGCGCACAAGTCAAACATTTAGCTACATAGGCAGCTACAGACTCTTTCAAACCAATCCACCAGTAGTTTGCCTTTAGATCCTGGTACATCTTGTCAGCTCCAGGATGAACGTAATATTTGGAACTGTGGGCTTCCTGGAGGATAACATCTCGAAGTCCTCCATAAACTGGAACCCATATTCGTCCATTCAATCTTAGCATTTCATCCTTTTCATAGGATAACTGCTCCTCAGTTACTCCTAGTTTTTCTTCAGGATAGTTAGCTTCCAGCATAGCTTCCTTCTGTGCAGCTAACACCCTTTCGTTCAAACTATTCCTTATTTCAATGGGCTTGGCATTGATTCTTATCGGCTTCACTCTTTCTTTTCTGCTTAGGGTGTCAGCAACTACATTTACCTTGCCTGGATGGTATTTTATCTCACAATCATAATCATTTAGAGTTTCCATCCATCGTCTTTGTCGCATGTTCAAGTCCTTCTGATTGAACAAATGTTGAAGGCTCTTGTGATCTGAATAGATCACACACTTGGTTCCATACAAGTAGTGTCTCCAAAGTTTTAATGCAAATACAACGGCACCCAGCTCCAAGTCATGGGTGGTGTAGTTCTTCTCGTGTACCTTTAGCTGTCGTGAAGCGTAGGCAATAACCTTGCCTTTCTGCATGAGTACACAGCCCATACCAGTGTATGATGCATCACAATACACCACAAATTCTTCTATACCATCGGGCAATGTTAATACTGGTGCATTGCTCAACTTTTTCTTAAGATTGTCAAAGGATTCTTGCTGCTTAGGGCCCCAATCAAACTTAACCTTCTTACGTGTCAACGAAGTTAGAGGCGCAGCAATCCTTGAGAAGTTTTCGATAAAGCGCCTATAATATCCTGCTAAACCCAGGAAGCTACGAATCTCAGTAGGTGTCTTCGGCTCTTGCCAATTCATAACTGCTTCTACCTTAGCGGGATCCACTTGGATACCACGCTCACTTACCACATGTCCAAGGAATTGGACTTCTCGAAGCCAAAACTCGCACTTCGAAAATTTGGCGTAGAGTTTCTCATGATGTAGAAGTTTGAGAATACAACGAAGGTGTTTCTCGTGGTCAGCTTGGTTCTTCGAGTAAATAAGGATGTCGTCAATAAAGACGATGACGAATTTGTCCAAGTAAGGCTTGCAGACACGATTCATGAGATCTATGAATGCGGCCGGTGCATTAGTGAGCCCAAAAGGCATCACTAGGAACTCGTAATGACCATAACGAGTCCTAAATGCAGTCTTGTGCACATCTTCATCTTTAACCTTCAACTGATGATAGCCTGATCTCAAATCGATCTTAGAGAAGTAGCTTGCCCCTTGCAATTGATCGAACAGATCGTCGATCCTGGGCAAAGGATACATATTCTTGATAGTGACTTTATTAAGCTCATGGTAATCGATGCACAGACGCATCGATCCATCCTTCTTCTTGACAAATAGGATCGGCGCTCCCCAAGGAGACGAACTAGGTCTAATAAAACCTTTGGCTAGCAGATCATCTAATTGCGTCCTTAACTCCTTCATTTCCGTTGGTGCTAACCTATAAGGCGCTCTCGCTACTGGTGCTGCACCCGGGATGATGTCAATTCGGAATTCCACTTGCCTATCTGGTGGTAAACCAGGTAGTTCTTCGGGAAAAACTTCAGGATATTCCGAAATGATAGGGATGTCTTCAATCTTGGGCTTTGGCTCATCAATAGTAACTTGTGCCATATAAATGACACAACCCTTCTGCAGACATCTGGATGCCTTGAGCATGGCCACCTGCTCAGGCAATCCATGCTGGGTATTCCCCTGAATGGTAAGTGACTCACTAGACGGAGTTTTGACTACCACTTGCTTTCTGTTGCACACAATTTGGGCTTGGTTATGCGATAACCAATCCATGCCTATTACTATATCAAAACCGGCTAGCTTAAAGGGAAGTAAGGACAAAGGAAAAGAGTGATTCCTAATGGATATAACACATCCATCTAAAACAGTTGAGGCGGTTTCTATGGTTCCATCAGCTAATTCCACCTCATATTTCACACTTAAGGCTTTTACAGGCAATTTCAACAACTCACAAAACTTATTATCCACAAAAGACTTATCTGCTCCAGAATCAAACAATACTCTAGCAAAAACATCATTTACGAGAAAAGTACATGTGATCACGTTGTCATCCTGAACAGCTTCCTTAGCGTCCATCTTGAAGACCCTCGCATTGGTCTTCCTCCCATCCTCGGTTTTCTTGGTGTTCTTTGGGCAATTGGACTTAATGTGCCCTTTTTCATTGCAACCATAACATGTTGCATCTTTCAGCTTCTTACACTCCAAAGTCTTATGATCCGTAGATTTGCAAATTCCACAGGGTCTCGAGTGGGACTGGGATTTCGACTCAAGTCGACACCTCCCAAAATGGTTCTTCTTACAAGTTTTACATTTGGGCTTATCTCCCGATTGTTGCCCATCTTTCTTAAATCCCGACCCTTTCTTGTGGTCATCATTACCTCGGTGCTTTTTATTCGACCTTCGTGAGGTATCGTCCTCACGCTTCCTCTTACTCTCTTCTGAATTCCTGAGTGATCTCAACCTGACTACGTCCAAGGTAAGAGATAGAGATAGATCAGCTGCTGATCTGAAAGTTGCAGGCCTTGATGCCTTAACACTTGCTTTAATCTCAGGGGCTAAACCCCCGATGAAGCGAGCAATCCTTTTAGGTTCTGGGGTTACCAAGTACGGAACCAACCTAGATAGGGTATTGAAAGTGGTGAGGTATGCTTGGCAATCTAAATTCTTCATCACCAATGATAGGAAATCCGATTCGATTCTCTCAACTTCATGCTGCGGGCAATAATTATCCTTAATGAGAGCAACGAACTGATCCCATGATAAATTGTAGAGCGGGATCTTTCCGGCAGCTTGAATGAGAGACTTCCACCATGCCAGTGCTTCTCCTTTAAACGATTGGGATACGTATTTTACTACGTCCCTTTCAGCACAACCGCTGATGTCTACAACTGTATCCATTTCGTCCAACCAAGTCATACAATCTATTGCTCCTTTCTCCCCGGTGAAGTCCTGGGGTTTGCAAGAAACAAAGTACTTGTAAGTACAGGACTTGGTGTGTGGTTTGGCATCATACACCATCCTTTTTGAGGGAACACTGTTCTGATTTGATGAGTGTCGATCATCATCCTTCTTGAGCTCATCTTTCTTAGGTTCATCTTTCTTAGAGGGCAGTTTGCTATGAGCCTCAGAGTGAACTTTTGGCTTAGAGTGAGGAGCTGATCTGGTCCTGCTTCGAGTACCACTCGATTCACTATATTGCCTCTCGATGGCTTTGTTAACAGCATTTTCCACTATTGCTTGTAACTCCGCACCAGTTAAAAGTATCTTAGCATTTTCGGGGTTTTCTGCTGGACGACTGTTTAATTCTTCAGACTTAGCCATGTAGTCTTAATTGCTACATAAAAATAAGGACAAGGTCTATTTAGAAGCCTAAACAGTATTATCGTTCTTGACGATTTATTAACCATGGTTTTAATAGCCATTTTAGTTAATTTATTCAATAATTTCATTCGGGATTTTACTAGTAATCTTTTTAGAATGAAACATAATATTGGCATAATAGGCCTAGTCACGTAGACAAATTTCTAAATTACAAATTTAGATCTTATAGGATTAAAGTTTGAATAATATAACAATCAATCCCTTTCTTGGCAGGGAGTCTATAAACTACGGCTGCCTTTTGTTTTATATCACATTAGTTATAGCCCGTAGGCAATACATCACAAACAGATGTTTAAATAATAATAAGGAATTTGGAATAATTACTAGAGGGTGACATGTGTGATTTTGCGAATCACATTAGTCAAGAATGCTAACATATTTGCAGATGTTAACAGAGATTTGAATCTTTTTAAAACAGGTTCTACCACATTGGCCAGGTCTTTAATATGACATTCAAGCTAGGTTTTACCTTTTTAAGATTCTTATTATTATCAAAATGGTAAATCAAAATAATAAATGTTATTTTCTTATTTCTTCATATATTATACTCATGCATATAATTTAAAAAAAATGAAAACCTTGAATTAACCATTCCAAACAAAAATTAAACTAGTACGAGTTTGCCTTAAACGGGACTTTTACATAAACAACATGCCCACACAGGGGACAACTAACAAAACAAACCCACGCAGGGGTCAAAATAGAAAAACATGCCCACGCAGGGGCAGAACAGAAAGGAAATATGCCCACGCAGGGGCAGAGTACAGAAATAAATGTCCTCGCAGGGACATGATTACAACTAAAATAAATAAACAAACAAAGGACTTAGTGATCCTTCTTGCTTTTTCCCTTGATCAAATTCACCATCTTCTTGAACATCCCCCGGTTATGCCTTCGTTCTTCTCGCAACTCATGCCGCACCTCATATCGCACCTCATTTATCCCTTGAAGGATTTCTTGAAATTGTGGCGGTGACATCACCGGTGTCCGCGGTGGTTGCTGAAGATGCTGAGGTTGAGGAGGCGGCGGTTGCTGATAATGCGGAGGTTGAGGAGGCTGCGGTTGCTGATACCCATATGGTGGGTATCCATAGGTCGAGTGTCCCGTAGCCCAGGGACCTCCGTAGGGACCTTCCGGATGGAGAGTGTTGGAGTTTGCTGCTATCCAGTAGGGATCCTCTGCAAAGTTGTAATTTGTGTGGATTGGCTGCTCGAAGGGATTGTACGCTGCCGCACCAGTGTAAGTGGGAATTGGGTCTCCAAAACCCAATGGTGGCTGTGGCGCAACTGGCGCAGAGTTCACTTCTAAGACGGGATGTGAAGATTCTCCCATCTCCGGTTCTTCGTGAAGTGGCGAGTACCGGCTGCCACTTGAATGTGGAGGGGTGCAAATGCGCACTCCCCCTCGTGCGGATATCCGCAAGGTAGTTCTCCTTCGCCTCGGGGGCGAGGGAGGCTGAAGCTGAGGTGGTGCTGCCGGCGAAGTGACCGTGACAAGTCGGGAATCCTCGGAAGGCTTCTGCTACTGCTGTGGCTGCTGCTATAGCTGCTGCTGGTGGTGCAGGGGATAGCTGTGTTGCGGCTGGTGCAGGGGAGAGCTGTGGTAGCTAGGGGTGAACACCCAGTCATACTGCCTGAATTTTTCCTCAAAGCTGTTGGGACCATTGTAAGGTGATCCCACAAACGGTGACCCATCAGAAATTTCGATGGGGTGGTTCGGAGTTCCAGATGGTGGCATTGAAGGATCGGTATCCTCATCGATATCCATCGGGTTGCCACCAGAAAAGTGGTCTTCAGGTCCAAGTGGGTTAAAACCCACGGGTTCTCCAAGGTAATCAGCAGGGTTGAACTGGCCTTGGAAGACGGGTGATAGATGGTCAAAGGGTGAATTGTGTCCTAGAAGGGGAATGTAGGACTGGTGAGAGTTGTGGGGCTCATTTTCAGAATGAGGCCCGAAGGAGTATGGGATAGACGGGGAGGTACTCAGTGAAACTGAGCGCCTAGCTGGTTCAGTAAAAGACCTCCAAAGATCTTGAGCATCTGAGTTATGGGGATCTGAAGGTGTTCGCCGGTGCGAAGGTCCGGCTTCATGGTCGTTTGGGGCGGTAAGTGGCCCATTTCCCCTGCCTCTTCCTCTCATTCGCGGCGACATTTTGATAACCTGTCAAAAACAAACAAGTGACACAACAAGAAATATATAAGACAAAGTTAGAAATAAAACCAAAAATTTGGATAGTTCCTAAGTTCTTTGTCTAGACTTGAGAATCGAGGAATGTGCAATTGTGTAACTGAGATTAAACACAAAAGGCTAGTGTTTAATTCACTCAGAGTTAGCTCTGATACCAACCTGTCACACCCCTATTTTCCACGTGTCACCGGTGGGCCCGGTGGGGAGTATCGTGACGTAGTTGGTATCATCATAGATAAACAAGAAAATATATATATGCACAGCGGAAGCAAAGATAGATTCATTTCAACTTTAATAAAGTGTAATATTAAATATCACGAATAGTTGAAACGGATCCACAGGCGGATCAAAATAAAAGAAGATATTGTTCAACAGCTTTATTGACATCCAAGCTTGCGAGACTTATTGTGGACGCTTAGAAGGCAGCCAGCCTAGTACGAGTAGTACCTGCACTTAACCTTTTGGAAAAATACGTCAGTTTACACTGGTAAATACAATTTAACTGACTCATTTTGAAAAGGTTTAAAAATTGATTTGAATGCACATGGCACAAAAATATTTTTATAACTTGGGATAATTATGTGAAAATAATCTTGTAAGGGATTTACATGTTACTTATGCGTTCAGTAGCCCGATCCGTAGACCGGGTTAAAGATTAATAGACACACCACAATATTGAGTTATGCACTGAAAGGTGTACGCCTACACCCCGTGCTCAGGTCGTGGCCATCTCGTAAGATGATGCCAAGGATATCCGGGACATGGTCATTAACTCCCCAAAGGCTTTAAGCAAACAAAACACATTCAAAACATAGCATATCAATAAATTTAACCTCTATTCGATTAAAGAATTCAATGCCAGACCAAGCGGTATTTTATATACCGTACCCCAAGCCCGTATAGGGAAAATAAGTTAAAAGTATTTACCTTGGTAAGTATAAATCACAATTAGCGAGTGAAGGTAGCTTTTACTGGTTCTTCTATTCTGGAACAAAGGTTTATAATAACCTATTAGATTCCTAACGGGTCTTTATTTAAGCCTAAGCTTAGACCGGTTAGCTTTTAAGGACGATACGGTTCAAACGCACGATTAAGCGAAGACCGGATAGAATGTGATTTAGACCCGACAAGTTTGAATACTTGTATAATATGGGTATACTAAATACATTCTGGATTTTGAGACAAAAATGATAAGGTTTGACCCATTTCGGTCAATTTATGCAAACTAGTTACATAAACCGAACCGAACGCGAAAAGGGCGTCACGGGTAACCAAAAGACTCATATGCAAGTTCCCTGAGTTAATATGCCTTAAATATGTTATAATATCAGTGAGTTATCTCCTATTATGCCCAAAACGGATTTAAACTCAAATTATGCCTCATAAGGGCATTTTGGTCATTTAAAAGATTATAAAAGAGTTAAATTTGTAATCTGAGTTACAGGTCTGTTTCATACAGTAAATACACTTAATTTTACATGTTATAACAGTAGGGTATGACCTATATGTGAAATTTATCATTTAAAACCAAACTATGTTCCTTAGGGGTATTTTGGTAATTTCACAAGGGCTAAAAAGGTCAAAACTGGAAACCTGAGTTCAAAAACTTTTACTTACTATTATTATCTCAAAATATACTAAAAACATCAGTAGGTATCAACCTTATATGTTTAATATGGTTATAGTACATACTATGCGTTAAAAACGCTTAAAAAGGCGATTTGGAGCCATTTCCGGGTTTTTAAAAGAAAGCTGAGATTTTTATAATTCCAGAAGGCTCAAAATATTTTATTTAACAAATAAAATCAGTGGAAAAAGGTTTGGGGTCAAAAGGATTGGTAAAACTCATTTTATGGCTTAAAAGGGCAAAATCGGTATTAACCGAATTAAACTTAGAGACCTATGTTATGCTCAGCCAAAAATTAAATAAAAATCTTAAAAAATCCCAAAATATTATATTACATCAGTGGGTAAAAAGTTTGATATCAAAAAGTGGGTTAAAATAGGTTATACGCTAATTACGCCGTTTAAGTAACATAAAGCTTTCAAATTACGCTAATGAGCATAACTCTTAATCTAGACCTCAAACTGATATCAAATTTTAGGTGCAAGTTTATAAATCAGTAACTAAGGTTTCTACTCTTTCACTTTTTCAAAAATCACGTTTTATAGTGAAAAGGGCATAATAGTCAACATTTAAGCATTAATCGGAAACATGCATATGAATCGGATAAGTATTGAACCAAGTTGTATAATCTCAGAGAGTTATAATTATATGAAACCTGGTCCAAAATAAGCTCTAAGGAAGATCTTAAACATGCACAAACTGGTCAGAACTGAAAGTCAAAGCAAAAGTCAAATTATGCGACTTTCGGTTCCGATCCGGGTTTAAACTGAAAATTGTCGAGTTGAACATATTGAGATATGTTCTTACATTAGTTACCAAGTTATTTTAATGATCAAACAGGTTGCATGCATCCTACATTGCTAATTATGCTTAAATTTGCAAATAATCATTTTGTTGACTTTTTTAAAGCAAGCTTTGACTCGACAATTAACATAGTTAGAGTGGGAATCTGAAAATACCCTTTTAAGGGTTTGTTACCCACATAAATACCTACTTGTAGGTACTTTTAATTCGAGAAATGACTGAGCAAATTTCATTTAATCTTGAAGTCAAACTTAATTTACGACGATTTGACTTTTGGTTAATTAACTAAGCTAGAACGAATTAGAAAGGGTTAGGAATACTTACAAGAGTCCTAATTATGATTAGAGATCACTAGAAAGCCGGAGGTTGATCAGAGAAGCTCCAGAAGTGGTCTTGCAAGTGAATGTGAAAATGGTTGCAACTTGAAGTTCCTTTTATATCAACTTTGATCTCATATGATGGTGCCACAAGGGTCTACTGATGTTATAAGATGTGTCCAAGTGCCCCTCTATGCATGTAAAACCATTGGTGAGCTCATGGTATCAGCTAACAGCTGTTACCACTCGAAATCAAACCTGTAACTGACATCTGCGCATTATTTGTCACTGGCAGCTTTTAGGCGGGCCGCGAGAGACCCTTCGCGGGCCGCGTACAAGTGGCGACCAGGTTAACAAGTTTTCCAAGTTTTGCATTTTAGTCCTTGGTCCTTTGATACGTGGTTTTGGCTATTTATCTTGCATTCTTGACCCTCAAACCTGATTTTTAAGGGCCTTAGGACATCTACAAACTTGGGTAGGTCCTTGGTTAACTTTGTGCTTACCCGAAAAGTCACGAATTTCAACGTTAACGCAATTAACCCTTCATGCACGGTTTTGATCATAACTTTCTCATACGATAACGAAACTTTATGAAATTTTTACCACATATTCTAGTGAGTATATTTTACCATTATAAAGCTTCGAGTTTGCTAAAAGGTCACTCAGAGGTATACTTTCAACATGTTGACACATTTAGCCCCTGTAGTTTGTAATTTCTCACTTTCTTTCATTTTCCGCTTTGTATGATCCATGATTTAATCGTTTAAGATTATAAACACCATGTAGGGTTATTGTAGAGCCTATTTATCCATTGTTGACACTTTGGACCCTTATATTCATATAGTTTCACTGTTTGTCAACTTTAGTCCCTCTAAAGTACTTTTTCACGTATTCCAAGCTTATGACACGTGTCAATACATTATTGGACGTAAATTTTCGAGGTGTTACAAGTTAGCTGTTCGAGACAATGGTTCGTGTTTAACCCGAGATCGGTTGTCTCGTTGATAGAATACAGATCTTGAACCAACTCATCAACAAGAAGGAGTAGAAGATCAGAACAAGCTCCGATTCTATCGGTTTGAGTGCATTGAGTGTAAAAGAGTTGAAATAAAGTTAGAAAACCAGTTTTCAATCCTTTTAACCATGAGTTTGTGTAGATCTATGCGAAAACGTTGTTTTATCATGTGGAAATTCTTCAGATCTGAGTTGTTCTTGGTGGAATGATGCCAAAACTTGAAGCTCATAAGAACTCCATGATGACATCATTCTAGAACACCTCAAATCCGTTGATTTCACGGTTAAAAGTTAAGATTCAAAGGTGAAATTGATGAAGAAGTGTGTGTAGATCGTAGAAGTACAAGAATTGAGACTTACAAGAATCGCGAGAAATCGAGAGGAAATAGCCCCAAAGCGTGCTGGTCGAGTGGGAGCTGTCACATCACTGTTAAAGTGCTGTGACAAGGGATATTTATAGGTGAAGAGGAGAAAAGGGGAAGGGAGTGCCATGGATCGGATGAATGTCCGATCGGGTGGCTGTCAGATCAGGTGGCAATCCGATCGGGTGGCAACTCGATCGGATGGCCACCCGATCGAGTGGTCACTCGATCGGTGGTCTCCGGCGAATGGCGTTTCGATGGTTCGTTTTGTTCGTTAAGCTTCGCGATAATTTGGTTACACATTTTCATACCCATATTCATATTTTTATTATAATTAGTCACATAGGGTCGTATAAATATCCACATTTCAAAGTTGCGATACAATAACCGGGTTTCGTTTCGAATATGCGTTCTCTGCGACGCATCACGGCTATCGAGGAGGGTAGAATAGGTCCTCACTCAACATCATCGTGAGCGTTAGTGTATGTGATGCGATGTGTTATAGCGATAAGGTATGCGTAATATGCGAAAATACTGCGAAATAACGATGTATGCGATATAGCTACATTATGATCCGAATCTCTGGTGCTAGGCATAACGAGTATAACGAGTGGTAACAACGCACGAACGTGCGGGTTGTTACATAGAAATTAAACTTTCAAGAAACAACTTACAGAATTTTCAAGTATATTGATCACTTTGGAAAACAAAGTTATTGACTGTTACAAAAGAATGCTTAAAGAATTCTGTTTGAAAGTGTCTAGATCATGAATAAACATTTTTTTATTCTTCCACTTGCTCTGCACAAAGTAGCTTTTTGGAATATTCATTGAATCTGTGGATGTCGACTTGCTACTTTCCAAATTGTGTCAGTGCATGTTGGCCCATGTAATCCTTCCTTAAAGAACAGATAATACAAAAGCCAAAACTGGTTCTCGACAGTTGATCCACAATAAGCAGTGTTTGAACTTAATTCCTCTCCAATGGCAGTGGCTTCTAACAACTGGTGATCCTAAAGACTGTTATGCACAAAGATTGTTCTATCAAAGCCCTGTTGATTACAAAGACTGTTAAAGCCTATCAACTGCTGATTATCAAAATACTGTTGAAGATAAAGTACTGCTGGAATCAAAGGCCTGATCAACCTAAGAAGAAAGCACTGCTCAGACTCATTAGTGATTAAAGCATCATCAGTGGATTGCCTCATCAGTGCTTAGTATAGTTTGTTTATCAATGTAACAGTGTTTTGTAGCATCAGTGTTTAGAGGTTGTTATAATTGGTAGTTGTCACTGTATAGGTGACGTCAACAAAGATGCTCAGTGGTTAGGATTTGTACTATAAATAGACAGTGCATGTACTGTTCTATTTAGCTCTTTTGCACACACACTCATCTTGTACGAACAACCATAGTGAGCTCAGGCTGAGGGGGAGTTAGTGTTCATGCATGCATAAGTCTGAATATTGTAATATTTCAATCTTTTGCCTATGAAAGCATTGTATGATCAAAGCTAATGTTTCCTTGATTGTGTTACAAAGTTTTACATTCATTTCCGCTACAATTATTCTCTGTTTTATCTTCCTTCATTACCATCTTAATTAAAACAACACAATCAAGTCAAACTCAGATCCTAACAATTGGTATCAGAGCATAGGACCGTCAAATTCAATCTAACAATCAATTTGACATAAAAGTTCAACTCAATTTCATTGATACTAAAGTTGTTCGTATTTGTTGAAAATAGAGTAAAGTGTAATCACGTTCAAAGTTGATTATTTAAAAACTTCTGTAAAACAACCAAGATGTTATAAAACACACAATATCCTCTTAACACTGGTAGCTTATATAAACCACCGATGGTTGTTAGATCTGAGAAAAACACCTGGTAACATCGGATTGGGTATATTCATTCACTGTTTTATGGGATTCCAGTGTTTATGATGGAAATTATGATGGTTCCATGATTGACTGCTGCTAAGGTTTCACCTCAAGTCATTTAAGACTTATGTTCAGATAAATGCACTTGTGCTTTTGCTAACATAATAGAGGTGAACAAAAACCTAAGGAACAAGATCTTATATATTGAACAACAGTTTTGAAAAACCTTTAAAAGTTAAAATCAAAATTGTCTTAAATAGAAAAGAAAATCAGCAGTCTCAAAACATACATCAAGGCATAACCAAGGATCAACTCCAAAACAATGGTAGAAAAACTTACCTCGAAACGATGCTTCAAACGGCTTGATTTTTGTTAATTTGAAGTTTAAACACCCGAATTGAAACACCATTTTCGTTGTTTGAGGCAGTATTTCAAGGTAAATTTTACATCAATCAACTCGTATCCTCGTTCTAATCAAAAGCCCTAAAACATCAGTTTGTAATTCGGAAAAAAAGTTACCTCCGTTAAGCTATATTTAATGCAGACTATTATCGACCAAAAGTGGACCAGTTCGGATTATTATCGGCCAATAACTGAGTTGAGATTATTATCAGCAAAATTGAGAAAGTTGGGATTATTTAAATCTAATTTGCCTAAAAACTATGATGCAAAAAAGGTGGTGAAATGATGGAAGATAGGGTGGAGATGGGATATGGAGGGGTGTAGCTAGGAAGGGTGTCAAGGTGTAGGGTGTGTTTCAAATGGTGTGATTGATGCTAAATTTATAGTCTATATAGAAGGTGAGGCACGACCCCATACCTAGTGAAGCACGAGTCGTGTCGTTGACTGTTTGCACTTTGTCTGGTAGTGACAGCTGGATAGTTTACTTTTGATGATAGGGCAGGGGTCATGTCTAGGTGGCACATAACTGTGGTCAACTTTGTAGGGCCAGGTCCACATCGCTTTTGTATTCACTTGGGAACTTGGGCAAAGGGGTGTGTTTGATGAGGCGCAACCCTGTGTCTTAGAGTTTTCTTTGTCTTTTTCCTCAAGGGTGTAAGCACACGGTGGTGCTTTGAGGGATACAGCCCCATGTCTTATAATTTGATTTGTCTTTTCTGAGGTTGTAGAAGCATGAGGGAGTGTCTGGTGGAGCGCAAGGGTGTGTCTAGTGTAACACGGGGGCGTGCTTTGGTTTGTTTTCTTGAAAAACTTGATTTTTGAACGAGAACGCTTGTTTTGTCATTTTGTTGTCCATTTATTTCTGAAACTTAAAAGTAAACCAACAAAAAACTTATTTATAATAATTTTAAACAAGTAAATGACTAAAACCGAGCTTCGAATGATGTGAAATATATATAAGTTTTTATGCACATTAGCAGTCGATTCGTCCGTAGAACGTCCATGTTTTGTCTTTTTGTTTTTTTTTTAAATCTTGCACGTTGTGTAACAAATATAATATGCCCCAACCCCTTTTCACACCAATGCATCTGATTTTTAACCTTTCAAAATAACCCCTTTGACTTCTATTAAGAAAGTTCTATACTTTTCAAAGTATGGTGGTGGTTTTGGTAAAGCATGGTTGCTTTCTTTAGATTTATGGTAACTCTTTGTTTCCCACTATAATTACATACCACATATGGAGGGAAACCAACTACACTTATCCATTTTCCAAATTCAAAGTCATCCCATTAATTTCAGCTTGTTTAGTTTAATTGATACTTTACTAGTAAAGATTAGAGAAATATTAATGTGTTATCTTGTAATTAAGTTTTTATTAATGATCTCTCTAATACCCGATCAATTTCCTTGATGTATCATGCTTTGATCTTTGTAGATTGTAGATGATCTTTCAGTCTTGAACTTATAGACTTTATATCTTCATCGTAGTTTGTTTTAGATTACATTTAGTTACATTATGTAACACCCCGTGTTTCTAAAGTCAAAGTCAAATTTAAAGTCAAGATTGAAGTTAAAGGGAGACAAGATTGCTAATTGCGATCTGTCACTCCTTGCTCAATTCCTGTTTTGACTTCTTTGACTTGTAGATAGTCTTTTTATGCTTTACGTTAGTTGTATTATGTGGAGTATATATTACTAATCGAGGTTTAATCGATGTTTATCGCATGTTTTATCGCTTATCGCACTCGCAACTCGAATTACGCATTCTGGATATTGTTTTACTTGTGTGTGTGTGCCTTATGTGTTACTTATGCATGTTTATTTATGTTTATGTTGTGGTGATTAATCAAAGCACAATCGAAACTCAATCGCAATTGAATCGCAAACGCTAAACGCAAGTTAATTATGATGATTGTATGTTAGATATAGTAGTTGGGATTAAAAGTAATTTGATGAGAAACTCTATCGCATCGCAACGCTCAACACGCGAATCGAAATCACAAAACTCATCGCGCCGAGCACTCGAATCAAGTGGGCAGGCGACCGAGTTGCCACCCGATCGGGCTGCCACTCGATCGACCAACCACTTTCCCCCTTTCTAATTATGGAAACCCTATAAATACCCCCATATGTCAACATCACTTGATGTTGACAGCTCTCTCTCTCTCAACTCGCTTCAGCCGCTATTTCTTCAAGATTTCTCGCGATTCTTGTAAGTTTTCAACCTAAATCTTGTACTTTCTTGATCTACACACACTCCTACACCTTTCTATCTTTTGAATCTTAACTTTTAACCATGAAATTACTTAGATTTGAGGTGTTCTATGATGATGTCATCATGGTGTTCATATGAACTTCATGTTTTGGCTTCAATCCACCAAGAACAACTTAGATCTGGACGATTTCCACATAAATAAACAAGAATCTTTCATAGATCTGAACATATTCAGGGTGAAAGGGATTGAAATATGGTTTTCCAACTTTCTTTCAACTCTTTTACACTCAATGCACGCAAAATCGATAGAATCGGAGCTTGTTCTGATCTTCTACTCCTTCTTGTTGATGTGTTGGTTCAAGATTTGGATCCTCTCCAAGAGATTACAGATCTCGGGTTAAACATGAAACACCATCTCGAACAGTTAACTGGTCGGACTAGGGTGGTTCCTGTCTGATCGGGTCACTAAGTCTTGACGGGGTTTCTGTTGTTTAACACGTTATCATACAATCTCGAGAAAACGACAAACTATCAAAACCACCAAGCATGAAGACGATCAGGTCATCTGGGACGGATTGCCGTTCGATCGGATTGCCACCCGACCGGACAGCCACCCGATCGGCTTGCACCTTGGGTCCCACACTTAACTTTTATTTCAACATTTGAGGTTTTGAACATTGAACTGATTGTCGTCCGATCGGATTGCCACCCGATCGGATTACTACCTGACCATGTGATGTTTTGACTTTAACACTTAAATAATTTTCAACATGTTCAATGCATACGGATTGCCACCCGATCGAGTGACCGTCCTGCGGTGAACTTGTTCTTAACCAGAGAAGCCTCGCCAATCGGATTGCTGTCCGACCGACCTGAAAGGTAGAGATACTTCCCTGTTTTCAAAATGCTACAACGAAAACTTCAAAAGACAAGCCATCATAAACAAACACATCCATCCCAGACGAGATGACAATCCAATCGAGTGGTCACCCGATCGGGCGACCACCCGAACGGATTGCCATCCGATCGACCGGCCACCCGATCGGATTGCCACCCGATCAGATTACCGTCCTATCCTTTGACACTTTGCACCGTTTTACGCGCCGTTTATCGTTTATGCTATCGTTCTGATCAGACTAATCTTACTCTAGCGTGTCACACCCTGACCACGTAAAACAACAAATCGTGGCGGAAACGTCGGGGAGTGTCGTAACAGAATCATTGTTTCATAACACATGGATTGAAGTTCTGTTTTATTGAATTAAATGTATTACATTACATTGAAATTAGAAACAAAACATGAACAAATAGACTTTCATTGTTATTAAGTCACAAAGGCCTCGTCCGTTCCTATGTGAGCATGCATCAATATCATCATCAAACATCACCAACTATGGTACCTGAAACACATGTGAAAATACCTCAGCATAAAAAATGCCGGCGAGTACATAGGAATTTATGTGAGTGTCAGATTCATGGCTCGTTTATATTTTGAAAATAACTTGAACACCTTTGTAAATTGATAATTAGAAAACCAAGTTTTGTAAAATGCTTGTAATGTAAATTGAAATAACCATGTTAAAACAGATTTGTTTTTATAAAACCTCGATACCATGAATCTTAACTCCAAAACATTTGTTTAAGTAAACCCAGATCGTAAATCGTTTCTGAAATAAAACTCGAATGGTTTATATTGTTAGGAAAACCTTGTAACATAACCTTGTTTTGATAACCTTGCCCAAGTGATCTAGATAACGCAATGATATACAATGTGTTAAAAGCACTTATATATAGGAAGTACCAGCGGCGTATCCACCATGCTTTTAACACATTACACCCGCCCCGTTACCTAATCACTTCCCTAACCCAATGGTTCAAACAGTTTCAAACGGTTCACATAATCAATCAGTTTCAAACGGTTCACATAATCAATCAATTTCAAATGGTTTACATAATAAATCAGTTTCAAACGGTTCACATAAATCAAACAATTCCAACGGTTCAAACAGTTCAAAATGTAAAACAATGTGTCCATATGCTGGATGAACATATGCAACAAAATGTAATATGAAAATCAATGTGCTAGCATTCTAAGAGAACATACATAGCAAAACGAAATGAAATCATGTACTATAAGTGTACTATTGAACATAACAAGCATATGATATAAAAACATGAAAACCACGAAAGTAACAAGTAGGCACATGTGTATCACCCCAAAACATTTAAAAACGTAAAAGAGGGGACTATGTACTCACTTAAGGATGCTTAGAAGTCTTAAATAACAACCAAGCAAAGCTAGAGGGATTACAGAAAATCAAACGACACCTAATATAGGTAACTACATTAATAATCAGACTTAAATTAGAAGATCGGATAGGATGAGGTTTCGTAAACCAAATGAGTGTTGGAACTCATACGATATGGTTTAACAAAGCCTACATTCTAAACCGAAACCTAACCTAAGTGCTTACGACCCATTACGACCCGTTTAGGTAGCTTATGCTACTTTAACGCGTCGTTTGCGCAAAGCGCGTTCGGAACGCCTAACTAGTCCTATGACAAGTATTATATGCCTAAACATGTTTAAATATGTTGCATAATCAGTTAAGTGACAAAAGTTTGAGTTACATATGCTTAAAATCCAATTATGCATGAAAAGGGCATTTTGGTCATTTTCCTAAGGCATATAAAGTACCTATCATACAACTAACTAAACGAAGTGACCATAAGGTATAACCTCAGAAGGTTATTCCCTATACAACTATAGTCACTAAACATGCTTGGTCGGATCCTAATGATCGACTAAACGGGCCGGGTTCGAAAGTCTAAGCGGTTGTTTAGACCGCTTATCTTACGACCCTATACAAGCACTAATCTAAAAGTGACGAGTTAAACATGTTAAAACATGTTTAACAAGGTTTGAAAACAAGTTTGATATCAAAACAAACGGTTTTGATACCCAAAAATAGGTTGGTTGCAAAATACGCATAAACGCGCATTTTGACCGAAACTATGACTCGTCACTACACCTAATCAACATGGTAATCAGTAGGTATAGTCACACGGGACTATAACCATCGTGATTACGCTCACTTTGCAAAGTTCAAACGAACTTTGTGTTGACCAAAGACGGGTCAAAGCAGAAAGTCAAACACTGTTTGACTTTCGTCCTTGAAAAGCAATAAAAGCACGAAAGAATACTTACAAAGGGTCCAAGCAAGGAAATCTTGATTCAAATTGCTCAGGTATGAAGTGCTAAACCCCAACTTAGAGCAATTGAATCAGATTTTGTGAGGAACAAGAATGAAAGCTTGGGTATTTATAGAAAACCCATAATCGTTAGGATCGTTCCTCGCAAACCGTGCTTGAATCATGACCTTACACTTGGGCCCAAGGTTTTGAAATACAATGGGAGCATGAAAACCATCAAAATCTAGCCCATAGTATCCAAAACTTGGGTTAAAAACCACCAAAATCTGCCCAAATGACTAGACTCAATGTTTCTGTCTGAAGGTCTGACGCGGGCCGCGTAAGGATTTACCTTGGTTTACGCGCTCCTCCTGACTACTTTGACATATTTACACTTTTAGCCCCTGCAAGACTAAAACTTGGTTTTCGATGCATTTTTGACACGTTTAAGTCCCGTTAACACCATTTCAAGGCTCTAAAATGAAGTAAAAGTATAGGGAACTTGAAATATGCTCAAAAACATCTCGGATGTCAGTTCGTTTGGTCGTACGGTTGCGTTATTCGGGTAATTACGACGAAAGTCGTAACGGACGCAAAAACGATCCAAATTGCACGACGAATGGAATTTTATCATGCCAATCACTAAAATAAAGTATTTTAATGATTACATAAATATTTGGATGTCCGGATATATTCAGAACGTAAGATATGCGCAAAAATGCAAACTTATGCAATTTTTGACGCTTTTAGTCCCTATTGATCAAAAAGTTTATTTTTGCGCACCAAACACCTCAAAGCCTATTTCTAAGCTATGTAAAGGATATTTAGGGCATGTTTAACTTATGATCAAGTTCCAGAACGTTCGTCACAGTACGAATCGGCATACTTTCGCAGTTTGTCGAAATTAGTCCTTGTGATCGAATAAACTTGATTTCGGCATACCAAACCCTCCAAAACTTATTTCTAAGTTATGTAAAGGTTATTTAAGGTATGTTAAGCCTATGTCACTGTTTTGGACTGTTTGTTGCATTAAACTGGTTATATTTACGCATCAGTTCCCGTATAACCTTCCAGAAAGCGATTTAAAGCTCGAAATCGAACAAGAATTGATATGTGCAAATGATACACATATTTATACAAATCCCAAGTATGAAACACAATATTTCATTGATTTGGTATTTTTTTGATGGCCGCAGAGGCACAGGTGTCACAATCTCCCCTACTTTAGGAAATTTCGTCCCGAAATTTATTCGTAGGAGTCTGTCTGTGACTTTGTGTTAAATAACAATCAAAGATATGCAAGGCATAATCCTGTCATTTCCCTCAACGAATATTCTTCAGAAGCGAAAATGAACGGACAGAGTCATTTTCCTCAACGGGTTCTTCAGAAATGGAAATGAAGGAATAATCAAAAGGATATTCATTTCCCTCAACAGACATTCTTCAGAAATGAAAATGAACGGACGGAGTCATTTTCAATGGTTGCTTCATCAGAAATGGAAATGAATAGAATAATAAAAAGGATATTCATTTCCCTCAACGGACATTCTTCAGAAACGAAAATGAACGGATGGAGTCATTTTCAACGGTTGCTTCATCAGAAATGGAAATGAATAGAATAATCAAGAGGATATTCATTTCCCTCAACGGACATTCTTCTAAAACGAAAATGAACGGATGGAGTCATTTTCAACGGTTGCTTCATCAGAAATGGAAATGGATAGAATATTCAAAAGGATATTCATTTCCGTCAACGGACATTCTTCAGAAACAAAAATGAACGGACGGAGTCATTTTCAGCGGTTGCTTCATCATAAATGGAAATGAATAGAATAATCAAAAGGATATTCATTTCTCTTAACGGACATTCTTCAGAAACGAAAATGAACGGACAGAGTCATTTTCAACGGGTGCTTCATCAGAAATGGAAATGAATAGAATTAACTCTAGACACATGACAAAACTTGTTGTGGTTTCTGTGCACTAAATTCCATAATTATGTATGCATCCATAATTACGTAATTTCTTGCACAGTTCGCACAGTTTATTTTATAATGTGAAATGGATAGAATTTGAACAAGCTTGAGACAACTTTGATTGGGTCAACACATAAACACATAAGCACATAATTGTTTTCTTGGTTATTAATTTGTTATCAGTTTGTTATTAATTGTTATTAACTTGTTATTGAATTGCACATGGGTATTCAAGGTTTACCAGGAACCCAGTCGATGGACTTCAACGTCCTCAAGAATCTATCTTAAAAGATAGGATGATCTTCCAAAAATTCGATTTTTGATTACAAGGAATCATAATATTCGAATTAAGGTACACAACAAGTAAGGACTTACAGAAATACCCTGAGGTACCCTATTAAGGATTGGGTATTCGTCCAGAGTTGTAACTTGCGCCTTGTACTTCGTTTCCTTGGAAGAAACGGGTATTTAGGATTTTCGTGGAAAACGCAAGAGATCATAAAATGGAAGAATTTTGGGAGTACTCTTTTCTTTCAAGGAATACGGTTCCTTGATTGTCAGTATTGTAGGGGATATGTTGTTTTTACATGCAATCACATTTGTACACTGCGATGTAAATAAATGATTTATTTATAAACAACAACTGTTTCATAGACCTTGACAGCAAAAGAAAATAATACATAAGGCTTGATTATTTCTAAACAACATCGTCTTCTAATCGGTCAGATGCTCATCCCTGCACTGGATTCGCATTAGCAAGCTTTGGGCAATTTCTTCAGAAATGGCCTATCTCGCCATAGTTGAAGCAAGAACCTGGTGGAAAACGAGCTTGAGCAGGATTGTTGCCAGCTTGATTTGGTGCAGCTGCAGCTGGGCAAACTCTTGCTGTATGACCTATAAGTCCACAAATTTGGCATTTGCGGCACTTTACACTACATGATGATGAAGGCTACATTGATTGCACAAGGGTGCAGTTCTGTTGTATGGCTTCCTAGCAGGGGGTTGGGCTGGTTGTTTGGGGACAGCTTGATCATTGTGAGCAACCACGACGAAGTTCTGGGAAGCCTTTTGCTTCTTTGACTTCTTGGGGGATCCAGTATGTTCATCCTTTGGTTTCGATTCCTTGATCGGTTTCTTGTCACCCTTTCGGAAAAGTTTACCTTTCCTGATCTGGGATTCAGTCAAGGTAGCAGATAGCTCAATGGCCTGTCTAACTGTAGTGGGGTTGCTACCAGTAACAATGTCTTGTACTGAGTCTGGGAGGCCATCAATGTACTTTTCGATTGCCTTTTCCAAAGGCGTAACCATGTTCGGGCATAACAGACTTAACTCCTCATAACGGTCCATGTAGGCTCGATGCTCACCGCTATCTTGCTTAAGATCGTCGAATTCCCTATCCAATGCCCTAATCTCATGACGAGGACATAATTCCCTCATCATTAGAGCTCGAAGCTCTTCCCATGTTTGAGCCAGTGCCACGTCGGAACTTCTATCCCTCATCACACCATTCCACCATGTTAAAGCTCGTTTCTCAAAGACACTAGATGCGAACTCTACCTTTCGCTCATTCGGACACTGAACATGTCTGAAGGTGCTCTCTAGACTCTCGAACCATTGTAGAAGTGCAGTTGCTCCTTGGGACCCAGAAAACTTTGATGGCTTAGCTTAGTTGAATGTCTTGAAGTTGCAAGGAGCATTATTGTTGTTATTGAGGGCTTGGTTAACTTGAGCAATGATGTTTGGGAGTGCAGCAGCCATTTGCTGCGTAATGATAGCTGCCAGTTCTTCATTAGGTATCTGATTGTCGCGTCGAGGAGGCATTCTAAAAGAGGAAGCATGAGAGAAAACAAGTGAAATGGCATTGGGTAAGGATGGGATGTTACAATTACCGACCAAAAAGCATGGGTGATGGTCATTTGTTTGAACCACGAAGCAAACAAATGACACACAAAAGCTTAATCAAAGTAAATAGGTCATCATAATGTATCGCGAAGACATGCTTTAGCCTATAAGTGGACACTCATCCCAAGAGTTCCCAGGTAAGAGTGACTGGTCCGATTATGTGGATTTGTACGAACACTCTAGCCTTAGACATAAAACTCAGGATACAGGCACCCACCTTTCCAGATTGCACGTGTTCACATTAATAAGACCCAAAATTTGACGGGATTTTTGAAAACTTTGAAGGTTCAAAACCTTATAATAAATCATCCTAAAACAGATGATTAGTTTTCAAAGCAGATTCGAAATTTGTGTTCTCATTGTGGTTGTCACCTTAAGATAGGCGACGGTATTGTTTTATTACTAAACGCAAGTAAACTCGCGTTAGGGTCCTAGGAAGGTTATAGACTAGGTCAAAGCATTACTAATAACCTAATTCTCTATAACCATGAGCTCTGATACCAACTTTTCTGTCACACCCCGACCACGTAAAACAACAAATCGTGGCGGAAACGTCAGGGAGTGTCGTAACAGAATCATTGTTTCATAACACATGGATTGAAGTTCTGTTTTATTGAATTAAATGTATTACATTGCATTGAAATTAGAAAAAAACATGAACAAATAGACTTTCATTGTTATTAAGTCACTAAGGTCTCGTCCGTTCCTATGTGAGCATACATCAATATCATCATCAAACATCACCAACTATGGTACCTGAAACACATGTGAAAATACGTCAGCATAAAAATGCCGGCGAGTACATAGGATTTTATGTGAGTGTCAGATTCATGGCTCCTTTATATTTTGAAAATAACTTGAACACCTTTGTAAATTGATAATTAGAAAACCAAGTTTTGTAAAATGCTTGTAATGTAAATTGAAATAACCATGTCAAAACATATTTGTTTTTATAAAACCTCGATACCATGAATCTTAACTCCAAAACATTTGTTTACGGAAACCCAGATCGTAAATCGTTTCTGAAATAAAACTCGAATGGTTTATATTGTTAGGAAAACCTTGTAACATAACCTTGTTTTGATAACCTTGCCCAAGTGATCTAGATAACGCAATGATATACAATGTGTTAAAAGCACTTATATATAGGAAGTACCAGCGGCGAATCCACCATGCTTTTAACACATTACACCCGCCCCGTTACCTAATCACTTCCCTAACCCAACGGTTCAAACAGTTTCAAATGGTTCACATAATCAATCAGTTTCAAACGGTTCACATAATCAATCAGTTTCATATGGTTCACATAAATCAAACAATTCCAACGGTTCAAACAGTTCAAAATGTAAAACAATGTGTCCATATGCTGGATGAACATATGCAACAAAATGTAATATGAAAATCAATGTGCTAGCATGCTAAGAGAACATACATAGCAAAACGAAATGAAATCATGTACTATAAGTGTACTAATGAACATAACAAGCATATGATATAAAAACATGAAAAGCACGAAAGTAACAAGTAGGCACGTGTGTATCACCCCAAAACATTTGAAAACGTAAAATAGGGGACTATGTACTCATTTGAGGATGCGTAGAAGTCTTGAATAACAACCAAGCAAAGCTAGAGGTATTACGAAAAATCAAACGACACCTAATATAGGTAACTACATTAATAATCGGACCTAAATCGGAAGATCAGATAGGATGAGGTTTCGTAAACCAAATGAGTGTTGGAACTCATACGATATGGTTTAACAAATCCTACATTCTAAAACAAAACCTAACCTAAGTGCTTACGACCCATTACGATCCGTTTTGGTAGCTTATGCTACTTTAACGCGTCGTTTGCGCAAAGCGCGTTTGGAATGCCTAACTAGTCCTATGGAAAGTATTATATGCCTAAACATGTTTAAATATGTTGCGTAATCAGTTAAGTGACAAAAGTTTGAGTTACATATGCTTAAAATCCAATTATGCATGAAAAGGGCATTTTGGTCATTTTCCTAAGACATATAAACTAACTATCATACAACTAACTAAACGAAGTGACCATAAGGTATAACCTCGGAAGGTTATTACCTATACAACTATGGTTACTAAACATGCTTAGTCGAATCCTAATGATCGACCAAACGGGTCGGGTTTGAAAGTCTAAGCGGTTGTTTAGACCGCTTATCTTACGACCCTATACAAGCACTAATCTAAAAGTGACGAGTTAAACATGTTAAAACATGTTTAACAAGGTTTTAAAACAATTTTGATATCAAAACAAACGGTTTTGATACCCAAGAATAGTTTGGTTACAAAATACGCATAAACGCGCATTTTGACCGAAACTATGACTCGTCACTACACCTAATCAACATGGTAATCAGTAGGTATAGTCACACGGGACTATAACCATCGTGATTACGCTCACTTTGCAAAGTTCAAACGAATGAAAGCTTGGGTATTTATAGAAAACCCATAATCGTTAGGATTGTTCCTCGCAAACCGTGCTTGAATCATGACCTTACACTTGGGCCCAAGGTTTTGAAATACAATGGGAGCATGAAAACCATAAAAATCTAGCCCATAGTATCAAAAACTTGGGGTTAAAAACCATCAAAATCTGCCCAAATGTCTAGATTCAATGTTTCTGTCCGAAGGTCTGACATGGGCCGCGTAAGGATTTACCTTGGTTTACGCGCCCCTCCTGACTACTTTGACAGATTTACACTTTTACCCCCTTGCAAGCCTAAAACTTGGTTTTCGATGCATTTTTGACACATTTAAGACCCATTAACCCCATTTCAAGGCTCTAAAATGAAGTTAAAGTACAGGGAACTTAAAATATGCTCAAAAACATCTCGGATGTCGGTTCGTTTGGTCGTACGGTTGCGTTATTCGGGTAATTACGACGAAAGTCGTAACAGACGCAAAAACGATCCAAATTGCATGATGAATGGAATTTTATCATGAAAATCAATAAAATAAAGTATTTTAATGATTACATAAATTTTTGGATGTCTGGATATATTCAAAACGTAAGATATGCGCGAAAATGCAAACTTATGCACTTTTTGACGCTTTTAGTCCCTATTGATCAAAAAGTTTATTTTTGCGCACCAAACACCTCATAACCTATTTCTAAGCTATGTAAAGGATATTTAGGGCATGTTTAACTTATGATCAAGTTCCGGAATGTTCGTCACAGTACGAATCGGCATACTTTCGCAGTTTGTCGAAATTAGTCCTTGTGATCGAATAAACTTAATTTTGGCATACCAAACCCTCCAAAACTTATTTCTAAGTTATGTAAAGGTTATTTAAGGTATGTTAAGCCTATGTCACTATTCCAGAGTGTTTGTTGCATTAAACTGGTTATATTTACGCATCAGTTCGCGTATAACCTTCAAGAAAGCGATTTAAAGCTCGAAATCGAACAAGAATTGATATGTGCAAATGATACACATATTTATACAAATCCCAAGAATGAAACACAATATTTCATTGATTTGGTATTTGTTTGATGGTCGCAGAGGCACAGGTTCACATAGCCCTCCCTCCAATCCATCATCGCTGTGAGTATACTCGAACCTTTTTGCTTTACGCACTTTTGGGTGTTACATACGTTACTTATTCTAAATCACATCGAACACACTACGAAATACTTTATACGCTAACCGTTACCGCATGTTATACGTGACTTAATGAATGCTTGTTTGTTATGTTTACACATGGAATGCTGTCTACTTGCCTTAGCAACGATAGTACTATAGTTTGGACTCAACACCTGTTCACTCAGGGGTTGTTAAGGACAATTTGTTACATGGCTCACAGTGGTGAGTGTGTATTACGAACTACCTTGGGCAGTCAACCCGCAGTCATTGGTATCGATAGGTTCATGTCGATAACTAACGTGCTTCATTTCACACTGTGTACGTGCTGGTTATGCGTAATCGATTTCGAACTCTATTATATCTATTAAAATTGTATGCTCACCTTTACACTATGTGTATTGACTTTTACTTTAACGTATGTGGCAGGCGCTTAAGATGTTTAGATGCTTAGCTTGCTGTGAAATCGAGGCTAGGAAAGGTCTAGAAACAAATAAACGAATTGTCTGTAATTGAAATCTGAGTTGTCGGAACAGAACAATTTGACTAGATTTTGTCTGTAATAATTATATTACTTTTTATGTCATCGTATGGGACGTGATGCTTTAAATAATTGGTAATTATAGTTGTTATGGAAACTTCTGGACAATCTGTTTCGCTCAGTGCCACGCCCCGATGTTTCCGCCATCGGTTGAGGTGTGACAGATTGGTATCAGAGCCATAACTATAGGGAATTAGGCAAGACTCGACCTAGTCCGGGTCGATGTCTTAGAAACGACCTAGTCTATAGTTAGGTACCAACAGACCGACTTGTGCATACCCTGTAGGAGTTATGTACGAGCTTACTTGCTATATCTCGCCATTCTCGCCCACGCTACACTATCACTGCCCTCTAATTTTCGAAAATGAACGAGCGATTAGGTCAAGATTAGGTGTGAAAACCGCAAACTCTCGACTAAATTTCTTGTTCGACCTGTATTTTTATCTATAAACAGGAGAATTTTCATTGAATCAGGAGTGAAATCCATACTTTGACGCATGACTCTTCCTTATTTTTCTCAAAATGGGAGCAAAGTTGTTAAGTCAGGGGTGAAACCCGAACCTTGATGACTTGTTCCGATCTCATTTTGATTATACAAAACTCTCACCAAAGTCTCGACGGACTCCAACAACTTGAAGTCACGCTAAAACTGGAAGGATGCGTGCCATTCGCCCAAATTCGAGGCGAGAGCACAGTTCCGAATGTCAAAGTGTGTACTGAAAGTCCTTGTGAATAGTCAAATCACTTTGGGTAGTCGACGTCTATCAGCCGCAGACAATCTACTCTCGATTTTTATGTGTTTCGATTCTGAGCTCGCTACTGTCGACTCTGATATTTGTCGCTTTTATGTGGATTTTATGTGTTGTATGTGATTTTATCCGTTACGATTTTTGGTGATTTACTCGCTTTTCGCTTTAATCGACACACACGACTCGCACTGCACACCTACCTCAAAACGCCAACAAATCGCTATTTATGGTCGACCGCATGCTATGATTTCCGCTTATACTATACTACTCGTTGTGTATTCGCTAATCGCAAACACTACTCTCGAACGCTCGCAGACTTTGAATGATAAGTTTCTGTATTCTGACTGCCTCTTGTGAATATATGCTTCTGTGCTTTGTGCTTCTATGCCTTACGTGCTTATGTGCTTCTGTGCTTATGTGAATCCGTGATTATGTGCCTATGTGATTATGTGTTACATAATCGTGTTCCTGAGCTTTAGTAGTTTTAGGCGTGTGAGGTGAAATTCGATTATATTGTGTCTGAGTCCTATGGCGATGTCTGTTGCAGACAATGTCATCATCTGGATCCCGTCACTCGCGCTCTGCTCGCCAAAACCAGAAGGCAAACGCCTTGCTGCTCTCGTCGCCAAGCAAATGGCGAAGGTTGTCCCTCAGATCATGAGTGAACTATACGAGAATGTGAGCAAATCGTCCGAGGAGTCCAGGACTGAAACCCCCAAAGCTGCTTTCAGCTTCAAGCAGTTTAAAGCTTGCGGACCGAAAGAATTCACTGGCGAAGATGGCCCTACAGCTTTATTTCAATGGTTCGATTCGATCGAGGTCACCCTGCGCCAGAGCGATTGTCCTGACAATCTCCGCACTCTGAATGCTATCGGCGTTTTCCAGTCCCGCGCTTTAGACTGGTGGACGGCCAAGAGGAACAAACGCGGAAACGATGCAGCTTATGGTCTGTCATGGGACGAGTTGAAGAACGTCGTGCTAGAAGAGTTTTGCCCTCCCCATGAGCGCCAAAAGCTGGAGGATGAATTCTGGCACATAAAGCAGAAGGATGGTGACAACGCTGCTCTAACTGCTCGCTTCAAGCAGCTCAGCATTATCTGTCCTGATCAAGTCAAGACTGCTGACATGACAATCAAGAAGTACATCCGCACTCTGCCGGATTGTGTTGCAGATTTTGTGCGTGCTTCAAAGCCAGCAACAATCAAAGAAACCTACCTGCTTGCCGCTGATATCAACGACAAGCGAGTCAAAGATGGATTTTGGGAAAAAGCTACCAAGAACCTGCACCAAGCTACCGCCGCACCAACCGCTGATACCGCCGCTGCTCCGCAATCATCAAAGTCCTCTCGTCGCAAGAGGAAGAACAACAACAGCAACTCCAGCAACAAGAACTGTGCTGTCACTACCACCGTTGCCCCACTTCAAGCCGTACCGGCTCAGCAGCAATCTCAGCACCGATCAGCTCCAGCACCAGTTACCTATGCACCGCCTGCAAAGCGTGCATACACTGGCCCTCACCCTGCTTGCCCGACATGTACTTATCACGATCTAGTGGGTATTGCTGCCGATTCTGTGTGCATTGCAACATGTACGCCCACTTCACCGCCAATTGCCGTACTGGTCCTCGACAAGCACTAGCTCAAGCTACTGCTCATCAAGCTCTACTTACAGCTCCTCAAGGCCAACAAGCGGCTCAGGCACCCGCGGTCAACGCCAGAGTCTGCTTCGCGTGTGGTGATCCCAACCACTTCGCGAACATGTGCCTGAACAGGGTTGTGAAACAAGAGCCCCAGCAGCAGCCTCAACAACAACAACAACAGCAACAGCCTCAGCAGCAACAGCAACAAGCCGCCTGCGCAAGAACTTTCAATATCAATGCACACCAAGCCCAGGCCAACAACAATGTGGTTAATGGTACGTTTCTCGTGAACGGTATATATGCTTCATGTTTATTTGATACTGGAGCGGATAACTGTTTTGTGTCGTTTGAATTCGAGAGGCTCCTTAATCGTAAGCGCTCCAATCTCCCCTCGACGTTCGATGTCGAAGTTGCCACCGGAAGAACTGTCGCTGTCAATTCTGTTCTTCGTGATTGTACTTTTGAGCTCAACAATCACATCTTTCCGATTGATCTTATTCCGATGCAGCTCGGCAGTTTTGACATCATAGTAGGCATGGACTTTCTTCGTGAAAACCATGCTGAAGTTGTGTGCTTCGATAAGATGATCCGATTCTCGCTCGCGAATGGTGACCAACTGTGTGTGTATGGCGAAACTCCCTCGAAGGGTCTTAAACTCATGTCTTGTGTCCAAGCTAGCAAGTATCTCCGCAAGGAATACAGAGCTTTCTTGGCTAACATTGTAGTAGCGGAGAAGGAAAAGAAAAGGGTTAACGATGTTCCTGTTGTTTGTGAATTTCCGAACTTATTCCCTGATGATCTTCCAGGCTTGCCGCCAAGTCGTGATATCGACTTTCATATCGACCTCATCCCTGGAGCCAACCCTATTGCTAGAGCTCCTTATCGACTCGCTCCATCCGAAATGCGCGAACTCTCGAGTCAGCTCCAGAAATTGCTTGATAAAGGCTTCATTCGCCCGATCACCTCCCCATGGGGCGCACCAGTCCTCTTCGTCAAAAAGAAGGATGGGTCGTTTAGGATATGCATCGACTACCGGGAATTGAATAAGTTGACTATCAAGAATCGCTATCCCCTGCCTCGAATTGATGATTTATTTGACCAGCTATAAGGTGCTACGTGTTTCTCGAAGATCGATCTACGCTCAGGCTATCACCAGCTACGCATCCAAGAGGAGGATATACCTAAAACCGCTTTTCGCACTCGATACGACCATTATGAGTTCGTTGTTATGCCTTTTGGTCTAACCAACGCACCCGCGGTTTTCATGGATCTGATGAATCACGTGTGCAAACCATTTCTTGACCGCTTTGTCATCGTGTTCATCGATGATATCCTGATCTATTCCAAGTCAAAAACCGAACACGCGCAACATCTACGCTTGGTTCTCGAGCTACTCCAAGGGAATCGACTCTATGCCAAGTTCTCCAAGTGCGAATTTTGGCTGGAGGAGGTTCAATTCCTCGGTCACATTGTCAATAGTCAAGGTATTCATGTCGATCCCATGAAGATTAAAGCGGTTAAGAGTTGGGTTAAGCCGAAGAACCCGTTTGAAGTTCGTTCTTTTCTCGGATTAGCGGGCTATTACCGTCAATTTATCGAAGGGTTCTCTAAAATCGCTGTGCCGCTTACCGCTCTCACGCATAAAGACAAGCCTTTTGTTTGGGGAACTGAACAAGAGTCTTCTTTCCATTTGGATTGGGTCATTTGCACCCATGTTATAACAACCCTCCTAAAATATTTCCGACACTCCTAAAATATTTAGAATGTCCTTATACGTCCTAAAATACATCCCGTATACGTAAAATGGCCCTAAATACCTTTATATAATTAAAAATAAAATAAAAACAATTATTTAAGTCTGTCGCGGGGAGCGACAGACTACTCCAAAGCTTACGCGGGCCACAGCCAAGCGACGGGTGGCGAAACCCTAGCCCTCAACGTGGCATAACACTCGGACAGGCTACACTTGTGATTCGAAAAAGCTAGGCCCTACGTACCCTAGCTCGCGGGCCGCGTAAGACCGCCCCTGAGCTTTCGCGGGGCGCGAGGGATTGCCAAAGCAGCCCTATAAAAGGAGGCCATCGGCCTTCAGTTGCAATTCGTTCATTTTCTCGATCTCTCTCTACATTTTTGCAATAATAATAGTAATATCGGGTATTATACCCACTAAAATAGCGAAGTTCTGCCTCGTTGTAAGTATTTTAACCCCCGGTTATGTATTAGATACGCTGCCCGATTGATCTAGTGCTCCGTAACGGCTGTTGAGGCTCTACCCAACGTAGTCGTTGGAGCTCTGTCTTGGGGAGGGTATAACTAATGTAAAATTGGGTTATTATACTAACGCGTGTGCATTATTTAAAATTTATAGATTATAGCCAGAAAGCCACAGGAAATTACCTAAGATAGCAATGTGAGTAATCTCCTTTTTTTGTAAACCTCTTTGTAAACTGTTTTCACAAAACCTTAATTATTTTAAATTATAAATAGCAGTGATTGAGTCTTTGTAATTCTTCAATTACTGCCGGTATGTTGGAGTTTTGTATACAAAACGTGGAACATGTTACCATTGGACAACGAGATAGCCAATGAGTAATATGACCCACCAGTCAGGATTGACAGTACTGAATGAGTAATTGTGTAGATATAAACATTGTAATCGCTCTCAATACTGTGAAATGATAAAACTCTTCTTGATTAAATTGGGATTCACTCACTAGTATTGTCACACCCCCAAAATCCACACGCGGAGTACTACCGCTTGGAGGCGTGACATGACCAGGATCAAGCCACCAATCATATTGAACATAAGTATAAAGTAAAAGTCATTTATCAATACGATAGGTGTTTCCAAAACCAAATATAAACAAGTGTGTAGCGGAAGCATTAATGTAAAACCCAACATAAGTTTAAGTACAAAATGTCATAATGTTTAACAACACATTCACGATCCATGTCCACAACGACCGTGCCTCCCGTGCAAGCTCCTTTAGTACCTAAGGTCCTGCAAGGCATGTAACAGAGAGTCAACAACTAGTTGAGCGAGTTCACAGTAGGTTATTCAGTTATAGTTTTCGTATTGTAAATCGTAAGTTCGTTTAGTAGTCATGTATCGTATGTAATATCATCGCGGCCCTCTAGGCATGTTTGCGAAGTTTAGTGGGGGTTTCCCATGTTTTCTAGACTAGGTATATTTGTATCGCGGCCCTCCAGGCATGTTTGCGAAGATTAAAGTATAGTTCGCGGCCATTACAGGCATGTTTGCGAAGATTGTTCTAGTATCGCGGCCGATCCCGGCATGTTTGCGAAGAGAAGTATATGTATCACTAGTCTAGTAGTATCTACCATTGACCTTCCTCTCCCGAGGCCAATGGTATGTAATTCCGATAACTCTTAAGCTTAAATAATCAATCAATCAACCCATTCCCAACCCCGGGAATCCCATGCCTTGGTAGAAGTGTGAACTCACCTTGTTTGCTCGGTATGCTAAGTTAAGTGCTAACCATAAATCAGTCAAGTCCTATAGTGCACGTATATTCAATCAGTTCACAGTGTTTGTAAAGTTTCACATGGAACTAGTGTCACAGTAATATCACAAAGTGTTTGACAGTTCATATCCTGCCACATACGCAGTTAATCGCATCCATACTTTTAACAGAGTTGACATCTAGCAAATAAACTAGGTAAATAAAGTTAACAGGTTTCATGAAATAACAGAATTAATCCACTTCATTGGAGTAATAAATAAACAGAGTAAGTTAGTTAACCCAGTTAACCACTTAACAGAATTTGTTCACTAACAGAGTTACTCAAACAATAAAGTTATCAACTTACATATTTAACATAGTTAAATAAACTAACTGAGTTATTCAAGTGATTAGTTTAATTGAATAACATATTTAATAACAATAATTATAACAGTTAACAAGTTGCCTAAAACACATTTTTGCCAAAAACACCCTATGGCCGAAAACCCCCTTATGTCCGAAATCCCTTATGTCCGAAATCACTACCCTTGGCCGAAATCCCCTTAATGCCGAAAACACTACCTTGGCCGAAATCCAAATAGTGCCGAAAACAAACATGTAAGCCGAAAACCACATATAAGCCGAAAACCCTTACTGGGCCGAAAACACATGTGGGCCGAAATCACATGTGGGCCGAAATCACTCTTTGTGATTTCGTCCACTTTAGAGTGTTGTGGGTGATTTCGTGAAACATCATCATCTTCCACAACTCACTGTAAGTTAAACCCAGCAACTAAAATCCATTTACAGTTACATGATGAATCATTAACAAGTCATTAATCAACTATTGATATGAAACAAATATTCTACCAAAACTTTGTGAGATCTAGAACATAATTTCATCAGTTTATCATTCATAACTTATACCCACTGTTGATCCAAACATCCAATATTCATACAGTTCATAGATAATAATTATCTAACAATCCCACAATGATCAATCACATAATCTCATATATCAATATATGCATACATCATGATTAACATCCAAAAATCATACGATATGCAACAAGAACAACTTGAATCATGAAATCACTAACCAAGGATTAAACAGAGGTTTTTGCTTCAAGATGAGGAACTCTTTGTGGGTTATCAGAGATAGAGAGAGACAAAGTGATAAGATTTGTTTTGGTAAATGTGAGACTTGTCTGAGAAGATTGTTTATAAAAATGATTATATATCAAATATCTCATCACTGGGCCAAGGCCCACCTTCTGATTTCGCCAAACATTCTGGACGAAAACACTAAAGTGTTTTCATCACTTGTGTGATTTCATGAGTGCTTGTTCTCAGTAAGTTCCATCTTTTAATTAACATGTAATTAATACAAACCTTAATAACACACACTCACATATAATAAATATCATGGATTTCCAAGTACAAAATATTAATCGAAATACGATATAACGTATTACAATTGTAAGCGTTGCGAAACAACGAGTCGTATTAACAAACAACTAAATAAAAAAAAATTAGCGTGCACTAAATGCGAAGATAGAATCTTGGAAACTCGAGTTGTCACATTATCCCCAACTTGAAAGAAATTTCGTCCCGAAATTTAGCATGCGGTTACTGAGGAAGCTAGGTAAGTTATCGTTTATTGGTTCTCCTGGGGTGTCACATCATTCCCCCGTTGGTTTGGAATTTCTTCCCGAAATTCTGTAGTAGCTTCAGCCTCAGTAGTAGTTGCATTGTTTTCGAACAACTGGGGATATTTGAGTTCCATTTGGTCTTCGCGTTCCCAGGTAAACTCTGGGCCACGACGGTAGTTCCAACGAACTCGAACAAGAGGTATTCTGGTGTTCTTGAGGACCTTAACATCCCGGTCCGTGATTTCAACTGGTTCCTCGACGAAATGCAATTGTTCGTCGATAGTGAGCTCCTTCAAAGGAACTATGAAGGTCTCATCTGACTGAAACTTCTTCAGATTTGACACGTGAAAGACGTTGTGAACTGCACTGAGTTCAGCTGGTAAGTTCAGTCTGTAGGCCACTTTGCCTATCTTCTCTATGACTTCAAATGGTCCAACGTATCGTGGATTGAGTTTGCCTCGTTTGCCAAAACGAACAACACCCTTCCAAGGTGAAACTTTGAGTAGTGCTCGATCCCCAACTTGGAATTCGAGTATTTTCCTGTCTTTATCAGCGTATACTTTCTGACGGTCACGTGCTGCCGCCATGCGTTGTCGTATTTGAGCAATCTTTTCAGTAGTATCAACTACCATTTCCGGACCTGTGATCTGACTGTCACCCACCTCTGCCCAACAAAGAGGTGATCGGCATTTACGCCCGTACAATGCCTCAAATGGAGCAGCTTTAATGCTGGTGTGGTAACTGTTGTTGTATGAAAATTCCACAAGTGGCAGATGTTTTTCCCAGCCTTTGCCAAAGTCAATTACGCACGCCCGAAGCATGTCTTCTAGAGTTTGAATAGTTCGCTCAGACTGCCCGTCTGTCTGAGGATGATAAGCTGTGCTCATGTCTAAACGAGAGCCAAAAGATTTGTGCATTGCTTGCCACAGTTCTGAAGTAAAACGTGCATCACGATCAGAGATAATAGATGTGGGCACCCCGTGCCTCGAGACAACTTCCTTAAGGTATACGTCTGCTAGAGTGGAGAACTTATCCGTTTCCTTGATAGCCAAGAAGTGAGCAGACTTTGTGAGTCGATCCACGATCACCCAAATAGTATCATTTTCGCGCTGAGATCTAGGTAAGCCAGTAACAAAATCCATGGAAATTTGCTCCCATTTCCATTGTGGTATCTCAGGTTGTTGGAGTGGGCCTGATGGTTTCTGATATTCCGCTTTGACTCTCGCACAAGTCAAACACTTGCTAACGTAAGTTGCTATGTGGGCCTTCATACTAGGCCACCAATATGTAGTTCTGAGGTCGTGGTACATCTTATCCGAACCAGGATGTACTGAGTAGCGAGACTTATGAGCTTCATTCATTACAAGCTCGCGTAAATTACCATAGAGTGGGACCCAGATGCGTCCTGTTACATAGTAGGCGCCGTCTGCCTTTTGTTCTAACCGTTGCCTTGAACCGCGTAGGGCTTCAGCCCTGACGTTTTCTGGTTTCAATGCTTCTACCTGAGCATCTCGTATCTGTGAAGGAAGACTGGACTGAATAGTGAGTTGCAACGCTCGTACACGCCTAGGTGTAGTATCCTTTCGACTGAGGGCGTTGGCCACCACATTGGCTTTGCCCGGATGGTACTTTATAGCACATTCGTAATCGTTCAGTAACTCGACCCATCGACGTTGTCGCATGTTCAAGTCTTTCTGTTTGAAGATATGCTCAAGACTTCTGTGATCGGTGTAGATGGTGCACTTGGTGCCATATAGATAATGTCGCCATATCTTGAGTGCAAAGACAACAACTCCAAGCTCTAAATCGTGCGTAGTGTAATTCCGTTCGTGAATCTTAAGTTGGCGCGAAGCATAAGCAATAACTTTATCCCGCTACATCAACACACATCCAAGACCTTGGATAGATGCATCACAGTAGACTACAAAATCGTCCGTGCCTTCAGGCAATGAGAGGATAGGTGCGCTACAAAGCCTATCCTTTAAGTGCTGAAACGCTGTTTCCTGTGTATCACTCCAACGGTAAGCAACACCTTTCTGTGTTAATAATGTAAGCGGCTGTGCAATCTTTGAGAAGTCTTTGATGAATCGTCTGTAATAACCCGCCAAACCCAAGAATTGGCGTATTTCTGTTGGTGTACTAGGTGCAGGCCAGTTCTTGATCGAATCTACCTTGGATGGATCGACATGAATCCCATCCTTGTTTACCACGTGGCCTAGAAAGTGGACTTCACGAAGCCAGAAGTCGCATTTTGAAAACTTAGCGTACAGCTGTTCCGTTCGAAGGAGTTCCAGAATAAGTCGTAAATGCTGCTCATGTTCCTCACGACTCTTCGAATAAATTAGGATGTCATCAATGAAAACAATAACAAACTTGTCAAGATAAGGTTTGCACACCCTGTTCATAAGATCCATGAAAACCGCAGGCGCGTTCGTTAGCCCGAATGGCATGACTAAAAACTCGTAATGACCGTAGCGAGTTCTGAATGCTGTTTTGGAGACGTCCTCATCCCGGACTCTCAGTTGATGGTAACCTGACCTTAGATCAATCTTTGAGTAATAGCTCGACCCTTGCAACTGGTCGAATAAGTCGTCGATACGTGGGAGTGGATAGCGATTCTTCACGGTCACCTTGTTCAGTTCGCGGTAATCTATGCACATACGAAAGGTACCGTCTTTCTTCTTTACAAATAATACTGGAGCTCCCCAGGGCGAAGAGCTAGGACGTATGAAACCCTTCTCCAAGAGTTCTTGTAATTGCTTAGACAGTTCTTCCAGTTCAGTTGGAGCTAAGCGGTAAGGCGCTCGAGCTATAGGTGCTGCTCCTGGAGCTAGCTCGATCTGAAATTCGACCTGGCGATGAGGCGGTAGCCCAGGTAACTCTTCAGGAAACACTTGAGGAAAATCGCGTACTACAGGAATGTCCCCAATCTTTTTCTCTGTCGTCGATGTATCAGTAACGAGTGCTAAAATAGCTATGTGGCCCTTTCGTAAACACTTCTGTGCCTTCAAGAAGGAGATGATGCCACTCACGACACCACTCTTGTCGCCTTGAACTTCGAGAGGTTCTTTGCCAGAACGAGGAATACGAATGATCTTCTCCTTGCATAGGATCTCTGCTAGCTGTTGGGATAACCAATCCATACCGATGACAATGTCGAAACTACTCAGAGTTATAGGAATGAGATCGATAGAGAAAGTCTGACCAGCGAGGATAAGATTACAACCCTGAACTATGTGTGTGGCCTCTAGACTTTTACCGTTAGCTAACTCTACGACATGTTTGGTGTTCAAAAGTGTTGGTGCGCGTTTAAGCATTTGACTAACGTTCAGAGACATATAACTGGTATCCGCACCCGAATCAAATAATACGGTAACATAAAATTCGTCGAGAAGAAACTTACCTGTAACCACATTAGGATCGTTCCTTGCGTCACTCTGACCAATCACAAATAAACGACCCTTTGCACCATTGTTGTTGTTGTTTCCCCCATTGTTATTCCCACTGCCCTGATTATTGTTGTTGTTGTTCTGATTCTGGTTTAATTAGGGACAGTTCCGCTTGAAGTGACCTTCAGCCCCACACTGAAAGCATGTCTTATTTCCTTGCTGTTGTTGCTGTGACTGGTTTCGTGGAACTGGTGGCTGTTGTTGCTGGTTCTGATTCGCAGGCCTTGAGCTCCTGCAATCTTTAGCCTCATGACCTACTCTTAGACATCTTTGACAGCGGCCTTTACGACACTGACCACTGTGGTGTTTGTTGCACCTGTTACATAGTGGATGAATTCCCCAATATCCACTCTGCCCCTGACCACCAGACGATTGCTGACTCAGGCTCTGGTAATCACTAGTCTTGCGCTGCTGTTGTGCTTGAGACTGTACAATAGCTGAACCCCTGCTGGAATCCCCTTCCCATTTCCGCTTGTTGTCACTGGGAATAGCAGGAGTAGCTGGAGTGGTAACGGTAGTAGCGCTGATACGTTTAGGCAGCCTGTTCTGTTCCACCGCCTGATCGGTGAGGCGATGAGCTAGCTTGACAATCTGTTGAATAGTGCCAAGATTCGCTGAGGTTACGTGGCTTTGAATCTCCGGCACCAGACCATTGAGATACAGTTCGATACGCTTAATGGGAGGGTCCACCATAGTAGGACACAGAATAGCCAACTCATTCGATCTTCTGGTGTACGCTTCAATTTCTGACCCCGTCATTTTTAAGTGGTAAAACTCTACCTCCAGCTTATGAATATCATCACGGCTACAGTATTCCTCTTTGATCAATTCCTTGAAACCGTTCCAAGGTGTGGCGTTAGCAACAGCCATCCCTAACATCTGAACTTGCGCATTCCACCAAGTCAGCGCAATGCCTTCTAGAGTACCAGTGGCGTACTTCACCCTGCGAGCCTCAGGGCATTCGCACATTTCGAATACGGACTCGAGCTTTTCAAACCAATGGAGGAGTCCAACCGCTCCTTCCGTGCCACTAAAAGTAGTAGGACGACAGTCCATGAAAGTTTTGAAGGTGCAAACAGGTGGCTGAGCGTGCTGACCTGTTGTGTATAAGAATCCAGTACAAGATTAAACACAAGAGTTGGTGTAGGAGTGTAGGATCTAAAGATCCTAGTGTGAGTTACAACTGCAGGGTATACCTCCTGCTTGTGCGGCTGTAAGTGCCTCAGCAATTCGCTCGTTAATGAGAGCCGTCAATTGGGCTTGCGTCATGTTGATACGTCCAGACATGATCTTCATAGCAAAGATAACATAAGTGAGAGAGGTTCGCGAGTAGTGCAATGACAGAAGAGAGTAAACACACAAGTGTTCTCATGCAATAGTGTTAAGTTAATCTAAGCATACCCGGAGCAAAGTTCTATGCTATTCTAGCAAGTAGGCAACAAAACATGTATCATATTACCTAGGATGTTGAGTCTTGCACGTGGAGCGAGGCGTCGTTGTGGATCGTTGAGCACTGTTCTGGTTATAGTCTGGTTTTAATAAAAACGTTTTCCCCTTATTAAAACCGAGTTCTCTATAACCAATGGCTCTGATACCAATCTGTCACACCCCCAAAATCCACACGCGGAGTACTACCGCTTGGAGGCGTGACATGACCAGGATCAAGCCACCAATCATATTGAACATAAGTATAAAGTAAAAGTCATTTATCAATACGATAGGTGTTTCCAAAACCAAATATAAACAAGTGTGTAGCGAAAGCATTAATGTAAAACCCAACATAAGTTTAAGTACAAAATGTCATAATGTTTAACAACACATTCACGATCCATGTCCACAACGACCGTGCCTCCCGTGCAAGCTCCTTTAGTACCTAAGGTCCTGCAAGGCATGTAACAGAGAGTCAACAACTAGTTGAGCGAGTTCACAGTAGGTTATTCGGTTATAGTTTTCGTATTGTAAATCGTAAGTTCGTTTAGTAGTCATGTATCATATGTAATATCATCGCGGCCCTCTAGGCATGTTTGCGAAGTTTAGTGGGGGTTTCCCATGTTTTCTAGACTAGGTATATTTGTATCGCGGCCCTCCAGGCATGTTTGCGAAGATTAAAGTATAGTTCGCGGCCATTACAGGCATGTTTGCGAAGATTGTTCTAGTATCGCGGCCGATCCCGGCATGTTTGCGAAGAGAAGTATATGTATCACTAGTCTAGTACTATCTACCATTGACCTTCCTCTCCCGAGGCCAATGGTATGTAATTCCGATAACTCTTAAGCTTAAATAATCAATCAATCAACCCATTCCCAACCCCGGGAATCCCATGCCTTGGTAGAAGTGTGAACTCACCTTGTTTGCTCGGTATGCTAAGTTAAGTGCTAACCATAAATCAGTCAAGTCCTATAGTGCACGTATATTCAATCAGTTCACAGTGTTTGTAAAGTTTCACATGGAACTAGTGTCACAGTAATATCACAAAGTGTTTGACAGTTCATATCCTGCCACATACGCAGTTAATCGCATCCATACTTTTAACAGAGTTGACATCTAGCAAATAAACTAGGTAAATAAAGTTAACAGGTTTCATGAAATAACAGAATTAATCCACTTCATTGGAGTAATAAATAAACAGAGTAAGTTAGTTAACCCAGTTAACCACTTAACAGAATTTGTTCACTAACAGAGTTACTCAAACAATAAAGTTATCAACTTACATATTTAACATAGTTAAATAAACTAACTGAGTTATTCAAGTGATTAGTTTAATTGAATAACATATTTAATAACAATAATTATAACAGTTAACAAGTTGCCTAAAACACATTTTTGCCGAAAACACCCTATGGCCGAAAACCCCCTTATGTCCGAAATCCCTTATGTCCGAAATCACTACCCTTGGCCGAAATCCCCTTAATGCCGAAAACACTACCTTGGCCGAAATCCAAATAGTGCCGAAAACAAACATGTAAGCCGAAAACCACATATAAGCCGAAAACCCTTACTGGGCCGAAAACACATGTGGGCCGAAATCACATGTGGGCCGAAATCACTCTTTGTGATTTCGTCCACTTTAGAGTGTTGTGGGTGATTTCGTGAAACATCATCATCTTCCACAACTCACTGTAAGTTAAACCCAGCAACTAAAATCCATTTACAGTTACATGATGAATCATTAACAAGTCATTAATCAACTATTGATATGAAACAAATATTCTACCAAAACTTTGTGAGATCTAGAACATAATTTCATCAGTTTATCATTCATAACTTATACCCACTGTTGATCCAAACATCCAATATTCATACAGTTTATAGATAATAATTATCTAACAATCCCACAATGATCAATCACATAATCTCATATATCAATATATGCATACATCATGATTAACATCCAAAAATCATACGATATGCAACAAGAACAACTTGAATCATGAAATCACTAACCAAGGATTAAACAGAGGTTTTTGCTTCAAGATGAGGAACTCTTTGTGGGTTATCAGAGATAGAGAGAGACAAAGTGATAAGATTTGTTTTGGTAAATGTGAGACTTGTCTGAGAAGATTGTTTATAAAAATGATTATATATCAAATATCTCATCACTGGGCCAAGGCCCACCTTCTGATTTCGCCAAACATTCTGGACGAAAACACTAAAGTGTTTTCATCACTTGTGTGATTTCATGAGTGCTTGTTCTCAGTAAGTTCCATCTTTTAATTAACATGTAATTAATACAAACCTTAATAACACATACTCACATATAATAAATATCATGGATTTCCAAGTACAAAATATTAATCAAAATACGATATAACGTATTACAATTGTAAGCGTTGCGAAACAACGAGTCGTATTAACAAACAACTAAATAAAAAAAAATTAGCGTGCACTAAATGCGAAGATAGAATCTTGGAAACTCGAGTTGTCACAAGTATTTCCCACTGACAAAATATTTTTAAACGCGTTTCAGGTAACGAAATGTGAAAGCCAAATAGAAGCCAGCTGGACAGCACTGAAGGCTTGGAAAAGTGGCTATAAAAGTTACCTAAATAAAGAAGATGTTTTATTTCAATAAAATAGGGTTTATCGCTATAAACTTGTTTGTAACGAAAACTTGGGTTTTATCCCAATATATTTATTATTATAAAATGTGGTGTTTTACTCTGATAAAATATTTCCTAACTACGGTCCTAATGAAATTTCCGCTGCCAAATAATGATAAACACCTATACCACCATCTCTGAGTAGGCCGCGGCCGCCCGCCTCTCGAGGCAGGGGTCGGGGTTGCAACAGAAGGTGGTATCAGAGCTACAGCCCCTGATTTCAGCCACAGAAGTGTTCTGCTGACACCATAATTTTATTTGTTATGTTAAGAAACTACCTACGGGATTATGTGCGTATATTATTGTTTTGTGTTATTTGACAATTTGTTTGTTTACAGTATGAGTGACCAAGGACCTTTGGACGCTTACCGTCAACTGTCTAGTTCACCTAAGGACGAAGGAACTTCTTCCCAGCCTACCCCCTCGGGGTATTCGGCTGACACCGAAGAAGGGATTTTCGTATTCAAAGCACAATCTGAAGAGCCATCCTCTCCCAAGAAGAGAGGATGGTTCAGCAGAGGTGCTCATGAGCTTAGAAAAAGAATGAGAAAGTTACAACAACAGCGGGCCTTAGCAGTGGCCAATAGAGAAATGAATGCTCAAACTCAGGATATGCTCAATAGGAGATTAGCAAATTTACATATCTTAGCTACCACAGCTGCAGACCCAAATTTGGAACAACTCATTGCACCCCAGCCGTTACCACTATTTCCCACACAACCTATGGAAATTGAGCCAAACCCAGTAGATCAAATTCCAGTACCTACTTTTGACCCAGCTGAAATCCCTAGAGTCCCAGCACCCCATCCCCCAGATTATGACCCATGGTTTGATGACCACAGAGATTACCAAGAACTTTACCCAATAGAGGAACCTATGCAAAACCCAGTAGCACCCTATCCCAACCTGGACCCTCTAGATCCATATTGGGATAATGACCAGTATATCAGGGAAATCCTAAAGAACCCATACCCACACGAAGAACCGATGCCCTAGTTTCCTGACCCGATACCAGCACCAGCCCCACCCATGAATAATGAGAATGTGCAGGAACTCAGAACGTTCGGTGAGGAGTTGTTAGACGAAAGTGAAAGGATAAGACAGATAGGTGAAAGGCTCATTTGGAAATATGACGAGCGTAACATGCAATTTTGGATGAACCCTTATCAGTAATAGTAATAATATATATATATTCCCTAAAATAGATAATAGCTACGGATGCATACTAGTATTGTACTTTAGATTTCAATTCCAATTTGTAATAGATGCATATATATAAAATAGAGTAAATGTCGCAATGTTCGACGATTTTGATCAATATGCTTGTTGTGTGATTGTTTGCATTGGATATGGTCTTGTGATTTTAATACGTGGTAAATGTTTATAATCTAGATGGACAATGAAGTGAACCAAGAAAATCCGAATAATGATAATAACGGGAACCAAGTAGATAATAGTGTCATCCAACACATCGTGGCACAAGGGATTATAGACGCAATGCCATATATTATCAAAACGGTTAAGGAAACAGAAAATAATAAAAGTAATAGTAGAAGTAAACGACCACCTACTGAACCTGATCACAGCGTAAACAATGGACCCTTACTTCAATTGCCAATTCCAAAAAGAAGAAGAACCATGTCTTATGGTTGTTCTTACAAAGAATTTTGGTCCTGTAAACCAATAGAATTCTCTAGCAATGAAGGAGCCATTGCAGCTCTACGCTGGATAGAAAAGACTGAAGTAGTCTTAAAAATAAGCAAGTGCGCAAAAGAAAATAAAATCATGTTTGCTTCCAACTTATTTAAGAATGCAGCTCGAATGGTGGAACACTATTCTCCAGTCTAGGGGAAGTGACAGGGTCTATAATATGGAATGGAATGAGTTTAATAACATGGTTGAAAGAAAATTTTGTCCTCCCAGTGAAAAGGAACAGATAGCTAATAAATTCTTAAACCTTAGAATGACTGGAGTAGATAGCAAGGGTTACACTACTACATTCTTTGAATATACTAGAATAGTGCCAACCCTAGCATCACCAGAACCTGTATTAATTTCCCATTACATCTGGGGATTAATCAGTGAGATTAGACATGTGGTCAAGGCAGCTAGACCACAAACGATAGAAGAAGCTGTAGAACTAGCATGTACCTTGACTGATAAACTAGTACGTACAAAAGAAGAAAACTAGAGGAAGAACCTAGCTCAAAAGCTTACCCAAGAATTTCGCTATGGAAATTCCAATCGTGGGAAAAATGTAGGTTCTACTTCTGCACCTTACTGCAAGTATTGTAAAAGGAAGCATTCTGGAAGATGCTCTATATACTGTAATTTCTGCAAAATATCTGGACACAAGGAAGAAGACTGTAGGAAGAAACCTAACAATAGGATATGCTACAATTGTGGGGAACAAGGTCATATTAAGCCGAACTGTCCGAAACTAGCTCCAGGCACAAACAACAAGACTACTAAGAACGCTAGAGCATTTGTTCTGACTGCAGAAGAAGCCAAAATGATTCCGAACGTGATTGCCTGTACGTTTTTAGTTAATGATGTTTTTGCCAAAGTATTATTTGACTCTGGTGCGAACCAAAGTTTTATTAATACTTCATTTTGCAAACTTCTCAATCAACCATTAACTAAACTTCAACAAGAATGTCTGGTAGAAACAGCAAATGGAGAATCCATTAAGATTACTGAAATCTTGCAGGGAGCAAGAATAGAATTTTTAAATCAAAAGTTTATGGCAAATCTTTACCCAATGAATCTGGCAGGATTTGATATTGTATTAAGAATGGATTGGTTAATAGCCAATAAAGCCAGTATTCTATGTGATCAAAAGTCAATCCAAGTAAACTCACCAAAGGGTGAAAAGATCACAATTAAAGGAGATAAGCCATCTAGATCCACAAAATTCATCTCTGTGATGAAAACAACAAGTTGTGCAAGAAAAGGGTCACTAGTGTATATGATTTCCATAATCATTAACACTAAAGGAAAAGAATTAAAAGATATCCCCGTAGTAACTCAATTTTCAGACATATTTCCAGAAGAATTACCAGGATTACCGCCGGACAGAGAAGTCGAATTCAGAATTCACCTATTACCAGGAACAGCACCAATTGCTAAAGCACCTTACCGTTTGGCTCCCGCAGAGATGCAAGAACTGAAGAAACAGTTAGATGAGCTTTTGGAGAAAGGATTCACATAGCCTAGTTCATCGCCATGGGGAGCACCGATCTTATTCATAAAAAAGAAAGACAGTCAATGCGTATGTGCATTGATTACCAAGAATTGAACAAAGTCACGATAAAAAAATCGGTACCCATTACCGAGAATCGATGATTTGTTTGATCAGTTACAAGGAGCTCGATTCTTTTCTAAAATCGATTTACGCTCAGGATATCATCAATTAAAGGTACAGGAAGAGGACATTCCTAAGACCGCTTTCAGAACAAGGTATGGCCATTATGAATTTACAGTCATGCCATTTGGTTTAACCAATGCCCCAGCCGCATTTATGGACATGATGAACCGAATATGTAAACCATATTTGGATAAATTCATAATTGCCTGTATAGATGATATTCTCATTTACTCTAAGAGTAAAGAGGAACATGCAGCGCACCTACATGCACTCCTAAGTTTATTAAGAAAGGAAAAGCTTTATGCCAAATTTTCAAAGTGTGGGTTTTTGCTTAGAAGAAGTGCAATTCCTTGGACATTTAGTCAATCATGAAGGAATTCATGTGGATCCCACAAAGATCGAGGCAATTATTAAATGGAAAACCCCTGAATCACCAACAGAGGTTAGAAGTTTTCTAGGACTGGCTGGTTATTACAGACGGTTTATTAGAGATTTTTTTAGAATAGTCATTCCCTTAACTAAGCTAACATGTAAATTTGTTAAGTTTGAATGGGGACCGAAACAGGAAGAAGCCTTTAGAATTCTTAAGCAAAGATTAACCAACGCACCCATACTAGCGTTACCAGAAGGAACATAAGACTTTGTAATCTATTGTGACGCATCTAAATTAGGTTATGGATGTGTGTTGATGCAACATCAAAAGGTTTTAGCCTATGCCTCTAAACAACTTAAGAATCATGAAGAGAATTATACAACACATGATCTAGAATTTGGAGCCATAATTTTGCCCTTAAGATTTGGAGACATTACCTTTATGGTAGTAAGTTTACCATTTTTACCGATCATAAGAGTTTAAGATATGTTTTCGGGCAAAAGGAGTTAAATATGAGACAAAGACGTTGGATGGAAATTCTTAGTGATTATGATTGTAATATCCAGTATCATGCAGGAAAGGCTAATGTAGTAGCTGATGCTTTAAGTCGAAAGTATCACGAAAAGCCAAAAAGAGTACGTTCTCTTAATTAAATCTGCAGATAGATTTAAATGAACAGATTAGAGAAGCACATGAATCAGTAATCAAGGATGATACTGAAAAATTAAAAGGAATGATTAAGGAATTAGAACAAGGAACAGATAGAATTTGGAGATTCCACAAGAAAAGGATTTGGGTACTTAAACGAGGAAACCTACGCCACTGAATATTAGAAGAAGCCCATAAGTCTAAGTATACGATACACCCTGGAAGTGATAAAATGTATCAAGACTTAAGAAAGAATTTCTGCTGGATAGGAATGAAAAAGGATATAACAGCTTATGTTTCTAAGTGTCTAACTTGATCACAAGTTAAAGCTGAATATCAGAAACCCTCAGGTTTTAGCAACAGTTAGAAATGCCGGTATGGAAATGGGAATTAATAACAATGGATTTTGTTACTAAATTACCCAAGACAAGAAAAGGTAATGATACAATCTGGGTGATTGTAGACAGGTTAACCAAGTCAGCTCATTTCTTACCAATGAAGGAAACTTTCAATATGGAACAGTTAGCCAAGTTATATGTAAATGAAATAGTTTCATTACATGGAATTCCTTTATCAATTATTTCTTATAGAGATAGTCGTTTCACCTCGCATTTTTGGACAATTTTTCAAAAAGCTATGGGAACCAAGCTAAATCTAAGCACCGCTTATCATCCTCAAATGGACGGACAAAGCAAAAGCACAATTCAGACAATGGAAGATATGCTTAGAGCTTGTGTAATTGATTTCGAGGTAATTGGGACGATTACTTACCATAATAGAATTTTCTTACAATAATAGCTATCATACCGGTATCAATGCTGCACCCTTCGAAGCACTTTATGGACGAAAGTGTCGAACTCCAGTCTGTTGGGCAGAAATTGGAGAAAAGCAACTATCTGGACCAGAAACAGTGCAAGAAACAACGGACAAGATTATTCAGGTCAAGGAACGACTAAAAGCAGCACGCGATCGACAAAAGAGTTATGATGATAACAGGCGAAAGCCGTTGGAATTTCAGGTAGGAGACAAGGTATTATTAAAGGTTTCTCCTTGGAAAGGAGTGGCGAGATTCATCAAAAGAGGAAAGCTGTGACAACAGGCACTTTTCCATGCATTCCGTACGATAATTAAACAATAATATGTGATTTAATAACCGTGCATGATTTAGTTGACAAGACGAATGAAATTCTGATTATTGTTATATACATACAATGGCATTTCATATTGCAAGACTTTTATCATTACTACATGCAACACAATATAGTTCTATTAATGCACAGAACAGAGTTGGCATAGTTATCAAATTCTTACTAGAAGCATTGTTTTAGTGTCACAAAGCTAGTTATGGTCACCAAACATCATAACACATCCTATAAACTTATAACACATATAACCCTAACTAGTATACTTGAAATCTAACTATAACACTTAACTTACCATTAAATGTTACACTTTACCCCCCCCCCCATGTTGGACGGTTAGGGGACATGGGTCCTACTTGAAGATTTTATTTGATTATTTTAAGCACTTATAGAGAATATACCAAACACATTATGCTTTATACCCTCCTAATGTTGGAAGTATTTTTATAAAGACCACAAGACTTAGCTTATAACACTTCATCATCACCTAAACTTCTTCTTCTTTCCTTCATTACCTACGGCCCAAACCTAACACACATATCCATCATTTTTCAAGCCATCCTCATACAATCAAAGGTGTTCACAAGGTGTCTCAAGCATAGTTAGGAAGGTTGGAAGCAAAGGAACTTGAAGGACCTCTCTTTAGTGCTTTTATCCACCTCATTTGTCATCTTCATCTTCTTGAACATCATCCCTAGCCTTGTGCTAGTAGTAAGACCTTCCTAATCTCATTTTACTTCATATCATGTTGGTTAAAAGATGATATAAGTTGTTAAACATAAAGATCATGAAGAAACATAAGCATAAACATGAACATGAACATAAAGCTCTAAATCATGAAAATCAAAGATGTTGAAGTGTACGTAATATACTTCATTGTTGATTTCTTGTGTTTATGATGTTGATCATCATAAGAAGCTTGCTAGATTGTGATTAAACATATGATCTAGCAAGTATGAGGATGATTCTTGAGAAAATCATAATGATCATCCTTTATGTTAAACATGAACTTGAAAATAAACTTGTTTTAGTGTATGATGATTTGTGATACATGTTATAAGTCTTGAAAATAAAGGATTTCAAAGATCATATTTACAAGAGAAAAAAGTTATTTACAAGATTTACAAGATCGTGATTTTTAAAGAAACTAATCATATTTTTAGTGGTTACTCAAGTGTAGAAATATATATTTAACAAGAAAAACTCAAGAAGAAATATTTTTAGAAAATCACTTCACAAGTTGTGAAGATCTAAATTGTAACACCTCGTAAAATCACGTCCAATGATGTATTGACACGTGTAATAAACCCTAATGAAGTCAAATATTGAATTTAAGGAAATAATTTTTCGAAAAATCAAAAACTTTGATTATGAAAGGACTTACGCCCCGCTTGCGGTATGCGCATATAATGTATATATGTGTGGGCGCTCGGGGGGCAAAACTACCATCGAGCCGGGGGTCTCACTGGAAGCAGCCTCTCTATTCCTACGGGATAGAGGTAAGGCTGTCTACATCTTACCCTCCTCAGACCCTATCTTAGCTTTGCTGTTGGTGGGATTTACTGAGTATGAGGATGATGATGATTATGAAAGGACTGGAAGTGTTATCATGCCTAAAATAAGTTTCTAAATAACCTCTCATGATATTTATATTCACAAATGAGCCACTTGTCGATCAAGTGTAGCCGTTTGCAGAATTTATTGAAAGTTTGCGCAATGAAGGGTTAAAAGCGTCAACATGTTAATTCTTACCTCCGAGTGACCTTTTAAAAAATCGGGAGCTTCATGATATTTGATTATACTCTCGGGAATGCCAATTATTGGCCATCTAAGGTTTTTATGCCTATAAGTAAGGTTACGCGCAACTTTGCAAGTTAGAGGGACTGAAAGTGTCAATATGTTTAATTATACCTCTGAATGACCTTTTAGCGAACCCAAAGCATCGTGATGTTTAATAATACTTTCAAGAATGCCTAATATGGATTAGATGAGGCTTCAATGCTATTAAATGATGAGATGCGTAAGTTTGCGTAATAGAGGGACCTAAAGCGTCAACTTTTGAATCTACGCCTTTCGGTGACCATTTAAGCGAACGGGAGCAGAGTAATATTTAATTATATGCTTGGGAATGATCAATATGGGCCATGGAAGGCTTGGATATCATTAAACGACATTTCGCGCTACTTTGTGCGATTAAAGGACTAATTGCGTCAAACTGCAAAAGTATGTCGATTCATATGTTATCGGACCTTCCGGAATATGACCATAAGTTAAAAATGCCCTAATTATCCTTTATATAGCTTAGATATAGGCTTAGAGGTGTTTGGTGCGCAAAAATAAACTTTTAAGTCAACCAGGGACTAAAAGTGTCAAAAAGTGCACAAGTATGCATTTTCGCTCATATCTTCCGTTCTGAATATATCCGGACATCCACAAATTTATGTAAGCATTAAAATATTTTATATTAGTGTTCGGCATGATAAAATTCAATTCGTCGCGTAGTTTGGATCGTTTTTCGCGTCCGTTCGTATTTCGTCGTAATTCATCGAACAACGTGACCATACGGCCAAACGAACCGACATCCGGCATATTTTTGAGCATGTTTCATGTCCCTTATGTTTAGACATTATTGTAGAGCCTAGAAAATGGCTTAAAGGGCCTCTAATGTGCCAAAAATGACCTTATATGCAAACAGGGACCAAAACTGCCATTTTTAAAACTTGATTGCTGAACCAGGGACCTCAGGCGGCCCGCGTAAGCATCCCTGGAACCTTACGTGGCTCGTGTGAGTATGTCAGAAGCTGCAAAACTGATTTCCCAGCTATTCCAGCTGTTTCCAGGTGTTGCAAGTGGTTTTTAAGCTTTCTAGGGGCTATTTTGGGATGCCCATGGTTTCACAAATCAGTGGGTGCACTTGTACGGACCAGATTGAAGGTCGTTTATCGAAGAACGATCTTAACGGTTCTTGAAATCCTATATATACCCCTTGATCTTGCTCTCATTTCACACCTTGATCTGAATTGTTCTAAGTTGGAGCCTTTGTGCTTCATACCTGAACATCCTAGATCAATTCCATCCTTGCTTGGACCCTTTGTAAGTGTCCTTTCGTGCTTAGTTTAATTTGTTTAGCGTTTATAGCCGAAAAGTCAAGCGTTTCTATAAACACTTTGACTTTTAAACGGTTGAGCCATTGTTCGCAACGAACATGACTACGTGACCGTAATTAGGTAGGTGTTTAACCCTCATAAGGGCACCTCCTAATTACCACGTTTACTTAGTTAAATTATCGGGTCAAATGAAAGTCAAACGGGTTAGTTTTAAATAAATTCATAACTATTAATATAAGAAACCATAAAATTATTTTTCTCACTTTAATAACTTGGTAAATATTAGTTGAACATGCCTAAGCATGATTCAACCCGACAATTCTAAGTATAGGCTCGGTTCGGAACCGAAAGTCGCAAAAGTTGACTTTTGCTTTGACTTTCAGTTCTGACCCGATTTAGTTTAGTTTAGATATGCCTTAGGATTCCTTTAGGACCAGGTTATAGGTTAGTGTAACCCTCTGAAGTTATACAACTTGGTTCCTTAGTTATCCGATTCATACGCATGTTTCCGTTAAATGCCTAAATGTTGACTTTTATGCCCTTTTAACCTTAAAACGAAATTTTTGAAAATGTGAGAGGATAGAAACCTTCATTACTGATTTATAAACTTGTCCCTAAAATTTGACATCAGTTTGAGGTCTAGATTAGGAGTTATGCTCATTAGCGTAAAAGAAAAGCTTTTTATTAATTAAACGGCGTAATTAGCATAAAGCCTATCTAAACCAAATTTTTGATACCAAACTTTATACCCACTGATATAATATAATATTTTGGTATTTTTGAAGATTTTTATTTATTTTTAGGCTGAGCATAACATAGGGTTCTAGGCTTTGATTCGGTAATTGTCGGTTTTGCCCTTTTGGCCCATAAAATGAGTTTTACATAATATTTTGATACCAAACTTTTTACTACTGATTTTATATGAAAAATAAAATATTTTAAGCTTTCTGAAATGATAAAAATATCAGCTTTTCTTATAAAACCCGGAAATCACTTAAAATCGTCTTTTTACGCGTTTTTAACGCATAGTATAAGTTAAAACTATTTTTAACATATAAGGTTTGATACCTACTGATGTTTTAAGTAAATTCTCATAATTAAGCAGTAGGCAAATTTTTAAACTCAGAATTCAAATTTTGACCTTTAAAGCTTAAGTGAAATTACCAAAATGCCCCTTAGGTGCATAGTTTGGTTATAATTAATAAATTTCACATATATGTAATACCCTAATGATATAACTTATTAAATTAAGTATTTTTACAGATTATACCAGACCTAAACCTCTGATTAATATTTAACCTCTCTTATAACCTTTAAAATGACCAAAATACCCCTACGGGGCATAAATTGGTTTTAAATTCGTTTTGGGCATAATGGAAGGTATCCTACTAATATCACAACATATTAAAGGCATATTAACCTAGGAAACCTTTTCATGACTCTTTTGGTTACCCGTTACGCACTTTTCGCGTTCGGATCGGCGTGTGTAACTAGTTTGCATAAGTTAGCCGAAACGGGTCAAGCCTTATCATTTTTATCTCAAAATCCAGAATGTGTTAAGTTTACCCTTATTACACAAGTATACAAGCTTTTCGGGTCTAAACCACATTCTAATCCGGTTCTCGCTTAATCATGTGTTTTGAACCGTATCTTCTTTTAAAACTAACCGATCTAAGTTTAGGCTTAATTAAGACCCGTTAGGAATCTAATAGGTTATTAAAAACCTTCGTTCCAGATTTAGGAGCCCAGTAAAAGCTATCTGTACTTGCTGATTTGATATACGGCTGGGATTGAATTTATATTTAGCTCAGGTAAATACTTTTAACTTATTTTCCCTATACGGGCTTGGGGTACGGTATCTAAAATACCGCTTGGTTGGGCATTGAATTTTTAATTGTATGAAGGTTAATTTATTGAAATGTCCCGTTTAAATTGTTTTGTTTGCTTAAAGCCTTTGGGGGGTTAATGACCATGTCCCGGATATCCTTGGCATCATTTTAAGAAATGGCCATGACCTAACCACGAGGTGTAGGCGTACACTCGACAGTGCATATATAAATAATAAGGTATAACAGCCAGTTACGGGAATAACCCGCCGCGGGACTATATCATGTGGTGTGTCTATTAATCTTTAACCCGGTGTCAATCCGGGCTACTGAACGTATAACGAACATGTAATTCTTTTACAAGTTTATATATAAATAATTATCCCAAGTTATAAAATATTTTGTGCCATGTTCATTCAAATAAATTTTCTCAAACGTTTTCAAAATGAGTCAGTTAAATTGTATTTACCAGTGTAAACTGACGTATTTTCCCAAAAAGGCTAAGTGCAGGTACTAATCGGAATAGGCTGCCCTCTCCTAGCATCAAATAAAAGTCTCGCAAGCTTAGATGCCTTAAAGTCTGTTGAACAAAGTTTCTTTTTATCTTTTGATCCGCCTGTAGATCTTTTACAACCGTATTTGTAATACTTGATATTACTCTTTATCGGATTGTAATATATTTATCTTTTGCTTCCGCTGTGCATTTAAATTGTGTTGTTTGACTATGATGATATCAATTACGTCACGATACTCCCCACCGGGCCCACCGGTAATACGTGGAAATATCGGGGTGTGACAGGTTGGTATCAGAGCCAACATTGAGTGAATTAAACACTAGACTTTTGTGTTTAATCTCAATGACACTGTAGCACATTCCTTGACCTTCTGAGTCTAGACTTAACATAGGAATACTCTCATATCTATTCGGAGAATTATTGCCTTCAATTCTATATATTTTAAATTTGTCGCCAAGCAAAGAAGCCATAATGGAAATTCTCCCCATTTGAAGCCTAGGGAAGGCCGAGCTTCGTACTACGACTAGGATTAACGTGCAACCAAGGAGAAAACATTCAGAAATAAAATAAAGAAGAAACTCCTTTTGCTAAAGTTCGTTTCCTTAGTAAGTCCTTATAAGGGCATACTTATCTTTCAGTCCCTTTAAGGACAACATCATTCTTTCAAGCCCCGTTTAGGGCAATTCTGTACCTCCTTTGGAAATCATTGGAATATTTTATCTAAATTTTATTTATATCATTGTATATGAACATAATAATAACATTCCTTTTATAAGATCTACCATTATAATAAAATGGCAAAATTTAAAAAGGGCAAGACCTAGCCCATGTGTCATTTTAAGACAAGGCCAAGATGGTAGTTCCTCAACTAGATTCAGATCCTTATTAACATCTCAATATAGGATTGCTCTGCGTTAACTATTAAAAGAATCTTAAAGGGATAACCTAGCCTATATGTCATTTTAGACAAGGCCAAGATGGTAAAACCTATTCAAAAGATTCAAATCCTTGTTAACACTTGTAAACATGTTAACATTCCTGGAAAATGTGATTCAATCACATAAATCATCCTTATACTGGATTCTCCCGAAATCCTTTCTTATTTTGTTAATTAAGCATCCATTAGGGATGTAATGCTTACGGGCCATATTCATTGTCATATAAGACAAACGACAGTCGTAGCCTACAACTCCCTGTCAAGAAAAGGCAATGAACAACGTTCAAGCCTAAATACCTTGATTCTACAAAATCATGGTTTATAATTTAAAGTTGCCCTTGTGACTTGGCCTTTTTGTGCCATAGTTATATTTTAATTAAATCTAGGATAATTATAATGGAAATCCTGAATAAAATAAATATCATTCCTTTCCTGCCAATATACATGTTAAAAGAAAATCTTAAAAGGTATAACCTAGCTTGAATGTCATTAAAGACCTAGCTATGATGGTAAGACCTGTTTAAAAGAAATTCAGATCCTTGTTAACATCTGAAAATATGTTAACACTCCTGACAACAGTGATGCGATAAAATCACACTTGTCATCTTCATATTAGGAATTTCCAAACCCCTTATTTAGCGTAAATGATCAAGAGGAATCATGGCTAATAAACGTCAAACATGATGAACACATCAAAACATCCATTGGGATGAATACCTTCGGGCAAAGATGTATACATGAAAAGATAGTTTTATTTCATAACTTCTTGTCAAGACAATGAACTATGAAATTTTCCGATCCAAAGGAATCATCGATTATGTTTTAAAATTTCCCTAGTGACAAGGCATCTATGCCATCAAAAAGTCCTTTGGAACAAGCCCTTGTGCTATATATAAAATGTCAGTACGACATTGACAGTCGTGACTTATGTCCCCTGTCTAATAAATATGAAGGAATATATACCGTTTAAACGCCAAAGATGGTTTATTTAAAAACCTAGGCAAAACATAATCAAATAAATTAAATAGTATCTATTGGCCTATATGGTTTATTTGCACCATGGCTATTTAATCATCAAATTCGACAATTCACTATATAATTAAACAAATTATTACTACTTGGTTTGTATCCTTCAAAGCTTCACCATGGCTGACTCATCTGAAACTCACAATCATCCAGTTGATCAGAATGATAATGCAAGACTGAACTTAACGGGCACCGAGTTACAGGCTATGATAGATACAGCCGTAAACAAAGCTGTGGATCGAGTATTAGAATTAGAGGATCATAAGTGAAAGTGCGATAATACCCCAAATAAGGGTTACAAAAAGGGTAAGACCGGTTCAAGCTATAACCAGTCCAAGCCAAAGGAGGCAAAACCCAAATGTAAAACCTGTGGGAAGAAGCACTTCGGAAAATGTTTCTATGAGCAAACCAGGGGATGTGTCATCTGTAAAGAGATGGATCACAAAGCCCATGAATGCAAGGACTTGAAGGACGCCACATGCTATGGTTGTGGTAAGAAGGGGCACATAAAGACCCGCTGCCCAAGGAAGGCAACTAAAGGGAAATGCACTTTGGAGTCACAAGCTAGGCCTTGTGGGATTTGTAATAAGGAAGGGCACAAGACCTTGGAGTGCCAAGACATAAAGGACGCAACCTGCTATGGTTGCAATGAAATAGGGCACATCAAGACAAATTGCCCAAATAAAACCAAGAAGCCTGAGGAGGCTAAGAAGACCGAAGTTGGAAGCTCTCAAATGGATGCTCAAGAGGCTATTCAGGATGACAATGTCACAACAGGTACTTTCTTTATCAATAACGCTCATGCTAGAGTATTATTTGATTCAGGTTCAGATAAGTCTTTCATAGACAATAGATTTTGTAAATCATTAAATCTGCCTGTTAAAACTCTAAGCGTTAAGTATAAAGTAGAATTGGCCGATAGTACCTCAGAAACTGCTTCAGCAATATTAGATGGATGTTTTATATCCATTAGGAATCATTCTTTTCCGCTGTCCTTGTTTCCATTAAAATAAGAGGGACTCGATATAGTGATAGGAATGAATTGGTCATCTTAAAAATCAATCCCATATTGTGTGTGATAAGAAGCAAGTAGTTATCAAGACTCCTTATGGTGAGCCTTTGACAATTCAAGGAGACACTGGGTATGGATTGCCTTAGCACTTGTTGAATATGGTATTTAATACCAAAGATTCGAGTATGGAAAACTCAGAAGAGACAAACAACAGTCGCGATGCTGGAGATGCGACAAATGTTAAAGGTGCATCCAATGTGAACCTCAATGTTAATGGAGTTAATCTCCAAAGCTGTAATTAACGCAGCTATTAGAAAGGCTATGAGAAAAGTCACGAAAAGGTTCAAGAAGCCAGATGCTGCTCGCTCTAAAACACATGCCACTACTCATAAGAAGAGCTTTATTCATACTTCGTATGCGAAGAATAAACTAAACAAAAATCATATGGCAAGGAGCCCCATTCTTTTTAGGATGTACTTAAAAGTACTTCGTCTCTTGGAAGTCAAGAGACTTTAATAAGTAAAAAGGGGCCATCGATTGCAGGAAATTGTTGGATGAAGTAGAAACCATTAGGTGTATCAGCGGTTATACTGGAAAGGACACGGTGAGGTATGCGTCACAGTCATTCGATGGCAATACCCTTAATTAGTGAGGACATTAATGAAGTCCACAAGAAAGATCCTCTTATACATTATGGGATGGACCAAGTTTTAAGGACCTTATTAGAAAAACCTATTATCCGTTTCGCGAAATGGAAAAGATGGAATAAGAATTTTATGACTCTCACCATAAAAGTTCTAGACTGTCGACAATATGTTACAAATTTTAATTTATCGGCTGAGATAGTGCCCTATTCAGTCTACCCCAAAAATCTAAGCTTAATGCAATAATTATTGGTGGTTAGCAACGGCAATAAGAGGGTACATTAAAGTTTCAAAGCCTGCTAATTATAAATTCATTATGGATCTACCTCAGCTACTCACGTTATATAGATTAAGAAATAACCAGTCAAAGTTAAGACTGCCCTAAAATTTGTCAAAGATTTCGCAGCTAAGTTTAAAAGGATTAAGAATGGAGGCGTTTAACCCTCCTGATGAAGGATTAGAGGCAGCTCACATTAATGACACCAGATAAATCCCTTATTTTAATTTTATTACTAGGAGTTACGTTTGGTTTCAGGTGCTGCTAAGTCTCTCATAAGACCATAAGTTTAGCAAACCTTTAGAAACTCTCCCGTAAGAACCCCAGATATTAAGTGTAAGGTAAAACTTACAGGCGAAAGCATAAGAACCATTTCTTCTATTCCTGTCAGAAGCCTTCAGGCGTAGAATTTTAGAAGTATTCTCTCTCTAGAGGAAGTGCGTCAGCATATATAGTTGATATCTCCTTAATCACTATCCATTACGAATACCAGATGGTATGATAAAAGCGCCATATGAGGATTTGTGTATCTTAATATGTTCCATAGATTGCTTCCATGCCTGATTAGTATGGAGGTTTAATGCATGGGACTACAAAGGTATTCCGATGGTCATATGGTACTAAAGTCAGCTAATGGTACTCAAAGAAGATATCCAGAATGGAATTGTCCAAGTAAATGTCTTTGATTAAGGAACTCGTGGACTTGTAACATAAATGTGTCACTTATCTGACACAGAATATGATAGATGAACTGGAGCCTGAGATTTGGAAAATCTCTGTAACCTCCTTGTACCTTGGTTATCTTCTCCAAAGATTACCATGTTTACCTTCTGAGAGGCAAGTAGAGTTAAGATTAACATCCCGCTTAGGGCTGCAGTACTATAAAGACTCCATGATTGATCATTGAAATGATCGAAACCCTGATTAAGTGAGTTTTAAAATAAAGGATTCATATAGCCTAACTTAATATCCTGAGAATTCGGTTTAGTTAATTAAGAAAGACAGTTCATTTTGCTTATGCATTGATTACCGCAACCCTAATTAGGCAACAATTAAGAATTTCCATCAGCTGCCAGGATCGTCGATTTGTTCGACTAGCGACAAGGATTAGCTATTCCTTAAGATTAGTTTTAAGCAATGGTTGGAATAACCATTTCACCTCAAGATAAGCTTTTCTATAATAGTTATTATATATGTATCAAGGCTGCTTCATTGGAGACCTTGCATAGATGGAATGTTAAACATCTATTGTTAGACAGAAGATTAGTAAGTCCAGTTATCAGGATCTGAAAGTTTCCTTGGAAACAACGAATAAGATCATACAAATCCATAATCATCTGTAAGTTGCCAGTATTCGGCAGAAAATCAAGGATTAATGAAAGTAACAACCCTCCTGAGTTCTTGTTAAGGAATAAGGTTCAACAAAAGATATCACCCTGGAAGGGTGTGCCAATTTGTTAATTATCAGTCTAGTTAAGCTCGGAATATATAGAATCATTCGAGAGAACCGAATGTATCAAGATCCAATAGCTTATAAACTAAAACCTATTTAAGGAGCTTGGCGAAGCTCGTAATGCATTACACACTAATGATTTAAGGACGTGTCACCAATAAGTCGAGAAGCATTATCACATAATGATATGCAGATTTATGATATGATGAGAAACCTGTATCGATTGAGCATCGACAGGTTAAGAAGCTTCAAAAAAAAAAGGATACATGTACCTATTATAGAGGTCAACTTGGGAGCTTGGAGAGGCTCCAGATATGCAATAGAAGTTAAGTCCATTATGCGACGAAAAGTACTTCCAGCATTTTAGCAAATCTCGAGGTCGAGATTTCTTTTAAGGGGGTGAGGATCTAACACCTCATAAAATCACGTCCAATGATGTATTGACACGTGTAATAAACCCTAATGAAGTCAAATATTGAATTTAAGGAAATAATTTTTCGAAAAATCGAAAACTTTGATTATGAAAGGACTTACGCCCCGCTTGCGGTATGCGCATATAATGTATATATGTGTGGGCGCTCGGGGGGCAAAAGTGAAAGTGCACTAATTTTAACATTATTTTACTAATTTCTTGAAAATAATGTTAAAAGAGGGGGATGGTTAATCATACATCATGTGGTGGCGTTGATAGCCGAAAGACAAGAGAGTACATGCACTAATTGGCCTTTGTCTTAATTGCCGAGTGTTATGTGCCTTATGTCCAAGGTTTGATGCAAAACTACCATCGAGCCGGGGGTCTCACTGGAAGCAGCCTCTCTATTCCTACGGGATAGAGGTAAGGCTGTCTACATCTTACCCTCCTCAGACCCTATCTTAGCTTTGCTGTTGGTGGGATTTACTGAGTATGAGGATGATGATGATTATGAAAGGACTGGAAGTGTTATCATGCCTAAAATAAGTTTCTAAATAACCTCTCATGATATTTATATTCACAAATGAGCCACTTGTCGATCAAGTGTAGCCGTTTGCAGAATTTATTGAAAGTTTGCGTAATGAAGGGTTAAAAGCGTCAACATGTTAATTCTTACCTCCGAGTGACCTTTTAACAAATCGGGAGCTTCATGATATTTGATTATGCTCTCGGGAATGCCAATTATTGGCCATCTAAGGTTTTTATGCCTATAAGTAAGGTTACGCGCAACTTTGCAAGTTAGAGGGACTGAAAGTGTCAATATGTTTAATTATACCCCTGAATGACCTTTTAGCGAACCCAAAGCATCGTGATGTTTAATAATACTTTCAAGAATGCCTAATATGGATTAGATGAGGCTTCAATGCTATTAAATGATGAGATGCGCAAGTTTGCGCAATAGAGGGACCTAAGCGTCAACTTTTGAATCTACGCCTTTTGGTGACCATTTAAGCGAACGGGAGCATAGTAATATTTAATTATATGCTTGGGAATGATCAATATGGGCCATGGAAGGCTTGGATATCATTAAAAGACATTTCGCGCTACTTTGTGCAATTAAAGGACTAATTGCGTCAAACTCCAAAGTATGTCGATTCGTATGTTATCGGACCTTCCGAAATATGACCATCAGTTAAAAATGCCCTAATTATCCTTTATATAGCTTAGATATAGGCTTAGAGGTGTTTGGTGCGCAAAAATAAACTTTTAAGTCAACCAGGGACTAAAAGTGTCAAAAAGTGCACAAGTTTGCATTTTCGCGCATATCTTCCGTTCTGAATATATCCGGACATCCAAAAATTTATCTAAGCATTAAAATATTTTATTTTAGTGTTCGGCATGATAAAATTCCATTCATCGCGTAGTTTGGATCGTTTTTCGCGTCTTTTCGTATTTCGTCGTAATTCGTCGAACAACGTGACCATACGGCCAAACGAACCGACATCCGGCATATTTTTGAGCATGTTTCATGTCCCTTATGTTTAGGCATTATTGTAGAGCCTAGAAAATGTCTTAACGGGCCTTTAATGTGCCAAAAATGACCTTATATGCAAACAGGGACCAAAACTGCCATTTTTAAAACTTGATTGCTGAACCAGGGACCTTAGGCGGCCCGCGTAAGCATCCCTGGAACCTTTCGCAGCCCGTGTGAATATGTCAGAAGTTGCAAAACTGATTTCCCAGCTGTTCCAGCTGTTTCCAGGTGTTGCAAGTGGGTTTTAAGCTTTCTAGGGGCTATTTTGGGATGCCCATGGTTTCACAAATCAGTGGGTGCACTTGTACGGACCAGATTGAAGCTCGTTTATCGAGGAACGATCTTAACGGTTCTTGAAATCCTATATATACCCCTTGATCTTGCTCTCATTTCACACCTTGATCTGAATTGTTCTTAGTTGGAGCCTTTATGCTTCATACCTGAACATCCTAGATCAATTCCATCCTTGCTTGGACCCTTTGTAAGTGTCCTTTCGTGCTTAGTTTAATTTGTTTAGCGTTTATAGCCGAAAAGTCAAGCATCTCGATAAACGCTTTGACTTTTAAACGGTTGAGCCATTGTTCGCAACGAACATGACTACGTGACCGTAATTAGGTAGGTATTTAACCCTCATAAGGGCACCTTCTAATTACCACGTTTATTTAGTTAAATTGTCGGGTCAAATGAAAGTCAAACGGGTTAGTTTTAAATAAATTCATAACTATTAATATAAGAAACCATAAAATCAGTTTTCTAACTTTAATAACTTGGTAAATATTAGTTGAACATGCCTAAGCATGATTCAACCCGACAATTCTAAGTATAGGCTCGGTTCGGAACCGAAAGTCGCAAAAGTTGACTTTTGCTTTGACTTTCAGTTCTGACCCGATTTAGTTTAGTTTAGATATGCCTTAGGATTCCTTTAGGACCAGGTTATAGGTTAGTGTAACCCTCTGAGGTTATACAACTTTGTTCCTTAGTTATCCGATTCATATGCATGTTTCCGTTAGATGCCTAAATGTTGACTTTTATGCCCTTTTAACCTTAAAACGAAATTTTTGAAAATGTGAGAGGATAGAAACCTTCATTACTGATTTATAAACTTGTCCCTAAAATTTGACATCAGTATGAGGTCTAGATTAGGAGTTATGCTCATTAGCGTAAAAGAAAAGCTTTTTATTAATTAAACGGCGTAATTAGCATAAAGCCTATCTAAACCCGATTTTTGATACCAAAATTTATACCCACTGATATAATATAATATTTTGGTATTTTTGAAGATTTTTATTTATTTTTAGGCTGAGCATAACATAGGGTTCTAGGCTTTGATTCGGTAATTGTCGGTTTTGCCCTTTTGGCCCATAAAATGAGTTTTACATAATATTTTGATACCAAACTTTTTGCTACTGATTTTATATGATAAATAAAATATTTTAAGCTTTCTGAAATGATAAAAATATCAGCTTTTCTTATAAAACCCGGAAATCACTTAAAATCGTCTTTTTACACATTTTTAACGCATAATATAAGTTAAAACTATTTTTAACATATAAGGTTTGATACCTACTGATGTTTTAAGTAATTTTTCATAATTAAACAGTAGGCAAAAGTTTTAAACTCAGAATTCAAATTTTGACCTTTAAAGCTTAAGTGAAATTACCAAAATGCCCCTTAGGTGCATAGTTTGGTTATAATTAATAAATTTCACATATATGTAATACCCTAATGATATAACTTATTAAATTAAGTATTTTTACTGATTATATCAGACCTAAACCTCAGATTAATATTTAACCTCTCTTATAACCTTTAAAATGACCAAAATACCCCTACGGGGCATAAATTGGTTTTAAATTCGTTTTGGGCATAATGGAAGGTATCCTACTGATATCACAACATATTAAAGGCATATTAACTTAGGAAACCTTTTCATGACTCTTTTGGTTACCCGTTACACACTTTTCGCGTTAGGATCGGCGTATGTAACTAGTTTGCATAAGTTAGCCGAAACGGGTCAAACCTTATCATTTTTATCTCAAAATCCAGAATGTGTTTAGTTTACCCTTATTACACAAGTATACAAGCTTGTCGGGTCTAAACCACATTCTAATCCGGTTCTCGCTTAATCATGCGTTTTGAACCGTATCTTCTTTTAAAACTAACCGGTCTAAGTTTAGGCTTAATTAAGACCCGTTAGGAATCTAATAGGTTATTAAAAACCTTCGTTCCAGATTTAGGAGCCCAGTAATAGCTATCTATACTTGCTGATTTGATATACGGCTGGGATTGAATTTATATTTAGCTCAGGTAAATACTTTTAACTTATTTTCCCTATACGGGCTTGGGGTACGGTATATAAAATACCGCTTGGTTGGGCATTGAATTTTTAATTGTATGAAGGTTAATTTATTTAAATGTCCCGTTTAAATTGTTTTGTTTGCTTAAAGCCTTTGGGGGGTTAATGACCATGTCCCGGATATCCTTGGCATCATTTTAAGAAATGGCCACGACCTAAGCACGGGGTGTAGGCGTACACCCGACAGTGCATATATAAATAATAAGGTATAACCGCCGGTTACGGGAATAACCCGCCGCGGGACTATATCATGTGGTGTGTCTATTAATCTTTAACCCGACGTCAATCCGGGCTACTGAACGTATAACGAACATGTAATTCTTTTACAAGTTTATATATAAATAATTATCCCAAGTTATAAAATGTTTTGTGCCATGTGCATTCAAATCAATTTTCTCAAACGTTTTCAAAATGAGTCAGTTAAATTGTATTTACCATTGTAAACTGACGTATTTTCCCAAAAAGGCTAAGTGCAGGTACTAATCGGAATAGGCTGGCCTCTCCTAGCATCAAATAAAAGTCTCGCAAGCTTAGATGCCTTAAAGTCTGTTGAACAAAGTTTCTTTTTATCTTTTGATCCACCTATGGATCTTTTACAACCGTATTTGTAATACTTGATATTACTCTTTATCGGATTGTAATATATATATATATATATCTTTTGCTTCCGATGTGCATTTAAATTATGTTGTTTGACTATGATGATATCAATTACGTCACGATACTCCCCACCGGGCCCACCGGTAATACGTGAAAATATCGGGGTGTGACATAAATTCTTCAAGAATGATATTTCTAACTAAATAACCACACTTTAAAGAGTAACTAAGCTTACTAAATACACTAGTAAGTTACTACAAATTTTTACAAAATTTCAAGTTCATGACATAGTGTAAATTTCATATTTTTGGCACATGGTAAGTGTTGAATGATTTGTTGATGATTGATGATTATTTTAAAAGAAAATGATATGCTTTGAAAGCATAGAAACCTCCATTTTTAAGGAGAAACTATGGCAAAATTTTTCTGGAAATTAAACACTTAGAAAAATATTTTTTTAAACAAATATTTACAAATATATTTTTAACCATGGTTTTTAAATAAAGTTTGCCATAATTTTTGTTACAAGATTATAAATATTGGAGGTTGGTTTTTGTAAATAAAAGTGACTAAATATGTTTTTAGGAAATATATATTTAGATGTCACCATGTGTGTGATTATTTGTATATTATGTGTATTAGTTATATTATTTTGGGACTTGAAATAATATAACTCACCAAAATACTAAGAAACTACAATCCAAAATACTACCAAAATTCCAAGAAATAAACACATAATATATCCTAGAATATTGGAAGAAACCGAACAAGGAGTATAACATACATAAATATTCCGGAATTAAAGTCATAAGTATATTTTGGTAACGGTATTTTGGAAACCAAGAGAACAAAAATATGATTTTCGTGAGTATTAAAAAATAAATCATATTTTTTAAAAGGAGAAAATATATTATTTTTGGTAAGTAAAAATATAGATGTTTTCTTGAAATTATTAGAAGATATATTATTTTTGGGAGAAAAATATATATTTTCTTAAATAAACTTTGGACATATTATTTTGGGTGAAAAATAGATTTATATATATATTTTCCAAGTTAGACTTGAAAATATATTATTCTAGAGACTTATATGAAAAGTATAAATATTTTTGCCAAGGAAAAATTCTAACTAATTTTTTTATGTAATATTTCTTAAAATATATATTTTGGGAATATATATATTGATGTAATAATTTTTACTAGAAATATTATTCCGGAAAGGTTAATACAAGAATTAAGTATGAGATACTTAATAAACACAATAAAAATACGTATTATCGTACGTATAATTACACACCGGAATACGCCATCGATACTTGGCAAAAATATAGAAGGATAAGAATACAAATACACCCATCCTTGGGGAGTTATACAAGTACAAATACATAAACTTGACAAGTTAAAATGTATTATTTTAACTAATATTCCAAAGTTCATAAATATAATTCAAGTTAAAATATGTATTATTTTAACGAATAATTATATAACTTGGAATAATATTAAGGACACAAAGAAACGTAACTCGAAGACACTAATTAATACTAAGCCAAGACACGACCCGCTCGTCTAATAGACCGTAGTACGTTGTAGGTAGTCGTGCACACTAGTAGCAGCTTGAGTTACGTCGGATTGAAGAACGCAAAACGGTGAGTTCATGTCCCCCTTTTCTCCTAACTGTTTTCGGATTTATAACTCTCGGGGGAGGAATACATGTTGCATATGTTTAAATGGTATGAATTGGCTATGAAATGAATTATAGATCATGTGAGCATAGATAAAAATTGAAATGCCATTAACTCTAAATTATGGACGAAGGTTAGATCTAACGGGTACGGCCGAGCCCCACTCATGGTCCTTATGTGACCACTTGAGTGCTTCGGTGTCCCAGTCAAGGTAAATCGACATCGGTCAAGGGTAAAATTGACACTGTCAAGGTAAATTGACATAGTCAAGGTAAATTGACACAGTCGAAGGGAAATTCAACACAGTCGAGAGGAAATCGACGAGGGTATAAGCCTACTCATATTGAGTGCTCCCTATGTCTTCACATACATTAATGTCCTTGCAAAACATTAAATTGATCTATTCATAGATGCTTTTCATACCTATTTTCAAAGGAGCCTCTCAAATGTTTACAAGCTTATCAGTACTCATACAAAACGCATGAACTTGCTCAAATTTTGTTGATGTTTTCCAAAATTACATGTATTTCAGGTAACAAGTTGGATCTTGGGCGCGGGTGTTGTTTCTAGAAGTAAATTCCAAGTTTAGATGTCATCCACTTTTGTTGGTTTGTAACTTAGTCAAGGTTGTGTTGTTTGAAACTTAAAAGACTCGTGGTTGTAATATTTTAAACTTAATGAATGGATGAACATCGTTTTGATCATATAGTTGTTTATTATGACTGAATGCAATGATATTGAACAAGTCACACATCATGCGGTTCCGCAAAAGTCAGGGTGTGACAAAAACTAAGCCCCAAATATGTTGGACCCTTTGAGATTATTAGAAGAATAGGACCAGTAGCTTATCAGCTACAACTGCCAGAAGAAATGGCAGGAATACATGATGTATTTCATGTATGCAATCTCAAAAAGTGTTTAGTCGATGAATCATTAATAGTACCTCTTAAGGACATAGAGGTAAATGAAAAGCTTAAGTTTGTAGAAAAGCCTCTACAGATTGAAGACAGAAAAGTCAAGAATCTCAAATTCAAGATATTAGTTCTAGTCAAAGTAAAATGGGATTCCAAGAGAGGACCAGAATACACATGGGAGCTTGAATCAGAGATGCAGAGGAAATGCCCACACCTATTCCAGTACACCTCGAGGAAAAGTTCTAAAACAAGGTGGGGAGGATATAACAACCCTCTTAAAATATTTCTGACACTCCTAAAATATTTAGAATGTCCCTATACGTCCTAAAATACATCCCGTATACGTAAAATGGCCCTAAATACCTTTATATAATTAAAAATAAAATAAAAGCAATTATTTCAGTCTGTCGCAGGGCGCGACAGACTACTCCAAAGCTTACGCGGGCCGCGGCCGAGTGACGGGTGGCGAAACCCTAGCCCGCCACGTGGCATAACACTCGGACATGCTACACTTGTGATTCGACAAAGCTAGGCCCTACGTACCCTAGCTCGCGGGCCGCGTAAGACCGCCTTTGAGCTTTCGCCTTTTTGGGAATTCGTTCATTTTCTTGATCTCTCTCTACATTTCTGCAATAATAATAGTAATATCGGGTATTATACCCACTAAAATAGCGAAGTTCTGCCTCGTTGTAAGTATTTTAACCCCCGATTACGTATTAGATACGCTGCCCGATTGATCTAGTGCTCCGTAACGGTTGTTGAGGCTCTGCCCGACGTAGTCGTTGGAGTTCTGTCTCGGGGAGGGTATAATTAATGTAAAATTGGGTTATTATACTAACGCATGTGCATTATTTAAAATTTATAGATTATAGCCAGAAAGCCACAGGAAATTACCTAAGATAGCAATGTGAGTAATCTCCTTTTTTTGTAAACCTTTTTGTAAACTGTTTTCACGAAACCTTAATTATTTTAAATTATAAATAGCAGTGATTGAGTCTTTGTAATTCTTCAATTACTGCCAGTATGTTGGGGTTTTGTATACAAAATGTGGAACACGTTACCATTGGACAACGAGATAGCCAATGAGTAATATGACCCACCAGTCAGGATTGACAGTACTGAATGAGTAATTGTGTAGATATAAACATTGTAATCGCTCTCAATACTGTGAAATGATAAAACTCTTCTTGATTAAATTGGGATTTACTCACCAGTATTTCCCACTGACAAAATATTTTTAAACGCGTTTTAGGTAACGAAATGTGAAAGCCAAATAGAAGCCAGCTAGACAGCACTTGAGGCTTGGAAAAGTGGCTATAAAAGTTACCTAAATAAAGAAGATGTTTTACTTCAATAAAATAGGGTTTATCCCTATAAACCTGTTTGTAACGAAAACTTGGGTTTTATCCCAATATATTTATTATTATAAAATGTGGTGTTTTACTCTGATAAAATGTTTCCTAACTACGGTCCTGGTGAAATTTCCGCTGCTAAATAATGATAAACACCGATACCACCATCTCTGAGTAGGCCGCGGTCGACCGCCTCCCGAGGCAGGGGTCGGCGGTTGCGACTCATGTTCCTAGAACTATAGTGTACGCTAATGATGTACATCATAGGTTTCTCAACTCGGATATTTTAGCACACAAACGAAACCAGTTTGTGGTACTGATAGGCCCATGTGCAGATTTGGCGTACATTCGTGCACCTCTTAGGCTTCACCTATCAGACCACATGTGACAACTTAGGCGAATCACACATCGTTTCATTCTCTCCACATGAGATATATTGGACCTTATGAAATGCCTGCCACAAATTCTAGCGAACTTTATGTGCAATACTTGTGGATGAAAGGAGAACTTCACAGTTAAGTGTCTTCAAGTGAGGGCAATCCGAGTATGTGTGACCTTTTGGGATGCCTACGACCATCCAAATAACCAAAAACAAATATATGAACTTCTTGTGAGCAAAACATACAATATTGTTTGGTATGAGAGACGAATGTTACACCATTAATTCCAACAAAATACTTAGCACGTGATTTGCACTATTGAGGTATAAAACGTCACATTCTCATTACTTAACTCCTGAAATCATTGCTTCCAAAATAAATAGCAACGATTGAGAGTATTTGTAATAAAAATTCATCAGGGACGTATTCAACGAAGAACGCATTGAGAAAACGAAGGAGGCTTAGGAGTACTTTATAAATTATAAAATTTAAAATAATAAGATTTCAGACAAGATTATTTTTAAAAGCGTTTACTATCGGCTTATGATTCACAGGTTAATATATATAATATTATATATATTAACCTGTGAATCATAACTCATTAGTGAACGCTTTTAAAAATAATCTTGCCTGAAATCTTGTTTTTAAAATTTTCGACAATAACCAACTAGACATCCGTCAAAAATACCTTCTTTCTGACAACTACCGATAAATCATATCCTACCCGTCACAAATTTAATCGGTGACTGCCAACTGAACAACAACGGATGTTTAAAGAGTAACAAGTTATATATCCGGATTCTTTTTCGTCACTAGTTTGTAGAAGTAACAAGTTATAAAAAGATAAATATTTTGGACTGTCATGATTACACATCGTGGAGGTTTCCATACAAGTAAAACTATATCCTTTTCTTTCCGCCAGAGTATGTACATCCAGATTCCTTAAAGAAGTAAGCAAGGACCACTACCACAAAGCAAAACCATTGCTTTTAAGGATCAAATATGATGTCAAAGTTTCACCTTCGTAGAATCATTGATTTTTAACACAAAAAAAAAATAGGAAAAAAATTAGAACTAATGGTTACCACTCTAATACCCGAGCCTTGAAATTAAAACGTCAAGCAAGACTTGTCTCAACCCTATACTAACATCATTTTGCAATATGGAGTTGATATAAAACTTAGCACTCTAGTATAGACCAATCTAATAAACACAACAAGATTAGAAAGGGACTCCAACCTAAATCAGGCATAACTTTTGATATCTTTAGAGTTACGAGACTCATAAGAAACATAAAAACGGTCGGACACTTGAACAAATAGCCAGTGTGAAGATATTAATCTTGAATTCAGAAGATAATTATTAAACGTGTTATAGATAATTTTTGGTGAATTATTTATTGAGTATTAATATTAGGGATACTTGTAGGTTTAATCAATAGGTTGATCTAATTAGTTTATTTAATTGTTTAAATAGAGTTTGAGTCGGGTAATGACTAGAATAAGTTTAGTATAAATAGATGGTTAGTTTTATTGTAATTTGTATGTTTTTATTGATAAATAATAAAAAGAGTCAAACGAATTTGTTAAGTCTTATGTTTGTTTGTTCGATCAAGGGCCTGATTTTCCAACACAATGGTGGTTTTCCCAAGTCTCGAATCTAAATTCCATTATCTAGAGCCTCTCCTGAATCATGAATTCCATTAATCCACGTATTCTATATTCTAACAATTTTAAATGTCAATATTCGGTATAAAAAGCAATGTTTTTAGAACCGGAACGGACATCGAACTCAGTGGCGAAGCTTGAGATTTCCGACCGACGGGCCAAAAACGTATATACCAAAAAATTTCTATAGAACCGGGGGGTTGAAAATGTATATACCCAAAATTTCTATACGAAACTACATACCCTCCTCTACTGAGCGAAAAGTTCGGGGGTCGGCCGCCCCCACTATGCTACGCCCATGGTCGAACCGGTCTTCTTACCGGTTCAATGGTCCGACCGGTCGGACAGGATGTAAGAACCGGAAGGTATCGTAAATAATATAAAAATTAATAGGGTTAAATCTGAAAACTGGATTTGTCGCCTACAGATATATGATCAAACATTCAAAGACTGTTCAATTGTTCCTTCAAATTTTGAACGAGATATTAAGTTTTTTTGAGAATTAAACTTTAAAAAGAAGATGACATGAAATCATAAAAGTGGGAGGCCAAGTACCAAAACCTACTTTTGAGCTATTTGAGAGTCCACTTGATTGTTGGGTAGATGAAGGGACCAAGAAGTATGAAGAAAATGGAAATTTGGTCTAAAGACTGCTTAAATATATGTCGTACAATTGGTATACATGTAATAAATAACAACAATAACACCATTTTCGATGAATATATATATATATATATATATATATATATATATATATATAGGGTTGGGCTAGACAAAAAACCCTATCTTTCTTAGAAAACTCTGGAAACTCAAAGCTCCCGACATTTTTTTTTTTTTGAAAAAAATAACACATGTAATATACATGTTTTTAAGACTTTTGGGCCAAAAAAATCAAAAAAGCGCCGAGTACTTTTTTTTTAAAAAAAATAAACAAGTTCCAAAAACTTCGTTGACTAACATGTGTTAGACAAAAAATGCTGAAAGTTGCTGAAATTTGTTTTTTTTTTTAAAAAAAAACCTTCGGCGCTTTTTTGATTTTTTTGGCCCAAAACTCTTAAAAACATGTATATTACATGTGTTATTTTTTTCAAAAAAAAAAATGTCGGGAGCTTTGAGTTTCCCGGGTTTTCTACCTAAAGAGGGTTTTCTACCTAGCCTTATCCTATATATATATATATATATATATATATATATATATATATATATATATATATATATATATATATATCTATACTACTTTAATAAGTATATAGGAAGGACAGAAATGGTCATTTGCCACTTTACAACCATTTGAAGCCCATTGTACAACCTTAAAAGCATGAAGGTGTTGAAAAATCCTTCAACACGCGGAGCAGCTCATATTAAACTAACCGGATCTCTTTGACCCGTTTTACTCAAATTGATCCAATATATACTTTCTTTCACTCAATCTAAACCCTAAATTCATTTCATTCACATCCGCCCTCATGCTTCTTCTCTCTCTCTCTCTCTCTCTCTCACCAGACGCGGTGTCTGCATGCGACGGATTTCACCGGCGATTTCACCATCCTTCTTCTCAGGTACCGTCTTTTTAACGTTATTGGCATTTTTTGTGAAATTTTAGGGTTTGACTTAGATCTGTGAACTTTTAGGGTTTCTTTCTCCGGCGATTCCGACATCAGATCTATCGGGTTCAACTTCTTTTAGGGTTTCTTTCTCAGGTGGAAAAAAGATCCAGGTACTTTTTTTTGGCCAAATGTTTTCTTAGATCTATCGTACCACCGTCGACTTAGAGGTTGTTTTGTTTGTTCTGTTATAGATGAAGATGGAGCGGTGGAGATACCGTCGACTTAGATCTACCTTACCACCGTCGAGCCAGGTAATTTTTTCTGCTGAAATTTTTCTCAGATCTACCGTCATTTTTTTGAGGATTTTTGATGAATATTGACATATCTGAGGTTACACGACTTGCAGATCTGAGTTCTTAGAGGAATATTGACAGCCCGGATCTGGTATGTTTGTAGCTGATTATGTTTGTAGCTGATTATGTTTGTTACAGATCTGGTATGTTTGTAACTGATTTACATGCTTATGTTACTGATTATGTTTGTTACAGATCTGGTATGTTTGTAGCTTATTTACATGCTTATGTTACTAATTATGTTTGTTACAGATCTGGTATGTTTGTACCTGATTATGTTTGTTACAAATCTAGTATGTTTGTACCTGATTATGTTTGTTACAGATCTGGTATGTTTGTAGCTGATTTAGATGCTTATGTTACTGATTATGTTTGTTACAGATCTGGTATGTTTGTAGCTGATTATCTTTGTTATAGATCTAATGTTACTGATTAAAATATGTGTACTTTTTGTGCCTGAATCTGGTATATGTTTGTAGCTGATTATGCTTGTTACAGATCTGGTATGTTTGTAGCTGATTTACATGCTTATGTTACTGATTATGTTTGTTACAGATCTGGTATGTTTGTAACTGATTATGTTTGTTATAGATCTAATGTTACTGATTAAATATGTGTACTTTTTGTAACATTTTATGATATGGGTCTCGCAGTATGTGGTGAATTTTGGAAGGGCAAGAATGGTCATTTGTCATTGTACAACCATTTGAAGCCCATTGTACAAGCATTTAAGCATGAATGTGTTGAAACTTTCTTCAACACGCGGAGCAGCTCATGGATCCTAACCGGATCTCTTTGACCCGTTTTACTCAAATGGATCCAATATAAACTTTCTTTCACTCAATCTAAACCCTAAATTCATAAGCTGAGCTGAAAGTTTTGAGGCTATGATGTTGAGGCTATGATGCATAAGCTGAGCCTGTGAGGTTATGATGCATAATATGTCTGAACTGAAAGTGTTGAGGCTATGATGCATAAGCTGAGCCTGTGAGGTTACATATGTGTTTCTTGTGCTTAAAACACTTGTACATCATGCTTTAAAGGTTGTTTAAGTTTAGTGGCAAATTACTCTTGTACATCATGCTTTAAAGCGAGGTTACATAACACAATAGACTGTGATGATGATTGTATTTTGAGGGTGATGGAGAGGGTGAAACCCGAGCTTTAGAGTGTCTAAATATGATGTTTTATGTGTATTTGATGTGTTTATTTGACTGGAATGACGTAACTATGAGATTTTAGTGATTTGTAGGTAAAACACGTAAATCGGTGCATTTACGATGGTTAAAGATGAAGTTGTGAGCTTAGGATGGGATATTGCAGATCAAGGATGAATATTGAAGTTGTTCGGGTGATATGAAGGCTCACGAGTGAAAGGAGTATGCAAGAACAAAGTTCAGGGACCACTCGGTACTTAATTGGAAGTTGCTTTGTGCCTTAATATGCACAGAAACATCATACCATAGGCCACAGTGTACACCGTGACCCACAGTTCAGGACATCTGTTCATCAGCAATACTGCACTGTGACCCCCAGCATACACCGTGACCCCCAATTCAAGGTCCCTGTGGTGCACATCAACATTACATCGTGACCCACGGTTGGGAACCGTGGCCCCCAGTTCAGAACCTCTGTTAGCGTAGCAAAGACAAAGAAAATCATACATACACACGCATACATGGAAGTGGGCCGACTTCTTTGATTGGGCCGCTAATACAAGTCTTGGACGGCACATCTAGGAAAAGAAGTCAACAATCACGTGACTTGGGGGATTATATAAAACATCATACATCATCCATTATCTAAATATATACACACACAGCCGAGAGGAGTTGGAGGGTATTGGTCAACAAACATCATCATTATATGATCTTATCATCAACATTGACTTTAGGGGAGCATCATTCACGAGGAGAATTGAGAAGCAACATTCTTTGGCGCACGTACAGACTTTGTGTATTTGAGGGGATTTGTTATTTTCTTTGAAAGATCACATCGCAAACATATAATTGGGCCGACATATTACTTGGGCAGCCTTTATCACGCATATGTGGGCTGGCTCAAGTTGGACTTTGACAGGAGTTGGGCCATATTTACGTGAAGGAGGGCACCAGTTATAATAAAAAAAAGAGACATCAATTCATCATCATCTCGATATCATCATCATTGAGGGACGAGTTTGGCAGCCATAATATCTTGTGGTGACAATTGTCTCATCATCATTACATCATTAATTCCTTCAATTAGAGTGAAGATGCTTTCAATGAGGAATCAAGTTTTTAATGATCGATCAATCACGATGAGCGGCTAAACTTTTTGTGGTTTCCTCCGGATGGAGGGTTTGTGTAATTAGGTACTTTTATGTGTTTTTAATCATTGTAACTTGGTGATCTAAGCATCCGATGCTTTTCACCATGGATTTAATTGACTGATTGTAACTGGTTGCATTTATTTAAACCTTGATTTCTAAGCATTCAGTTCCCGAGAGTTCTAGTAATTGGGATATATTTGACATGGGATTAGGGTTTGTAAATTATAATTGATAATCATTCGATAACCTCCCGTTATGTATTGACCGGAGTACTTAGTCGTTGGTTATCACAATTGGTTAATTAGGTTAAACATTTATGTTTATGTGAATGTTTTGATTAAACACATAACTGAACTTGTTTGCAAACCTGAAATCTGGAGGAACCATCTTTTCTCCCATTGAATTAAATCACAATTTTCACTTGTTAATTTAGTTTTTTTTACATAATCAAACAACCCGATTTCTCAATTCAGTACCAGTTAATCAATACTTAGCATTAAAACGCTTTCCACAGTCCTCCCTTGGTTCGATACCCTGCTTATTCTATACTAATAGTTTAAATAGGTTTTTGCATGACACTAACGACAGTCATCAAAATGGCGCCATTGCCGGGGAGGCGTGCGCAAAGTGCTTAGTGTTAAGTTCTAGTTAGTTAAAAAAAATCCAAAAATATTGTCTTTTTAATTTGTTCTGTTTTGTTCGGATTTACGCGAGGTTTTCTTGTTTTTGTTTGTGCAGGTGATCTAGGAAGTGTATGCATCATACTCGGAATTCCGGGAAATCATCACCATTAGTGTTCGACCCGGAGATCGAGAGGATAGTAAAGCATACAAAACGAGTATTACATCGTGAGAACAAGATTCTACAATCACCTATACCAACATCTAAAGCAATGGAGAACTTAGCAACACCGGAGAAACAACCCGCAACTTCACAACCGCAACAATTCTCGCCAACACCTACCCAACCTTCACCAAACACTACCATACCAGTTCCGCCACCACCGTAGTCTACACAACCTACCTCTACATCTCCAGTACCATCATTCTCAACCTTTTTCCCAAGCTTTGATAACAATTAACCAACTTCCACCCAAACAACATCTCTTCAATACCCAACTACAACCCAAACTGTCAATTTGCAACATTCGTCTCCGTACGTTAGAATCATTCCCGATGATACTGCATCACCGAGTCAGACTCAAGGACCTAATGCAACATCAATTCCGCCAGCCGCCCGACCAGTTATTTCACAGCAAAGTCAGCCAATGCCAAATCTTTATAGATCGACCATTTATGATCAAGGAAATAATTCAGGGGAATTCGACGATGGCTATGAGGAATATGATAACTACGTGGGACAAAACGAGAGACAAGTGGTCAATACAGGCATCTACGAGAGGCAAACAGTCGGATTGGGTGCGGCCGAGAGAGTCAATCAAGGGAACGTAGGGTATCAACAATATGTGCAACCAACGCCAATACAACAACAGATACCACAACAATATCATCAACCTGAACCACTCAATCAGCAGCCTGCTCCGAGAAGGCCGGTGGTGGACATTCCATTACCACCGCCGGTACCTCAGATGCAGGGTCAGGCAAGACCGCTGCCACGAAACCTACACCGACCGGTGATTTTACCGGAAGTAATTCCACGACGAAATAATCAAGGTCCAGTTCGAGGCATAGAGAGCCACTTCAGGCCTGCTATAGTTAACAACCCATCACCGGTTGTGATCCCGTAATTACAAGGAGGGCGGTCATTCGAAGTACGCACACAATCAATATCCAGTCTGCCTAAGTTTCATGGTCACGCACATGAAGAACCATATCTACACATTGCTGCATATGATGCACGTTGCAACACAATCAGCAGCCATGGGTTCTCAGTTGATGATGTGAAATTGGTACTTTTCCAATTCACACTTGAAGACAAAGCACAACAATGGTTTCATTCGCTACCGTCACCTTCGATCTTCACATGGGGCGAAATGCAGCAACAATTTTTAGATGAGTTCTATACTCATTTGCGTACTAACAATGCAAGGAAGGATATTTGAGGGTTTCGACAACAGCCCGGTGAGTTATTTCACGAAGCGTTCAATCGTTTCAAAATGATGCTCAAGAACTGTCCACATCATGAGATATATTTGTGGGAGCTTATTAATACATTCCACGAAGGCTTAACAGATGAAGATGCCAGGGATGTAAATTCAATATCCAATGGTACTTTTGGAATGAATTACGAAGAAGATGAGTGGGAATATTTGGAAAGAACCGCAAGGGCATCAAAACGCAAAGCTCAATCCTCTAGAAGTGCACGACATTCGACAGTGAGAGCAGTAGAGAATCCACCGGAGGTAAACGGTCAGTTTCCGTTGTGTAGACATTGCGGAGATCTAGGGCATATTGCGGATCAATGCCCAACCATTATTGGTGAAAGTGAAGATGTGAACTATGTGCAAGATGGGGGTGGTGGAAGAAATTTCAACATGCAATCCAACACAAATCACCCGGGCCTCAGAAATCACCCAAATTTTAGCTATGGGAATACGAATAATCAGCTAAATCCGGGATTTCAAGGCACCAATCAATCTGGTGGTCAAATAAATTTCAATCAGAACCGATTTCAAGGTAACTTTCAGGGTGGCTACCAAAATGATCAAAGAGGACCAACTAGGTCTTCTAACACTTCGGGGAGTAACGATATGATGGAGGTGTTGAAATCAATTCAGCTTGAATTACAAAATCAAAGGCTTGAGCTGCAAAATCGTGCTCAAAAGGATGAGATGCGAGATAAAGCCGTCCAGTCATTAACCACACAAATGGCCCAACTTGCAACCGATGTGAAGGAGTTGAAGCAGCAAAACGGGAAGCTTCCCAGTGACACTCAAACGAACCCCAAGCACGGGAAGAATATACCAGTCAGCGGGGTAAGTTTCGTTCCTAAAAACATTTTGAATGATAAATTTTTAACTTCTTCTGTTTCCCATGTGATTGCAGGTTTAAGTGGCTCAAATGAGGATGGAGATGGGTGTGACTCAGGAGAGCCGGTCGTCCCGATTCGAGTGGGAAAGTTCAAAATCCACAAGGCATTGTTGGATTATGGAGCTGGGATGAGTGTTCTTCCCGGTAGCCTTTATGACCAGTACGACTTTGGTCCGTTACACGCAATTGATCAAATGGCCATGTTTGCGGATGCGAGTTTAAAGCAACCTCGAGGGGTTGTAAAGGATGTGGTAATTCAGCTCGGCGAGTTCTACTACTCGGTCGATTTTATGGTGGTTGATTATGCACCTGCACCGACCTACGCACAACCGAAGGTAATTTTGGGTCGCCCGTTTCTGTATACAGCAAATGCACAAATCGACTGCAGGAATGGGATGGTAATTTTAAGTTATAAGAATCGTAAGTTGTATTTCAATGTATTTTTAAAATCTATTGCTTATGATCTTCTGAATGATGTGAGTCCCACAGGTGCTACTAATGAGATTGGTTCGAGTGGAGGTAATTTTTGCAGGTCTGAGTTAACGAATGATGGAAGGCAGGTGAACAAGATAGCTGTGAGAGGAAAAGCAATTGCAGGAAAACCACCCGATGGTGGGAGTGAGTGGGGCAACAAGGCTGAGGTTGAACTCAACTGGCGTGGAGCTATGAACATCCAACAAGATTGGACAATGATGTATGGAGAGAAATGGGGAGGCAAGCGTTCAGATGAACCCCCCTGAGCACGTCAGGTACGGTCTGGCTGAAGACCTAAAACTTAGCGCTCTCGGGAGGCAGCCCGAGGATGTAAAGTATTGTATTTCGTTTTGGTTTCGTTTGGTGTGTTGTGTTTTGACAGGTTTCTATGCGTTTATCTTCGCGGAGGCAATGATTCAAGTGTGGGGATGTTTTGCAATATCCCCGACGAGACATCATAAAATCCTATATTGAATGCGTATTTTCCGGTCTTGATCGCAGCAGTTACAACGCTACAAACACTCACTTGTTTCTGATCAGGTGCATGTGTTTCTCTATCCTGTTTCGGTGTGTTTTTGTTATTGGTGGTGTTAAAACTTTAGTGTGTTATGGGAGTGTGTTTAGTTATTTGTTTTAAGAGTTAGCCGTTTGGTTTGTTTGGTTGGATTCCCGGGCACATTTTAAAAGCACCATACATTGGGGACAATGTATCCCAAGTGTGGGGATGTGGGAACCCGGGAAAGGATTTGTGGATAAAGCTTGAAGAGATTGAGAAGTGGTTGAAATCGATGAAAATGAAAAAAATTGAAAATTTTGAAAATTTTAAAAATTTTTCATCGCCTTAAACAAGCTAATTGGATACGAAAACCTGAAGTTTTAATCACTAATAGGCTTCTTACCGGTAGTAGGCTAGATTAGTCCCTTGTCATGGTTATCCCTTTAAGTTTCATGAGAGTAGGTTTGACAAGTGTTTTATAGGAATGAGTTGAAAAGAGATGTCTATCTAGGGGTAACATGTTTTAATTGCATATGCTACATGTCGTCAACCATTTTACCTGTTCTTGGTGAGATCTTGAGCCTCTAGATGGATAGGATACATTATATAATGAATTCATTTGTTGAGTGCAGGCTACGTGTTATTCTGTGTTAGAACTTGGGTGATTTGATACATGCTGAGATTGTGGGTTTGACATGTGCACACATATGATAAAGGCATTAGGATTTTCCTGTTACACCCTTTTGTGTATGTGTTTCTTACGTGTTATTCACCAAATCTCCCTTAGTAGCCATGTTGAGCCTAATTACCTTTCGTTTGTTCGCCCATTGTCTATTGTGAAAAAACCGACCGTGATGATATTGTAATGAAAGAAAAAAGGAAGAAAATTGGAAAAAGAAAAAAAAAATTGAAAAATATGTGAAAAAAAAAAATAGAAAAGAACAAAAGAACAAAAATATAAGTGTATGAATATCGTTTATGTTCTTGGGTAGAAACCAACCCAAAAGTATAAGTTGTGTTTGAATAAAGTTATCACGGTTTGATTATTGTTTGTGAGCCAATTAGAAAAGAAAAAGAACCTAAAAATGTTTTCCTACCTTTACCCTAAGCCCAAAACCCGAAAGTCCTTTTGATATGTGCCATGTTAGACAATACGGTGGAGGTGTGATTGTCATACAAGCTTATGATTGCAGGATTTCATGTTTGCTTTTTGAGTGTTTTATATACTAGCACATTACACGCTAGTCCAGATAATAACCCGAGAGGAGAGTACATTGTGAGTGGCGTGTAGCATGTGTCTAATTGCAAACATGTTAGTTTTAGATAGACAAGTCTTAAGTTTTTAAAATTGCATCATTTACTTGTCAGACTGTCAATCCCGATTGTGTCAGTCTATGGGATGAGTATGACTTGGGACTGAACAGGTTGAACCGGTTAGAGAGTTTAGAGGTGTTGTTGTTATGGTGACTAGTTCTAGTTGGTTTGCTTGGGGACAAGCAAAGGCAAGTGTGGGAATGTGATGGAAAGGGTGAAACCCGAGCTTTAGAGTGTCTAAATATGATGTTTTATGTGTATTTGATGTGTTTATTTGACTGGAATGAAGTAACTATGAGATTTTAGTGATTTGTAGGTAAAACACGTAAATCGGTGCATTTACGATGGTTAAAGATGAAGTTGTGAGCTTTGGATGGGATATTGCAGATCAAGGATGAATATTGAAGTTGTTCGGGTGATATGAAGGCTCACGAGTGAAAGGAGTATGCAAGAACAAAGTTCAGGGACCACTCGGTACTTAATTGAAGTTGCTTTGTGCCTTAATATGCACAGAAACATCATACCATAGGCCACAGTGTACACCGTGACCCACAGTTCAGGACATCTGTTCATCAGCAATACTGCACTGTGACCCCCAGCATACACCGTGACCCCCAATTCAAGGTCCCTGTGGTGCGCAGCAACATTACATCGTGACCCACGGTTGGGAACCGTGGCCCCCAGTTCAGAACCTCTGTTAGCGTAGCAAAGACAAAGAAAATCATACATACACACGCATACATGGAAGTGGGCGGACTTCTTTGATTGGGCCGCTAATACAAGTCTTGGACGACACATCTAGGAAAAGAAGTCAACAATCATGTGACTTGGGGGATTATATAAAACATCATACATCATCCATTATCTAAATATATACACACACAGCCGAGAGGAGTTGGAGGGTATTGGTCAACAAACATCATCATTATATGATCTTATCATCAACATTGACTTTAGGGGAGCATCATTCACGAAGAGAATTGAGAAGCAACATTCTTTGACGCACGTGCAGACTTTGTGTATTTGAGGGGATTTGTTATTTTCTTTGAAAGATCACATCGCAAACATATAATTGGGCCGACATATTACTGGGGCAGCCTTTATCACGCATATGTGGGCTGGCTCAAGTTGGACTTTGACAGTAGTTGGGCCATATTTACGTGAAGGAGGGCACCACTTATAATAAAAAAAAGAGACATCAATTCATCATCATCTCGATATCATCATCATTGAGGGACGAGTTTGGCAGCCATAATATCTTGTGGTGACAATTGTCTCATCATCATTACATCATTAATTCCTTCAATTAGAGTGAAGATGCTTTCAATGAGGAATCAAGTTTTTAATGATCGATCAATCACGATGAGCGGCTAAACTTTTTGTGGTTTCCTCCGGATGGAGGGTTTATGTAATTAGGTACTTTTATGTGTTTTTAATCATTGTAACTTGGTGATCTAAGCATCCGATGCTTTTCACCATGGATTTAATTGACTGATTGTAACTGGTTGCATTTATTTAAACCTTGATTTCTAAGCATTCAGTTCCCGAGAGTTCTAGTAATTGGGATATATTTGACATGGGATTAGGGTTTGTAAATTGTAATTGATAATCATTCGATAACCTCCCGTTATGTATTGACCGGAGTACTTAGTCGTTGGTTATCACAATTGGTTAATTAGGTTAAACATTTATGTCTATGTGAATGTTTTGATTAAACACATAACTGAACTTGTTTGCAGACCTGAAATCTGGAGGAACCATCTTTTCTCCCATTGAATTAAATCACAATGTTCACTTGTTAATTTAGTTTTTTTTACATAATCAAACAACCCGATTTCTCAATTCAGTACCAGTTAATCAATACTTAGCATAAAAACGCTTTCCACAGTCCTCCCTTGGTTCGATACCCTGCTTATTCTATACTAATAGTTTAAATAGGTTTTTGCATGACACTAACGACAGTCATCAGAGGGTACATAGAAGATCCGAGTAGCATCTTGGCGGGGTAATATCAAGGTTGCATAGTTCTCAACCTACAATCGTGTGTTTGCAGCCATGGCTTTACCCGGTTTGTAGCTGTGTTCATCTCGCAATTATATGCCTGAGTCTTCCAGATGTTTTGATAAGCAAATGAGCAGGTGGTGTATCGAAATCAATCTTCCCCTTAGGCGATTGAACCCGCCGCAAGTCGATAAAATGAAATGGCAAACCCTAAAATCGATTGTATAGTACACCGTGTTTTTCTTTTTAATCCTGAAGCTTTGCAGATTGTACATTATGCTTTAGAAGGTTGTAAATGTTGAAATAGCTGTGAAGCATAAGCTGAGCTTCAAACGCTATGATGGTTGCATGAGCATCAATTGTGATGTTCATTTGAAGGGTACTTACATCTCCCTGACTTGATGATAGTCATTAGACTGTGATGATTGTTGTATTTTGAGGGTACATAGAAGATCCGGTTTGGCAGGAATTTTCCTTTTGGGACTTTCAGGCCAAGAAGAATCTGCAGCTGATGAGACTGAGATATTGTTTTGCTGCAAAAGCACGTGAGTTAAGCTGCCCTTCTAATTTCTTATTTAATATTACAACTTATGATTATGGAGTAGTTAGAGCATTCACATCCAAACCATCAAATTATACATACATTCCACTAAAAAACAACTCCTATATCAATATATTTCCACTAAAAACAAATACTTTTTCTCTCTCCTTTTCAATTAAATAATATTATCATCACATTTTTCTCTCTCCTTCACTCACAACCACTTTCAATATATATTAAAAAAATTATACTGGGTGAACAGTGTCCCCCCAAATATACAGATGAACAGTAACATTTTCTCTCTCCTCCACTCACAACCACTTTTTATACCCTTTATAATATAAAAACTCCCCCACACATATTTTGATGGATAGAATGTGAATGCTCTTAAAGATCTGATTTATTAAACCGAAATGTTGTGCTGCTAATATTTTGTTATACGGTTGTGGACCAGCTCAATGTGAAAGCATAAAAGAGATGCTGGAGTACTTTAGAAGTCAAGTTGGGTCTAAGGCTTGGAAGAAGGTGGGAGTTGTGGCTTTCGCTATGTGTCACACCCCGACTTTCCACGTGTCACCGGTGGGCCCGGTGGGGGAGTATCGTGACGTGGTTGGCAACATAATAGTCAAACAACACAATATATATGAATGCACAGCGGAAGCAAAAGATATTTATTATTACATTCCGAATATGAAGTAATATTCAGTATTACAACGGAAGTAAAGGATCCACAGGCGGATCTTAAAACATATCATTTGTTCAACAGACTTTAGGCGCCTAGAACTTGCAAGATTCCTTATTAGCGCCCTGAGCTTCCAGCCAATTACGTTCAGTACCTGTCACTTAACCTTTTTGGAAAATACGTCAGTTTTCACTGGTAAATACACTCAACCGACTCATTTGAAAAGAGTTTAAGAAAATTGATTTGGATGCACCAGGCACAAAACCTTTTGACACTTTGATTAAAATGCACAGAGGCAAAATTAATCTTTTATAACTTGGGAAAATTATTTGTATATAATCTTGTATACAGTTTTACTTATTTGTCGTCCGTTAGGGCCGGTTTGTAGGGCCGGACTAGATTAACTGACACGCCACAAGTATAATGCCCACGGGCTATCATCCTCTAAGTGGATTACCAGTTCCGGTATAATGCCCACAAGGATGATACCTCGGAGTGGATTACCAGTTTTTACATAATGCAGCTGTCAGGTGTATGCCTACACCCCGTGCTTAAGTCGTGGCCATTACTTCGAATGATGCCAAGGATATCCGGGACATGGTCATTAACCCCCAAGGCCATACACCAAATAATAATAAAATAATACATATTAAACAGGTTATGTAAGTACATCAATCACAATCCGATTTAAATGACTACATACACCCGACCAAGCGGTACTTTTATAGTACCGTATCCCAAGCCCGTATAGGGAAAATAAGTTAAGAGTATTTACCTGAGCTAGCTCCTGTCTTAAATAGCAGAAATTTATAACTCAGCCGTATTCACTTAAGTAAGCGTAGGTACAATTTACCGGAAAGCTCTAGTCTGGAATGATGGTATAAATAATTAATTAGAATGCTAACGGGTCTTTAATTAAGCCTAAGCTTAGACCTGTTAGTCTTACAGGAAGATACGGTTCGTACGCACGATTAAGCGAAGACCGGAATAGAATGTGATTTAAACCCGACATGTTCAGAGACTTGTCTTATATGGGTATTTCATACACATTCTGGATTTTGAGATAAAACCGATAAGGTTTGACCCGTTTCGGCTAACTTATATAAACTAGTTATATAAACCGATCCGAACGCGAATAACTCGTAACGGGTATTCATTAGAGCCATCTACAGGTTTCCTAAGTTAATTGTGCCTCAAATATGTTGTGACATCAGTAAGATGTCTTTCATTATGCCCGAAACGTATTTAAACACAAACTAGGCCCCGTAGGGGTAGTTTGGTCATTTAAAAGGTTATAAAAGAGTTTAAATGTTTAACTGAGTTACAGGTCTGATGTAAACAGCAAACATACTCAATTTGATGAGTTATAACAGTGGGGTAAAGTATATATGTGAAATATATCATCTATAACCAAACTATGCACCGAAGGGCATTTTGGTAATTTCACATAAGCCGAAAAGCTCAAAAACGAAGTCTGAGTTAATCAACTTTTGCTTACTGTTAAAATATTATAATTTTCCTCTTATATCAGTAGGTATCAACCCGGGTATGTCCAATATGATTTTAAAACGTACTATGCGCTAAAAACGCCAAATAAGGCGATTAAAGGCCATTACCGGGTTCGATACTTAAATCTGATATTTTTATATTTCCAGAAGGCTTAAAATAATTTATTTATCATAACTATTCAGTGGCAAAAGGTTTGAGGTCGTTTAGATATGTAAAACTCATTTTATGGCCCGTAAGGGCAAAACCGACAATTACCGAATTAAGCCTACGACTATGAGTTATGCTCAGCCTAAAATTAATTAAAAATCTTTAAAAATCCCAAAATAATATATTACATCAGTGGGTATTAAGTTTGATACCAAAAAGTCGGCTTAACTAGGCTATACGCTAATTACGCCGTTTTATTAACATAAAGCATTAGTTTTGCAATAATGAGCATAACTCTTAATCTACAAGTCAAACTGATGTCAAACTTTGCATACAAGTTTATATACCAGTAATTAAGGTTTCTACACTTTTACATTTTCATAAATCACGTTCTAAGGTAATAAGGGCATAATGGTCAACATATGAGCAACTAACGGAAACGCGTAAACGAATGGGTCAATCAATGAACCAACCACAGAGGGTTATGCTAACATGTAGCCTGGTCCTAAGGAAACCCTAAGGCATTTCCAAATCATACTAAAGCGGGTCAGAACTGAAGTCAAAGCAAAAGTCAAAGCTTTGCGACTTTCGGTTCCGAATCGGTTCACAATGGAAAGTTGTCGAATCAAACAAGCTTAGACAAGTTCTTATGCTTATTATCAAGTTATATGAATGATAAAATAGGTTACACGCCTTTTAACTTGTTAATTATGCGTTAAACGAAAGATTTCATTTCTGTTGACTTTTTCTAATCAACTTTGACTCGACAAATGACCTAGTTAGGATGGGAATCAGTGGATGCCCTTTTAAGGGTTTAAAGCCCACATAATTACCAACTTATAACTACCTTTGATTCGACTAATCACTGGACCATTAGTGATTAATCTTTAAGTCAACCGTTAATTACGACGGTTGACTTTTAAGCTAATAACTAAGCAAAAACTAAACTGAGGAAGGTCTAGCATACTTACACAAGTCCTATGCTCGAGTAGGAAGGTCTTGGGTCTGCTTGGGAGCTCCAAGAATGACCAGAAGTGCTAATGAAGGTGTGAGGAACAATGGTTGCTACTAAGGCCCTTTTATAGTGTTTTAAACACCACAAATCTTTGACATCTAAGTCTACAATCCAACCACAACTAATCAACAAGTGTCCTAGTTGTTCTAGGGGTTATTTAGGGGTCAAGTATGAAGAGGCAAGTCGAAAATGAGGTTACAAGGGCTGCACCAGACAAGAAATCAAACAAAAATCACTTTCTGTCCAGATATGGCAGTCGCGTAGCGCGACTGCCTGAGCCTATAAGCTCGCGCTACGCGAGCCCCTATGATCATCCAACACACTTTTGTTAATTGCAGTTTAGGTCCTTGGCTCTTCAAACTTTGTACAGACTCTTGTTTCTTGCATTATGAACCCCCGTTATTGATCTATAAGGGCTTCAAGACATATACCCACTTTGTTAAGTCCCCGGTTAACTGTATTGTTACCCGAAAAGACCTAACTTTCAACGTTGACACTTTAACCCCTCGCACACGAATTCGATCATAACTTTCTCATACGTTAACGAAACTTTACGAAATTTGAACCGTGCATTCTAGTGAGCATAATTAACATTTACAAAGCTTCGGGTTTGTCAAACGGTCACTCAGAGGTATATCTTTAAACATGTTGACACATTTAACCCCTGTAGTTTGTAATCTCTCACTTTTAGCTTCGTATGATCCATGATTTATTCGTTTGAAGGTATGAGCATCATGTAGGGTTAATGTACATTATATTTATTCACAGTTGACACTTAGAATACGTATTTCCACATACTTTCCTTGTTTGTCAACCTTAGTCCTTCTATAATATTTCCTTCACACGTTCAGACTTCATGACACGTGTCAACACATTATAGGACGTGAATTTTCGAGGTGTTACATCCTCACCCCCTTAAAATAAATCTCGACCCGAGATTTACTGAAATAAGTAAGGGTACTTTTCTTTCATCGTGGATTCAACCTCCCACGTGAATTCGGGACCCCTATGGGCATCCCACTTGACCTTTATAACAGGTACATGCTTCTTCCGAAGCTTCGTTACCTATTGATCTTCAATCGACAAAGGTTCTTCCTCATATTTTAAGCTCTCATCTTTATGCACATCCGTATGTGGTATAACCAGTGATTCATCAGCGAAACACTTCTTCAGATTGCAGATGTGGAACACACTGTGAATTCCATTGGGCTCTTCTGGTAAGTTTAGCGTATAGGCAACTGAACCGACACGTTTGATAACCTCGAAAGGCCCTATGTATCTCGGGCTTAGCTTGCCTTTCTTACCAAAACGCATCACTCCTTTCCAGGGTGATATCTATTGTTGAATCTTATTCTTTAATAAGAATTTAGGAGGTTTGCTATTTTCATAATCCTTATTTTTCTGCCGAATACTGGCATCTTACTGTTGATTATGAATTTGCGTGATCTTATTGATTGTCTATAATGAAATTTTCAGATCTTAATGTTTGGGCTTACCAAACTATTGTCCTATCAATGAACGTTTAACATTCCATCTGTACAAGGTCTTCAAGGGAGCAGCCTTCATACTTATATAACAGCTATTATAGAAAAGCCTATCTTAAGGATGAGATGGTTATTCCAACCATTGCTCAAAATTAATCTTAAGAAATAGCTAATCTTTACAGTTAGTCGAGCAAATCGACGATCCTGGGTAGTTGATGGAAATTCTTAATTGTTGCCTAATTAGGGTTGCGGTAATCAATGCATAAGCAAAATGAACCGTCTTTCATAATCTACTATACCGAATTCTCAGGATATTGGGTTTGGCTTTATGAATCTATATCTTAAAACTTACTTAACCAGGGTTTTCGATTCTGCCAATAATGGTACTAGTTGTCTTGGGGATTTCATAATAATGCAGCCTTTAAATGAGATATAAATCTTAATCCTACTTGTCCCTCATGGTAAACAGGGTAATCTTAGGAGAAGATAGTTAAGATACGAGGAGACTACAGAGATTTTTCCATATCTCAGGCTCTAGTTCATCCATCATTGTCCGTGCCAAATGAGTGACACCTTCATGTTATAAGTCCTCGAATTCCTTGATCGGGAACATTTACTTGGAAAAAAAATTCCCATTTTTGGATATCTTCCATGAATACTACTAGTCGACTTTAGTACAATATGATCATTGGGATATCTCAGGGGTTCCATGTATTAAACCTCCATGCTGATCAGACATGGAAATAATCTATGGGACACACTAGGATACGCCAATCCTCATATGGCACTTTAATCAAACATAGTTTGGCATTCGCAGGCGATAGAAAAAAAAAATTTTGAAAAATAATTAAAATAACATATGTTGTCGTACCCTATGCAAAGAAAGAGTGCTCTTAGATTTTCGGAAGGTTTTTCTTGCCGATCTATAAGAATCGATTACTATGGTTTCCTTGGTAGTTATACCTTGTGGATGAAAATAAAATTTTGCTAAGTTTATGGTTCATGAAGATTTATTATTGCCTGTATTAAAAACAGGACACTTAGCAGAAATTATCAATGATAAATGATAAGGAAGTTTATTGTACAAGTGCTTATATCTAATAAATAATGGAAGTTTCACAAACTAGGCACCTAGCTCAGTTGGCTAGGCGCGCGAAAGGGTGCGGCCGGCCTAGACCCGGGTTCGATTCCGGGGACGGTCAGTTCCACCATTTTTTTATGCTTAATATTAATTAATCGTACGGACACGTGTAATTACGAGGGTTGTCTCATAAGGAGTCTTGATAATTAATTACTTCTTATCACTCACAATATGGACTTTTTTTTTTTTTTTTTTTAAGGCAACCAATCGATTTTTATCACTATATTGGGTCCTTAAGTATGCAACCAGAAGTTTGCTACAAGGATATTAGAAAAGAGTGATTTCTAATAGATATTAATATCAATATAGGATTTGTTGGAGCATTTTCGACGTAACATCGTCACTTTCTACCGGGCATTAAATGACCGGAGTCTTAATCAGGTGGAGACAACAGTTCTCAACCTTTATCATTCATAATATATTTATATGTGCCAATATCAAATAAGTTTCTGCATAAACTGCTTGATAAGGAAAGGTACATATTATACTATTATTATTCTGCATCATCTCTTGGGCGTTCATCCTGACAACTCGTGCGTTTGTTCCCTCGGCTTACTCGGGCTTCCTCGCGTACTTAGGGCAGTTGGTCTTTATGTGCCCTTTCTCGTTGCAGTTGTAGCATGTAGCATCTTTGATCTTCCCACAATCAACAGCCTTGTGCTCCCTAGACTTGCATATCCCACATGCAGGTGATCCTGTTTTAGAATTGGACTCCATTCTGCATTTTCCAAAGTGGCGTTTTTGGCAAGTCGAGCACCTTGGCTTTTCCTCTGTCCGCTGACCATTCTTTCCAGACCCAGACCTCTCAGAGTCAGTGTTTCCCTTGTGTTTCTTCTCTGATCCTCGTGAGTTATCACCCTCACGCTTCTTCTTACTTTCTTCAGATTTCTTTAGCGACCTTAGCCTGACCGCATCTAGAGTAAGGGACAGAGAGAGGTCAGCTACTGACCTAAATGTAGTAGGTCTTGAAGCCTTAACACTGGCTTTGATTTCTGGGGGTAAACCCCCAATGAAGCGTGCAATTCGCTTGGGCTCTGGTGTTACAAGGTAAGGGACCAGTCTGGACAGGGTATTAAAACTGGTGAGGTAAGCTTGACAATCTAAGTTTGTCATCACCAAGGATAAGAAATCTGACTCAATCCCCTCAACCTCGTGTTGAGGGCAGTAATTCTCCTTAATGAGAATAACAAACTGTTCCCATGACATGCTGTAGAGCGGAATCTTCCCAGCAGCTTGAATGAGAGACTTCCACCATGCCAATGCCTCTCCTTTGAACGATTGGGATACGTACTTCACGACATCCCTTTCAGCGCAACCGCTGATATCGACAACTGTGTCCATTTCATCCAACCAAATCATACAATCAACCGCCCCTTTTTCCCTAGTAAAATCTCGGGGCTTGCAGGAAACAAAGTACTTATAGTTACAGGATTTGGTATGCGGTTCATTATCGAACACTATCCTCTTGGATGGAATACTGTGTTCATTAGATGAATGTCGATCGTCATCTTTCTTTAACTCATCTTTCTTTGAGGGCGGCTTGTTATCAGGCTCTGGAGGAGTTTTAGGGATGGATTTAGGGTGGCGTACAGATGAGGCTTTACTATATGTCTCACTATACTCCTTGAATTGCTCCTTCACAGCTTTAGATACAGCTGAATCAATCAATGTACGGAGCTCTCCTCTGGTTATATTAATCCTTTCATCATCGCGGTTATCCAAGGGATGACTGTTCCCTTCCTCCGACCCAGCCATGTAGTTTTAATTGCTACATAAAAATTAAACAAGGACAAGGTTTTTACGGAAGTTTAAACAGTTTTATCTTTTTGAACGATTTATTAACCATGTTTTTAATACACATATTGGTTAATTTTGATAAATATATAATTATTCAGGATATTTATTATACTCCTAAATTATAAGTTAATAATAGCACAAAAGGCCTAGTCACTTAGACAAGTTTAATTTATAGGCCTTGATTTTATAGAATCGAGGCTTCAAGGTTTGAATCAAAGTTCATTACCTTTTTCTTGACAGGGAGTTGTAGGCTACCACTGTCTTTAGTCCCAGAGGACGTTAGTTATAGCCCGTGGGCACTTCATCCATAAGGGATGATTATATAAATAAGGAAATTTAGTATATCCCAAAATGACTTATGTGATTTTATCATATCACATTTTGTCGAGCATGTTAATATGCTTTCATATGTTTAATAAGGATTTGAATCTCTTGAATAGGTTCTACCATCTTGGCCTTGTATGCCGTGACATTTAGGCTAGGTTTTTCCTTTAAGATTCTTTTAATAATTAACGCAGAGCAATCCTAAATTGAATTGTTAACAAGGATCTGAATCTAATTATGGAACTACCATCTTGGCCCTGTCTTAATGTGACACATGGCTAGGTTTTGTCCTTTTTAAATTTTGCCATTTTATTATAATGGTAGATCTTATAATATAGGAATGATACTTTAAATATAATCGTTCCTTTAAAATTTAACAAGTATATGGTTGCCCTAAACGGGACTTCTATAGCAATTGACTTGCCCATGCAAGGGCTAATCAGAAAAATAACAAAGGAACCAAATAAGGTAAAATGAAACAAATTTGGATTTTTCCTATGTTCTTGTCTAGACTCAAGAATGTGCAATTGTGTAACTGAGATTAAACACAAAAGACTAGTGTTTAATTCACTCAGTGTTGGCTCTGATACCAACCTGTCACACCCCGACTTTCCACGTGTCACCGGTGGGCCCGGTGGGGGAGTATCGTGACGTGGTTGGCAACATAATAGTCAAACAACACAATATATATGAATGCACAGCGGAAGCAAAAGATATTTATTATTACATTCCGAATATGAAGTAATATTCAGTATTACAACGGAAGTAAAGGATCCACAGGCGGATCTTAAAACATATCATTTGTTCAACAGACTTTAGGCGCCTAGAACTTGCAAGATTCCTTATTAGCGCCCTGAGCTTCCAGCCAATTACGTTCAGTACCTGTCACTTAACCTTTTTGGAAAATACGTCAGTTTTCACTGGTAAATACACTCAACCGACTCATTTGAAAAGAGTTTAAGAAAATTGATTTGGATGCACCAGGCACAAAACCTTTTGACACTTTGATTAAAATGCACAGAGGCAAAATTAATCTTTTATAACTTGGGAAAATTATTTGTATATAATCTTGTATACAGTTTTACTTATTTGTCGTCCGTTAGGGCCGGTTTGTAGGGCCGGACTAGATTAACTGACACGCCACAGGTATAATGCCCACGGGCTATCATCCTCTAAGTGGATTACCAGTTCCGGTATAATGCCCACAAGGATGATACCTCGGAGTGGATTACCAGTTTTTACATAATGCAGCTGTCAGGTGTATGCCTACACCCCGTGCTTAAGTCGTGGCCATTACTTCGAATGATGCCAAGGATATCCGGGACATGGTCATTAACCCCCAAGGCCATACACCAAATAATAATAAAATAATACATATTAAACAGGTTATGTAAGTACATCAATCACAATCCGATTTAAATGACTACATACACCCGACCAAGCGGTACTTTTATAGTACCGTATCCCAAGCCCGTATAGGGAAAATAAGTTAAGAGTATTTACCTGAGCTAGCTCCTGTCTTAAATAACATAAATTTATAACTCAGCCGTATTCACTTAAGTAAGCGTAGGTACAATTTACCGGAAAGCTCTAGTCTGGAATGATGGTATAAATAATTAATTAGAATGCTAACGGGTCTTTAATTAAGCCTAAGCTTAGACCTGTTAGTCTTACAGGAAGATACGGTTCGTACGCACGATTAAGCGAAGACCGGAATAGAATGTGATTTAAACCCGACATGTTCAGAGACTTGTCTTATATGGGTATTTCATACACATTCTGGATTTTGAGATAAAACCGATAAGGTTTGACCCGTTTCGGCTAACTTATATAAACTAGTTATATAAACCGATCCGAACGCGAATAACGCGTAACGGGTATTCATTAGAGCCATCTACAGGTTTCCTAAGTTAATTGTGCCTCAAATATGTTGTGACATCAGTAAGATGTCTTTCATTATGCCCGAAACGTATTTAAACACAAACTAGGCCCCGTAGGGGTAGTTTGGTCATTTAAAAGGTTATAAAAGAGTTTAAATGTTTAACTGAGTTACAGGTCTGATGTAAACAGCAAACATACTCAATTTGATGAGTTATAACAGTGGGGTAAAGTATATATGTGAAATATATCATCTATAACCAAACTATGCACCGAAGGGCATTTTGGTAATTTCACATAAGCCGAAAAGCTCAAAAACGAAGTCTGAGTTAATCAACTTTTGCTTACTGTTAAAATATTATAATTTTCCTCTTATATCAGTAGGTATCAACCCGGGTATGTCCAATATGATTTTAAAACGTACTATGCGCTAAAAACGCCAAATAAGGCGATTAAAGGCCATTACCGGGTTTGATACTTAAATCTGATATTTTTATATTTCCAAAAGGCTTAAAATAATTTATTTATCATAACTATTCAGTGGCAAAAGGTTTGAGGTCGTTTAGATATGTAAAACTCATTTTATGGCCCGTAAGGGCAAAACCGACAATTACCGAATTAAGCCTACGACTATGAGTTATGCTCAGCCTAAAATTAATTAAAAATCTTTAAAAATCCCAAAATAATATATTACATCAGTGGGTATTAAGTTTGATACCAAAAAGTCGGCTTAACTAGGCTATACGCTAATTACGCCGTTTTATTAACATAAAACATTAGTTTTGCAATAATGAGCATAACTCTTAATCTACAAGTCAAACTGATGTCAAACTTTGCATACAAGTTTATATATCAGTAATTAAGGTTTCTACACTTTTACATTTTCATAAATCACGTTCTAAGGTAATAAGGGCATAATGGTCAACATATGAGCAACTAACGGAAACGCGTAAACGAATGGGTCAATCAATGAACCAACCACAGAGGGTTATGCTAACATGTAGCCTGGTCCTAAGGAAACCCTAAGGCATTTCCAAATCATACTAAAGCGGGTCAGAACTGAAGTCAAAGCAAAAGTCAAAGCTTTGCGACTTTCGGTTCCGAATCGGTTCACAATGGAAAGTTGTCGAATCAAACAAGCTTAGACAAGTTCTTATGCTTCTTATCAAGTTATATGAATGATAAAATAGGTTACACGCCTTTTAACTTGTTAATTATGCGTTAAACGAAAGATTTCATTTCTGTTGACTTTTTCTAATCAACTTTGACTCGACAAATGACCTAGTTAGGATGGGAATCAGTGGATGCCCTTTTAAGGGTTTAAAGCCCACATAATTACCAACTTATAACTACCTTTGATTCGACTAATCACTGGACCATTAGTGATTAATCGTTAAGTCAACCGTTAATTACGACGGTTGACTTTTAAGCTAATAACTAAGCAAAAACTAAACTGAGGAAGGTCTAGCATACTTACACAAGTCCTATGCTCGAGTAGGAAGGTCTTGGGTCTGCTTGGGAGCTCCAAGAATGACCAGAAGTGCTAATGAAGGTGTGAGGAACAATGGTTGCTACTAAGGCCCTTTTATAGTGTTTTAAACACCACAAATCTTTGACATCTAAGTCTACAATCCAACCACAACTAATCAACAAGTGTCCTAGTTGTTCTAGGGGTTGTTTAGGGGTCAAGTATGAAGAGGCAAGTCGAAAATGAGGTTACAAGGGCTGCACCAGACAAGAAATCAAACAAAAATCACTTTCTGTCCAGATATCGCAGTCGCGTAGCGCGACTGCCTGAGCCTATAAGCTCGCGCTACGCGAGCCCCTATGATCATCCAACACACTTTTGTTAATTGCAGTTTAGGTCCTTGGCTCTTCAAACTTTGTACAGACTCTTGTTTCTTGCATTATGAACCCCCGTTATTGATCTATAAGGGCTTCAAGACATATACCCACTTTGTTAAGTCCCCGGTTAACTGTATTGTTACCCGAAAAGACCTAACTTTCAACGTTGACACTTTAACCCCTCGCACACGAATTCGATCATAACTTTCTCATACGTTAACGAAACTTTACGAAATTTGAACCGTGCATTCTAGTGAGCATAATTAACATTTACAAAGCTTCGGGTTTGTCAAACGGTCACTCAGAGGTATATCTTTAAACATGTTGACACATTTAACCCCTGTAGTTTGTAATCTCTCACTTTTAGCTTCGTATGATCCATGATTTATTCGTTTGAAGGTATGAGCATCATGTAGGGTTAATGTACATTATATTTATTCACAGTTGACACTTAGAATACGTATTTCCACATACTTTCCTTGTTTGTCAACCTTAGTCCTTCTATAATATTTCCTTCACACGTTCAGACTTCATGACACGTGTCAACACATTATAGGACGTGAATTTTCGAGGTGTTACACTATGATATGGAGACTTTGGACGAGTAGAAACGAGAAAGAATTTAATGGCAACAACATTCCGATCGCTAAAGTGTACCAGTTTTGTTTTAATAGTCATTATGTATGATTTTAGAAGCTTTGACCATGTTGATATGTGTATTTCAATTTGTTGTATTTATGAACACAAATTATATTAAGAAAAAAAGAAAGTTATTTTTGTATTGTGTAATCATCATCTTCTTAGAGTTTTGGCGTGGTTTGATTTCATTCTTTGATGCGCAATGGAAAGAATCTTACTTTCACTTATACTTGTAGCATTCATACATGAAAACTGTCCCGACCTGAGACCAACCCAAAATTCATACAAAGTGGTTTAGTCTCGAGTTCATTGTGTAGCTTTTGAAAGACTTATGCAACTGCTTATTCAGTGTTTGTATACGAAAGCCAATTGTTTGTGCTGTGTTTTCCGTTGCATCGCGAAATTGGTTTTGGTTATGGCTCAAAACTGAACCGTCCCGTACATAGGCTGCATAATCTTATATTCTTTTGACTACATGAATATATTTTTTTTCATGGGTTACATTTTATTTTTCATGGGTTACATTTTAATTTTGTTACTGCCCTGTTTGAATCTAAATACCATGTATTATTTGAAAAAAAATGTCTTTAATACCAGAATTGCCTGTTTGATTTGTTAACCCGTCCTATTCATTTCCACCTTTGATTTATATTTTAACTTTCAGGCTGCAATGAAGGTTCTACCAGAACTAAACGGAAAACTGACAGGTGTCGCCTTTAGACAAAACGTATATTAAATTTAAACTTTTAATACATACAATACAGAGACAAAACGTCATACCAACTTCGTAGACTTGACAGAACTTACAGACTCGATAACAAAAGACCGTAACATACAATACAGAGACAAGCAATTGTGGATCTTTACTGACGGGTGCACTTCGGAATGTAGCAGATATGAATGAATATAACCCCAGTGGTAGATATGTAATTAGTGAGCTCTGGAATTTCAAGGAAAATCGAAGAGCTACACTGGGGTTATATTCATTCATATCAATCACTTCCTTATGTGCACCACACCATCTTCTAGGAGGTTGTCAAGTGTTCTCGCCTTCGTAGTTGGTGTTTTGCGTATCTTTACATCCGCAGCCATTCTGTACAATATTTTCACAAAAAACATCACAAACAAACCTGAACAAACCAAAACAAATCAACCCTCTGTTTTTTCAAAGCAAAACAAACATGAAGAACCCTCTGTTTTTTCACAAGCAAAACAAAACATGAAGTACCCAAAATACCCAAATAACTGATTATCATCGAATCAAACACATTCAAATGACCAATAAACACACTCTGTTTTTTCAAAGCAAAACAAACATGAAGAACCCTCTGTTTTTTCACAAGCAAAACAAACATGAAGAACCTAAAATACCCAAATAACTGATTATCATCGAATCAAACACATTCAAATGACCAATAAACACATTCTGTTTTTTCAAAGCAAAACAAACATGAAGAACCCTCTGTTTTTTCACAAGCAAAACAAACATGAAGAACCCAAAATACCCAAATAACTGATTATCATCGAATCAAACACATTCAAATGACCAATAAACACATTCTGTTTTTTCAAAGCAAAACAAACATGAAGAACCCTCTGTTTTTTCACAAGCAAAACAAACATGAAGAACCCAAAATACCCAAATAACTGATTATCATCGAATCAAACCAAAAATCAAAATGAGGAACACATTCAAATCATCGAATCAAACCAAAAATACCCAAATAACACATTCATATCATCGAATCAAACCAAAAATCAATATGAGGAACACATCAATCCGAAACTGATCCGATCAGTTCTTTTTAAACAGTTCTCAAAGAACCAACCAAAACGATTCGAAATTTACCAAAAATCAATTTTCACATTTCAAGTATCAATATTGACGTGTTCAAATAACTACACACTTGTTTCTTCGCATTTGATTCAGAAATTAAAACAAACAAGTATCATAGTTTCAATAAACAACCTACATCTGTACTCTAATCAGCCAACTGATCACATGAGATCTGAAACTATAGTATCAAACAAAACCAAACCTCTGTTTTGAAGATGAACCTAATGAAGATGATGAAGATGAAGATGAAGATGATGAAGATGATCTGTTCGATGAAGATGAAGATGATCTGTTCGATGTCGATGAAGATGATGATGATTATAATCGGCGGTGTTGTGTGTTGGGAGTTGGGAGATGATGTTGAGAAGTGTGATGAAATTGTGATCATATCTGCTATAGTGTAGATATTAAGGGTTTAGGTTAAGGGTATAAAGGACTTTTCATAATTGCAGAGACTATTTGTGTAATTAACTTTAATAGTTATAAATAATTATTATTTCAACCAATTTGGCCTGTCTTGATAATCAAAATAACCGACCATAAAAGTAACAAACCAACAACTAACTAAACTAATGAAAACTCAAGGTTGGTAACATGACCCAGGTTGGTAGTCGATCCAAGACCACTCCACGAAATTAGATATAGCTATTTTTTATGTTTTTAGGTAAACATGTAAAGCTACAAAACCTGGATTGTTTCTTATAAACATTAAAAAATATACAAAATACCACGTCAACGATGAATAAAGACCAGAGCAATATGAATTATGATACACCACACCTATACCATGAATAATACAACATAAGTACTATATAATATATCACGAAATGATTGATAAACTAACAAAAAACGAGTATCACATTGTAAACTATCGTTGCATCACGAATTTGGTTTTGGTTATGGCTCAAAACTGAACCTCCCCGTACATAGCCCTAAACTCACCAACCTAAGTGATATGTTTCCCGCCGCATCGCGAGGGTAAACGACTAGTATATATATATATATATATATATATATTAGGGAAGTAATCATATGCAAGAATTCAGAAATGGATAACTTGCAAGAAAAAATAAGGCGAAGAAAATCATGCATGAGTAAATATGGATCCATCACTAAGGGTGGAGGGTATAGTTCAATCGAGTAAATATGGATCCATCACTAAGGGTGGAGGGTATAGTTCAATCACTCTAGGGTGTTTGAGTCATTCTCTACCCAATAATAGCATGTCATGTCAACTCTCCATTCTACTCCCCATTTTACACTCAATCACTAGGTATGGTTCAAACACCCCTCAATTAAAAAAAACTTGATTGGTTGTATCTCTGCTCTCTCCTCTCTCTCTCCTCTCCTCTCCTCTCTCCTCTCATCGGTGACTATTCACCAAAATCAACCCTCCCCACTCACCGATCCCCATTCAAACACCTGGTGTCATTCCTCGCTCGGCAACCCTTCTCCCTGAAGCCACTTCCCGAAGCCATATCGACTACCCTTATAATTTTTGACAAAGAACTTTTTTTTAAAGGCAAACGACAATTTTGTTACTTCACCCAAACATACAAAGCCAGTAACAAGATGACAAGTCACAAGTGAACTCCATTGATTCGAACTTTCCTTAAATATGGTTCTTATCTTGTAAGTTTTAGGCTATATGGTGTGGTCATAGTGCTGTCCAAACTGCTCGATGATCGAGGATCGCTCGACGATCGCTCGAAAAATGCTCGTTCGATTCCCGCTCAGTTTGTAAATGAGCCGCTTGGATCGGTTCGATTCAAATTCAATCCAAGCATGAGCAAAGGTCCGCTCGCTCATCGATCGCTCGGTTTCGCTCGAATTATTTTTATTAATAGTTTATATATATATATATATGTATATATATATATGTATATATATATATATATATTATAGATTTTAAAGATTAAAAACCCAAAAAATATACTAGCAAAAAAAAAATTAAAAGCCCAAAAAATATTCAGCCCAACTTAATAGTTAATATCAAAATCTAACCCTAAATCCCTATTCCTAAAACAATATTCACATAGTCATAATCTGATTGTGCGAAGATCTACATATTGCCGCTCTACACACACACCAAAATCTAACCCTAAATTCCTAATTCCTAAAACAAGCCTGCATATTGTTCGAAGATCTGCATATTGTTGTCGTCGTCGCTGCCACACATCAAGCCCTTACTAGTGACTGTCGGACATCTAACCAAACGATTGGTTACATGTGTTTAACGGCTCACTTTGTTGCAAGAGATGAAGAAAAATTGGAAATTGATGTGTTGACTTCAGATGGGTCTGATAATAAATGAAAGGTATTTTTATAGTTAACAAACCATAAAAGTTGTTATGTAGTGTGTAGAAATTAATGGTTTTGTTTAATGCTTGTGTTTATAGGTTATATGTTGATTTGAAGTTGATTTTGTGGATGGAGATGATCAAGCTTAAAGAAGAAGTTTATGGCTTTTGAACTAAATGACAATTTGTATTTCGCACTTTATTTTGTGATTCTTGATATTGTTAAGAACATTTTTAGAATCATGATTTTAGTTATCTATTGTTTTTTTTTTAGTAAAGTGTTAGACATGTTTTAATTAAGTTAGGATTTGTTTTTTGTTGAACGAAGCCTTATAATTCAATCGAGCGAAACCGAGCGAAAATGATCCGCTTGGTTTTTTTAGGATTTGATAAAAACTGAGCGAAAACGATCCGATCAATTCAAACTCAATCCGAGCATGAGCATCACTTTTGTGCTCGGTTTTGCAAATTCGATCCGATCGGATCGGATCGGTTGTAATTCAATCCGAGCATGAGCAGACCCTCGATCGGATCAGTTCGGCTCATGAACATCCCTATGTAGTCATGACCTCATGATCATCATAACCCTCTACGTTAGCACCATGTTAATTACCTTTAATTCACCATCTAAAACCACTACCCTATATGGTGTGGTCAAGCCACAAACCACCGTCCACCCCTTTTTTTATCATTTATTTTTGCGTAAAATTTATCTAAATTAAATAAAATAAAAGTTACATTTCATGAATTCTTAAAAAAAATAAAGATACATAACTTTAAGACAACAACTAGAAAATATAAAAAACCATAACAACATAACTTAAAGACGAATACTAGAAAAGTTACATTTCATTAATTCTTACACTTTAACACATCTATTGGCTTAATTGTACAAATCTTAAAGGTTTATTATTTGATTCTATTATTTAGGTGTGTGCATGGGTCAGTTCGGGTCGGTTTTGACCAAAAACCATAACCATAACTGTGATATCGGTTATTGGATAACCATAACCATAATCGATCGGTTATGGTTGTTATGGTTATTCAGTTTTGATGGTTATAGCGGGTCGGTTATGGGTGGTTAACCGTGTATTTAGCTAAGCTAAAAAAAGCTTATTTTTTAACATGGAATAAATTGTTATTGCATATTTGTATATATTGGTATATTACATAGTATTAAAAAATACATATAATCTATAATATTAATACCAAGTATTATCGAATATTCAAATAAAGTGATATGATACATTTCATAAATTCGAATAAACATTCAACTAAAACCACAAAATGATATGAAAAACTCATAAGCACTAGAAATCTTCAGTAAAAAACATTAAATATTAAAAATATGGTGAAAAGTCCTAAATCTTACAAAGTTTTATTACATGTCGATTCTGTTCGGTTATGGTGGGTATGGAAAAAATGATAACCATAACCGACCCGCTACTTTCGGTTTTCAAAAAAACCACTAACCGACCCACCGGTTTTTTATTTGGTTTGGTTTTTTCGGTTCGATTTTGTCGGTTAATTCGATTATGGTTCGGTTAATTCGGTTTTTTTGCACACTCCTACTCTTATTCTTGGGTGTACCCATTTGCTCTGTCATTCTTTTTATATCATATCTTGAATTTTATTAAACAACTTTAATTTTGAGTAAAATAAATTTTAACTGTAATAATATATCTAAAGACTTTAGTTTTATCAACTTTAACACATAATAATAATAATAATAATAATAATAATAATAATAATAATAATAATATATTTTAGATTTTAATCATTGAATTTCTTTTATATAGAATAAAGAAAGGCCCCCCTTATTCCCACATACCCTATATCTTATTTTCACACCCTCTATTGTATACGAGCCATATACAGTTATACGACCCGTATATGATGTTTTTGAATAGGAAAATGCGCATGGAATGTTTTTTTGATTTTACTATATACGACCCGTATATAGTTATACGAGCCGTATACATGTGTATACGATTTGTAAAACGTATACGGTTCAATGGATTTATTTTGTGAGTTTTTTGATGTTACCAAATGTATACGGGCCGTATAACTGTATACGGCCCGTATATAAGGATGTTTTTTCAAGTATCACATTTTTTCCAGTAAAAACACAATCATTCTAGGGTTTCTAAACTCTTCATCACGTTTTTTCCAGTAAAAACACAATCATTCTAGGGTTTCTAAACTCTTCATCACCTTTAACAATGTCGATAAACGTTCGGAACACGCCGCTTAAATCGGAGCACAAGTAGAGTAACGTTACCGATCAGTCCGTTGATGGAAACCTTAGCGATCGCAGAGATCTTCGTGTTGGTCCAAAATGGATTGGTTACAGACCACTAGCAGAAGAACCCGACTCGTCTTCTATGATGATCCGAAATATTTCGAATAACTAGCAGAAGAACCCGACACAAACAAGTTCTCCACAGTTTGTTTTTTATATCTCTATTCGGTCAGCTTTCCAAACTACAACACACGATAACTTTAAACTTTATATTGTGTGATTTGACCAGGAAATGATTGGAGGTGATTGCTACTTTTAATAAACGGATTGTTGGACTTCTTGTTCCAAATGCACGCCTCAATTCATCTTTTTTACTCTTTTCTTCGATTTCAACAAATCTTTAACTTTTCCTTCAATTTCGAGAACGTTCTCCATAACATGAAGACGTGTCGGGTTCTTCTACTAGTGGTATTTTAATGAAGTATTGAAGATTGAATGTGCAAACCGCAACCGTTTTTTTTTTACTACGGAAACGGTGGCTATAGATGTAGGAAATATAACTAGATGTTACGTTTAGCTTCATTAAACCAAGAACAAAGCCTATTTCAAAACACATGTAGATGAAGTCAAATGTGATCAAACTTGGACATTAGACGTAAATCTTGAAGCAAATATGTGGTTCCCAATTGGTTACAGAAACCACTAGCAGAAGAACCCGACACGTCTTCTATCTAGTCTAACACTTGAAAATGGATATGATCGTGTCAAGATCTTTATCTATCATGTCATCGACCAACTGCTCGAAATCTCTTTTGTTTCTCATGTTAAGGAGAATGTTCTCGAAATTGAAGGAAAATGGAAAATGGTTGCTGATGTTTGAGAATTAAACGCATGTACGTGACAAAACAAGGATCATTCTAATAGATTAAATATATTAAACAGTTGTCAAATTCGTTGCGGGTAGGTTTTGGGAAGAAAAGAAGGGGTTTACGGTGTTTTGGTAGGTTGAAAAAGGTGAATGGTCTTGAAAGATTTGTTGAAATCGAAGAGAAGAGTAACCAGCAGAAGACGTGTCGGGTTCTTCTGCTAGTTATTCGGAATGTTTCGAATCATCACAGAAGACGTGTCGGGTTTGTATTTCCCATATCCACCGTTTCCGTACACAAAACGGATGCGGTTTGTATATTCAATCTTCATTGCTTCATTAAAATTAACAACCTGATTCAGATCATCTTTAGTAGTGTTTGTTTGAGAACCTGATTCAGATTTAAACAATGCACGCCTGATTCAGATATCTATTCGGTCATCGTTCCAAACTACAACACACGATAAGTTTACACTTTATAGTGTGTGATTTGACCGGTTGTCAAATTCGTTGCGTGCATTCATATTGTTTAGACAACAACAGATCATGAACGGATTGTTGGACTTCTTGTTCTAGGATCCGTACTTAAAGGTCTCTCTAAAATATGCAACCGAGACCGCCTTGTTAATTTTAATGAAGCAATGAAGATTGAATGTGCAAACCGCAACCGTAGTTGACTATGGAAACGGTGGCTATGAATGCTTGGAAAATTGCATCAACTCTCCTATATCAACATACTCTTCTCCAGACGCTTAGTTGTTATGAATTGTGACACCTGTGTCACTGCGACCATCAAACAAATGCCAAACCAATGAAATATTGTATTTCATACTTGGGATTTGTAAAAATATGTGTATCGTTTGCACATATCAACTCTTGTTCGATTTCAAGCTCTAAATCGCCTTCTGGAAGGTTATACGCGCACTGATGCGTAAATATAACCAGTTTAATGCAACGAACACTCCGGAATAGTGAAATAGGCTTAACATACCTTAAATAACCTTTACATAACTTAGAAATAAGTTTTGAAGGCTTTGGTATGGCAAAATCAAGTTAAATCGCTTACAGGGACTAAAGTTGACAAACTGCGAAAGTATGCCAATTTGAACTATAACAGACATTCCGGAATATGACCATAAGTTAAACATACCACAAATATCCTTTACATAGCTTAGAAATAGGCTTTGACGGGTTCGGTATGCTAAAATATACTTTTGGGACATTCAGGGACTAAAAGCGTCAAAAAGTGCACAAGTTTGCACTTTCGCGCATAACTTACGTTCTGAATACTTCCGGACATCCAAAAATTTATATAAGCACTAAAATGTTTTATTTTAGTGTTTGGCATAAGAAAAATCCATTCGTTGCGTCTTTTGGATCGTTTTTCGCGCTTATGCACATTCCGTCGTAATTAAGCGAACATCGCGATCGTACGACCAAACGAACCAACATCCGACATATTTTTTAGCATGTTTCATGTCCACAATGTTTAGTCATCATTTTAGGGCCTTAAAGTTGGCTTAACGGGCCTTAAACATGCCGGGAATGGCTTAAACACACAACAGGGACCAAAACTGTCATTTCTGAAGGATGTTTGCTGATACATCGAATCTGGTCCATTCCACTTGTTGCAAATGGTTTTGGGGAATCTATGGGCTGGTTTTGATGTGCACATGGTTTTGGACAATACCATGGGCTCACATGGTTTTGTAAAACCATTATCTTGAGGTGTATGGCCAAGATCAAAGCACGGTTTCCAAGAAACGATCTTAACGGTTCGGGAAATCCTATAAATACCCATCCACCCCCATTGCCAAACCCACAAGAATTCTGATTTGAGAAGCTCTAAGTTGAAACCTTTGTTTCATACCTGAGCTACTTGGATCGGGATTAGCATTCGGGGACCCTTCGTAAGTATTCTTTCGTTCTTTTATTGCTTTTCGAGTCTTTTCGAGTCTGAAAGTCAAAGTTTGACTTTCTGCATTGACCAGTTTATGGTCAATGCGAAGTTCGTTTGAACTTCGCAACATGAGTGTAATCACGTTGGTTATAGTCCCTTGGGACTATGCCTACTGATTACCACGTTGTCTAGGGTCGTAGGGTAAGCGATCTAATAAATCGCTTATACCTTCGAACCCGACCCATTTGGTCGATCATTAGGATCCGACCAAATGCATAAGGTGACCATAGTATATAGGGAATAACCCTCCGAGGTTATACCTTATGGTCGCTTCGTTTAAGTAGTTGTATGATAGGTAGTTTATATGCCTTAGGTAAATTACCAAAATGCCCTTTTTACGCCAAAATTCATTTTAAGCATATGTAACATAACTTTTGGTATCTAAACTGATTCGGCAACAATATTAGACATGTTAAGGCATATTTTACTTGTCATAGGACTAGTTAGGCGGTCCGAACGCGTTTTACGCGAACGACGCGTTAAAGTAGCATAAGCTGCCTAAACGGGTCGTAATGGGTCGTAAACACTTATGTTAGGTTTCATTTAGTATGTAGGCTTTGTTAAACCATATTACACGAGTTCCCATACTCGTTTGGTTTACGAACCCTCATTCTATCCGATCCTCCGATATAGGTCCGGTTTATTAACATAGTTACCTATACTAGGTGCCGTTTGATTCCGTGATCTCTAGCATTGCTTGGTGGTTATCTTAGGACTTCTGAGCAATCTCAAGTGAGTACATAGACCCCTCTTTTACTGTTTTCCAAACTGTTTTGGGGTGAAACACATGTGCCTACTTGTTACTTTCATGCTTTCCATGTTTTCACATCATATACCTGCTATGTTCGTTAGTACATTATAGTACATGATTTCATTGTGTTCATACTATGTATGCCCATTGTGTGCGTACTTAGTACATCGTTTTACATTACATTTTATGCTATGTATGTCCATTTAGTTCATACTTAGTACATTGTTTTACATTACACTTATGCTATGTATGTCCATTGTGTGCATGCTTAGTACATTGTTTTACATTGTATTTCTGTTGCATATGCTCATCCAGCATGTGAACACATTATACTACATTTTGAACCGTTGTAACCTTTTGACTATGTGAACCGTCGTAACCGTTTGATTATATGAACCGTTTGTATCTGTGAACCGTTTGTATCTGTGAACCGTTTGTATCTGTGAACCGTTTTTATCTGTGAACCGTTTGTATCTGTGAACCGTTTGTATCTGTGAACCGTGTAAACCGTATTTGACCATACATAAACATTTCTACAATTGTTAAACATTACTTTGGTGGTTTGGTTTGATTAAGTGATTAAGTAACGATGCGTGTGTAATATGATACAAGCATGGTGGATACGCCGCTGGTACTTCCTATATATAAGTGTTTGTATGGTATTACATATCGTAGCGTTATTTGAATCATTTCAGTTTGAGACATATAACATTTTATACAAACATCATACTTTTCACAAGACATTGATTTACAAACAACTTATCTTATACAAACACATTTTTACATGGTTATTCATTTAACCTGACATTTATTTATACATATCATCTGATCTTATCGTTTTTCAAATGATTTACAAGACAAAGCAAATTACAAGGTTCATGACTGACTTTTGCTAAACAACAATTTTTTCTCAAACATAAGTCATGAATTCTGTTTTCACAAAACCTATGTATCTCACAGGCATTTTTATGCTGACGTACCTATTTTCACATGTGTTTTCAGGAGATGATGCATAGGACTTATCAAGACATACTTAGGCAGACCTGTGCCCTAGTGACTTAAAACGAGACAAGAACTAGTTAATTTATGTTATGTACTCTTTGTTTCTTGTTTAAAACAATGTAAACTCTCATGTTTGATTAATAAAACGAAACTTCAATTGCCATGGATTTGAAACAATTAATTCTGTTACAACACTCCCCGACGTTTCCGCCACGTTTTGTATGTTCTACGTGGTCGGGGTGTGACATGAATGACAACTTGAGGGGTCTAGTTAACTTTCAAATTCAGATTCAGGAAGCAGATGATTTGTCAAAAAAACATGGCAGACTGACAGGTGCATGCATTTAATTCTTTAATCTATTAGAACGATCCTTGTTTTGTCACGTACATGCATTTAATTCCCAAACATCATTACAGATTCCACGTTTAATTCCCGAATGCATCTACTTCTCGCAGTTATAACACATAGTCAATGTAGTAAAATGTGAGCTTTTACACCAACCATGTCGATATTCTAGTTCTCATTTTCCTTCAATGATTATTTTGTAATATATGAATAAGATACCTTCGAGATACTTTGTGTTAGTTTGATTTGAATTTTGAAAGTTGGAAGATGTATCTGGTGGGGGTGATGTGGTAATTTACAATAATGTAGGAAGGATTGATCTGGAATTGGACAACCGCAACCGTTTTAGTGCTTCTCAATCAGGTATTATTTGTTGAATCATAACTGAAACAATCGGAAAAAAACTAAACCGAACCAACATAGTTGAAGGTGCATGTCTGCAAAAGGTGCAAGAGAATGGCGAGTAATTTGTTGTATTTTTACAGATTTGTTTCTTATTGGCCATTATTTAACCGAGTAATCAATTGTATTTTTTTACAGACATGTCATGAATTGTTTAAATCTGAATCAGGTTCTCAAAACAAGGATCGTTCTAAATAGATTAAAGAGAATAAACCATTTTTTACCATTTTTTAACCATAGTATACGGACCGTATACTAGTGTACGACCCATATACAATCATCGTATACATTGTATACGATCTGGTAAATTTTGTTCACATGGTGTATACGGGCCGTATAATAGTATACGGCCTGTATTCTTATGGTAAAAAATGGTTTATTCTCTTTAATCTATTAGAACGAGCCAAGAAACAAAAGGGATTTCGAGCAGTTGGTAGAAGACGTGTCGGGTTTTTCTGCTAGTGTTTAAATCTGAATCAGGTTCTCAAAACAAGGATCGTTCTAATAGATTAAAGAGAATAAACCATTTTTTACCATTTGTTGATGTATATAACAGAGTAACCCTCACTCTAAGTCATATCTATAGAGAGAGTTGGGTTTTCAATAAATCTTTGTGTAGTTATTCGGAATGTGCTTGTGCTGTAGAAACCAACAAAATCTGATGGGGGTGATATAGTAATTTTCAATAATGTAGGAAGGATTGTAGTTATAGAACCCGACAAACTAACAAAATCCGAATACTTCAAAAATTCTAAACCCTAACTGTGTATGTGCTTGTGCTGTAGAAATCGGTGATGAATTTGTGTACACAACTGAACCTTCATTCCTTCAAACATTCTAAACACTACCTGGAAACAAACCAACAAAATCCTGATAGTGAAAAACATCAGCAACCATTTTTTCTTTTCCTTCAATTTCGAGAACATTCTCCCTGTGTATGTGCTTGTGCAGTAGAAACCGGTGATGAATTTGTGTACACAACTGAACGTTCATTACTGATCTGGAATTGGAGAACCATTGTGTATTTGCTTACTCTGGAATTGGAGAACCGTTGTTTATCTGAATCAGGTTCTCAAACAAACACTACTAAAGATGAGTTGGTATTGAACCAATATTCCTTCAAACATTCTAAACCCTACCTGGAAACCGGTGTATGTGCTTGTGCAGTAGAAACCGGTGGTAAATTTCCGTACACAACTGAAGGTTCAGTGCACGAAAAGTTTCTTACGAAATGTAAGTGACAAAACAAGGATGTTGGGAATTAAACGCATGTACGTGACAAAACAAGGATCGTTCTAATAGATTAAAGAGAATAAACCACGTACAAATCATTTGCTTTCTGAATCTGAATCTGAATGTTAACTTTGACTCATAAACCCTTAAATCCCAATGCTTCTCTAAAAAAATTTGTTTCTTTCCTTTTCATGAGGTAAAACCGGTTTCAACATCAAGGGTTGTTTTTAACCCTGTGTGAGCATTGGAAGCCCTATAAACAGTCTTGCAATTATGTCTTCAATGAAGACCGCATTGTTAATTTTAATGATGATTCAAAACATTCCGAATAACTAGCAGAAGAACCCGACATGTCTTCTATGATGATTCAAAACATTCACGAACCACAATGGACTTAGACTCATACTACTCACCCTCCCCTGAGGAAAAGTTTATCCGACGACTCAAGATAAAGCAGTTGGTTTGTGTTCATATCAGCGTTGTTTATCACCCCATGTGAGCATTGGAAGCCCGACCACTAGCAGAAGAACCCAACACGTCTTCTATGATGATTCGAAACAATCACGAACCACAATGGATTCAGACTCATTGTTGCGAATTTGGTTTCTTCGATACAGGCTGATCAACCATTCGGAGAAGAGTATGTTGATATAGGAGAGTTGATGCAATTTTCCAACTCATCTTTAGTGGTTTCTGTAAGGATGCATTTCACGGTAAACGATGCAGCTGATGAAACCGAAGTTGTTATTTCGGTTGTTCAGTACTTCCGAGACGATTCAAGTGAGTCCTATGAAGCAAGTGTCTGTCTATTCAATTGAGAGGAATCATTGAATTACATCCTCGTTGAAAACAAATGGTTGTAATGACGGGACCCTTGATTTGAAACGAAATCGTTTGTGACTATGGGAAACACAAGTTTTCTTTTTGAGCTTGATGGATGTCCGTTATCTCAACGCTTCTCCTTACATTACTGATCTGGAATTGGAAAACCGTTGTGTATTTGCTTACTGATCTGGAATTGGAGAACCGAATATTGAAAAACCAACATTCCTTCAACCATTCTAAACCCTAGCTGGAAACAAACCAACAAAATCCGAACACAGAAAAATATCGGCAACCATTTTTCCGTACCCATCCCCGCGTTGATAGCTTCTGTTTTATTACAGTCATACGACACGGCTTTTTGTTCTTCAATCTTTGTTACTTGTTAATGTTTTATTTTTTTCTACTTTTAGAAAGGTTTGACCACCTCACGACTATATGATAAAACCACTTATTTTGCTAGTGGGTTTTATAAGTTAAAGTTAACGTTGTTATTCAGATTCAGATTCAGGAAGACATGTCGGCTTCCGTACCCATCCCCGCATCGATAGCTTCCGTTTTACTGCAGTCATACGACGCGGCTTTTTGTTCTTCAATCTTTGTTACTTGTTAATGTTTTATTTTTTTCTACTTTTAGAAAGGTTTGACCACCTCACGACTGCATGATAAAACCGCTTATTTTGCTAGTGGGTTTTATAAGTCAAAGTTAATGTTGCTATTCAGATTCAGATTCAGGAAGACATATCGGCTTCCATACCCATCCCCACGTTGATAGCTTCCGTTTTATTACAGTCATACGACACGACTTTTTGTTCTTCAATCTTTATTACTTGTTAATGTTTTATTTTTTTTCTACTTTTAGAAAGATTTGACCACCTCACGACTGTAAAATGTCTCGTGTGATTGGCTCCTAAAACTCCTTATATACTTTGAGAAAAATCCAATTTTCGAATAATACGGGCCGTATAACATTATACGGCCCGTATACAACGTTCGTATACATTGTATACGACCAGGTAACTGATTTTCACATGGTTATACGGCCCGTATAGAATTAAAAAAAAAACTGACAAAGTCTGCTGACTCCATGTGAAAATAAGTTTTTTCCATGTGTTAATATTAGGACCCTAAAGAAATACATCGTAATGTATAAAAGGTACACTACTTGAAATTATATTATATTTTAAGGGTTCCTTTATTTACACACCCTTATAATCTTATTTTCACATCCCTAGTAGTATACGGGTCGTATAGCCTTATACGGGCCCGTATAGAATGTTAATGCACAGAATTGAATGTGGTGGAATGTTTTTCTTGTTTTACACGTATACGGGTTGTATAGTTATATACGATCCGTATATAACTATATATGAGCAATATAACTTTATACGGCCTGCATAATTTTGTTTCACATGTTTGATAAGGGTTTTTAGTTTTGAAATAAGTTTCCACTTTGTAAAACGATAAATATGTGATATGATTATGATAAACACTACGACAACAATTATTAAACAAACAACTTTACATCTAAACATAAGATTAATATTTACAATGTTTTACATCTAAAACAAACAAAAAGATAAATTTTACAATGTTTCAAACGTAAAATAACAAAAAAAAAATACAATAAGCAGCTACGGAAGTGGCGGTGGTGGTGGTGCAGCGCCAGCTCATGGAGGTAGGGGCCAGCCAGAATGTATAGCCATAATCGCCTCGACCATCCATTGTACATCCCCCCTGACTACAGCTAAATCTGACTCGACCTGAGCGAGTCTCGACTCGACCTGAACGAATCTCTCCTCCACCCTCGGTGGAGGCATCACACGCTGTCTCATGCTCCGTCGATGGTACGGGCGATCACCGTGTACATCCTCCGCAGCTACCTGTGATCTATCGATGGTAGGATCAACCCCCTCATGTACCCCATCTCCCTCTCCATCACCTCCCTCTCCGTCGCCTCCCTCCCCCCGGCTTCATCTCCACCATACGACCAAACCATCCCCTGTCCCTGAACCTCGCGAGCCAAACCCATCGATAGGGCTGTGTTCCTCTTAACCCTATCAATCTGGAGTGATAGGGTCACATCCTTTGCCACCTGTGGGGACAAGAGGCGAGGGTAATGCTTTGCAGATGGGTGACGAAGCCCCCACAACTGATGTGGGTAGAGGTACGCTTAAAAGCATACTCAGCGAAGTATGCGGCCAACTTGTATAGCAAGTTCCCCCCTGCACCGGTAAGTAAGGCGTGCAAGTAGAGTAGGTCATTTTGGGTGACCCACTCCCTGCTATCATGACGACCGGCGATCGTCACGGCGATACACCGATGTAGGTATCGGTGTAACGGGTCGTAAAGGCTACTTGCCCGCGCCTTCAGGGATCGCGAACTGGGTGTCGCGAACTCCCCGGACCCAATAGTGCGCCACCAAGTCCACAACACGTCACTGGACGTGCTGATGGGCGCATCTAAAAATGCCTGGGACAATGAGTACTCGTGTGAGTACAGACCCAAGGCAACGGCGAACTCGGGATGTGTCATCCTCTGAGTCTTCCCGTAAAGAGTAAAAGTTACGACGGGTGTCGTCAAAAAATGTTGTAAACCCCCACCCCGGGTGTCCTTAAATGAAAAAGTACATAAAAACTCTAAAGTAATCTCCCTGTGGGCCCGCTCTGCGCCGACATCAAATAAACGGTTCCATGCGGAGTTAGCTGGCATGAACTCCCGGACCCAACCAATCGATCCAATATCGGTCAAAAACTGAAAATCAATGGTCCGAGGCGCATCCAGCTTCATCTCTCGTAATCTACCCAAAAACCTGTAAGCAGCCGTACCTCGGGGGATTTCGCGAATAAACTGCCCTGTCTCAGTAAAATCAGGCACCACCTCTTCCTCCTGTCCACGTTCACGTCCCCGTCCGCGTCCGCGTCCATGTCCCCGACCCTGACCTCAACCTCTACGGGCCGCAGCAGCTGATGACTCAGCCATATCGTCTGTAAAAATAACAATCACAACTTAGAAATCACTATACGATTAGCGTTAACGTATTATACGATTACTGTTCTTGTATACGAACATATTATACATCTCATATACGCTCCGTACACATCAAGTATAGGTTTCGTATACTCACATATTATACATCTCGTACACGAACAGTAAACATGAAGTATACGTATCGTACGCGCAAGTATTATACGTACTTATACGCTACATACACCTCAGATATACGTTTCCTATAAGCACGTATTATACGTCCCGGATACGGTAAAAATATAACAAACATGGAATAAAATATAAGTTTATACGGTCGTATACATTATGTACGATCGTATACAGCTTGAAATTCAAGATGTATACGACCATATATAACGTATACGATCGTATACATTTTGAATATTCAAAAGTTATACGAGCGTATATAATGTATATGATCGTATATAGTTTGAACATTCAAACGTTATACGATCGTATACGTTATATACGACCGTATACACATGAATATTCAGTTTCAATTTTCAGTTCTAATTTTTTTTTTCAAATTCAATCATACAATCTTAATCGTTACGCCTATGTACGCTATTCGATCCTTTACTATACAAGACCATAATCTAACATGTTTCAGAATCTGAAAGTATACTATACGAAAACGTATCGTATAGGAAGAATGAGAAGAAAACGTCACAAACGCCGAAAAACATATCCAAGAACGATACGAGAGAAAACCAAGAGAATTTTTAGAGAATGTTGATGCCGTATGGTGTAAATGAGGTTGTATAACATGTTATACGACCTTTTGTATATGTATATGGGTCGTATACATGTATACGACCCGTATACAAACTTTTATTATTTTTTAATTCATTCGTATACATCATATACGATCGCTGTTTTCGTCATTTATACGAGGCGTATACACGTATACTATTGAGTATTTTTCATTTTTCTTCAATTACTATATGCGGAAGTGACGAAGATACAGTCGGTATGTGTTAACGTTGATTCGTTTTAAACATTTTTTCTAGTTCAATTTCAACAAGTTGCCAAAACATTTATATAACATGTATGTTCATCATTACAAATTGTCAAAACATGAAAAAACATTTTAAATTCATAGGCAACCTAAATCCACGTATTCGCTGGTCCTGTATTCATCAATGATCTTATTATATTGGTCAATACGTTCCTGGTAATAGTAATGCCAACCTTCTGTTGGCGTATTCCGTGTCGGTTGTCGCCAGTATCCTGATGGGGTTGGCATTGGATATTCCCCTTCTAATCTGACGTGAATAAAATGGTTCTTGTTTACATGTACAAGCGCGACCGTTTGATGCGGAATACTATCTTCGGCTATTCTGAACATGGGAAAAAATGAAGAACAACCACTGTCACTTAATATGAGACAAATGACATTCCACCGGTTTGCTATTATAAGCCCCGTGAAAGGCATTTGTAGCCACTTATTGTCACACCCCAACCAATAGCGGAAACATCGGGGTGAGGCACTAAGTGAAACAGATTGTCCATGAGAATCCATAACAACTATAATTACCAAATATTTAACGTCATGTCCCATACCATAACATATAAAGTAAAACAGTTATTACAGACGTAGTTCTCAAAGACAATAACATTGTTCCGACAACTCAAATTTATTTAGTTTGTTTCTAGACCACCTAAGCTTGTTTCCACGACATCCAGCAAATAAAAGCATAGCAGTCCTAGCATCTTAAACACCTGCCACATACGTTAAAATAGGTCAATACACATAGTGTAAAGGTGAGCATACAAGTTTAGTAGTACAATAGTAGCGAAAAGCAATTTACGCATAACTAGCATGTAACACGTGAAATGTGAAGCAAGTAAGCTATCGACAATGAAATATGCACAGACATGACTGCGAGTTGTAGAATGCGCAACACATATCACCACCGTGACACGTGAAGTAAAACCCTTAACAACCCCTGTCCACGACAGGTTCTGAGTCCAAACTATAGTACTATCGTTGCTAAGGTGTCAGGCAACAATCATGTAGGTCCCCTAATCCGTGTAGATCATAACAGAATCGTCGATCTAACCTAGAGTGTGGAATCCCCTAGATCAGATTAAACAGAAAACTAGTAGAAACAGAAATCTCTATAAACCCGATCTTTATTGATTATCTTCAAACGATTACAATCAATCAAGATCTCTAATTCATCCAAGCCTTTTTCTTTCACGAATTCTCTCCAAAAGTGATTAAGGTGATTAGCTGATTAACCTAAACCCTAATGCTAAGCTTTGTTTATATAGGACAAGCTTTGCATATGGGCTAGATCATGGGCAAGGCCTATTTCGCAAACCACCCCCCTTATGTGGGTTTGGTAGGCGAAATGGGCCTTGCCCATGACCTAGCCCATATGCAAAGCTTGTCCTATGTAAACAAAGCTTAGCATTAGGGTTTAGGTTAATCAGCTAATCACCTTAATCACTTTTGGAGAGAATTCATGAAAGCAAAAGGCTTGGACGAATTAGAGATCTTGATTGATTGTAATCGTTTGAAGATAATCAATAAAGATCGGGTTTATAGAGATTTCTGTTTCTACTCATTTTCTGTTTAATCTGATCTAGGGGATTCCGCACTCTAGGTTAGATCATTAATTCTGTTACGATCTACATGGATTAGGGGGCCTACAATTGGTATCAGAGCGTTAGGCTCTTGATTGGCTTGGTTAAGAATCGTTTTCTGCAGAAAAATCGAAGTTTTGGACGTTTTTTGACGGCTGTTCTAGGGTCCTGCTACTGATTTCGGATAAACAACAAGAATTTCGGATCAACAACAAGCATTTCGGATCCATTTCGGATAGAAATCAAGCATTTCGGATCTATTTCGAATAGAAATCTTGCTTTTCGGACCATCTCGGATCAAGAAACTTGGATTTTGGATCATCTCGAATCAAAAACTTGCATTTCGGACTAAAGTAACTTGCATCTCGGATCTTAGTGAAGGATCTCGGATCATTTCGGATCAGAAGGTTTCATTTCGGATCAGAAAGTGGTCATCTCGGATCAGATTAGTTCATTTCGGACCAGAAGGTGTTCATTTCGGATCACTTCTGACCATTTCGGATTATCATATCGAATTAAGGACTATTTCGAACCATCTTGGACAACTATTCCGAGATATATTTAAGGGTGGAATTTTTCTTGGGTTGCTTAGAAAAAATTTCACTATTTCGTGTTTTGAAAATTATCCGTAGCTCATCTCAGGAAACCGTTTGCACCGTTGGACTCCTTGGATCTTTAAGAAAAAAAAAGGCTTCGACATTATATATCATTGGAATCGTATTTTCGAGACGAATCTAACGGTATAATTTGGTAAAAACAGTTTTCAGAAAAACTTTGTATGATTTTACCAGACTGAAACGTTAAAATGTCGAACATGTCTAATTTGAATGAGCTTTTGAGAATGGAGCACGAGGTTGGCACTACCAACAAACCGCCTAAAATGATGAAGGTGGAAAATTATTTGACGTGGAAGGACAAATTTCAATCTTTCGTTGAATATCAGGACACACGCATGTGGATCTGTATTGCAGATGGGTACACAAACCCAACACACGATTTTGAGGGCAGACCACGTGTCACAGCCTATGTGAACATGCAAGAGGCTGATAAAAAGATGTATGAGGCTGAAAAGAGAGCATTTGCTGCAATCAAGATGTCCTTACCTGATGGCATCAAACATACCTTTAAGAAGCACACTACTTCAAAGGAAATGTGGGATGCATTAGAGAAGAGATATGAGGGAAATCCGGATGTCAAGAAGAACAAAGTTGATCTACTTAAGAAGCAGTTTGTTGTATTCAAGTATATGAAAAATGAGTCTCTTGAGGACAACATCACTCGATACTACCATCTGATGTTAGAAATGGACAATTATGATATTGATTGCTATTCTGACTTAGAGAAAAATGACAAGCTTCTCGATGCTTTACCTACTAAATGGGATATCTACACTCTCATGATCAAGGAGAAGCAGATTATGAGACAAAGGAACTGGAAGAAATAGTTGGAAAGCTAAGAGCTTATGAGCTCAATATGAAGAAGAAAGAAACTGGATATGATCAGGTTCAAGATCCAGGGATTTACAATGGGCTTACATCTTCTTCATCTCACAACGCTTCTAGCGACTCTGCTACTGCGTTTCTATCGTGTGAGAATGAGCAGGTCACAGTAAATGAGGATGGAGATGTGAATTTTGTAGCTGCTTCAGGAGGGTCAACTAGAGCCAAGAGAACATCAGCTTCTAATCAGAGTAGTAGTACTAAATTGATGCCTATGAGTGTCAAGTCTGCAGAAGAACATCTTGCTCTACTTGCTTCATTCGTAGCTTCATATGAAAACTACATTCAGGGGAAGATATCTGATCCTGCTACTTTAGATGAAGATTATGATCAGATTGACCCTGATGATCTAGAAGATATGGATTTGCAATGGCAAATGGCCATGATTTCCAGAAGAGTAAAGAGATTCATGAACAGAACTAGAAGAAAGTTTGTAGGGAAAAGCGTTGGTTTTGACGATGCCAAAGTGAGGTGCTTCAACTGTCAAAGTTATGGGCATTTCGCTAGCGAATGTCAAAAACAAAAGCAAGAGACTTCGAGTCAGAGTTCAAACAATAAGAATGCATCAAACAAATCTAACTCAAGGGTGTTGAGCTCTACTGCACGAGAAGGTTCGTATGACTGGAGTGTTCATTTAGAAGATAATGAGAATGTCACCCAAGCATTCATGGCAGAGATTGTGCCCGTTGATGATGCTGAAGCTAACGTGAATGTTGAAGTTGAGAAATAAAGTGAAGCTGAGGTACATAAGGCTGATCAGAAAACTGAAGCTGAAAAGGAAAAGCCAAAGTCTGACCATGAAACGGAAGCTGAAGGGAAAGATGCAAAATACAAAAGAATGGAAGCTTAACTTGCTGCTCTCATGGCCAACTCAGACAAATCAACAGGAGAGGTAAGTAACTCTGCTACTTCTGTTTGTTTAAAATGTCGTGAATTACAGGGTGAGGTTGACAGGTTGTCAACATAAAACTAAAGTCTGGTTAACGAGATGTCTAACATTAAAGAATCAATTTTTTTTTGCTAAAAGAAATGAGTCGTTATATTTAAAAAAGATAAAAGGCTATGAAGCTGAAATTGAAGCTTTAACCTGCAAACTAAATAAAAAACTTCAAGTCATAGACTTAGCTCATGACATGATGAGTGAGAAAACAAAAGAGATTTCTGAAAAATGCAGAGAGTTGTCAGATTCACAACTCAAAATTGTTGAACTTGAAAAGAAATTGAGTCAATTCAGAGATTCTGCTTTTGTAATGGAACATATGATGGGTGGCTTGAAGAAAAGTAATGACAAAACAAGTGTGGGCTTCCATGGTTTCAATGAAGTTCCACCTCCTGTTAGTCATGACTATTCTTTCTTGCCTGATGAAGACGAGCTCACAGAATTTGTGTCAACATCACCAAGTACTTCCACATCAAGTCAAGGTGATGTGTCTGAAAATGATGATGCTAGTGTGAAGAAGGAAAATAACAAAGAACCTGTTTTGAAAAAGAAAAATTCACATCCTAAGAATAAAAATCCAACTTTTGTTAAAAAGGTTACTTTTGTTCAAGGAAGTGACATGAAAAATGAAACAGCTGTTATTGAAAATGAATCAAATGTAGAGTTTGCTAAAAACAAAAACAAAGAAAAATCTGAAACTAAGCAAACTGACCAAAATCCTTCTAAGGCATCATCATCAAATCAAGGATCTAGTTCAAAGGCTTCAGATAAGAAGTCTTCGAAAAGGAGATCATGCTTCAAGTGTCATACAAAGGGACATGTAGCTAGCTGTTGTCCTAACAAAAAGACTGAAGCACAAGTTAGTGAGAAACAGAGAGGGAAGTCACCAGAGAAGAGTGGTGATAAAAAGGAGAGAGAGTCTAACTCTCCAAAGAAATATACTCCTAAGCAACAAGAGGGTGTTGCTGTTGGTGTAGATATGGCTGAAAAAAGAACTCCACAAGTTCCTTGTTTTTGAAGAAATCAACCAAGATTTCAGCCTAAATCTACATCAGGCAGATATGAGAGACCTAGAAGTAGTTCACCAAGAATGAACAATCAAAATTCAAATAATTTCAGAAGTCAAGGTCAATATCAAAATCGATACCAAAATAATGGTTGTCGAACTTTTTATAACAATGGCTTTTGAAATTACAACAATCAAGCTTCTTGGAATCAAAACTCAAGGTTTCAAAGGTCACATAGTCCAAACACATATAGGAACTCTCTGGACCAGATACCTTATGGAAATCAAAACACATTTCCATCAACAGGTCCCAGATCCAAGACTCCAGTTAGGAGTGATGGATATTGGATGGATGTTACTGTAGTTGGTGAATCTGGACGACCCAAGACCATTAAGGTTTGGGTATCCCAATCTAACTAATCTTTTGGTTGGTGTGTGCAGGAGCTGCTAAGGAGGATTATCAACTTATGGTATGTTGATAGTGGCTGCTCTAGGCACATGACGGGGGATGCGAGATTGTTTTCTGAATTTGAAGAATACGACGGTGGACACGTGAATTTTGCTGGTGCTAAAGGTGGTAGGATTAATGGACGAGGAAAAGTGATGAATGGGAAGATCACACTAGATAAAGTGAACTATGTTGAGCAGCTTAAACACAATCTAATGAGTGTGTCACAAGTCTGCGACAAGGGTCACTCGGTCCATTTTACTAAGTCTGAGGCATTGGTGTTGAAACCGGGTTTGGTTATTCCGGACGACTGGATAGTGATGCGTGCACCAAGGAAAAATGATACTTATGTCATGGAGATAGGTGCCAAGGATCCGACTGCTGCGGTGGCCTGTTTACTATCAAAAGCATCTGAAGTTGAATCAATGTTGTGGCACAAACTCATGGCCCATATTCCCTACCGTAAAATGAATTACATTATTAAAAATGAGCTAGTGAAAGGGGTTCCGATGCAGAGGTTTCACATGGAAGATAAATATCTTCCATGTCAAAAGGGAAAACAACACAAGAAACCTCTTAAGTCTAAAATAGTAAATTCCATTAATGCCCCTTATGAATTACTTCATATGGATTTATTCGGTCCAGTGAACGTGAGGAGCATAGGTGGAAAGTACTACTGTCTTGTTGTCACTGATGATTACTCACGTTATACATGGGTTTTCTTTTTAGGTACAAAGATGAGACAGCGGAGATGCTGATTGATCTTTTTACAAAATTGGAAAACGTCCATGATGCAAGGATCAAGAGAATAAGGAGTGATAATGGCACGGAGTTCGAGAATCGGATTCCGAATCTCTACTGTCTTCGAAAGGAAATTGAACATCAATATGCTGCTCCTTATACGCCTCAACAGAATGGAGTCGTTGAGAGGAAAAACAGGACGTTGATTGAAGCCGCTAGGACGATACTTTCAGATTTAAAGCTACCAGTTCTTTTATGGGGAGAAGCTGTGAATACAGCTTGCTACGTCCTAAACAAAGTTTTAACCATTAAACGTTTTAACAAAACTTTTCATGAATTGATGTTTAACGAGAAACCAAACTTAACAGGCTTTGAACCATTTGGATTACCCTGCACCATTGTGCGAAACAAAGATAAACAAAAATTCAGTGAGGTGGCTGACGAAGGCTACTTTCTAGGTTACGTGCCTGGCACACCAAATAAGAGGGTTTTCAATCTAAAAACTGGTAAAATTGAGGTTGTTTTTAATGTAGAAATCACTACCTAAAAACCTCAACAATCAACGAACGGACCAGCTATATTATGTGATTATGAAAGTGTTTTTAAATCATTTAATATTCCTGAGTTTTCCAATGCAGATGATTCTCAGTTGATTCAAACAGTGATAAGTGAAGACGATGAAGGTGAGTTTATCCCTAGATCGAATGTTGATATCACAGATGCTCCGGAAACTTCCCAAGGTGCTGCTGATCCTGATTCAAGCGATAGTGAATCTGAACCCAATCAGGGGGAGGATTTTATTAATCCGTTTGCGAATCAGAATATTCAAGGGGAGGTTGGATCAAACCTGGGTGATAATCTAGAAGTTGATGCCATTCCTACTACACGAGCAAATAAAGATCATCCAGTTGACATGATACTTGGAGATCCTACTGCAGGTGTTCAGACTAGAAGAAGCATAACTGCTAATTCAGGATTATTTGTTTCGATTGAGAAGACTGGGATTGTGAACGAATGCTTGAATAGTTGCTTTATTTCCCAAGAGGAGCCGAAGAACATTCATATGCCTCTCAAAGAGAATTCATGGGTTGAAGCTATGTAAGAGGAATTGGCCCAGTTTGTGAAGTTGAAGGTTTGGGAGTTAGTGGACCTTCCTAAAGGTGAAAGAGAGATTGGCACTAAATGGGTGTTTAGGTGCAAGAAGGATGAAAGAGGAATTGTAACGCGCAACAAGGCTCGATTGGTGGTCAAAGGTTTCAATCAGCAAGAAGGGATTGATTACAATGAGGTGTTTGCACCAGTGGCAAGGTTGGAGGCAATTCGTTTGTTTCTGGCTTTCGCTTCTTTCAAGGGCTTTAAAGTTTATCAACTAGACGTGAAAAGTGCATTTGTTTCAATCAGCAAGAAGGGATTGATTACAATGAGGTGTTTGCACCAGTGGTAAGGTTGGAGGCAATTCATTTGTTTCTGGCTTTCGCTTCTTTCAAGGGCTTTAAAGTTTATCAACTAGACGTGAAAAGTGCATTTCTTTACGGAAAAGTACAAGAAGTGGTGTATGTCTCTCAACCAGATGGGTTCGTCGATCCAGATTATCCAGATCGAGTTTACAAACTTGATAAGGCTTTGTATGGACTACATCAAGCTCCCAGGGCGTGGTACGAGACACTGTCTACACATCTGATCAAGAATGGTTTTGAAAGAGGTCAGATTGACAGTACACTGTTCATTAAGAGGAAGAAGGAAGATTTTCTGCTGGTACAGGTATACGTAGATGACATCATCTTTGGGTCATCAGATGAGAACATGTGTAAAGAGTTTGAGCAGGTGATGAAGACCAAGTTCGAAATGAGTGCTATGGGTGAGTTGTCTTACTTTCTGGGATTACAAGTTTATCAGAAGGAGGATGGGATGTTTATTCACCAGACAAAGTATATGTATGACATTTTGTCTCGATTCAAAATGGAGGATTGCGCTACTTTCAACACACCCATATGTGAAATCACAATCTTCGCCCGGATCATGAAAGTACTGAAGATGTTGATCCTACTCAATACAGGGCAATGATTGGTTCTCTAATGTACTTGACTGCTTCAAGACCCGACATCATGTTTGTCGTATGTCTGTGTGCCAGATATCAGGCTAATCCGAAAGAGTCACACATGAAAGCAGTGAAACGTATTCTTCGTTACTTGAATTGGAAACCTAAACTTGGTTTATGGTATCCAGCTGATAGTGATCTGAATTTTGTTGCTTACACTGACTCAGACTTTGGAGGATGCAAGTCAAACAGAAAGTCTACAACAGGTGGTTGTTAGTTCTTTGGAGGCAGGATTGTGTCTTGGCAATGCAAGAAGCAATCTTGTGCGTATACCTGTACGTGTGAAGCTGAATATATTGTTGCGGGTAGCTGCTGCTTTCAGGTGCTCTGGATTCAACAGCAAATGCGCGATTACAGTTTGGATTTCACTCGTACTCCTATTATGATAGATAATAATGCCACTATATCAATCACAAACAATCCCGTAAAGCACAGTAGAACTAAACATATTGACATACGTCATCACTTTATACGGGATTGTGCTGAAAAGAGACTAATTGAACTACACCGAGTCGACACACTAGATAACCTTGCTGATCTTTACACTAATGCTTTTGATATAGCTCGCTTTGAACATTTAGTCGGACTCAACGGGATGAGGAATCCTGAATAACTGGTTTTTCATAAGAATTTTTGTAAATAGTTTACTGCTTTCTTAAAAATAAAAAATACAAAAACATTGAAAAATCAAAAACATAAAAATTATAAAATAAAAAATGAGTTATCACTGTATGCAAAAGAGGAAATGATAGTACATCAGCAAGTTAGACTGTCACACTCAAACTAAATTAAATTGCTTAAGTGTGATAGCAGCTTCATCATATGATGTACCAGTAGGCAAAAAGCATGAAATAATCAACTTACCAATGTGATATAAACCTAAATGCACTGAGTATGAGTGGGGAACACATCAGTGGTTTATGGTTTAATGACCTTAAATCTTGCGTTGTAAGATTGCCAAAATCTGAGGTTTTGGGTCTTTATACTGTTATTTCATCTGGGGATATCAGGGTTGTCCTTCTGCTGCATCCAGATACATGCTGGCCTAGGCACAACCAGGATATCTTAAAAGAGCTAAATATGCCAAAACCCTGAAAATGAAGAAGCTCTCCTAGAGAGTCATTCAAATGTGCAAAATGCATAAATCGTACCTAAAATGGTATTTGTCTTAGCCCTCGTTAGATATTTTGGCATCTTTGCTGTACGGAAGTACTGACCTGATCACCAATTATCTAAACGTTGAAAAATAAAACGGATGAATTCAGTATACTCACCCACTATAATGAATCTTTGTGTATACCTTGATCGTGGGGGCACATCCTGAAGTGGGACACGCTCATATATCAGAATAAAATTACCTTAGTGTATCATACAGTAATGGTACTTGAAATGTTCATGCATTTTGTTTAGATGGACAAACATACTGGTAATCTTCTTGGACTGCTTTTCACGAAAAATTATATAAAGAATAACTTAATAGTGTGAAAACAGTTTGATTGTGCTGATATGATCTTCTTACCGGCGATTCTCACAAAAATAGAGTGTTTATTGTTTTGTTATTTACTTGTTTCTGAAAATACAAAAATGCAAAAAATAGTGTCTTTTTCTATTAAAATTCTTAACGTATGGAAAACTGTTATTCTTGGAGGAACTGTTACCGATCAGGGGAGACAGTGTTAGAAAGTGGGTTCAAAATTTTAAATCATGCAGATTATAAGGTGTTTGATTAAAATTTGTGCGTGTTTGGTGCTAAATTGAAAAGTGCTTAATCTGTGTTACAGTTTAACTATCTCTTGAATAATAATAATTAGTTTAACTTTGTTGAAAAAATCTTATAGTTTCTCGAGATGTTTGTTTTATAGTATACAGATTGAAGCAGTATGTTGCTGAGAAGTTGCTGTGAAGATGAGAGTTTGATTACTTGCACGGTAGAACCTCCTTTCTACATTGCAGAAAAAGTTGAGAGTTTGAAGATAATTATGCAAATGCTGAACTGGAGTTTACTCAAGTGCTAACGTTTTGAAGATTTGGTGATTGGATGCATCAGCTTAGGGGGAGTCTGTTGCTGACATAAGCTGTTAAAGCTGAAGCTATACAAAGACCAAAAGACTGTGAGATTCTGAAGAATGAAGTTACCTTTGCGAGCTATTGTCAAGGGGGAGTTTGTTGGTGCATACTTGTGACAACAGCTTTTAGATTTGGTCTTTGGATTTCTTGTATTTAGTAAAATGATAAACGGTTAGCGGGTTTAGCTTTGTAATAGTTAATTAAGAGTGATTGGGCCAAACCAAACCCACTTATGGGGGATGGTAGGCGAAAGGGGCCTTGCCCATGACCTAGCCCATATGCAAAGCTTGTCCTATATAAACAAAGCTTAGCATTAGGGTTTAGGTTAATCAGCTAATCACCTTAATCACTTTTGGAGAGAATTCATGAAAGAAAATGTGACAACCGGTAATTTACGCCCTTAATTACGTGATTAACAGGTGATTACGCGATAATAAATAGTGTTTACGATGCTAACTAACTTAACCAGGCCCTTGGAATACCCAGGAACGTTTGTTCAGCTATACAGTACGCGTATGAAGATTCGCGTGGAATCTACAGAACAACAAATGACAACGGACTGAAACCGTACGAAATACTGACGACACCGACAAATATGGGTGTTACACGAATATTTTTATGTTTATGGAGTTTGGGTTGCAATATCGGGTCTCGTAGGAATTGCGGGCCACTTACACATGAGATGGGCTTGTGGGCCCTGGGCCCAAGCCCAAAACCCACAAGCCTAAACTTGCACATAATATATTAGATCGTCCCTTAAAAATCTTATCAAAATCTTATTAAGATTTATGAAAATCTAAAAAAGATTCACATAATCTTGCAAAATCTTTGCAAAAGATTGATGTATCAAAGATTTGAAACACAAAATCTATACAAGATCTGTACAAGATATTGCCAAATCTCTACAAGAGATTTCCAAAATCACATCAAATCCCTGAAAAATCTTTATAAATCTTTTCAAGAAATCTTGGCTCAAAGGATGAAACTTCTAACCTAAATGTAACCTTGTTGCACATGAGACAATAACCTTTCATTTCAATATAAATCTCAACTCTACATTCCCTCTTATGGCACACATAAACTCAGATGAAGAAAACCTTCTACACCCTCCCCTCTCTCTCTCGATTTCAAATAGGCAGACAACATAATCATTCACTCTCCTTGCTCATAATACACACACATGAACACAACACAACATTCACTACTTCACTTCCCCTCCCTCTCGATCTATCTACTGCAACAAATATTACACCATATTCTCAACCAAAAGCAAACAATCAAACACATACATCCTGCCCCCCCCCCTCTTACGAGCAACAGCAACCCCCCCCCCCCTTCTGTTAATCGGCTGACCACCACCATCTTATGGTGGTGGCGGACTTCAGCAGCAGCAACACCACCACCACAGGCGGCGGTGTTGGACCGTGTCGTGTCTCTAAACGATCAGTTGAGAAAGCTCATTCTCACATATAAAGGCGGAATCAGAATATGTAAGATTACAACAGCTTATCCTTTAATCTCCTATCTTTTTATTGCTTTCTTGATGAAATTTTGACAAAGTTTGGCTCCAAGCACACACCTACACCTCTATGATCCGCTCAAATGAACCTCCTATATATAGACATGGCTGGTTCGCTTATACGACATGACACAAAAGCGGACCAGACAAAACACTATAAGCGGACCAGACAATTGACACTTAAGCGGACCAGACACTACCCTATGAGCAGACCAGACTATATACAATGACATAAAAGCTAACCTACTCATAAAATACATATTTTGACCCCTTGTTGACCAATCTTGACTTCATGCTTTTTGTAGACGTAGTCAACAGACATTCCATGCATCAACAGACTCCCCCTTGGATGTTGACGTAGTCTTTTAGCATCTTCAGATCCGTAGTCTTCAGTCTTAGTCTTTTCACCAACTCTGTCTATCTTCACAAGCATTCTTCACAGGTTTCAGCATTAACACCTGACTCTAACATCAACTTCCCAATGATTGTTGATCCAGACTCCCCTTTCACAGACTCCCCCTCTCGTTATGCTAGAATCTGAAGTATCTGGTTCAAGCTTTGACAAATAGCTTCCTTTGGGAAATAATGTCCAAACCTGTTACTCAACCAACAAACATTACAAACTATCTTTTCAACATTAAATCACAAACTCAATCAGTTATAGCAATCCACTCAAGTATTCAGGTCCAAGTTAATGACCCTGATTACTCAATTAATCTACCAAGTCCAATTTAATGACCTTGGTTGATCATTTGACGAAACAAACTGATTTTAAAACAACAATTTCAAACAATTTCTGAAAATAACAAGTATCAAATTAATGAACTTGTTTACTTCTTCAAAGTAAGCTCTCCTCATTCTTCAGTCCAGAATCTCCTGCATCTGCTTCAAACATCTGAGAATCCAACAATCAACTCTCCACTTTGGTTTGTCGGAAAATAAAGCAGAAATAAAATCTTTTTGGATTTTATAAAGTGTTCTAAACTAAGAAATGAAATACAGAAAACTTAAATTGCAGAAATTAAACAAAGTAAACTATTTACAAACATATTTTTGGTGAGCGTGTCAGGGAATCATATCAGCTTTTCAGACAAATTACAAGTACCGTTAAGCTATATTACATACTTAGATTTAAACAATTCGCCTCGATTGTCGATATACTGATCCATCTTAAATTCTCACACAAATTTCAACTTATTCAGGATACGATTTAGATGAATTAAGAACTTAGCTCATTCATGTGTCCCACCTCTTGCATATACTCCCGTATCCAGAATCCCAATAATCAGTCTTACAGGTGAGAATACTACAATGATATCTGTATATAATTTAGGTATGCGAGGGCCGAGGGATCTCAGGTCGATACTTCCGTATACACAGAGAGATATCAGCTTCGACTTTTCGGTATGTCCCCTTTAGAGGATCTTTTTGCTTACAACAGCAGCATTTATCAATTTTATTGTTTCAGCATGCTGAGGGTTTAATGCTGTGTTTCAAGCATTGCAGCAAGTATTAGCCAAGGACTAGGTCAGAACCACCGTTCAGCAGAAGTCCCGGAATAATACCCCAGACATCATTGAGTATAAAGACCTAGTATATCAGATTAAGAGACCTTTCAAACGAGATTTCAGGGGTTACCTATATATCCAAGTAGTGTTCCCCACGAATTCACAAGTTTGAATTTAGGTTTATATCCCGAATAAATCTACTAAATGTGTGAAAACCTATCGACACATTATCAGTAAGATTTTTTAACTCTTTTATACTTTTCAAATCTTTAGCATACTGTAATCGTCTAGCCGATGTACTATCATTTTCCCTATATACACAAGCTCTTTTTCAGATTTTATCATGTTTTTGTATTTTTGCATTTTTTACTGTTTTTGTATTTTCTGAAAATAAACTATGTACAAACATCTACTCCCCCTAAATACGAAAACAAGTAAAAATTCGACAAACCATTGCAGATTGTTTCTCGTCTTCATCCGCAACAGTACTCTCATCAACGCCAATTATGCCATCCGACACTGACAGAAGCTTCATACCATTCAGTTTTAACAAATATTTAAACCGATTTTTATCAAAAGCTTTGGTATGTAAATCAGCTTTTTGTTCGTCTGTGTGTATTTTCTCAATTCGTATCAACTTTTTCTCAAAGCAATCACGAATAAAATGATGACGAATTTCTATGTGTTTAGTTTTAGCGTGATGTACTGGATTCTTTGTTATATTTATAGCGGCCTCATTATCAACAAAAAGAGGTGTGTTAAGAAACTGCAAACCGTAGTCGCGCATCTGTTGCTGTATCCACAAGATCTGAGAGCAGCAACTGCTAGCAGAAACATACTCCGCTTCACAAGTAGATAACGCCACAGACGTTTGTTTCTTACACTGCCAGGTAACCAATCTAGGACCAAAGAACTGGCATCCTGCAGTTGTTGATTTTGAATTGACTTTGCAGCATCCGAAATCCGAATCGGAATACCCTTCGAGCGTAAAATCACCTTTCCTAGGATACCACAACCCCAATGAAGGAGTTCCTTTCAGGTAGCGCAATATCCTCTTTACAATAATCATATGTGATGCTCTCGGGTTAGACTGAAATCTTGCTGCGAGGCACGTTGGGTACATTATATCAGGACGTGAAGCAGTTAGGTACATTAAAGAACCTATCATGGATCGATAAAAAGTTTCATCAGCCCTGTCTCCGGTGAGATCTGGGTGAATCCCATGATTTGTTGCAAGTGGGGTAGCAGCTGGAGTAGAACTTGACATCCCAAATTTCTCTAGAATATCATGAACATACTTTGACTGATGAATGAAAATTCCCTCAGGAAGTTGTTCAACTTGTAATCCCAGAAAGAATTTCATCTCCCCCATTGATGACATTTCAAATTTCTGCTTCATCACTGATTCAAAATCTTTGCATAGATTTTCATTTGTTGACCCAAAGATTATATCGTCCACATAAATCTGAACTATCAGAAGATGACCATCGACCTCTTTAGTGAAGAGAGTGGCATCCACTTTTCCACGAATAAACTTGTTGGCTAGTAGGTGTTGAGACAAAGTCTCGTACCAAGCTCTCGGGGCCTGGTGTAAACCATATAGCGCTTTGTCCAATAAGTAGACCTTGTTTTTATCAGTTGGATGTTAAATCGGCGGCGGCCGATTTAACATCCAACTGATAAACTTTGAATTTCTTCCAAGACGCAAATGCTAGGAAAATTCTGATTGCCTCTAGTCTTGCTACAGGAGCATAGACTTCGGTAAAATCAATCCCCTCCTGTTGACTAAATCCCTGAACAACGAGTCGAGCTTTGTTCCTTACGACAACTCCTCTATCGTCCCTCTTACACTTAAACACCCACTTGGTGTTAATCTTCCTCTGACCATCCGGCAAATCAACTAACTTCCACACTCCCAATTTCTCGAATTGACTAAGTTCCTCCTGCATTGCATTGACCCAAGAGTCTTCAGTAAGCGCCTCTTTGTAAGTTCTTGGTTCAACCTGCGAGATAAAACAACTCAATGAGAATTCAGTTTGCAAAGGAGCAACTTTTGTATAAAAACATGTAAGCCCTTTATCAATCTGATTTCGAGTGCGAACGCCTTTCTGCAAATCTCCTATGATCAACTCCTCTGGATGATATGAAAAAGTTTGCGGCATCACTTCACTTGAAACATCTACATTTCCCTCCAGATTAGTAACATTCTGCTCTGCATCTTGTTCACCAACTTGGTTTGTTTGACTTGAAATCTGAATTTGCTCCCCCTCAGAATCTGAATCTGAATCACCATGATCAAATACTGGCATGTTTTCAGCTTCTAGAATATCATTCTGAGCCGACTGATTATCCTGAGCAACTTCATTTTGTTGAACATCATCATGTTCACCAGCATTACTTGGACCTGCTTCATCATCATTTGAAGTTTCCTGTGGTCGTCTCGAATACTCAGCTGGGAACCTTAACTGCGACTCATATTCACGCAAAATATCCAACTCATCAAAGAAATCTTCATCATCCTCTGATTCTTCTCTCATGTCAAACGAATCCCAAAGTTTGTCATAATGATAACGCCATGAATCACCAGGATTCTGCGGCGGCATAGTATAACCTTGACATTCAACATTTGCAGCTTCAATAATTCGCTTCTCACTTGGAACGAAGACACGTCGCAATGGATTTGAATAACCAACAAATATTCCCTCAATGCACTTCGGACCAAACTTCCCAAAAGGTTCTATAACCGTACAAGGTGACCCGAACGGTTCTAGATACTTCAAATTCGGTTTGCGATTATTGATTAGCTCAAAGCATGTTTTATTGAACTTCTTGACAGTAAGAACCCTGTTGAGCGTATAGCATGCGGCGGAAACAGCTTCAGCCCAAAAATTTATCGGTAACTTTGAATCTGCGAGCATAGTTCTAGCCGTCTCGATTAGTGTCCGGTTTTTGTGTTCTGCGACTCCATTCTGCTGCGGAGTGTACGGAGCACTAAACTCATGCAAAATACCTCTTTCATCACAAAATTCTTCCATCTTGCTGTTTTTGAATTCAGTACCATTATCACTTCGAATTCTCTTGATACGCCTTTGGTACAAATTCTCAATCTTCCTGAACAGCCCCATCAAACTGTCAAATGTTTCATCTTTCGTTTTCAAGAACGAAACCCACGAAAATCTGGAATAATCATCAGTAACGACCAAACAATAATAATCTCCTGTAACACTTTTGACATTCACCGGACCAAACAAATCCATGTGAAGTCTTTCCAAAGGTCTCGAAACTGAATTGACTTGCTTTGTAGGGTGTGACTTTTTCTTCTGCTTGCCTTTGATGCAGCTAATGCACTCCCCTTCCAGATGAAAACCTTTGATATTAACTCCTAATACCAAATCATTGTGCACCAAGTTATTCATCTTCCTTAGGTGAATATGCCCCATCTTTCGATGCCACAATCTTGATTCTTTCCCAGTTGCTCTAGACACGAAACAATGTGCTTGACCAGTAGTTGTAGTTGCTACAGACATATCTAACACATATAAATCATTCACTCTAGGTGCCCTCATAATAATCCATTCTTCAGGGATAACAAAACCAGGTTTCAAGATCAAACACTCTTTATCAGTGAAGTGAGTAGTATACTGATTGTCACAAATCTGCGAGATACTAAGCAAATTGTTCTCCAGCTCAGTGATGTAGTTAACTCTCTCAAACGTTACAATCCCATTGGATAACGTTCCTTCACCAACAATTCTACCACCTTCATGACCTGCAAATCCCACATAACCACCATTGATATTCTTCACATCATACAGTAATGCAGTTTTTCCTGTCATATGTCGAGATGCACCACTATCCATAATCCATCTGGATACCAGTTGTGGAAGATCCTGCACAAAACAAACTACGATTTAAACAACTTCAAGAAAGATTCTGATTCATGCTTCGCGAACCAGGAAGCTCCGGTAATTCAAACTGCTTATTCGAACATGGTGTCCACCCAGGCCTCATCAGCCTTAGGTGTAACCTTGACTCTCGCAATTTGAATTTTGAAATTTTCAGCCTTCAAAGGTGGAAAATTTGCATCATAATCAACCGAAATTGATTCTTCAGCCTTTTTCACTTCAGAAGTTAAAATTTTCATTTCTGTTTTTGGTTTCCAAACTTGTTGAGATAATGCAACCCGTTTGTAAAATTTGTCATTTTTAGTTACCATTTTCTTTATGGGTTCATTTTTCACTTGGATGTTGTCATTTTTCACATTCTTTTTCTCAACAAAGATTGGTGCTTTACCCTTCTCATCAACTTTCGTTTGTTGAATCTTCACAGTTTCAGTCTTAGGCTTCACATTGGTACACTTTCGTGCAATGTGACCAACTTGATTACATCGGAAACATGTTCGAGTATCAACAACTCGACTTGTGCCTTCAGACTGATACTGTGAAGTTCTTTTCTCAAAGAACTCTTCATTTGATTTTGAAAAAAATTCATTTTCCTCATCAGAAAGTGAACTTGAACTGTTCACAAACACCTTCTTTTCAGCAAACCTTTTGTTTTGAAATCTTCTTTGATGATGACTCTTACCATCCCTATAACCACCCGACCAATTGTTTCGATTGTTATTATAAACCTTGGTGGAACAACAGGCTTTTTGTAGTAAGCTTTGTCTTTCTCAAAATTCATTTGCCTTTTTGTTTGTTTCAAACTGTTCATTTCTGACAATTCAACTTCAACCAACTTGAAAACATTTGTCAACTTTTTCACATTTACATTCTCAATGGGAAACTCAGAATCCGAATACAACTTATCAGATCCAGCCATCTTGTACATCACAAGACCCGGTTCATCACTTAAGTTGTTTTTGGACTTTGTTTTCTGAATATACTTGTCCAAGAAACATCCATCTTCTTCAGTAGTGTCACTATCCATTTTTAGCACATTTTCAACAACACCTTTTACAATATCATTTTGGACACTATCGTCATTAGAAGATGTAAACATGACATCAATGTTCTCTGGAAGTTTAACTTCACTTTCTTCCTCAATTTCCACCAAACTAGACTGCTTTTTCGTGTAGTTGTCTAAAATTGGCGGTGGAACTTTGTGAAAACCTACACCCGTACCATCAGAAAACACATCCTCGCCATCTTTGTTTTTCCCTATAGGTTTAGGAACAATATGCTGCAAAACAAAACTTACTGATTTATAGCTGTTAAGCTTTAACTGGATTCGTTCATTCTCAATTTCAGCTTCTTGAACTTTAAGTTTCAGTTTAGCAATTTGATCCAGTTGTTCATTAATCGATTCTTCTTTTATTCTCAAAACAGCTCTTAGATGTTCATTTTCTTTAAATGTTTTGCCATTTCGATCATCACTATCTTTGACAATGTTTTTCAATTTCTCAAACTTTTCAGAAATTTGACGGTTTTCAAGAATTAACTTTTCATTTTCAGATTTTATTTTCTCACGTTCAGTTTTATCATTTTCAATTTGAGTCGTTAATTCTTTGATCCGTTCAGTTGAAGCTTTTACAGTTTTGTCACGATCGAGAATCTGATCTTCAACTTTTCTAACCTTTGTTATCAGATTCTGAATTTTCTCATTGTTAAGATACGTGACAGTGCTACAAAAATTGCATTGTTTGGTACAATTTTTGCAGTCAGCATTCCCATCAATCTTGTTACCTGACGCATTTGTTGACACACTTTGACTGACCGATCCCTTTGACTCAGTAACAGAATTAGGATCTACCTCAAGTGCTTTTGCAGCTAGCACTTTGTCAGCCATCATTCCCAAATTCTCACCTGTCAACTCTTGCGTAGTATCAATTAAGCCTGTATCAACCTGCTTTTCTTTATTCTCTTTCTCCTCTTTCTCCTTTCTCTCTTTCTCTTTTTCTTCTTCAATCATTTTCGAAGTTGGAGTTCCCCACCATTTGTGCTACCAATATTCATCTTCTTCTTTGTACTCCTTGATGATGGCTTCGATATCTAGCATTTTGTCATCAATCGCAATGTTGCCATACCTATCAAGATAGCACTCTCTATCTGGATCCCATCTGTTTGCTCTTCTAGCTTCCAGAAAGATACCAGAAAGTCTGATAATCTTGTTTTCAGCAATCATCTTTCGATATTGATACTTCTGTTCCTCAGTACGATCATCTTTCCACTTAATGGGTTCATCATTACTTGCCATGAATGCGTAACCCACCGCATCTTCTTCCGGTAGAACTTCCTTACTCCAATCATATCCCTCATCATCATAAATCACAGCAAAAGCCCTTGATTTGTCTCTGTTATCTTCAGACTGCTTCAATCTAGGCAGCTCGGATTTATTCTGATGGTAGATTGCCTTTTTGTAATAATCATCTCGAAATGGATTCTCTGACTCATCAACATACGCATTCCTGCATTCCCGTTTGAAATGACCCTTCTGCTTACACTTAAAACATGTCACTCTTGACTTGTCGAACCCCAGTTTTGTAGACGGACCACCGATCGTTTTTCTCCCTGTAATCTCCATGAAGCGTTGTGCACGTCGAACTGCACTTGCCATTGCCCAACGAATGTCGATCAGCTCCATTTCTTCAGGGTCTATCTGATCGTAGTCTTCTTTCGTCAGATTTGTATTCCCGATTTTTCCAGCCACCAACCCTTCGTAGGATTCCAAAACAGATGCCAGAAAGACCATTTGTTGCTTGGCCGACTCCTCATCAAAATTCTGTGCGTTCTTCAGATCTATCACGATATTGCAAGAAAACTTCGCATCAGAATGATTTGCAGAAGACGTAGATCCACTGTGATAACCACTATAGCTTCCACTGCTTGAATTACTTTGACTTTCTTTGCTTGCTGGACAAACATTTTCAGCAGAAAATGCAGTTTTTGGAGAAGTAGCTTTCGGGATCAAACTTTTTGGATAGTACAAATCCAGATTTTGCTGATAAGATGAATTATTAACTTTAAACGTTTTCTTCAGCTCTAGCTCATGACTTTCAAGTTTCTCAATCACCAAATCTGGTTTCAACAATTCAGAAGGAATAGTGTTCTTAAGCATGAGAGCATAATATCTCCACTCCATCTCGTCTGGAAACGAATCGAACAACTTGTCTACTTGCTCATCATCAGAATATCTGATATCATGTCTTGCTAATTCCAGCTTCAGATGACCAAACCTTTCAATCATTTTACACACCGATTCATTTTTAAGACAACCAAACATATCAAACTCTTTCCTAAGAAGTTTCTTTTTATTTTTTACAATCTCTTTGCTTCCAAGACACTTCTTTTCGAGTTTTTCCCATAAGTCTTTAGAATTGGAGTAATCTATCAGCGAAATGATGTCTTCACGCACCGATTGAAACAATAATGCCACACATTTTTGCTCGGCCACAAAACTTTCAATCTCTTCAGCTGATCTTAATGCTTCACCATTCTTCTTTCCTTGGGCATAACCATTCTTCATACTCTTCCAGCAAGGAAAAGCAAATGCCATCAACCAATCTTCGAATTTTGTTGCCCACCTGCTGTAATCTTCTATAGCCATCAGCTTAGGAGGTTTGTTAAATGTTCCAAATGCACTTTCGGACTCCCACGCTTCTTTCTTTCTTTCTTTCGGTGGACTTTTGTTTGCATTGCTTGAAGAAGTATCGTTGTTTCCTGAACTACCCGTGAAAGCATACATATCGCTGAAGGGATTCATGAAAATATCATCCATTTTGATTATACCTGCAAAATCAATCAACACTTAGAAAAAAATTTCGAGATTTTTGAAAAACAGAACCACAAAAATGAACCAATCTGTGCACGTGACAGATAAGCGAACCAAACAGTGTACTAATGAGCGAACCAGAAAGTCTGTTCGAGCGGACCAGACTTTGTCCGTTTGAGCGAATCAGATGTTGTCCGTTCGAGCGGACCAGATTATATCCGTAAAAGCAGACCAGATAATGTCTGTAACAGCGGACCAGCTAATGTTCGTTCGAGCGAACCAGTAAAATTCGTATGAGCGGTCCAGAGAATGATCGTTCGAGCGGACCACGTAGTGTCTGTTCGAGCGGTTCAGAATATTATCGGTCGAGCGGACCAGATAGAACGTATCAGCGGACCAGACTTGTGATGACCGAAAAAGCGGACCACAGTTTTTAACCGATTATTAGTCCGAATTACAATCTGATACTTTCAAGGGTTGTACTACTCTTAATTCCGATCACAATGATATGATTTTCGTTCAATTCCGACCGCTAATTCGTTCCAGATCTAAGTTTGAAAATTCTGTCCGAGAACCGATCACGTTTTTGATAAAATTGAATGAGTTTTACGGTGTTTTAAAGTCTGAAACTGTTACTGATTGTTTAACAACAAGTTTCGCTCAATATACTTGAACTTCAAACCATTTTGTCCGACGAAACTTGTTTAAATCGAAAAAACTAAAAGAGAAAGTGAGTAGAAATGAGATAATAGAGCCGAATCAGCTGATGTAGTATGAGCTCCTCGTCCTGAAGCTCTGATACCACTTGTTGGACCGTGTCGTGTCTCTAAACGATCAGTTGAGAAAGCTCATTCTCACATATAAAGGCGGAATCAGAATATGTAAGATTACAACAGCTTATCCTTTAATCTCCTATCTTTTTATTGCTTTCTTGATGAAATTTTGACAAAGTTTGGCTCCAAGCACACACCTACACCTCTAAGATCCGCTCAAATGAACCTCCTATATATAGTCATGGCTGGTTCGCTTATACGACATGACACAAAAGCGGACCAGACAAAACACTATAAGCGGACCAGACAATTGACACATAAGCGGACCAAACACTACCCTATGAGCGGACCAGACTATATACAATGACATAAAAGCTAACCTACTCATAAAATACATATTTTGACCCCTTGTTGACCAATCTTGACTTCATACTTTTTGTAGACGCAGTCAACAGACATTCCATGCATCAACAGGCGGCGCTGTGGTGGGTGGTGCCGATCGGTGTTTCAGGCGCAGAGAGAGGGAGAGCCGAGCAGAGAGAGAGAGCCGAGCAGAGAGAGAGTAGAGGGAGAAAGAGGCTGAGGAGAGAGGGAGAACCGGCTGTCCGACGGTCGGTATCATTGTCCGGCGGTCGGCGTCTTTGACCGGCAGACATTGCCTTTGTCCGACGAGTTTCACCAGTTTCGGGGTTTTCAAGTAAGTTCCGGGTCAGTTCCAAACTCAGATTTGATGCTCAGTTCTGAGTTGGTTTGGGTCGGGTTCTCGGCACAGCGGACTCAGCTCGGCTACAGGTGATTCAGGTCAGGTATGTTCAACACAAGGTTGTGTTCGGTTCAGAATCAAGGTTTCGGGTTTTGTTTCGGGCTCGGTCAACAACTGACAACAGAAAGTTCGGTTCAGACGGTCCGGGTCACGTCAGATGGTTCGGGTCAAGCAGCTCGGTCAGCTTCAGTTTTGGCTCGGTCAACTCGGGTCAAACCCGGTTGACTCAGTCAACTCAGCGAGTCAACCCGGGTCAACTCAGTCCGCGTTTCGACAGGAAGACTTGGTAAAAACTAATGACACGTTTAGTATTTTCGTGTTTTTTTTATACTTTCGTGATAACGAGCTCGAACCAAACAAAATAACGAAAGAAATAGTTAAAGAGTACTTTGATTTATTATTTCGCTTATAAATTTATGATACGTAATTATTGTTGAGTATTGATTGAATTGTTAAAATATAAAGACAACTTGTGTTGTCGGGGCGTCCAAAAACAGAGGAAACTCTGCCCATTTTTCGAGAAAACCCGTAAAAATAAAACATGTTTTATTGAAAAACGACTTGTATTCGTTTATTAAAATAAATATAATTTATATATTTATTTCAAATAGCAAGCATGAATTCGTTTCTTTTTTTTACAAAATAAATATAGTCGGTATATTTATTTCGAGTATCAAACAATACGAATTCTTTTATAAAATAAATATAGTATATATTTATTTTAAACATGCAACGACTCGATGAATCATTTTGTAAAATAAATATAAACTTTTATATTTATTTCAAACGCCTCAATGGCATACGATATATAATACGAGTTTATTATATATTCTTTTCATAAAACACTCGATACATACACGTACGACATCTCGAGACGGCTAACGCTATTACAACGATATATTTATAAATTTTTATATAAATATTTATATATATTTTAAATCCCTCGAGGACTAAGTCCTTCCAAGACTTATTAGTTTTACCAACAATAAGCGAGACTTAACAAGTATAACTTAATCATTTTTATTAAGTTAACAACTTACCGTCATATCATTCGGTCAACGATTCGGTAGAGCTCGGTAACACGTAGATTAGTTACCGCTTTTGATTAGAAACTTATAAGATATTCCGTGTTAGGAATATTGTAGAATGCACGCTAGCAAGTCAAGTCTTGGAAACGACATCACGAAGTCGTAATTAGCTAGCTTTGCACAGGAATATTCAGGTGAGTTCATAACCCCACCTTTTATGGTTTTACATTTTTATAAATGTTTTCGGGGTGGAAAGACATGCACATTCTACAAAACATTCAAAGTGTTCAATAAACATGAATTACATATTTCTAAACCATTATACAAACAAGTTTTTAACTAACACAAATGGTTTACGAAAGGTTTATGATAATTATACCGGTTTTTCAAACAAAGCGTATTTTTGTAAAGTGCATACAACGCTTACTTGTTTTCTAAATTGGGGAAATGATGAGTACAAAAAAAACATTCAAGTGAAACATTCAAGTGAAACATTCTAGATCATGTCTCGAATAGGGTACCATAAGCACCATTAATCAACGTATACATTCAGACCGCGGAACAAAAGGTTAGATCTAATGGGTTTCAGGCAACCCCACTCTTGATCTACTTCTACCAATGAGTGCTTCTGTGTCTTAGTCAAAGTCGACAAAAATGCCTAGGTTTGGTGGCTTCCTATGTCGTGACACATGTTAGTGGCCTTGCAAACCACTAGCGATCTCATACATTCAAACAGTCAAAGTGCTCGGTTGCGAGATACATTCAAACATTCATAGTGCTCGGTGGCGAGATACATTCAAACATTCATAATACTCATTTACAAGATACATTCAAACATTCATAGTACTCATTTACAAGCTACGTTTTACAAGATACATTCAAACATTCATAATACTCATTTACAGATACATTTTATGAGTTACAGACTATGTTTTCATTCAAGTATTTAAACATTCAGTACAAAACATTCACAATACTTTTGGATTCGTTTTCTCAACAATACTTCAAAAACCGGTTATTCAAAAGGATTTATTTCAAATCTTTTACAAACAAACTATGAACTCGCTCAACTTTATGTTGATTTTTCGCATGTTTCTTTCTCAGGTTACAGTTCTAAGACAAGGCACGGTTGGAATAGGAGAACCATGGAGAGTCGAGTACTTAGTGGCGTTCATTTTCTAAAGGACTTAGACTATTTGCTTCCGCTGTGCAATGAAGATACCAGTCCAGTCACGCCAACGCTCTGATATTTTGGGGTGTGACAGATTGGTATCAGAGCTATAGGTTACAGCGAATAGGGTTCTCTGTAGAGATACCTAGGCTCTAACCTCATATTTCTCTAGGGACTTAGATTATTAAAATGTTATACAGAACGCCTAGTACTCGAATATGGTCTCCAACCGTTGCCGAAAAACAAACAGTCAAAAGTTTTGTTTCCCAACATACGCTAAAGTGGTGTTTTACACACGATACATAAAACAGTCGCATACAGCACACGAAACTCTGAGAGTTTAGGAAACATGCATGTAAGACCTTCGGAAACTTATGTTGAAGTTCATTAAAGGTCATCACGTAGGAACTGTAAATATTAATTCGGGCACACACAATTATACATATTGCCTATGATGTTTTAACTTCCCGAGCAGGCAGCCTACGCATAACGAAACGCTAGTGCACGAGAATACATAAAACCCAAATTTTACGTCAACAGATGTCGGAGTGCATCACATTCTACGCAAAACAAAACGCTAGTGCACAGGTATACGTGAGACTTAAGCTATACATCAACGGAGGTTGAAGTACGTCACATGCGACTATCGATCAGGAGGCGGCAGTGGGCACGCGATCCTGCAAACGACACGAGTCATGCTAAGGAAAAGACGCAAGTCACCGTATCCCCCTATCTTATTAACGACGAATACGCTATGGTAATGTCACCTAACAACTGGTCGTCACATAAAACCCCAGGTAAAGTCCTTAAATTTCTTTTATTGAAATTTCGACTTTCACACTTACTGAGTAGATTTTCGTATCTCTACTCCTCTTAATGGTCATTGTATCACAATCATTTCCGTCAGTATAGCGAATACTCATTTGCTTCGTTTCTTGAAAATTCATATGATACGCATGCATCGTTTGTTACGCATGTGGTTTCGTTTCGAATAAGCGTTTCATCAAAGTTCAAATATTATTTCGCTAAATCTAATTTTTGATTCGTGATTCGAATGACCCGCGTTATTGAAATTGTTGGCTTCCTTGTTATCAATTCAACACATTTTCTTGAAAATTCCTTTCTTTTTCAAGTTGCATACATGGTATTTCGTTGTGACCATGCCAAAAGTTTTCTTGACAATACATGTATTTATTGTCGGCTTGCGCCGAAATCAAATTCAATTGTTTGAACTAAGTTCATTACACATATTCAATTCAAGACATCATATGATGTATTGGAAACATCATATTCAAATTCGTTTTAACAAGCGTTTCATTGTTCTGAGTCGTAGTAGAATTGTTTGGTCTACGACTCCATTAAGTCGTTTGTGATTTCGACACCTTGTGGTGTCAGTATAAACTTGTAGCTTGAGCTAATCATGATTGAGCGTTTTATGCAAAACACAGGTGATACTTGTTCGATCGCCGCTATATTTGAATTGTTTCATTCACTACGACACCTTGTGGCGTCGGTAGAACTTGCAACTTGGGCTGATCATGATTGAGCGTTTCATGCAAACTATTACATTTGAGCTTGTTGAAATCTAAATTCATTTATTGGATGCAATCATTTCTAGAATTCATTTGTATCTTGTGATACATCCTTGAATTCACATCATTCGAATTAGTATTGATTCGACTTCATGATAATTCACTTTGGTACTATTCGTATTTTCTACGCATAACGTAACTCTAAGGAGTTAACGTAGTCCAAATTTCGAGGACGAAATTTTATTAACAGGGGGAGAATGTGACAACCGGTAATTTACGCCCTTAATTACGTGATTAACAGGTGATTACGCGATAATAAATAGTGTTTACGATGCTAACTAACTTAACCAGGCCCTTGGAATGCCCAGGAACGTTTGTTCAGCTATACAGTACGCGTATGAAGATTCGCGTGGAATCTACAGAACAACAAATGACAACGGACTGAAACCGTACGAAATACTGACGACACCGACAAATATGGGTGTTACACGAATATTTTTATGTTTATGGAGTTTAGGTTGCAATATCGGGTCTCGTAGGAATTACGGGCCACGTACACATGAGATGGGCTTGTGGGCCCTGGGCCCAAGCCCAAAACCCACAAGCCTAAACTTGCACATAATATATTAGATCGTCCCTTAAAAATCTTATTAAGATTTATGAAAATCTAAACAAGATTCACATAATCTTGCAAAATCTTTGCAAAAGATTGATGTATCAAAGATTTGAAACACAAAATCTATACAAGATCTGTACAAGATATTGCCAAATCTCTACAAGAGATTTCCAAAATCACATCAAATATCTGAAAAATCTTTATAAATCTTTTCAAGAAATCTTGGCTCAAAGGATGAAACTTCTAACCTAAATGTAACCTTGTTGCACATGAGACAATAACCTTTCATTTCAATATAAATCTCAACTCTACATTCCCTCTTATGGCACACATAAACTCAGATGAAGAAAACCTTCTACACCCTCCCCTCTCTCTCTCGATTTCAAATAGGCAGACAACATAATCATTCACTCTCCTTGCTCATAATACACACACATGAACACAACACAACATTCACTACTTCACTTCCCCTCCCTCTCGATCTATCTACTGCAACAAATATTACACCATATTCTCAACCAAAAGCAAACAATCAAACACATACATCCTGCCCCCCCTCTTACGAGCAACAGCAACCCCCCCCCCCCCCCTTCTGTTAATCGGCCGACCACCACCATCTTATGGTGGTGGCGGACTTCAGCAGCAGCAACACCACCACCACAGGCGGCGGCGCTGTGGTGGGTGGTGCCGATCGGTGTTTCAGGCGCAGAGAGAGGGAGAGCCGAGCAGAGAGAGAGAGCCGAGCAGAGAGAGAGTAGAGGGAGAAAGAGGCTGAGGAGAGAGGGAGAACCGGCTGTCCGACGGTCGGTATCATTGTCCGGCGGTCGGCGTCTTTGACCGGCAGACATTGCCTTTGTCCGACGAGTTTCACCAGTTTCGGGGTTTTCAAGTAAGTTCCGGGTCAGTTCCAAACTCAGATTTGATGCTCAGTTCGGAGTTGGTTTGGGTCGGGTTCTCGGCACAGCAGACTCAGCTCGGCTACAGGTGATTCAGGTCAGGTATGTTCAACACAAGGTTGTGTTCGGTTCAGAATCAAGGTTTCGGGTTTTGTTTCGGGCTCGGTCAACAACTGACAACAGAAAGTTCGGTTCAGACGGTCCGGGTCACGTCAGATGGTTCGGGTCAAGCAGCTCGGTCAGCTTCAGTTTTGGCTCGGTCAACTCGGGTCAAACCCGGTTGACTCAGTCAACTCAGCGAGTCAACCCGGGTCAACTCAGTCCGCGTTTCGACAGGAAGACTTGGTAAAAACTAATGACACGTTTAGTATTTTCGTGTTTTTTTTATACTTTCGTGATAACGAGCTCGAACCAAACAAAATAACGAAAGAAATAGTTAAAGAGTACTTTGATTTATTATTTCGCTTATAAATTTATGATACGTAATTATTGTTGAGTATTGATTGAATTGTTAAAATATAAAGACAACTTGTGTTGTCGGGGCGTCCAAAAACAGAGGAAACTCTGCCCATTTTTCGAGAAAACCCGTAAAAATAAAACATGTTTTATTGAAAAACGACTTGTATTCGTTTATTAAAATAAATATAATTTATATATTTATTTCAAATTGCAAGCATGAATTCGTTTCTTTTTTTTTACAAAATAAATATAGTCGGTATATTTATTTCGAGTATCAAACAATACGAATTCTTTATAAAATAAATATAGTATATATTTATTTTCAACATTCAACGACTCGATGAATCATTTTGTAAAATAAATATAAACTTTTATATTTATTTCAAACGCCTCAATGGCATACGATATATAATACGAGTTTATTATATATTCTTTTCATAAAACACTCGATACATACACGTACGACATCTCGAGACGGCTAACGCTATTACAACGATATATTTATATATTTTTATATAAATATTTATATATATTTTAAATCCCTCGAGGACTAAGTCCTTCCAAGACTTATTAGTTTTACCAACAATAAGCGAGACTTAACAAGTATAACTTAATCATTTTTATTAAGTTAACAACTTACCGTCATATCATTCGGTCAACGATTCGGTAGAGCTCGATAACACGTAGATTAGTTACCGCTTTTGATTTGAAACTTATAAGATATTCCGTGTTAGGAATATTGTAGAATGCACGCTAGCAAGTCAAGTCTTGGAAACGACATCACGAAGTCGTAATTAGCTAGCTTTGCACAGGAATATTCAGGTGAGTTCATAACCCCACCTTTTATGGTTTTACATTTTTATAAATGTTTTCGGGGTGGAAAGACATGCACATTCTACAAAACATTCAAAGTGTTCAATAAACATGAATTACATATTTCTAAACCATTATACAAACAAGTTTTTAACTAACACAAATGGTTTACGAAAGGTTTATGATAACTATACCGGTTTTTCAAACAAAGCGTATTTTTGTAAAGTGCATACAACGCTTACTTGTTTTCTAAATTGGGGAAATGATGAGTACAAAAAAAACATTCTAGATCATGTCTCGAATAGGGTACCATAAGCACCATTAATCAACGTATACATTCAGACCGCGGAACAAAAGGTTAGATCTAATGGGTTTCAGGCAACCCCACTCTTGGCCTACTTCTACCAATGAGTGCTTCTGTGTCTCAGTCAAAGTCGACAAAAATGCCTAGGTTTGGTGGCTTCCTATGTCGTGACACATGTTAGTGGCCTTGCAAACCACTAGCGATCTCATACATTCAAACAGTCAAAGTGCTCGGTTGCGAGATACATTCAAACATTCATAGTGCTCGGTGGCGAGATACATTCAAACATTCATAATACTCATTTACAAGATACATTCAAACATTCATAGTACTCATTTACAAGCTACGTTTTACAAGATACATTCAAACATTCATAATACTCATTTACAGATACATTTTATGAGTTACAGACTATGTTTTCATTCAAGTATTTAAACATTCAGTACAAAACATTCACAATACTTTTGGATTCGTTTTCTCAACAATACTTCAAAAACCGGTTATTCAAAAGGATTTATTTCAAATCTTTTACAAACAAACTATGAACTCGCTCAACTTTATGTTGATTTTTCGCATGTTTCTTTCTCAGGTTACAGTTCTAAGACAAGGCACGGTTGGAATAGGAGAACCATGGAGAGTCGAGTACTTAGTGGCGTTCATTTTCTAAAGGACTTAGACTATTTGCTTCCGCTGTGCAATGAAGATACCAGTCCAGTCACGCCAACGCTCTGATATTTCGGGGTGTGACAGAAAAAGGCTTGGACGAATTAGATCTTTATTGATTGTAATCGTTTGAATATAATCAATAAAGATCGGGTTTATAGAGATTTCTGTTTCTACTCATTTTCTGTTTAATCTGATCATGGGGATTCCGCACTCTAGGTTTGATCGACGATTCCGCACTCTACAAATCACGGTGTAAACATAACATACAAGCATTCATTGAATAACACGTATAACATGCAGAGCGGTTAGCATATAAAAAGTGTTTGCGTTGTGTGTCAATGTGATTTGATATAGGTAACGTATGTAACACCCAAAAGTGTGTTAAGCAAAAAGGGATCGAGTATACTCACAGTTCGTGTTAAATAAATAACACAGTCTCGGATTAAAGGGAGCGCTGGAGAGTTAGCCTGATCATAGTACGACAGTATAAGTGTTGAACAGTGCGTTAAATAGTGTCGAGTGAGACAGATGGTGGTTCGGTCGGATGACCATCCGGACGGATGACCATTCGGTCGGAGGGTCGTTCGACTGAATGAATGTGTTTGTGAAAAGCGTTGAACTTTGAAGTTTTCGTTGTAGCATTTTGAAAAGTGAGAAATATCTCTATGTGTCTAGCCATCCGATCGGATGGTCATCCGGACGAATGGCCGTTCTATCGGATGGTGATTCGTTTTAGTGGAAGTTTCAAGGAACTACGTCTCCTGTCCGGATAGTCATTCGATCAGATGGTCGTCCGATTGGATGACTATTCGTTTGGAAGCTGATGTTCTTTGAAGTTTTGCAAAAATTGATTAAGTGTTGAACTTGTAAAAAGGACTGTCACCTGACCGGATTGTCGTTCGATCAGATGGTGGTCCGATCGGATGGCAATTCGATCCAGCAACTGTTTGTTTGAAACTTTTGGAAAAACCTTCAAGTTAAAAAAAAGTTTGCGGTTTGACGGAGACAGTATGACAGCGTGTTAAACAACGGAAATCCCATCAAGTCTAACTCGTCCGGTCGGATGGGAATCACCCTATTCGATCTGAACCAGCTGTTCTTGACGGAGTTCATGTTCAACCCGTGAATCGGTCGTCTCTTCGATAGTAATTCGTTCTCAGACCGGTTCTCTACTAGAGAATGAGTGGAGAGCCCGAACGAGTTCAGATTCTTTTGAGCGAAAGAGTGTAAAGAAGTTTAAACTAGTTTGAAAAATGTTTAGATCTAGGTGAAATCAGTGTTTAAACATTGTAGAAATCCTTTAGATCTGAGTTGTTCTTGGTGAGATGAGATCATACTCCGGTGTTCATATGAACCCGTGATGACGTCACTCTAAAATAGCTCAAATCAGGTGGATTTCATGGTGAAATTATGAGATTTGTTGGTGAAGATGATGAGAGTGTATGTGTAGATGATAGAAGTACAAGATTTGGAGTGAAAACTTACAAGAATCGCGAGGAATCGGGAGAAAAAGGCCTGAGAACACGTTAGGTCGGAGGGAGCTGTCACATCATAAACAGTGATGTGACAGGAGGGGTATTTATAGTGAGAGAGAAAGGAAGGTGGTTCAGGTTAAGTGGGTCGGAGGGCCTTTTGATCGGACGGCCATCCGATCGGATAGTCCTCCGGTCGGATGATCATTCGATTGAACGGTCGTTCGATCGGATGGCGCGTGCGAGTTAGTTTCCGACACCCGTTTCGTGCGTTGAGCGTTGCGATGCGTTTTAGCGAGTTGCGAGTAAGCGATGCGATAGTTTTAAACAATAGTTACACAAATATCATAACTAACATACAACATCATAAGTAACCTTGCGTTTAGCGTTTGTGATTAGATTGCGTTGCGAGAGAGTTGCGATTGCATTTTCGAATAACACCGTTAACACATAAATAAACATGCACAAGTAACACATAATAACACACACACATAAACAATACCAATAACTGTGATTCGAGTTGCGATGCGATAACGATGGGATAGCGTTAAGTATATTAGCCTTTAATTACGTTTATCGCTTCGTTACTTCATAATTTACAAATCGTAAACAAAGATAGCATAACTAACATATATTGATTATCGAGTCAGAGAGTGCAAGCAATAATTAAGTAAGAAAAGATAGGCCTAATTAGCAATCTTTTCTTCATTTGACTTTGACTTCAAAAGTCGGGTTGTTACAGCCTCCCCTACTTTAGGGAATTTCGTCCCGAAATTAAGGCGCAGGCGTAATGAATAGATGTGGATATTTAGCCTTCATATCACTTTCGAGTACCCAGGTGAACTCGGCGCCGCGTTTGCCTTCCCAGCGAACCTTCACTATGGGAATGCGTGAGCGTCGTAGTTTCTTGGTTTCTCGATCCATGATCTCGACTGGTTTCTCCATGAAGTGTAATGTTTCGTCCACTTGTAGATCCTCAAGTGGTACATGTAAATTCTGCTCAGCAAGACACTTTTTGAGGTTCGAGACATGGAAAGTCGGGTGGCCGTTGCTGAGTTCCTCCGATAATTCGAGTCTGTAGGCTTTGCCAATTCTTTCCAGAATCTTAAAGGGTCCAACGTATCGAGGCGCGAGCTTTCCATTCTTGCTGAATCGGATCACCCCCTTCCAGGGTGAAACCTTTAGGAGTACGTGATCGCCAACGTCAAATTCAAGGGGCTTGCGGCGTTTATCGGCGTAACTCTTTTGACGACTCCGAGCTTTCAACAGATTGTCCCGTATCTGGAGGATCTTATCAGTCGTTTCTTGCAATAACTCAGGACCGGTAATGTGCACATCTCCGATCTCGTGCCATACAATAGGTGATCGACATTTTCTTCCATACAATGCCTCAAATGGTGTCATTTGAATGCTAGAATGATAACTTTTCTTGTACAAGAATTCGACCAAAGGTAAATGCGCATACCAATTACCACCAAAATCTATGACACACGAGCGAAGCATGTCTTCAAGGGTACGAATCGTGCGTTCAGTCTGACCACCGGTTTGGGGATGGAAAGCGGTACTTAGATTAAGAGTAGTACCGAGAGAATATTGGAACGTTTCCAAAAGACGCTAGGTAAACCGACCATCGCGGTCAGAGATGATATCACGAGGTGTCCCATGTCAACAAATGATTTCGTCGGTGTAGATCCGTGCTAAACGTTCTACCTTAAAGTCTTCTCGTATTGGCAGAAAATGAGCAGATTTTGTAAGACAATCAACAATAACCCAAATGCTACCTGATGGCGTTCGTGGAAGTTTCGTTATGAAGTCCATAGCTATACTCTCCCATTTCCACATGGGGATCTCGGGTTATACGAGTAAGCCAGAGGGTCTTTGCTGTTCAACCTTGACTTTCGAACAAGTCAGGCACTTCGAAACATAGATAGTGATATCCTTCTTCATTCCAGGCCACCTGTAACACCCCGTGTTTCGGAAGTCAAAGTCAAAGTCAAGGTTGAAGTCAAAGGAAGAAAAGATTGCTAATTGCAATCTACCTCACCTTGCTCAATTCCTGTTTTGACTTCTTTGACTCGTAATTAGTCTATTTTGTTTTCGCTTTAGTTGTATTATGTGGAGTATCTATTAATAATCGCATAGTAACCGCTATTTATCGCTTGATTAATCGCTTTATCGCTATCGCAATCGCACTCGCAACTCGAATTACGCATTTTGGTTATTGTTATACGTGTGTGTGTGTGCCTTATGTGTTACGTGTGCATGTTTATTTATGTTATGTGTGGTAATCAAACGAAACGCAATCGAACTCAATCGCAATCGAATCGCAAACGCTAAACGGATACGAAGTAAGGATGCTTGTATATTGATATAGTAGTTGGGATTAAAAGTAATTTGACTAGGAAACTTTATTACATCGAAACGCTCGCGATCGCAATCAAAACAGCAAAACTCGTCGCACCGAACACTCAAACAAGGTGACTGATCGACCAGGCGATCAGTCGATCGACCAGCCGATCGATCGAGCAGCCGCTCGATCGGACAGCTGTTCGATCGGACTGCCTAAACGATCGACCAGCCCCTCTCCACTCATTTCCACTTTGGGAAACAATATAAATACCCCTTGTCACTCTCATACTTTCCAATTTTGGCAACTGACGTCCGACCAGCGCTCTAACCTTGCTTTTTCTTCGATTTCTCGCGATTCCGGTAAGATCTCGTCCTAAATCTTGTACTTCCTTAACCTACACGCACTCCTACACCTTTCTATCTTTTGAATCTTAACTTTTAACTGTGAAATCATCAAGATTCAAGGTGTTCTAGGGTGACGTCATCATGTGTTCTTGAAGAAGTCCATGTTTTGACCTCAATCGACCAAGAACAACTTAGATCTAACCGATTTCCACATAAACAAACAGAGATCTTTCATAGATCTAAACACATTCACAATGAAAAGGATTGAAAGATGGTTTTCCAACTTTCTTTCAACTCTTTTACACTCAATGCACTCAAAACCGATAGAATCGGAGCTTGTGCCGACTTACTACTCATTCTTATGGTTGTGATGGTTCAAGATCTGGATTCTATTCACGAGACTACCGATTCCGGGTTAAACATGAAACATCGTCTCGAACCGTCAACTGACCGGGTTTGGGTGATTCCTGACCAATCAGGAGTACCAAGTAGTGACGAGGTTTCTGTTGCTTAACACATTATCAAAACATCTCGATAAAATGACAAACAATCAAAACAACCAAGTGTAAGACGAACAGGATGACCAGGACGGAGTACCGTCCGATCGGACTGCTGTCCGATCGAACAGCCAATCCGAACGGCTGGCCAAACCGAACGACTTGCACCTTGGGTTCCGCACTTAACCATTTTTGCCCAACATTTGAAGTCTGAATGTTGAACGAATTGTTGTCTGATCGGACTACCATCCGATCGAATTGCCATTCTAATCATGAGACATTTAAACTTCCCCACTTAAACAATTTTCAACATGTTCAATGCACAAAGGATGCCACCCGATCGAACAACCGTCCGATCGAGTGACAACCTGCTGTGAACTTGTTCTCGTTGAAGTGCCCAACCTATCGGATTATCGCCCGATCGAACGGTCATTCGATCGATCGACCTGAAAGGTAGATATACTTCTATGTTTTCAAAATGCTACAACGAAAACTTCAAAAGTCAAGCCATCATACACAAACACATCCTTCTCAAAGGAAGAAACAATCCACTCGAACGGCCATCCGACCGGACGACCGTCCGAACGGACTGTCACTCGCACGATCGGCCGTCCGATCGGACTACCATCCGATCGAACTACTGATCGACCCAATCTTCACTTGTTCCATTTTATGCGTCGCTTATCGTTATGCTATCAATCTGTTCAGGCTAACCCTACTCTCTAGCGCTCCCTTCAATCCATCAACCGCTGTGAGTATACTCGATCCCTTTTTGCTTTATGCACTTTTGGGTGTTACATACGTTACTTATACAAAATCACATCGAAGACACTACGCAATACTTTAATCGCTAACCAATTACCGCATGTTATACGTGGCTTAATGAATGCTTATTTGTTATGTTTACTCATGGAATGTTGTCTACCTGCCTTAGCAACGATAGTACTATTAGTTTGGAGTCAGCACCCGTTCACTCGGGGGTTGTTAAGGACAATTACCTACATGGCTCACAGTGGTGAGTATGTATCGCGAACTGCCTTGGGCAGTCAACCCGCAGTCATTGGTACCGATAGGTTCATGTCAATAACTAACATGCCTCATTTCACTCTGTGTACGTGCTGGTTATGCGTAACGCTTTCAAACTCTATATGTTATTATCAAACTTGTATGCTCACCTTTACACTATGTGTATTGACTTTTACTTTAACGTATGTGACAGGTGCTTAGGATTTTTACATGCTTTGTGTACTGGTGATGAAATCGAGGCTAGGGACGGAGTCCTAGAAACCAATAAATAAACAATTGTCTGTAATAAAAATCTGAGTTGTCGGAACAGAACAATTTGACTAGATCTTTCTGTTATAATTACATTATCATTTATGACATGGTATGGGACGTGTTACTTTAATATATTTGGTATGAAACTTCTGGACAATCTGTTTCGCTCAATGCCATGCCCTGATGTTTCCGCCATCGGTTGGGGTGTGACACCACCAATACCGAAGACGAAGGTCATGGTACATCTTGTCAGCACCGGGATGAATGGAATATCGCGACTTGTGGGCTTCAGTCAATAATATCTCCTGAAGGTTATTGCGACTTGAAATCCAGATGCAATTGAGATAGTAATAGATACCGTTCGATTTGGTGACAAGCTGGGTTTCAGCACCACCATTCCTCATTTCCTCTTTCAAGGTATTCTCAATGAAGCAGGCGTACTGAGCGTCACGAATTAGAGCTTTGAGATCGTGCTGGGCTTGGGTATTACTTATGCTATGCAAATAGCTTCGTCGGCTGAGAGCGTCGACAACGACATTTGCTTTGCCAGGGTGGTAACAAATCTCACAGTCGTAATCGTTAAGAAGTTCAACCCATCGGTGTTGGCGCATATTCAGTTCCTTTTGGTTCAAGATATGTTGCAGCCTCTTATGGTCAGTGAAGACCGTACACTTGGTACCGTAAAGGTAGTGTCGCCAAATATTCAACGCAAAAACAACTGCACCAAGCTCAAGATCGTGGGTTGTATAGTTCTTCTCGTGGATTTTGAGCTGATGAGAGGTGTACGCGATAACCTTATCCCGTTGCATAAGCACACAACCGAGACCGAGGTAAGAGGCATCGCAATAGACTACGAAGTCATCGTTTCCGTCGGGTAACGCGAGGATAGGAGCATTGCAGAGCATATGCTTGAGAGTTTGAAAGGTAGTCCCTTGTTCAGTTCCCCAAACAAAAGGCTCGTCTTTATGTGTCAAAGAGGTAAGCGGAACAGCGATTTTCGAGAAATCAGCGATGAATCGACGGTAATAGCCCGCCAATCCGAGGAACGAATGAACTTCAGACGGGGATTTTGGTGTAACCCAGCTCTTAACAGCTTCAATCTTCGCGGGATCTGATGTCGAGTCAAAAGGAGTCATATATTATATAGTTTGTGTTGAATTTTATATATTAAATCCATACGTGTTATATACTTATTATGTGTTGATGTTCATGGTGTAATAGGTGACTCGACAAGTTCCGCGTCACGAAAGGATTTAGTAACGTTTGCCGCGTAAATCTAGGATGGGCTTATCATGGACCGTGAAAGGAATTGGGCTGCCAAACCAGAAATATCTCCAACCAACATATTTACGTGAAGTCCTAGGGCCGTCCGTATATCAACTCGGGACAAAAGGAACAATACATGGCGAAGTAGTTAGATTGTTACATGTGTGAAGTGGGAGGACTAATATTGCAATTATGGAAAAGTTACATTAAATGTGCAACATATCACGACAAAAAGGAAAAAATGAGGATTCTTTTGTCAGGCATGTTGACCGAGTAATTTATGTTGACCGAGCATATAGATTTTTTTCCACCGTTCCATTTAATTCTTGATTTGGGCCGACATATGGATATTGGGCTTGGACTTTGATCACGTGGACTTGAGAGGGGCATGACGGCTGAATTAATATAAGTTAATATAAGGCTAGAGGGTATGGTGATGGTCCTCCAAGGGAGGATGATCCGCCACGTAGACGCCACGTCATAGTCCTCCCAAGGATGGTCCATCCCACAAAACTAGAGGGTATGGGAGGATGATCCTACCCCACCACTTTTTTTTTAATTTCTATGCCCTATGTACAAGTATTGAAGCCTAATGTACAAGTCACTAACACAAACAAACAAACAAAGGGGGCCCACATTGGAGGATCGTCCTGAACGTCCATTCTTCAACGTTGAAGACGGGGACGGAGCTCGACGGTGGGGGGCGGGATGGGGCGACACCGGCGCCGAACCAAGACGGGGGTGGGGGACGGTTGCATACCGTCTAGCCTAAAGGGTGTCGCAACTTTTAGAAAAAAGGAGGAGAGGAGGAGACGGCTGAGTTGATCGCAAGAAGAGAGGGCACGCGCGGAAGGCAGGCGCCTTTTGGCTGCTGTGTACGGTTCAAGGCATGAACGTTTAGGTGGCTTTCTTCAAGAGTATGGTTCATAGGGTTTGATACTTTTCTTAATTTTATTCATGATTGCATTTGTTTTTGACATTGACAACGTTGTTAAACAATTTGATGTGTTGGTTTCTTTGAACTATTTTTATGTGTTTCGAGTGCTTACTTTACAACTTGCTCGGTTGATGACAAAACATTGTAGCTCGTTGGGTGACATAGAGTAGGTTGACTCACACTATTAAATAGGGTAATTGAACTGTAAAAGATCTGATGACAAAGCCCTATTTTTATTACCACTTAAATTAACCGACTTTTCAGCACCATGTCTATGTGGTGTCCAATTAATGATTAAATTGAGTTTTGTGTAAACCTATAATCTGAAACTTGGAGGACATTACCTTTATCTTTTTGCTTGTGGCTTCTTCCCGGATGAACGATTACTTTGTTTTTCATTAAACTTTGCTTGCGGATTCTTTTTAACTGGTAAAGCTTGACCACTTGTGTTGAATTCTTGGTAAACGTTTTTTATATTTGAATTATTTGTCGTTTATCAAGCGTATTGGCGATATACTTGCATCGTTAGCGGGTTGGTAAATTGGTGGGTAGTTGACATAAATAAAGGGATTATTAGGTTGTATGGTGAATCTTAAAAACTATCCCTAATAATTAATCAAATTCATTAATTCCGAGGCCATGTCTATGTGGTGTTATGAATCTGTAAACGAGTTTTTGTGTTAAACTTGTAATCGAGATTCTGGGTGGTAGTTGCTTTTCTTTAATATATAATAATTCTCTAGTTAAACACTAACCACATATTCCCCGTGGATACGGGGACTTACGCTATCTACGTAGTTTAATTAGGTTTTTGATTGACTCTAACGACAGTCATCAGGATCGACGTGTATTCCTTGACTATTGATGATGTGACCGAGTAATTGAACCTCCTCTAGCCAAAATTCACATTTAGAGAACTTGGCATAGAGTCGATTCCCTTGGAGTAATTCGAGAACCAAACGTAGATGTTGCGCGTGTTCGGCTTTCAATTTCGAATAGATAAGGATATCAACGATGAACACGATGACGAAGCGGTCGAGAAAGGGCTTACACACACGATTCAGCAAATCCATGAAAACCGCGGGTGCGTTGGTTAAACCAAAGGGCATAACGACGAATTCATAATGGTCGTAATGGGTTCGGAAAGCGGTTTTAGGTATATCTTCCTCCGGAATTCATAACTGATGGTAACCTGAGCGTAAATCGATCTTCGAGAAACATGCAGCACCTTGCAATTGGTCGAATAAATCGTCAATTCGAGGCAGGGGATAGCGATTCTTGATAGTAAGCTTATTTAATTCCCGATAGTCGATGCACATCCGGAACGATCCATCCTTCTTTTTGACGAAAAGGACAGGTGCGCCCCAAGGAGAGGTGCTAGGGCGAATAAAACCTTTATCAAGCAATTACTCGAGTTGACTCGAAAGTTCACGCATTTCAGACAGAGCGAGGCGATAGGGAGATTTAGCAACTGGATTGGCTCCAGGAATGAGGTCAATACGGAAATCAATATCACGACTCGGGAGTAAACTAGGTAAATCGCCAGGAAAGATAGCAGGAAAATCACGTATCGCAGGCACCTTATCCATTGCCTTCTTTTCCTTTTCCTCCGCTACTACGATGTGCGCCAAGAAAGTTTTGTATTCCTTCCATAGATACTTGCTCTCTTGTATGAACGACATGAGTTTGAGTTCCTTAGAAGATACTTCGCCATAGACGCAGAGATGATCACCATTTGCGAGCGACAAACGAATCATTTTATCAAAGCAAACGACTTCAGCATGATTTTCGTGAAGAAAATCCATGCCTACTATGATATCAAAACTACCAAGCTGCATCGGGATAAGATCGATAGGGAAGACGCGATTGTTGAGTTCAAGCGTACAATCACGGAGAATAGAATTAACAGTGACAGTTCTTCCAGTGGCAACTTCTACGTCGAACGTCGTAGGGAGATTAGCGCGTTTACGTTTTAGGAGCTTTTCGAATTCTAACGATACGAAACAGTTATCGGCTCCAGTATTAAATAAACACGAAGCATATATACCGTTGACAAGAAACGTACCATTAACCACGTTGTTGTCCGTTTGTGCCTGGCGGACATTGATGTTGAATGCACGTCTGCAGGCTGCTTGTTGTTGTGCTGGTTGCTGCTGCTGAGGCTGCTGCTGTTGATGTTGTTGCGGCGCTGGTTGCTGCTATAGCTCTTGCTTCACCACTCTGTTTGGGCATACATTTGCAAAGTGGTTAGGATCACCACATGCAAAGCAGGCTCTTGCGTGAGCAGCGGGAGCAGGAGCTGCTTGTTGTCCCTGAGGAGCGGGAAGAGGAGCTAGCAGTGCAGGAGCTTGAACTAGAGCTTGAGCTTGACGGGGACCAGTACAGAAGTTGGCAGTAAAGTGGCCATAAAGGTTGCAGTGAACACAAAATCGACAAGTGATCCCAACAGGAAGATGATAAGTACAAGTAGGGCACAGAGGGTGCGGACCAGTGTATGCACATTTTGCGCGAGGTGCATTGGTCATGGGTGCTGCTACTTGGCGGTTCTGGGGCTGGGGTTGGGCAGGTACAGCATTGGGAGGAGCGGTGGTGACAACACAGTTCTTGTTGTTGTTGTTCTTGCGCTTGCGGCGTGAAGACTTGGAAGCTTGAGTTGCGGCGGTTTCAGAGGCAGGATAAGCGGTAACTTGATGGAGACTTTTGGTGGTATTCTTGAAGTAACCAGCCCTAACTCGCTTGTCATTGATTTCTGTAGTGAGTAGATAAGTCTCTTTGGTGGTTGTCGTCTTGGCGGCTTGCACGAAATCAGCAACACAATCCGGTAAAGCACGGATGTATTTCTTGATAGTTATGTCAGGAGTTGAGCAAAAAGGGATTGAGTATACCCATAGTACGTGTTAAATAAATAACACAGTCTTGGATTGAAGGGAGCGCTAGAGAGTTAGCCTGATCACAGTACGACAACATATGTGTTGAACAGGGCGTTAAACAGTGTCGAGTAAGACGGATGGTGGTACGGTCGGATGACCGTCCGGATGGATGGTGATGTGTGCAAAATGCAACATATAAATTACAACAAATCTGGCATAAAACTAACCCTTTTTTTAGTACTAATGTTGGAAAAAGTGTGTTTTTGTCTTCCTTTTGTATTTATATGATTAAATGAGCTCAAATAAATAAAAGAAGCAAAAAAGGCAGCTAAATCTAAAATAAATACAAGAAAAGGAATAAACGTGGCATGCCCGATCCCTCGACAGCATCCTCCCAAGCAAAAACAAGAGAACAAAAGGCTGAACACGCCCCGTGCTTAATGAGCATGGGGGTGTGCCCAAGTGTCTGCAGAAAAAACAAAGTTATAGAAGCTTCTATCACCCACAACGGGGGCGTGTCCAACGGACATGGGGCCGTGGTCAACTCTAAGATTCGCAGAATCTAGGAAAATCTTGATAGTACAGATACGCTTCTGCACACGGGGTTGTGCCCAGCGGACACGGGGGCGTGGTCAACTAATGCAGACAAACTGCATTTAATGAAGAAAGAGAAGATGGATGGACACGGGGCCGTGCCCAATGGACACGGGGCCGTGTCCGAGCTTCTGTGCAGGCTATAAATAGGGATGCTTGGCTCATTTGCAAACCATCCCTTGGCAAACCACCTCTCTCCCACTTCACCCACACACCACCACAACACCACCATCCACCACCATCATCCATCATCCATCATAGAGTGTGTGTAGTAGTCTCGGGATCCAAGATTGATAGTAAGAGTTCTTGACAATCAAAGGCCATGTTTGCCTAAGTCTCTTACATCACTTGGTGAAGACAAGCATTTAGTGTAATACTTTTTATTTTTAATCTTTTCGCACTTTTTATTTGGTTATGTATTAATGACTTTAATAACTAGTTTCTTATGTTGAAGGTGAAACTTCCTTATCATTTGTCCATGGTGTCTTGGCGTTATTTTACTGTCTATATAAAATAAAAGATTTACACCATTCATATCTCCACGGTCTATATGGAGATATGTTGGCTACCTGGTCGGGGGTTAAGGGAATGGTTTGGTAAGCGTCTTGCCTTGTTTAGTGTATAGATCCTGCAAGGACCTGGGTCAAGCTTAGTAGGATCTCCTTCAATACCCACTGGTATTGGATGGCGGGGGTCCGAATTTCTTGATCCCCTCATTTGTGAACTACTATTAATATATTAACCCGGCTACTTAGGACTGTATCCCTGCTGACTCAGACTACTTAGCCGAGGGTAACGTCACCTTCAAAAGAGGGGCCTACCACATTTTGCATTAATAGCTTAATTAATTATCTTTCAATAATCCAACCCTTTAGGATTGTATCCTTGCTGACTCAAACTACTGGGTTGAGGGTAACGTCACCTTCAAAAGAGGGGCCTACTACAATAACTAAGATAATCTCTTAAAAGATGCAAAAGTGCAGAAATAATCAAAGGTTACACTAAAGGCGAGTCGGATCCAAGTGATTCATCTTGTCTATCTGTTTTTATTTTATTTTTATTTTCAGCATTTTTAGTTTTTATTTTCTAGTTTAAAACCTTTTTCTAAACTTTTGATTTGATTAGACGTTGAGGATAAACCAGTATTAAAAGCTCTTGTGTCCTTGGACGACCTCGGTATCTTACCAACACTATACTACGCTCACGATTGGTGCACTTGCCCATATGTGTGTTTGGTGTTAGTAAATATCATGTTTTATAAATTTAAAACTTGACTAATGTGTTAAAAAGGGCTAAAAATATACATAAAATATATAACCACCACACACGCATCAAGTTTTTGGCGCCGTTGCCGGGGACACAAGGATTTTAAGAAAGCTTAAAATCGACGGCCTAATCAGTTTTTCAAAAAGCGCGCACATTTTTCTGCATTTTAGTTAGTTTTGCATTTACAGTAGGTTGAACACGGGCCGTGCTGCATTTTTTTTCATAAAACACCTAGATACAGAGTCTGAACACGGGGTCGTGCTCACTGAATACGCCCCCGTGCTGCACAAAACCAGTCACTTTAATTCAAACGCCCAGATACAGATCCTGAACACGGGTCGTGTCCACTGAATACGGGGACATGTCCAGCCTTTGTTTCCATTTTTATTTTTGTTTTCTGGTCTCGAGACTCTGTTGTGGTCTGTTGAGTGATTCTTATGGATCAATACTCAGGAGACTATAACTACACCTATGAGGAGGATGATTATAGGGAAGACTATTGCACCATTTGTGGTGACCCGCACTCGGTACAATATTGTAACTTATTTCAACCATCCACTTCATACACCTACTATGAGGAGCCCAGGTACGAGTCATCAACTTCATACACATCCTATGAAGACCAAAGGTATGAACCTTCTCTCTCATACTCATATTTTGATGAACCAAGGTATGAGCCTTCATACTCATACTTTGACGAACCACAATATGAGCCTCCACCTTCATATGCTTATTATGAGGAACCATAGCGTGAACAACCCACCTCATATGAGTATTATGAAGAACAAAGTGACGACCCTTATCCATCATATACTTACAATGAAGAACAAAGGTGTGAACCATCTACTTCCTATGAGTATTATGAGGAATAAAGGATCGAACATCCGGATTCTAGCTTTGAGGATCCCGATCCTTACTCTATCACTGACATAGCCGATAGGATAATAGAACACATTAAAACTATCGAACGTTGCATACTAGAATCTCGCGCAAGGGAAAAGGAGTCCCGCGCAAGAGAAGAATTAAATAAAAAAGAGATATTTGAAAATATAAAAATGGAAGAACAAATAAGTGAAAAACCGACACATGAGTTAAACAACGAAAAGGGTGAGTCCGTTAACGTTAAAATTCAAGAAGAGTCTAATTTTGAAGAAATTAATCTCTTGTCACCTTCTTTCGAAAATCATTGTTTAGTGCCCACTCATGCTAAGTTTTTAAAAGAGTTAAACACTAACACTAAAATTGACGAAACGGTAAGCACTAAGTTAACAAATGATCAAACTGCTCTAATAAAAGAAGACCCATTTGAAATTAACATTACACTGGTTCCGTGTTTTTTTCAAAACTCCTTTATTAGTAATATCACAATCGATAAAGATCTTTGTGCTAATATAATGCCGAACTACATTTTCGAAAAATTAAGTATTAGTGATTTTTCTCCACTTCAAATACCCATTTTTCTATCCAATCAGAAAGTAATAAAATCAATCGGTATAGTTGAGGATGTCTTGGTTCAAACAAATCAAATGGTAATCCCAACCGACTTTGTCATCCTCGATGACGCTCCTCTAGTGTTGGGACGACCTTTTGTAAAAACCCACGAAGCTTTGAAAAACCGGAAGTACAACAATTTATCTATTCAATTAGGGGCATTTAAAAGAAGTATCGATCTTGAGCGTTCAATGAAATATCCATTCGGCAATAACGACCCCCTAATTGAAGATGAAGATGAACCACCCGATACAAAAGAAGAAATTGACCACTTTGTTGAAGAAGAGGTTTCCATAGAACAAACTTTTAAAGTTCTTGATCAAAATGAGCAACCAAATAAGGAATCTCCTAAAGACCCACCTCTTGAGCTCAAAGAACTTCCAAAAGGTTTGGAATATGCTTTTCTAGACAAAGATGGTAAATCACCTGTAATTATTTCGTCAAAATTTAGTGTAGAAAAAGAAAAATTAATCAAACTTTTGAAAAAAAACAAAAACGCGATCGCTTGGAAGCTTGTAGATATTAAAGGAATAAGTCCTTCCATGTGCACGCACAAAATTGTAATGAATGATGACTATAAATCGGTGATACAACCACAGCGTAGAGTAAATCCAAATGTACAAGAAGTGGTTAAAAACGAAGTCATCAAATTACTTGACGCCGGACTTATTTATCCTATCTCCGATAGTCCTTGGGTAAGTCCCGTCCAAGTAGTTCCAAAGAAATGAGGTATGACGGTAATAACTAATGAGAAAAACAAATTAATACTAACAAGAACCGACACAGGATGGCGAGTGTGTATAGATTATAGGCGATTAAATGAAGCAACAAGGAAAGTTCACTTTCCTTTGCCTTCATTGATCAAATGTTAGAAAAATTATCCGGTCATAAATTTTATTGTTTCTTGGATGGTTTTTCAGGTTACTTTCAAATACCGATAGCACCTGAAGACCAAGAAAAGACAACATTTACATGTCCCTATGGAACTTTTTCTTATCGACGAATGCCATTCGGTCTATGCAATGCCCCCGCAACCTTCCAACGTTGCATGGTGGCCATCTTCCATGATATGATAGAAAAGACAATGGAAGTCTTCATGGACGACTTTTCTGTCTTTAGAGATTCATACGACCAATGCCTCGATAACCTTGAACGAATGCTATCCCGATGTGAGGAAACTAACCTCGCCCTTAACTGGGAAAAAATGCCATTTCATGGTAACGGAGGGAATAGTACTCGGTCATAAAATCTCAAGCGAAGGAATGGAGGTTGATCGAGCAAAAATAGACACTATTTCTCGATTACATCTCCCATCCTTCGTTAGTGCAATCAGAAGTTTCCTAGGGCATGCCGGATTCTATAGGCGATTTATCAAAGACTTTTCTAAAATTTCAAGACCTCTAACAAAATTACTTGAAAAAGATGCCCCTTTCATCTTTGGAAAGGAATGCAATCATGATAGCGCCTGATTGGAAATTACCTTTCGAAATCATGTGTGATGCAAGTGACTTTGCAGTTGGAGCCATCTTGGGACAAAGGAAAGAAAAGCATTTTCACCCCATTTATTATGCTAGTAAAACACTTAACGATGCACAAGAAAATTACACAACAACAGAAAAAGAGTTACTAGCTGTGGTATTTACTTTTGATAAATTTCGTTCTTATCTTGTTCTTTCTAAAACAATAGTCTATACAGATCATGCAGCCATTCGATATCTCTTCAAGAAACAGGATGCTAAACCGCATTTGATACGGTGCATTCTACTCCTCCAAGAATTAGATATTGAAATCAAAGACAAAAGAGGAGCAGAAAACACCGCAGCAAGTCATCTTTCGCGCTTGGAAGACCCAGCTTTGGAGGCAACCAGGGACGAGCAAATAAATGAAAATTTTCCAATGGAGTCCTTGGAAATGGTGGAATACAGAGAAGAACCATGGTACCCCGACTATGCTAACTATAGCGGTATAGTCGCGAAAGGTTGGCCACATCATCAAAGAAAGAAATTCTTTGCTGATGTGAAACATTATTTTTGGGAAGATCCTTATCTTTTCAAAATTTGTGCCGATGAACTCGTTCGCTGATGCGTACATGGTAGTGAAGCAAGAAGAATTCTCCGCCATTGTCATGAAGGTCCATACGGAAGACATCATGGTGCCGCTAGTACCGCATGAAAGGTATTTGATTCAGGGTTTTATTGGCCAACCATTTACAAAGACGCCCAAAGTCTTGTCAAGACATGTGACGCTTGCCAAAGATCAGGTAATATTTCTTCCAAAAACGAAATGCCATAAAATATTTTTTATGTGTGGGGACTCGACTTTATGGGACCTTTCCCACCATCAAAAGGAAACAAATATATACTTGTGGCGGTCGATTAATTGTTTAAATGGGCCGAGGCCGAGGCACTTCCAACAATTGATAGAAGAGTCGTGGTAAGATTTCTGGAAAAATTATTCTCTCGTTTTGGAACACCTAAAGCATTAATAAGTGATAGAGGTACCCATTTTTGTAACCATCAACTTGAAATTTTTTTAACAAGGTATGGGGTCTATCACCGGGTCTCAACAGCATATCACCCTCAAACAAACGGACAAGCCAAAGTGACTAATAGAGGTTTAAAACGAATACTCGAAAAAACTGTAGGGTTAAATAAAAAGGAATGGGCCGATAAATTAGATGATGCTTTATGGGCTTTTCGAACTGCTTATAAAACAACAATAGGTACAACCCCATATAAGCTCGTCTATGGAAAAAGCTGTCATTTGCCAGTAGAAATTGCACACATAGCCTACTGGGCAATTAAAAATGTAAATTTAGATTTAGAATTTGCCGGTAAAAATCGATTTTGTCAATTAAATGAATTAGACGAACTAAGGAATTATGCATACTCTAACTCCGAAATTTATAAGGAAAGAATGAAAAATTTGCATGATAAACACATTAAACCAAGTGAATTTCGAGTTGGAGATCAAGTTCTATTGTTTAATTCATGACTTCGATTATTTCCTGGTAAACTAAAGTCTAGGTGGTCAGGACCTTTTTCCATTACCCATGTTTTTCCACACGGTGCAATAGAAATTAAATCTCAGAATGGAATTCCATTCAAAGTCAATGGCCAACGGCTAAGGCTCTATCAAGGATTCATTGAGGATGAGGAGGAAGAAATCTCGCTTCAAACGGTCGAAGAATAAAAGCATCAACATCATACCTGGTAAGTTACGAACAAGCAGGTTGACATCTAAATCGGTAAGTCTTCTAACCAAGTTTTTGGGAAACAGGGCACTCACATGAGCACTTAAAAAAATTTACTTTTGCCCACCCACGGGGTCGTGTCCACGCAACTGTCGGGATAAAACCCTCTTTTTCAACACAGTTTCTTCATTCCACACGCCCCGTTTCCACGAAAACTCTCTGGTTCAGGCGATTTTTCTACAAAATTTCGACGTCTCCTCTACTTCTAACAACATCAAGGTATGATTCTGTCATCATTTGTAGTTAGATTAAGCACTTGCATGTAGTTTAACATCAAAAATTTGGGGGAAAATCTAGGGTTCTTGAACTTCATCCGAATCGAACCTCAAATTTTTGCTTAGATCTGTTAGCATTAGTATAGATACATGTTATAGGAAGTAAATCAACTTGTATTGTTTATAGATTTGCCCGATTTCTCACAAAAAACCCTAACCCTTGTTTTTGAACCGAAAAAGATAAAATTGAAAGGGTAAACGGTTTGTTTTGGGAAAAACGGCACTTGGGGTTTCATTTTTGGGGAAAACCGCCCCTACTGGACCAAAAACTTTCAAGTTTTCGGGACCGGGTCGAAAATGGGATTTTTGGGAAACAGACGTCTGGACACGGTGTCGTGCTAACTGAGCACGGGGGCGTGTCCAGCCAATTTCAGGCCAACTCAGGGCGTGTCCGCTTAACACAGGGCCGTGTTCAGCCGACTGTTTTTAGTTTACTCCGAAAATTTCACTGTTCCTTGCTAATTGTTTAGTGTTTCCTTTCAGATGGCCAAGAAATTCATTCGGTTCAATGCAAATGAGTTGGATGCTAAAGCAAGATACGATGTGCTTAGAACCAGGCTGGAGGAGTTCCCACGACAAGTATGCATGGATCTTCTAGGAGCAGTGAACCAGCATGGCCGATTTAACAACCTAGTCACCGGCCCACTAAGAGCCGCCCTGTGCACTCGACTTCGCTCAGTCCATGAATATAACCTAGAATTCTATAGCACATTCGCGTTTAAAACGAGAGCCGATCCATTTGATAATGATGGGGTAGAATTCCGGTGTGGGGGGACTGTGTACTCAATTTCGATAGCACAGTTTGGGGCTATAGTTGGGTTGTATGCAGAGGAAGATGCGGGGGATGAAGAAAACAACGGGGGTTTACATGAAATACCAGAAAACCAATGCCACGCTGCTTGGGCGCAAATAGGAGAAGGCAATTACAATCCAAGCCGCACTAAGAGCACTCAGTTGAGGGACCCTCTTTACCGTTACATCCATAGGGTCCTCACTTACTCTCTTAGCCAAAGGCATGACAGTAGTGGCGTTGTAGGGTTACGAGACCGGGTGGTCCTTCATTGCATTCATAACCACACCAACCTTGATGTTCTGTACCTCCTATCTTCTTTGGGGGTGGATATATCGTCTCTTCAAACACTTCGTAAACATGCCCAGATCTTTCCAAAAGAGCCCATGGTCGGGAAGAGTGGACATGGTCATCTGCCACTCCATGAGCCTGATTTATGAAGCAGAAGACGGGACGGTCAGCTTCCAAAGAGTCCAGGGGTATACATGGAACCCGCAAGAAGCACACTTCCTCCACGCACCTCACATCCTGTCACACCCCAACCGATGGCGGAATCATCGGGGCGCGGCGCTAGGCGAATCATATTGCTCAATAGAATCCATAACAACTGAATTGCGACAGTATTTAATACGTTCATTATCCCATACTAATAAACAATACATTCACATAAGTTATCACATATTTCTTGTCCTCTCGAATAATACAAATCCGACAACATAGATTTTAGGTGAGTTTCTAGACTTCCTAGCTTGATTTGATGTAGACTACGACTAAACCTGTAACATACGTTAAAAGAACGTCAATACAAAAGTATTGGCGAGTATACAAGTTTTGATAGTGTAGCGTAAAATAGTTAAAAAGTGCTGTGAATTACCAAATACATAACGAGATACCTCAACATATATGCATACAAGACAGATACTACCAGCTAAGTCACTCGAGCTGCGATTGCTATTCATCCTAACTAGACCCCGCCGGGTGCTATAGTACTATACTAGTTAAGGTGGGACCTCGCGAGTATAAGTCCTAACACATATGTAACTAGCACCACGTGTAAATATGCATAATAGTTATTCGCAATTGAAAAATAGTTTGATTGATTAATTCATTTTGATAAGTTCGATTTAATAGAAACGTATGTTACACCCAAAATGCGATAAAAGGGGGTTCGAGTATACTCACAGGGATGATGGATTGAAGGGAGCGCGTCTGAGATTAGCCTGATTACACAGTGATAGCGTAAGCGATGAACAGTGCGATAAGTGGTGAGAGGTTACCAAGTGTCGAGTGGCAACCCGATCGGGTTACCATTCGATTATGTTGTCATCTCATTTGGTAAGGATGTGTTTGTGTATGATGGTTTGTCCTTTGAAGTTTTCGTTGTAGCTTTTTGGAAACAGAGAAGTATCTCTACCTTTCAGGTCGGTCGATCGAACGGTCGGTCGATCGAACGATCGGTCGATCGGGTGGAAACCCGATCGGGTGGCTGTTCGATTGGACGGTGATCCGATCAGCGAGACACTTTGGTTGATAAGTTCATAGCAGACTGGTCACTCGATCGGGCGGCAATCCGATCGGGTGACAATCCGTTGGAACTGCTGTGCGAAGAAGATTTGTAAAATTGTTTAAGTGTAATCCAATCGGATTGCGGGTCGATCGGGTGGCAGTCCGATCGGACGGCAATCCGTCCCGCAACTGGATCATTTCATAACTTTGTTTATTTTGTTAAGTTTCTGCGATTTGATCGAGATGGTATGGCTACGAGCTAAACAATTGAACTCCACCAAGTCCAAGTCATCGGATCGGATGGGAATCACCCCATTCGATCAGTTAGCTGTTCTCGATGGTCGTTCGTGTTCAACACGATAAGTCGGTCATCTTGTTGATAGGAACCAGTTCTCGAACCGACACCTCACTAGAGAAAGAGCAGAAGGTCTGTACGAGCTCTGTTTCTACCGGTTTTGAGTAAAAAGTTAAGAAAGTTTAAAGAAAATCTTAGAAAACTTAGATTCAGGTTAGACATAGGTGAGATTAGTGTTTATTCTCCGTGAAATTCATCAGATCTGGATTGTTCTTGGCGAGATGAGGTCACACTTCATTGTTCCTAAGAACTCCATGATGTCATCACCTTAGAACGGATCAAATTCAAAGATTTACAGGTGAAAAAGTGAGATTTGATGATGAAAAAGATGAAGGAGTGCGTGTAGATGATAGAAGTACAAGATTTAGGGTGAAAACTTACAAGAATTGCGAGAAATCGAATGAAAATGGCGAGAAGGCGTCTGGTCAAGCGAGAGCAGTCACATCAACTGTTGTTGATGTGACAAGTGGGGTATTTATAGGCAAGAGGAGGAGAAATGCGGTGCAGTGAATCGGATCGGACGGCTGTCCGATCGAGTGGCGCCTCGATCGGGTGGCACCTCGATCGAGCGGTCAGTCGATCAGTGGCATCCGGCGAGTTGTATTTCGGCGTTTCGTTTCGATCGTTAAGCGCTGCGATAGTTTGGTTACACATTTTCATATATTTATTATAATTAGTCACGTTGGGTCGTATATACGTATCCATATTTCAAATCCTGCGATAATCGAGTTACGCGTGCGTTTTTTGAGTATTGAGTTGCACTACGGCACATCACGGCTATCAAGGAGGGTAGAATTGGTCCTCACTTGACATCTTCATGGTTGTCAGCAAGTACAATGTGATGTGATAGCGATAAAGTATGCGTAATATGCGAACATACTGCGAAATAGCGATGTATGCGATATAGCTACATTATGATCCAAATCTCTGGTGCTAGGCGTAACGAGTATAACGAGCAGTAACAAAGCACGAACGTGCGGGTTGTTACAGTCTCCCCTGCTTTAGGAAATTTCATCCCGAAATTAATCCACAAGAAGGGTCACGAGAGTTGATGTGAGCAAGTAAGCGATAATGCGACAAGATAGCGAGCGATTGATTGAGTATACACGAGCGAGGGCATTGCGAAGACGAAGCGAGAGCGACGAGAAATGCAATTCGTATAATCAAGGTGATAACACACACAAGAATGCGATTCTACAGCGTTTTAAATTTTCGAAAAGTCGATTAATTAGGAAAAACTTGTTTATGAAAATCTTCTCACGGTGCGGCGTTAACTGTTTCGATGTTCACGCCAGTGCTATGAGTGGGGTTAGGTTATTAAAAGATTTTAAGGTGTTTAAAACTCGTTTTACGGAATCTTCCCGTCACGCGGTAGTAACTTGAGTCGATTGTCACACCATCGTTACAAGATAATCTTGTTTTGTACAAAGGTTTTGATCAACTTTTAGAAAAGGTTTTGTAAGAAAACGTTGGTTTAAACTTTGGGTAAACAAAGCTTTTTAATAATACCAAAAATTTAATTTTAAGGTCGGCCCCGCATGGCACTTTCCCACGAAAGTTCTACAATATGGCTAAAACACTTATATATAGGAAGTACCAGCGGCGTATCCACCATGTTTTATTCATATGGCCTCCATTTCGTGGGCAGTGTCATCCGTGTCGACATAGTACAGACATAATTGCGATGGCTCGATCCAAACGGAAAAGGGTTGGATCGAGTCTTGAAAGGCGAACTGAGCGATGAAGTCGTTTTCGAACTCAGTTTAGTGACACGAGCGAGTGCGAGAAGCGATAAGCGGTACGCGATAATTGATAACGTAAATACCGAACACCAAGCATAGTAAACAAAGACGGCGGCGATAAGTGACAAGCGAAAAGCGATGAGTGACAGCGATAACCGTCGAGCGATACGCGACAGTTGATGCGTTGCAAGTCATGCGATTTGATTTGATTAGATTAAACAACACCACAAATTTTAACTAACATTAGACCCCATATGGTCCTTTTCCACAAAAGTCTGCTGATATGGCTAAAGCACTTATATATAGGAAGTACCAGCGGCGTATCCACCATGCTTTAACCATATGAGTTTTGTCCTGTGAAGCAAGGTCATGTGTGCTAATATAACACAGATAACATAGATAATGGTAAGCGATAGCGATGACGATAAGCGTTAGGCGATACACCATGAGCGATGGAGCAATACACAAGCGTTAGAGCGATACACACAATAAGCGATAGCGCGATACACAAGCGATAAAGAGATACACACAGTAAGCGATAGCGCGATACACATAATAAACGATTGCGGTTTGCAAGATAGATTCCAACGATTAATGCGATTGCGAGCGTGTTGACTTACGAAAAGTCTTTGCGATTCCACGCTTGAGTTGCGATTGATATTGTTACGCCTTGCGATGTAGTGTAGTGGGTCGAAAATAACCGCAACAGTATAATAGGTCTACGTTCCAACTCCACATAGCACTTTCTTCACAAAACTTCGGTTAGCATGGCGAAACACCGTCATGTTTCAATCCATACGCCTTCGTTCCATGAATAGGTGTCACACTTCGTCAGACATGGTCAAGACACTTATATATAGGAAGTACCAGCGGCATATCCACCACGCTTAACCATGCCCTGAACGTTGAGGCATCATTGAAACTCACTACGATCTCCGTGCACTAACCAAAATAATCCTGTGTGCACCAGTGATTAGTTTGATTCTTGCACGTTTATCGTATCTTATCTCAAGAACGCATAGTAGGGGTAAAATACATTATATAGTACATAGTGCTAGCATTAGTTTGTGTGCGAGTACAAGAGAGAAATAGAATCCACATGCGTCGAGAGTTAGGATAAGTTTCCACACTTAAAAGAAATTGACGGCGATAAGTCGTATTATTACAACAACATTAGAAGCAAAATAACGTTGTTGTGGAGTACTTCTGCGGAGACTGTGGTTGTTGCTGAAATTCCTCAAGGTTGTGGTCCTGTGCGGCAGTTTTGGGTAAAATGACCATACCAGTTGCAATTGTCACAATAGCGACAGTTAGCTCCTGGTGGTTGATGATACGTACACATGAGACACAGGATATGGCTTTTGGTGTAGGCGCGCTTCACCAGAACGGGAGCAAATCGTAGCGGTGTGGGGTTTGGAATTTCATTCACGCTTGGTTCCTTTCGCTTGTGGCTGAGCTCGTTGCGATCCTGAGATGAGGTGCCGTTGTCGTTAGAGGGTTCGTCTGATGATTCGCTGGAGACATCGTCGGAGGAATCTTCAGAAGAATCGTCGGATGAGTCGATGACGATTGCTTGATGAGCTTGTTTGACAGGATTTTTGGAGAAAAAATCCGTTTAAGACTCGTTTGTTGTTGATTTCTGCGGCCAAGCGGTAGGTTTCTTCGATGGTAGCAGGTCTTGCAGCTTCGAAAAGTCAGCCACACATTTAGGCAAGTCGCGAATGTACTTCGTGATGGCCTTCTCTGAAGTGTTGACTTGACTTGGGCAGATTATGCTAAGTTGTTTGAACCTTGCAGTGTAGCCAGCATTGTCACCTTCGACTTGCTTGATTTCCCAAAATTCGTCTTCTAGCTTCTGGACTTCGTGGGGAGGGCAGTACTCTTTCTTCATGAGCCTTTTAGCTCATCCCAAGAGAGAGCGTAAGCTGCGGAGATCCCATGTTTGTTACGTTCGGCTGTCCACCAGTCGAGTGCTCGCGATTGAAATACTCCGGTAGCGCAAGTAGTACGGAAACTATCGGGACACCCACTTTGACGAAGGGTGACTTTGATAGAATCGAACCACTGGAGTAGCTGGGACACACCTCCTTCACCTGTGAACTCCATCGGGCCACAGGCTTTGAAGTGTTTATAGAGGAAAGCGGATTGCGGCGCTTCCGTCTTAATGTCTTCTGGGGTTCAAGAGTTGCTGAGAGAGTGCAGTTTAGTAACAATTTGAGGAATGACCTTGGCCACTTCCTTGGCCACAAGCGAGGCAATCCTCTTTTCGGCGTTTCGTTTGGCTCTTCTCCTCGCTGTTTGTCTCGAGGTAGAGTCGTTGGAAGGCATCTAGACAAAGAGAGATTTGGAGTGAGATTCGATCATAATGATTTTTGAGTTTTGCAATGCGATTGAGCGCGATCAAACTTGTAGCGAGTAATATAATAGATTTCACATAGGAGCCACATAGGAGACACGAATTTCCTAGATTCCCACACAATTGATTTGTTTTGTGCATATAGTTAGTTGTAGTTTATACTTACACACACACATGTCGGTGTTGAATGCGCGAGGACGCGATGAAGAGGGGGAGAGCGAGAGCGAAAGCGAGTAATTAGACATTAGTTTTGTTGTGAACATTCGGTTGTCGGTTTAGATTGCGATGGCTATGCGAGTTGTGTGTTTTACAAAAGCAGGGAGCGGAAATCGATAAATCAAGAAATTGATAAAGCGTAAAGTTTAAATTGTAAACACATAAGCATAAATAGATTCCATATAGCGTAAAATCGACGAGTCGTAAGCTAGAAAAGTAGATAGAGTGCCTCGAGTGTTTAGGCGTCGACTGCCCAAGGTAACCAACTATACCCAACCAGCTCGCGCACGCGCGTTGCCGTAGAAGGCTTATGCTTCCACTGGGATGCAGCTCATGGCATTCGTCTTCCTGGTCATCGCGTGGCTCGAGTTATCATTATAGCTGAGTCCTTGGTGAGAGCTTTTGAAAAAAATTCTATAGAGAGCGGAATGGTTTATTAAGATAGGGTTTCACCCCTGACTTAATAACTTTGTTCCTCACTGTGGTTGTGCTCTTCTAGATTTTGAAATGGAGGCTTTCGTTGAGATATGGATGTCACTCCTAGCTTAACAAAAGTTCTCGTGCAATAAAAATGCGCTGAGTGAGCGATCTTATCGAGAGTTCTTGGTTTTCACGCCTGATCTTGACTGGATCACTCGGTTGTGTTACGCGAGTATTTTCAAAAACGTGTGTATTGTGTTGGCCTTAGGAAAGGCTAAGTAATATTCTAGCCTTAGGAAAGGCTCTTCGTGTGAAATTGTAGTATGCGGTGTTCACACGAAGTAGTAATTTTTTTAGCGAATTCGAACAAGAGTATCGAGTAGGCCCGTGCAACTCCTACTGGATTCGCACGAGTCGGCCTGTTGGTACTTAGACTATAGACTGGTTCGTTTCTAAGACATTGACCCGGACTGGGTCAAGTCTGGCCTAATTCCCTATAGTTATGGCTCTGATACCAATCTGTTACACCCCAACCGATGACGGAATCATCGGAGCATGGCGCTAGGCGAATCAGATTGCTCAAGAGAATCCATAACAACTGAATTACGACAGTATTTAATACGTTCATTATCCCATACTAATAAACAATACATTCACATAAGTTATCACAGATTTCTTGTCCTCTCGAACAATACAAATTTGACAACATAGATTTTAGGTGAGTTTCTAGACTTCCTAGCTTGATTTGATGCAGACTGCGACTAAACCTGCAACATACATTAAAACAACGTCAATACAAAAGTATTGGCGAGTATACAAGTTTTGATAGTGTAGCGTAAAATAGTTAAAAAGTGCTGCGAATTACCAAATACATAACGAGATACCTCAACATATATGCATACAAGACAGATACTACCAGCTAAGTCACTCGAGCTGCGATTGCGATTGCTATTCATCCTAACTAGACTCCGTCTGGTGCTATAGTACTATACTAGTTAAGGCGGGACCTCGCGAGTATAAGTCCTAACACATATGTAACTAGCACCACGTGTAAATATGCATAACAGTTATTCGCAAGTGAAAACAGTTTGATTGATTAATTCGTTTTGATAAGTTCGATTTAATCGAAATGTATGTTACACCCAAAATGCGATAAAAGGGGTTCGAGTATACTCACAGTGATGACGGATTGAAGGGAGCGCGTCTGAGATTAGCCTGATTACACAGCCATAGCGTAAGCGATGAACAGTGCGATAAGCGATGAGAGGTGACCAAGTGTCGAGTGGCAACCCGATCGGATGGCAATCCAATCAGATGGCCAGTTGATCGGATGACAATCCGATCGGATGGTCATCCGATCGGGTGACCATTCGATTGGGTTGTCATCTCATTTGGTAAGGATGTGTTTGTGTATGATGGTTTGTCCTTTGAATTTTTCGTTGTAGCTTTTTGGAAACAGAGAAGTATCTCTACCTTTCAGGTCGGTCGATCGAACGGTCGGTCGGTCGGTCAATCGAACGGTCGGTCGATCGAACGGTCGGTCGATTAGGTGGCAACCCGATCGGGTGGGTGGCTGTTCGATTGGACGGTGATCCGATCAGCGAGACACTTTGGTTGATAAGTTCATAGCAGACTGGTCACTCGATCGGGCGGCAATCCGATCGGGTGACAATCCGTTGGAACTGCTGTGCGAAGAAGATTTGTAAAATTGTTTAAGTGCAATCCGATCGGATTGCGGGTCGATCGGGTGGCAGTCCGATCGGACGGCAATCCGTCCCGCAACTGGATCGTTTCACAACTTTGTTTATTTTGTTAAGTTTCTGCGATTTGATCGAGACGGTATGGCTACAAGCTAAACAATGGAACTTGTGACACCCGGCTTTTCAGGCCGTACCGTACAATTATAGCACATGTTGTAAATAGGTAATAGGGCCATATTTGACTTATTATGATGTTTATAGGTGAAATTTAATGAGTTGGTAAATTTAAACATTGATAAAAATTATGTTGGCAACGGTAAATTAAGCGCTTATCGCGTAACGGTTAAAATGCGAAACGAACATCGGTGACCACCCGATCAGTGTTAAAATCCTAAAAATAGTTTGTTATGATTAGAATAATTATTTTAATCATATCCGTGTGGAAAAATAACTTAAAACGCTGGGAAACTTTATTTTTTCGAGTTTAATCGCGTACCGCGCAATGCAGCGCGTGTACCGACAAAATACTGTCAACACAGCCTGTCAAAGCAACTGATAATCATTTTAATAATAATTTGATGAGTTTATTACTTTAGAATGATAAAAACGCTTAAATTGTACCGCGCAGCACGGCGCGCATACTGCCAAGTACCCGCAACGTCGCCAGTCCCGGCTAACAAAATATTGATCAATAATATTTTGGTGAGTTTATTTTTATATAGTGTTAAAAATAATTTAAAACGCACTAAAACGGGATTAAAACGCTAGATAAAATACCCGGTATCTAGTAGAATACCAGTTTTTGGCCAAGATTGTATATATATGTGTGTATGTACGATATGTATGTGTGTATGGGGAATAGATGGCAACCATGCACATCTATTTCTCATTCTCTCACCTCCACTTATTGGCCTAAATGGGAGGTGTTGATGATTATGTTCCTTTAATACCTCCAACTCTTTCACAAATCCAAGAAACACATTTCAAAAACACTCTAACTCTCTCTCTCTCTCTCTCTCTCTCTCTCTCTCATAATTCAGCCGAAAACCTCCTTCCCACCTCTATATTTTTGAATTTTTTTAAGTTCTTGTAATGATCAACATAAATCCAAGGTGTTTCCAAGCTATTTTGATGATACAAAGGTGTTTTTGAGGTGAAACAAGCTCCATAACACCAAAATCTTGTAAAAAACCCACTAAAATCTTGAAAGGTATAAACTTGTTTTTAAAATCATGTTCTTGATTTTTAGAGATGATAATGATGGAAGGTTTCTCTTAGTCTTGAAATTATTCACAAACCTGAAGATAAAAAGAAATGGGTTTTTACACAAAATAAAAATGGAAGAGTATGTATATGTATATATGACCGTATATATATATGTATGTATGCATATTTGAGATTGAGTTTGATTTTTGATGGATTCTTGTTTGATTTATTCTTGAAAAGTGAATGCATGTATGATCAAAAGATGTTATATAAAGGTTCTTGTGATTTGAGTTACTTATGTGAAAAATGAAATTTTTGGAATTATATATGTATGTGTGCATGTGTCGTGTATGTATATATGTATATATACACTTGTGAGTTTTGTTACTTGGTAAATAAATGAAAGATTATTGCATGCAAATCATGTAAACATGATGAAATATGATGATAATGTTTTTTGAATATATGAACATGAAAAAGATGTGTTCATGGATGCATTAAGTTTATGTAGGTTGGTGATGATATGGTATGGGTATATTGGATGCACTTACTTGAACATGCATGTTAAAATATGATCAAAAAATGATGATTTATGTATGGTATGATGAAAATAATATTTAATCAGGTTCTAAACACTAAAAATATAATTATTTGAAGTGTTAAAATGGTATAAAACTTTGTCATAAGGTTTACTAGCTTTGCATGTTATACATGAGGCTTAGAATCTTGTAAAATAGGTGAAATAATGTGGTTCGTGTATGATTTAGTAAAAATCAGTTTTGCGCAGATTATGAACACTAAAATAAAGTTATTTTAAAGTCTTTAGTGACATATAACTTTGTCATAATATTTGCTAGCTTTGCATGTTGTACTTGATGCATTAAAAGTTGTAAAATACGTGAAATCGCATGATTTATGTGACTTACACAAAAACTGCACTAATATGATTATAACCACTATTTTAATCAGTAAATAACATGTATTGTGTTAAAATATCAAGTCGTTTCGAGTTGGAATGATTATAGTAATGCTTAACGCAAAACTGTGCGTTAAAACGGTCAAAAATCGGCTTTTCGAGTGATTTTTGTAAAACTGATTTAGATCAGTAAATAAACTGATGTTTTTAGTTTAAAAACAAGTATTTTAACTAATTTTAAGTTTACTTGGTGTTTGGTTGGTTATACGTGACTTCCGACGCCCGAAAACGTTACCGAATCGCTAAAATACGTATTTTTCAATATACACTAGTATAGGTAAAATTTTGGGTGAACCGTGTGTGTTAAAATGTGTTATGTAATTTAAACATATGAATGTGATAATATGTTAAGTATTAACTTGATAGAGAGAAATTTAGACTATGCATGTATACTTGTACGTTTTGTGCGGTAGAAACGATAAAAATTGCGTTAAATGTATAACTTTTTTGTCGAGCATGAAATTTAAAACATATAAGATATTTTATGTATATGGGCTTTAAAAATGACAAAATAGATAAGTTAACAAGATTTCGTGTGTTTCGATGATAATTTATGTAAACGTTTATGTATATATATTACTACGCGCAAATCATAGATATATTGCGTATAAACGGGAGTGTTAACGGGTTTACACAATAATGGTCACCAATAAAATCGTTCAAGTCACAAAAATCATAATAAATATATAAATGTATCTGGACTCATATATATATATATATATATATATATATATATATATATATATATATATTTTAACGTGCCAACATAATAAAAAATGACAGTTTTTCAAGAAAATCTCAAAGTTATGTGATAATTCTAAGAAACAGAGAAACTTTGGATTTTTGTGATTAAACGAGTTTATGCTTACCCGCGCGTTGCGGCGGGATGTTGATTATTAAGTCTTTAGTATCACTAAAGTCTTTAGTATCACTACAATAGATGCAAAACTTCTTAAAGTTAATGCAACATATTCTTTCTTTTCGCCTAACCTTCAGCTTACAAAACCACTTGCGCCAAAGAATGATAACCGTGCATTTTCTCACATTTGTCGAGTCAATTTCAATACCCATAAAATTTTAATATGTAAATAGGCTCCTACAATGCATTATATGCATTGCAATGTTATAAAGGATTTGTCTTTGCATCAACAATACATTTTTACTCATTTAAGCAGATTGTTAGAAATAAGTTTCACTTACATGACCGTATGTTAGAAAGAAAAAAATAAGTAGAAAACAAACATGGGCAAACAACTAACGATTAAATTAAATGGATAAAAGAATTAATTTAACATATAAGGTGCATAAATCAAAATAACTCTTTAAATGGCTTTTCATGTTACTTGTTACATTCATAATAAATATATCATTGATTTATTCGAAGCAATATAAGATTTTCCTTTTTCAAGTATTATTTTCTGGCTTTGTAATATGAAACACAAATAACACATTGATTGGAACATGACCTTGCCAATTACTTCCAGAACCATTGAGAAGGAAAAGAATGACAATTATGGAAAAGGCATGTCACTGAATCAATTGAACAACGTTTAAACAGAACCATTGATGTTGAACGTGACTGATAAATTGTTGGTTGCTATTAAAGAATGGCGCTTGAAGTTGAAGCGGAAGAACGGGATATGGAGATCTTAATAGGTTTGTCGGTAAGGAAACTTCTTGGATCTTCATCTTCTTTCCCAAGAAATCATAAAAGAGTTCATTTTCATCTCTCTTCTTGATCTCTGAAATCATTTCCAACAACTCAATGCCGGACGATCTTCAAGAAATTGAAACGACACTCTAGATCTTAAGGATGAATTGTACCACTCGAATTTACACATTGTGTATGTTGATAATGAGAACGACGGTAGCGAAATGGTTCCGCTTGTGAATTGAATAGGGTGTATTATATCCATTGGGAATAGCCCAATGGTGTTGGTGAGTTAGATAAGGTGTAGAATAGTAGGAGGTCATGGGTTCAATCCCCATGGTATGCAAATTTAGCCATTCAAAAAAAAAAGAATAGGCTGTATTATTTGAATTTGAAGTGGTAAATTGAAACCTTTATCGGTGGAAATATAATTTCAAGTGGCACTTTGTAACGGTTCGGTGTGAATATATAATTTGAATCGGCATGCGAACCAACTGGAAAAGGTGTGTCGGTTTGGTTGTGGCTTTTTAAACGTCGCCTTGGTGGTTCAGTTGTAAACTCATGACTTAAGTTTGTTTTTTTAGTAGTATATAATATAATTTCTAACAGATGCAACTTTTAAGCGAAGAGGTATGACCCAAGTTGGTTTTTGTAGTATTATATATAATGTATATTGATTTAGAATTGTTCCAATATTAGGACGTATATAATCATTTTCTGGGATTGCGGTATTAAAATACGCACCCAAAGGTGAGTGTCACTAAACCCCTCTTTTTACTGTTTTATATATATTTTGGAGGTGGAACACGTCATTAAAATGGTTTAACAATGTTTTCGAAATAAAACATACCTTTTAATATAAAATATATATTTTCGCTGAAAATATATGAATTTGATAAGTTATACGTTTCGAAGTAAAACGATTTTGAAGAATGAATATTGATAGTGCGGTATTTCTTAAGTGAAACGAGGCAGTACGAAATGGGAATGAATTCCGGACTGAGTCTCAACATTTGAGTGACAGGGGAATTCGTAAGTCGTTGTATATTAAATTGTCATATTAGTATGATATATATATATATATATATATATATTGTACGTGAGGCAGACATCATATTGTTCTTCGAGAAAGAACCCTGCGCCCATGATGTTGATTAATCAGTTAAGTATGGTACGCGAGGAATTGTTGGTAGATCTATCGGGTTGACAACCCCGTCGTGACCGGTCGCCCCGTGTCAATGTCAAACGACGAATTAAGATTCTGTTTATTGTCTAGCATTGATTATCCCTGCATGGTTAATATATAGTTCGTATCGTCTAGCTAACATACGAGTCTGAAAGTTGACACTAGTATTACTATTGTCGGAGTAATGAACCGATGGAAGGCCCACGGATTTTATTAAGAAAGTAAAATGGACTTTCTAAAATTACATAGATGTTTTCAAATAAACATCTACTCAGAAAGTTTTCCTTGGAATAAAATTTGTTAGTAAACGAATAAGTGAACTCACCTTCCTTTGTGTTGACACTTGATTTTAACGTGTTCTACAGGTACTTGAGTACGGCTTCGGGAATTATGGCGTATCTTGTGGTTGTTGATGCATGTTTTGTCACTTAATTTGTTGGACTGACTTTTAAACTTTCTGGGACTAATGTAATAAGATCCATAAGGATCAAAAAATTTAACTATAGTATGATTGTGACGAACTTTAAGACTTCATGTTTTAAAATCTATGTTTTAATTAAATTGAAATGTCCAACATTACGATGCATCGTTCAGCAAGATACAAAAGGGCACCAGCTTCCGTCCCCACTACGTTTTATATTCCGCTGCGACGTTTTTGGGGTGTGACAGAAGTTGGTATCAGAGCCATTGGTTGATAGCGAACTAGATGTTTTCGGAGGAAAACACTAGACTTCAACCGGAGAATTTTGAAATATAAAATCCAAAATTCTCGAAGCCGAAACTTTAAAATAAACATAGAAAAATTTTATAATGTTTGAAAACCCCTATGTGTTTACGTGCATACGTGATTTTCTGTTTATTTGGGCCTTATGTGTTACTATTCATATTGATCACACATTTACGTTATACGGTTACGATATGTCACGTCTCGGTCTATAGAGCCATTAGTTGTCCTGCTCACTGATACTGTCGAGCTTACATTTGAGATTCTTTCATCCGTCGTCACAGAATTGTTTATTCTGTTATTCGAGTCACGTGTTCTACTACACCTATTTTAAGTCTACACTCGCCATAGGAAGAGGACTCGACCCGTTAGAGAGATCGCATCGACTTCAAGGGCTGAGACGGCGTCCGCTTTGAAGAAGCAGAAGGAGACTTGGGTCAATCGCTCTCACTGCGATCGCCAGTTCCCCACATTACGCGGAGACATAGAGGAACAGATAGGCTGGTATGATGAGCTAGAAGAGTTTATTAGGAAGATGTTGGACTTCCAGGGATTGAAGCTTAAGTTAATGGTTGTTTCTATTGTTTGTTTTGTATGTCTCCTTTGATGAACCCTATTTATGGCTTGCATACCAAATTATCAGATATTTAGGAGGAAATTTCACATAGACTTGTTACGGGTGTTGATGTAGACACGCCAAATTTTGATTAGTCGTAGTACTAAAAACAAGCTTGAAAATTTCCGGTATGTTTCAAATCAAAAACCAATCTATGTTCATACTTTTAATACCAAATCTGACTTGAGTTTTGTTCGAAAAACTCTGAACCATTTTTGTGTTCACCTACAAGTAAGGTAAGTATAAAGTTGCCCGATAGAACTAGCAATTGGTAAATTGATGGAAACTAGTGAGGTTGTTCGCGATTGTAGTATTTAGTTAGATGATCGTAGTTCTATTGTTGGTTTATTTCCAGTGGAGCTGGAGAGCCTTGATGAAGACATGAGGATGGACTGATTATCCAAGGATGAAGTGGGGACTATCGCTTGAAGAAGCTAGCTAGGATATCTCGTCCTGATGACGATAGAAAGGTGGTAGTTGTTCGCGGAGATCGACCAAGTCGAGTGTTGAGTAGTGATAGTTGAGAGTTGTCAGTATTATGAAGATGTTCAAGCTGTTGCGAAAAGGCTATCCTATGTTCTTTGTTAACGTGGTGGATACGAAAGCCGAATGTAGGAATACCGGAGAGATTCCTATTGTTTGCAATTATCCAGAAGCTTTCCTAAAAGGACTTATCTGGATTGCCCCCTGCGAGACAGATCGAATTCCGAATCGATCTGGTACCCGGTGCTGCACCCATTTGCACAATCTCCTTATAGATTAAGCACCGTCTGAGATGATAGAAATTTCGAGTCAATTTCAAGAGCTACTGGACAAGGGTTTCATTCGACCAAACTTTTCGCTTTAAGGTGCATATGTCTTGTTGAGAGAAAGAAGGATGGCTCCTCCAGAATATGCGATGATTTCAGAAAGCTGAACAGGTTGACTATCAAGAATCGGTACCCTTTTACTGAGGATTGATGATTTGTTCGATCAAGCTACCGGGATCCAGCTGCTACACGAAGATCGATCTACGATTGGGATACTATCAGTTGAAGGTTGCTGATGAAGATATGCTGAGGACTGCTTTTCGAACACGATATGGCCATTACGAGATATTAGTCATGCCTTTTGACTAAATTAATGCGCCATTTATATTCATGAATCTTATGGATAGGGTATGGAAACCCTAATCGGATGAATTCGTGATAATATTCGTCGATGATATACTTGCTTTCACGCGAGCCAAGGAAACTCATGAGAAACATTGAAGTTAACTATGGAGTTGGTGAATGATGAGGAGCGCCAAAGACCCCGCCGGGAGTATGACGATCCATATAACTAGTTAGATGCTACTGGAGATTTATTAAGAATTTCTCTAAATTAGTGCAGCCTTTGACACTAATAACCCCAAAAGGAAAAGAGAAGTTGATTGGACAGCAAGATAGTAGGAAGCTTTTCGGACCTTTGAAAGAAAAATTGGGAGCATGTATGATGGACTCCGAAGGAAATTAAGATACTCACATGCCCTTGGCAGCGTTATCTTACAATAATAATCAACACGCTAGTATCTAGGTTGCTCAGTTTGAAGCCTTGCATGGATGGAAGTGTTGATCACCATTTTGTTGAGCTAACATGACCAAAGACAATTAACCAGACCTTAGTTTATCTAGGAAACCAGCGACAGGATTTGCTTGGATCGAGGGAAGGTTAAAATTCGCTGATTGATCAACAGAAGGATTACATGGACAATTGAAGGAACTATTGGAATTCCAGATTGAAGATTTAGTTCTGTTAAAGGAGTTATCTTGAGAGAGATGCTAGGAGGTTTAGCGGAGGAAAGAAAAGCTGAGCCACATTGACTTAGTCTTTTCGAGAGCCCATCTTGAGTTGGACCAGTCGGTTATAGGCTCAAGCTACCATCAGGATGGAGAGCGTTGAGATGTGAGATTAGGAATTGAGAGTGTATGTAATATAGGTCTACGAAGATTCTTTGTAAGAATCAAAGTTTCTCACAGAAACTATAAGACTATATTCATTAAACCTGTTTTTGATGTTTTCACCCAGTGTGAAAACAAAACCTGTAGAGTAAAAATTTCGGGGACGAAATTTCCTAAACAGGGGGAGACTGTGACACCCGGCTTTTCAGGCCGTACCGTACAATTGTAGCACATGTTGTAAATAGGTAATAGGGCCATATTTGACTGATTATGATGTTTATAGGTGAAATTTAATGAGTTGGTAAATTTAAACTTTGATAAAAATTATGTTGTCAACGGTAAATTAAACGCTTATCGCGTAACGGTTAAAATGCAAAACGAACATCGGTGACCACCCGATCAGTGTTAAAATCCTAAAAAAAGTTTTTTATGATTAGAATAATTATTTTAATCATATCCGTGTGGAAAAATAATTTAAAATGCTAGGAAACTCTATTTTTTTCGAGTTTAAGGGCGTACCGCGCAATGCAGCGCGTGTACCGACAAAATACTGTCAACACAGCCTGTCAAAGCAACTGATAATCATTTTAATAATAATTTGATGATTTTATTACTTTAGATTGATAAAAATAAATAAAAACACTTAAATTCCTATTTTTGCGATTTTAAGCACGTACCGCGCAGCACGGCGCGCATACTGCCAAGTACCGGCAACGTTGCCAGTCCCGGCTACCAAAATATTGATCAATAATATTTTGGTGAGTTTATATTTATATAGTGTTAAAAATAATTTAAAACGCACTAAAACAGGATTAAAACGCTAGATAAAATACCCGGTATCTAGTAGAATACTAGTTTTTGGCCAAGATTGTATGTATATGTGTGTATGTACGATATGTATGTGTGTATGGGCAATAGATGGCAGCCATTTACATCTATTTCTCATTCTCTCACATCCGCTAATTGGCCTAAATGGGAGGTGTTGATGATTATGTTCCTTTAATACCTCCAACTCTTTCACAAATCCAAGAAACACATTTCAAAAACACTCTAACTCTCTCTCTCTCTCTCTCTCTCTCTCTCTCTCATAATTCACCTGAAAACCTCCTTCCCACCTCCATATTTTCAAAATTTTTGAAGTTCTTGTAATGATCAACATAAATCCAAGGTGTTTCCAAGCTATTTTGATGATACAAAGGTGTTTTTGAGGTGAAACAAGCTCCATAACACCAAAATCTTGTCAAAAACCCACTAAAATCTTAAAAGGTATAAACTTGTTTTTAAAATCATGTTCTTGATTTTTAGAGATGATAATGATGGAAGGTTTCTCTTAGTCTTGAAATTATTCACAAACTTGAAGATAAAAAGAAATGGGTTTTTACACAAAATAAAAATGGAAGAGTATGTATATATATATATATATATATATATATGACCATATGTATATATGTATGTATGCATATTTGAGATTGAGTTTGATTTTTGATGGATTCTTGTTTGATTTATTCTTGAAAAGTGAATGCATGTATGATCAAAAGATGTTATATAAAGGTTCTTGTTATTTGAGTTACTTATGTGAAAAATGAAATTTTTGGAATTATATATGTATGTGTGCATGTGTCGTGTATGTATATATGTATATATACACTTGTGAGTTTTGTTACTTAGTAAATAAATGAAAGATTATTGCATTAAAAGTTGTAAAATACGTGAAATAGCATGATTTATGTGACTTACACAAAAACTGCACTAATCTGATTATAACCACTATTTTAATCAGTAAATAACATGTATTGTGTTAAAATATCAAGTCGTTTCGAGTTGGAATGATTATAGTAATGTTTAACGCAAAACTATGCGTTAAAATGGTCAAAAAACGACTTTTCGAGTGATTTTTGTAAAACTGATTTAGATCAGTAAATAAACTGATGTTTTTAGTTTAAAAACAAGTATTTTAACTAATTTTAAGTTTACTTGGTGTTTGGTTGGTCATACGTGACTTCCGACGCCCGAAAACGTTACCGAATCGCTAAAATACGCATTTTTCAATATACACTAGTATAGGTAAAATTTTGGGTGAACCTTGTGTGTTAAAATGTGTTATGTAATTTAAACATGTGAATCTAATAATATGTTAAGTGTTAACTTGATAGAGAGAAATTTAGACTATGCATGTATACTTGTACGTTTTGTGCGGTAGAAACGATAAAAATTGCGTTAAATGTATAACTTGTTTGTCGAGCATGAAATTTAATACATATAAGATATTTTATGTATATGGGCTTTAAAAATGACAAAATAGATAAGTTAAAAAGATTTCGGGTGTTTCGATAATAATTTATGTAAACGTTTATGTATATATATTACTACGCGCAAATCATAGATATATTGCGTATAAACGGGAGTGTTAACGGGTTTACACAATAATGGTCACCAATAAAATTGTTCAAGTCGCAAAAATCATAATAAATATATAAATTTATATGGGCTCATATATATATATATATATATATATATATATATATATATTTTAACGTGCCAACATAATAAAAAAATGACAGCTTTTCGAGAAAATCTCAAAGTTATGTGATAATTCTAAGAAACAGAGAAACTTTGGATTTTTGTGATTAAATGTATATTGATTTATAATTGTTCCCATATTAGGACGTACATAATCAATTTATGGGATTGCGGTATTAAAATACGCACCCAAAGGTGAGTGTCACTAAACCCCTCTTTTTACTGTTTTATATATATTTTGGGGTGGAACACGTCATTAAAAGGGTTTAATAATGTTTTTAAATAAAACATATCTTTTAATATAAAATATATATTTTCGCTGAAAATATATGAATTTGATAAGTTATACGTTTCGAAGTAAATTAATTTTGAAGAATGAATATTGATAGTGCGGTATTTCTTAAGTGAAACGAGACCGTATGAAATGGGAATGAATTCTGGACTGAGTCTCAACATTTGAATGACAGGTGAATTCGTAAGTCGTAGTATATTAAATTGTCATATTAGTAGGATATATATATTGTACGTGAGGCAGACATCATATTGTTCTTCGAGAAAGAACCCTGTCCCCATGATGTCGTTTAATCAGTTAAGTATGGTACGCGAGGAATTGTTGGTAGATCTATCGGCTTGACAACCCCGTCGTGACCAGTCGCCCCGTGTCGATGTCAATGTCAAATGATGAATTAAGATTCTGTTTATTGTCTAGCGTGATTATCCCTGCATGGTTAATATATTGTTCGTATCGTCTAGCTAACATACGAGTCTGAAAGTTGACACTAGAATTTAATATACAAAACCTAGGCAGTATTACTATTGTCAGAGTAATGAACCGATGGAAGGCCCATGGATTTTATTAAGAAAGTAAAATGTACTTTCTAAAATTACATAGATGTTTTCAAATAAACACCTAATCAGAAAGTTTTCATTGGAATAAAATTTGTTAGTAAACGAATAAGTGAACTCACCTTCCTTTGTGTTGACACTTGATTTTAACGTGTTCTACAGGTACTTGAGTGCGGCTTCGGGAATTATGGCGTATCTTGTGGTTGTTGATGCATGTTTTGTCACTTAATTTGTTGGACAGACTTTTAAACTTTCTGGGACTAATGTAATAAGATCCATAAGGATCAAAACAATTTAACTATAGTATGATTGTGACGAACTTTAAGACTTCATGTTTTAAAATCTATGTTTTAATTAAATTGAAATGTCCAACATTACGATGCATCGTTCAGCAAGATACAAATGGGCACCATCTTCCGTCACCACTACGTTTTATATTCCGCTGCGACGTTTTTGGGGTGTGAAAGAACTCCACCAAGTCCTAGTCATCGGATCGGATTGGAATCACCCCGTCTGATCAGTTAACTGTTCCCGATGGTCGTTCGTGTTCAACACGCTAAGTCGGTCATCTTGTTGATAGGAACCAGTTCTCGAACCGACACCTCACTAGAGAAAGAGCAGAAGGTCTGTAGGAGCTCTGTTTCTACCGGTTTTGAGTAAAAAGTTAAGAAAATTTAAAGAAAAGCTTAGAAAACTTAGATTCGGCTTAGATCTAGGTGAGATTTGTGTTATTCTCTATGGAATCCATCAGATCTGGACTGTTCTTGGCGAGATGAGGTCACACTTCATTGTTCCTAAGAACTCCATGATGTCATCACCTTAGAACGGCTCAAATCCAAAGATTTACCGGTCAAAAAGTGAGATTTAATGATGAAAAAGATGAAGGAGTGCATGTCGATGATAGAAGTACAAGATTTAGGGTGAAAACTTACAAGAATTGCGAGAAATCGAGAGAAAATGGCGAGAAGGCGTCTGGTCGAGCGAGAGCAGTCACATCAACTGTTGTTGATGTGACAAGTGGGGTATTTATAGGCAAGAGGAGGAGAAAGGCGGTGCAGTGAATCAGATCGGACGAATGTCCGATCGAGTGGCGCCTCGATCGGGTGGCACCTCGATCGGGTGGCACCTCGATCGAGCGGTCAGTCGATCGGCGTTTCGTTTCGATCGTTAAGCGTTGCGATAGTTTGGTTACACATCTTCATCCACATTTTCATATATTTATTATAATTAGTCACGTTGGGTCATATATACATATCCATATTTCAAATCCTGGGATAATCGAGTTACGCATGCCTACAAGTGGGTTTTTTAGTATTGAGTTGCACTGCGGCACATCACGGCTATCAAGGAGGGTAGAATTGTTCCTCACTTGACATCTTCATGGTTGTCAGCAAGTACAATGTGATGTGATAGCGATAAAGTATGCATAATATGCGAAAATACTGCGAAATAGTGATGTATGCGATATAGCTACATTATGATCCGAATCTCTGGTGCTAGGCGTAACGAGTATAACGAGCAGTAACAGTGCACGAACGTGCGGGTTGTTACACATCCGTCCTCCTCCTCAGTACCACTACCAGCCCCAGGGTGATCCGGGCCAGTCCTCCTCTCAAGGAAGCGGTTTTCCTAATTTTCAAAGTTTACATGATTTATTGCAGGAAAACCTCATGTGCACCAGGAACACCTACAACATGGCTAGCAACACGTACACCTGAGTCGGAGCAATTGAGAGAAACATCTCCAACATACAGGATGACATTGGGAACATCCGGGAGTACATGGCGGGGCACGAAGGAGGAGATGATGATGAAGACGAGGACATGGACTAAGCGGAAGGAGTGGAGGTAGGATCAGCCGGTTGAAGGTCTATCAGGTTAACCCCTTTTTCTCACGAACAATTTCCAGCCTGCGTGCCGTTTGTTGAACAATTTACTTTCTTTAACTCTTTTTACTTTTTGCATTTATTTTTCTTTTTAACTTATGACGTGGATGATTAACTTTGGTAATTTAGGATGTTTGCTATGATTGGTGTGGTGTTTATTAGTTAAACAGGTACATACGAGGCTTAGAGCACTAAAAATTAGTGCTACTAAAGCCGGAACAGGAAAACCGAAGCCAAAAACCTGTTTTACACCTTTGCAGTTTGTCCACACGGAGTCGTGTTCAGCCAACACGCCCCCGTGCCCATTGCCCCAGACCTGTTGTTTGTCTAAATCATGCAGATTTTTGCCAGACACGGGGTCGTGCTCAGCCGACACACCCCCATGTCCACCTTCTGTAAGTTCTCGTTACTGGCACTCTGACCACGGGGCCGTGTTCACCCAACACGGGGTCGTGTCCAGATGCCCAGTAACATAAAAATTTGTTTTTAAACACACTTTTACACATTCAATCAAAACCTAAAAACTTATTTTTGGGACACATTGAGGACAATGTGTAATTTAAGTGTGGGGGGATGCTAAAACCTTGAAATCTTGCAAGTCCTAATTATAAGCCTTACACAAAACTCTATTGGAACCGCTAAACACCCCAATTTTTTTGAAAAAAAAAATTCATACTTGTCTAGGTTTAATTTGAGAATTTCAAGTTCTAAAAAGGTTATATTTTTACAAATTTACAACCGATAGCGTCGTGATAAAAAGAACCAACATAAGAAAATTATAAAAAGGCATGACAAATCTAGTTAAAATTTGATTATATATACTTGATCACATAAAAACCCATTCCCACAAAAAGTGAGTTTTGAGCTTTTATTGAGCATATAAATATACATCTTTAAACTAAATGCTCATTTTTCGTTTCTTGTGTGAATAGCCGCTTGGTTCTTACGACTCTAGAACTTGCCATGACGATACATTCCCGGTCCTTATCAACTTAAACCCAAGTAAGTAAATGATGGAGGCATTAGGACTAACCCTTTTTTTATTTCAACACCATTATTTTTTCTTTTTATCACCTACCCAAAATCCCCCTAGTGTTAACTTTAAACCCAAGTAAGTAAATGATGGAGGCATTAGGACTAACCCCTTTGAGCCTAAACCTTTTCATTTCTTAACCCAAAACAAACACCCTTTTACCCACCAAAACCCTTTTTTCACTTTAAACCCTTTGTTTTAGTAACAAAGCTCGGTTTTCTTATGATTTCTTATCAAAAAAAAAGAGAGAGAGAGAATGATGATGAAGCCAAAAGAAATACACAAACAAGTTCATCAAAAAGAACCCTGTTTAAAGAAATGCTTCATTAGAATAAAAAGTCATAAAAATAAAAGTCTTACGAAAACCGACGCTTTTTACGCCTTTCGCCCTTTTCTACTAACCACTAACCCAACCACCTACCTTTAACCCAAGCCTAACCCTTCCCCCAAAAGTCCTCTTGATATTTATAAAGGTATATAGTTAAAAAGGAGGAGGAGGATAGATTGCTTGGCAAGCTTATGGTAGAAGTAAGTTCCATGCCTCTCTCGAGTGTTTCACAAAAATACATTTTTGGCCGAGTGTTGAGTGATCCCCCGTGATGTGGAATAAGTAGTTCAAATAAATAAACTAAAATAAACCTAAATTTAGACTCAAGTAATAATAATCTAGACTCTCTAACTTGACCAAACTACTCACCGGCAAGTGAACCGGTCGACTATAGCAAAGAAAAGCAAGTCCGGATGTCGAACCCACAAGGACTCTAATTAATTACGTTAACAACCTTATTTAGACTAGACACTGACACGACTTAACTATTGTTGTGTTTTAGGGGGGGGGGGGTTACTAAAACCCTAAAATTTGAAATTTAAAATAAAATTAAACTAAGACACGAACAAAAACTAACGTTTGATTCAGATGAGATTAACGATTACCTAGGCTTGAATCCAGTTTAACTAGGAAAGGATCTCTAACAGTACTATTGTGGTATGGAATCGGGGTCGTAAGATACTAAACCCTAAGGTATTTCAAGCTAAGACTTCCCGACCCTTCTTAAGAAGAAACCTAGGAAACCCTACAAGGCTGTTGTGAGCACCGATTGTTAGACTTCCTCTCAGTCCTCTAACGACTCTAAAAGTGCCCTAATTCGACTATCTACCTCTTAGCGCGATAATCTAAGGCAATCCTAGATTCTAACTTGGTTTATTAGACACAAATGCAATTAGGGAACTAAAACCGACTTCTCTCAAAACCTGTCTTAGCTATATATTGCACTAAGACCTAATAACTAACTCGAGTCTCTCAGCGACAAGTTAAGCAGAATACTTAATTCTAATTGTATTTTAACGAGTTGACGCTAACCCGCGCGTTGCGGCGGGTGTTGATTATCAACAAATTGCCCATCTATAACTAATTCAACAAAAAAGAATCCCCAATTTCAACATCTTTGTAATAGATTTAACACATACACTATTGTTAACATATTACTAAGCCCACTGTTTCTTTGAATCTCACAAATAATCTAAACAAACAATTTGATACATAACATCCAAAATAAAAATATCACCGATAAGAAACGATATTTGATGTATCTAAACTGGTTGCCGAGGTCATAAAAAATACTCAACCTTTTTGCAATTCCCAATATTTGCAATTGTTACATAAACAAACCCATAAACATGTAATAATACATCAAATTCATTTTTTTGCATCAGCTGTATGTTATATATGTGATACAATATTCTTTGTTGAATTCACCTTATTATTAGTGCAATTAACTAATTATAAGCATATTTTTTAATATGTATTAAAATAATACATAGCTTAAGTATTTGTAAATAACCAAACCTCCTATTTACATTTTTTTTCACGAATATATATATTAAAACCAAAGGCTACGTACCTCAAAAGGTTTATAAACTGAGATCTATTATAAATCCATTCATACCTTTTTTTTAAAAGCTAAATCCATTCATACCTGATGCCTTTTTTCCTTTGGTTTCCCACTTCTGCACACACTCAATAGTCAATACACAAACCTAAAAGAAAATGTCACCAAAGCCATTGGAGAAGAAATCAACACCACACCACCGCCAACATAACCATCGAACCACCGCCACCACAGCACCCAATCGAACAGCAACCACCGCCTTTCAAGTTTGTAACCACATCTCTTGTTTCATCTCTCTCTATAAACGTTAAACTCTTCATCATCCCTCCGTAACCGTCTAAATTAGTCCGGCCAGAGATTTTGGGTGGCGGTGGGGATTATATAGGGTGTGAAACTGTGGCAAACGATTGGGAAACCGTGATCGTAGGAGATGCGTCGATTTGGTTTCTAATCATTTTCCGAAAGGTGCGTTGCGTTGGTTGTCAACCGTGAAGTCGTGTCCGTTCGCTTATTTTGAAAGTTTTTTTCAGGTTTTTTTGAATATTTTTGTTCGGCGCGTCAGTTTGGATCCCCGGATTGTTTGCATGTAGCCCGGTGCATTGGTTTGGATTGTTGTTCAATTGTTTACCATAAGTTCATCATCATCGAACTTGAATTGCAATCAATTGTTTGTGATTGATTATACATATCAGGGAACTTGAATTGTGTTTGAAATTGAACCTTTTAAAACAAATTTTGATGTCTCTTGTTGATGAACTTGGATGAAATCTAATAATATTTATGGTTACATCAAAATCAAACGGATATATTTGTTAGAGAGAGACACGAAATCTTGGTGGAAGTCCAAGAGAAAGAAAAAACCAAAATCTGATTTTCTTCAATAAAATTAAAAAAACAAAGCAACCCATTAATAATCATCACACGTGTCTATGCATAGCCCTTCATTTTCATAAATTGAATCTTATGTTTTGAATCGTTGTGACGGTTATGCATCACCCTCACAGTTTTGTTTTGTGAGCGGTTACGGTAACGCAACCTTGCTTGTTTTTTTATTATATAGTAATAAACAAAGGGCAAAATGAAAGGGTGTAAGGAAAATGAATTAAAAGGTATGACTTTTAAATAAATAAGACATTTGTATATAAGAGATATAAGGGTGAAATGAAAGGGTGTGAGGAAAATAAATTAAAAGGTATGACTTTTAAAGAAATAAGACACAACTCAAGTTGCTTTTGTATAGGAGATATAATTACTGTTTCTAAGGCTATTGGCCAATTTACCCAAAGATCACCCGAACCCGCAAAGATACGTATAATCAACACAAATTTATTATGTGAAAGACATTCACCAAAATCTATGTGAAACAGTAAATAATCAACAATCAAAAGTAAATACGCATATGCACCAAATCAAAAATTCTAGAACAATTTACTTTCAAATATCAATCCATAACAAACAATAGAAACCGTTAAAAGATCCAAACTTCATTAAACTATCATCTTGCCTAGGTAGTAACGAAGGTTTTAGCCACTAAACATGATGTCTAAAATAAACGAAACAAGTTCAAAACAAGAATTCATCAGAAAAGTATTGAAACACGAAATTAAAGAAAACCGGAAGATAAGACCCGAACAATCTTCGTTCCTACGCTCCAAGCTTCAACCGTATGATTCCTGCAAGCTAAAGCACTCCGAAATACTCGAAATCTGCTCCAAAATTCGCCTAGGGTTTCTTTGTTTCGTAAGTTCTCCTTAATGATGATTACTTCAATGATTATATACCAAAACCCTAAAACAAACGAATTAAACTCGCCAGGCATGCCCGTCGCGTCTCGCGACGGGGTTCACCTTTCCTGGTGGCACGACGCCAACATGTCCAGTTTCAGATTTTCCTTGTTTACTAGCTGGCGCTGCGCGACTATATGATCATCTGCCCGTGGCGCGACGCCACGGGCATTTTTTCACAGACTCTAACGTTTAAAACTCAGCTTTAACACCCCAAAACTCTTCAAGAATTATTCTAACTCTTTTAGACTTGTTCCAGAACTTAATGTTTCAGGATTTTAGCTTGTTTTTGCTCCTTTTCAGCAACTATACGTATCAAGACCTAGAAAAACGCAATTTGATCAATAGCACGTAATTCTAACTAAAACGAAACTATAAATAACGATAAATTGTACCAACTATACACGAATAAAGGATGTATTTTGCAATACATCAAATATCCCCACACTTACTCTTTTTTCGTCCCCGAAAAAGAATTATGCAACGGAATCAGAGACAAATAATCACTTGGGTCAAAAATTATTTATATCTTATTAAAACCAAGGCTTGCGTTAGCTGCGATTGCGAATATACTTATCCCTTTAAACCCGAATCCAATCCTAAGCCCTTATCATGTGAATTTAATTTAAGTGCGGTCAGTCTACCTAGGGCCTCACACTAGAATCTACGGTCCACCTACTCTCACCTCAAGCTTATAGGACTAAAGGAACGATCAGCGGACCAATTCCCAACTGTCTTATATCAAAACCAAGAGTGTTAACAATCAATTTTTTTTTCTTTTTCCATTTTTTTTTCGCTTTTCTTTCTTTTTTTTTCTTTCATGAGCGTAGACGATGCTTTCCCTAACCAAGAGGCAATCCGGCTGTAGAGTCGCTATCCCCAACTCGGATTACTTAAGCTTCGGTACTTTTTACTTTTTTTGCACGGTCGATTTCACACACCCTAGCGGTAATCCGGTTGTAAAGTCACTATCCCCAACCCAGACTACATAGGAATGCGCTACTTTCATTCAGTTTCTAGCTCACTTCTTATTTTTTCTACTTTTTTTCATGATCACAAACTCAAATAGTTTTAACTTATAACGGTGCCCCTTATACTATTATCGGCAGTTTTAATTTCTCGTATCTCCCAGGCGAAAACCCACTAGCAGACTGACAATTAAGGTATATTAGCTCAAAGGGACTTAAAACCAAACCCGGGCCTATCCACACATCCCTAACTAGACGCAAGCTCGATTTATTATAATCTCATATTATTATTATTTAACCCAAGCAAAAATTCATCTTTTCTATCATTTTTCGTTTTAAATATGCAAACTTCTCATATCGAAAGACATTTTTCTGATTTTTCAATTTTTTTGGATTTTCAATTTTTTTTTATTTTTTGTATTTTTCAATATAAGACTCGATTATTTACATGTATCCCATCCACACACTTAGAGATTGCATTGTCCCTAATGCAAGAATAGAAATACGACTTGTTGGTGCACTTGTGTCTGTACTTTGTCTGTATTTTGTCATGATACAAAACGATGTCTTGTGTTAGTCTGGTTTACGTCTTAGGTCTGTTAATATGTGTGTTCGATGTAAGTTTGACCAAGTCAACCATCCTCCTGGTTTGACTTGACCAAACAATTAGGACATTGTTTGTAAGATGGCTGTGTCGAAGGATGAGTCATCGAAGGATTGTTTATATCCTTCGATGAGCTCGAAGGATAAACCTTCGATGGATATAGATGGACCTCGAAGAATATCATCCTTCGAGGTATATGTGATCCTTCGGTAGGTTTCAGATCGATAGATGATCTTTCGATCAGTCTATCTGATCCTTCGACCAGACGAGCTGTGTTGGGTATATATACCCATGTATGTGTTCACTTCATAAGAAGAGAAGACAAGTGAGAGCACACACACACACGAGAGAACTTTGAGAGTTTATAGAATACATCTGTAAACATTGAGCTTGTAACTGATCTTTTCATACGTATTAATACAGAGGTGTTAATCGGTGAATCTTGCGTGTCGTGTATTCTCGTCTTCGATCTCGGTTTGCATTCTAGCTTGGATTCCGCACTTGCTAGTGTGTTAAGCATAACAAGGAATAGGTTTGACCTCAACCTCCGAGGGACCTACAAGTGGTATCAGAGCCGTGGCTCTTTTCCTTGTTAAAAACCGAGTTTATACAAGACTTTGGAGTGTTTGGACAAAAACTCACTTGGTTTAGCACCCGTTTTTCTGTGTTTTTCTCGCATTTCTTGTCGTAAAAACGTGTTCTAAACTTACCGGGTGTGTTTTAGGACGGGTTGGGTAACTTAAAAACTTGTTTTTGAGAAGATTGGTAATTTCCGGCCAAATTCCGGCTTACTCCGGTGACCGGTTTCTGGATAAGAACCTTCTTTTTAGGCAATATTTTATTGGTCAAATCTGGGTTGGCAGAAAGTATGGTCTGAACATACCTTCTGCCGAAAGTTCTTACCAACCAATCACCTTTTCACCAACCTGTCAACTTTTGTCAACTGTGTCAGTGCAGATCGAAGGATATCCTTCGAAGTCGAAAGATCATCTTTCGATCAAAGGAGGTTCGATAGATAATCATCCTTCGAACATCCTTCGAAGTCTGTGACTTATCTTTCGATCCAAGGAATCTTTTCGAAGGATATATCGTTCGATCTACAGCTCTTATTCGAAAGATAAGGATCCTACAATTGGAGAGTCTTTCGAAATCAATTGTTCGAAACTCAACAGTGATCTTTCGAACATTGTTGATCCTTCGAACAAGTTTTGATCCTTCGATCGTTGTCTGTTTAAGTTTAACAAGTTTGTGTTTTTCAGGTCTTTCGATCAAGAATCCTTCGGCTGGTTGTTATTATTCGAGATATTAACATAGTTTGTGAAAATTAAATTTTAAAAGGGGAAAACTTGTTTTTCAAATTTTAAATCAATTTTCACTTAATATATTAATTTTTATAAAATGGGAACAAACGGTCAGTGGGATCCAACCGCGTGGACTCAAACAACTTCGACTCCACAATCATCAGCTACGCACGGTCAGTGGGATCCAACTGCGTGGACTCAAACAACTTTGACTCCACAATCATCAGCTACGCAATCTGCGTCAGATTTCAACAAAACTGCATGGATGCAGGCTATTGCCCCACCTCAAGCTGCAATGATAACTGCAAATCAATGGGCATTGGTCACAAATCAAAGCAGCAGCATTCAATCTATGATGCAGAACGACAGTGAAACTGGTACAAGCACAAAACCACCAAAGCTAAATCACATCAATGATTGGGGATGGTGGAAAGAAAGGCTGAGAACTTATGTTCAGGGGCAAGGGCAAGGTCAAGATCTATGGATGTGCTTCTTCACCGCATTTGACAATGATTTGGAAGTTGCAGGATCTAATCCACAAACTTACAGCACTATGTCTGAAGATGATAAGAAGAAATTTGAGTTAGAAAAGAAAGCATTCATGATTCTCACACAAGCTCTTCACAGAGACATTTACCACCAGTTTGTTTACTGCACGACTACTAAAAGCTTGTGGGATATGCTCACGTTACGATGTGAAGGAAATGCTCAATCTAGAAAGATCAAGCAAGAATTACTGAAGAAAGAGTTTGAAGGATTCACGTGTTTGGAGAATGAGACTTTGGCAGAGTTATCTACAAGGTTCCATCACTTGTTGAGCGAGATGTTTGCTTTTAAAGTCACTGCCACTCCACAAGAAATGGTGAAGAGATTCGCTGATAGCTTACCAGCAAAGTGGAGCAGTTATCTTGAAATTCTCAAAGAAAATGGTGTTCTAGACACAATCACCGTTTATGAGTTAATTCAAAAATTGGAGAACAAGGATGTAGAAGAAAAGCTTAAGGAAAAAAGAACACTAACTCCTCAAAACCCAGAGATGTACTATGGGATTGCAGGAGGTATCAGTGGAGAAAAACCAGCCTCTCAACATGCGAAGCTTCAAATAGCCTTCATCTCAAACACCGGACCTTCCACAACAAATCAGTTTGATCCTTCAGCATACACGATGATGTATTCAAGACCAGATTCTTCTTCTCTACAACAGAATGTGCAACCGACAGCTCAGCAATTCACACCACCGCCTTTCTTAGACCCAAGCAGAGCTCAGCAGCAACAACCGCAACAGCAAGGGTTTTATGGAAGCTCTTCAAACATTCAAGCCACTTCCAATCCGAACACAGTCAGATTAGACACTTCCAACTTTTCCAAAGTCAGTGTCGAAATAGCCAAGGAGCATATGGAGATGTTGAACACCTTGGTTAGTGCTTATTGTGGATTGATCGCAGGTCAGATTGGGAATATCAATCTAACCAATGAAGATTATCAGCAAGTGGATAAAGAAGAGTTTGAAATGATGGATATCAAATGGGCTCTTGCTAGTGCAATTCGAAGAGCAAAGGAGTTTATGGAAAGGACGGGGAGAACCAACTTGGAAAGCAAGAAAGACACCAAGTATGGGTTCGACAAGCAAGCTGTCAAGTGCTTTAACTGTGGTGAACGGGGTCATTTCAAAAGGGAATGCACAAGACCAGCTCAGCATGGAAACCAAAATCCTTTCAGAAATCAAGGCAACCAGCAGAACCAGAACAGGAACAATGTTCGTACGTTGATACCTGTCAACAACCAAAGCCAAGCAGGGCCATCAAATGCCAACCAGGCACTTGTGGTTCAAGTAGATGAAGGTTGCGATTGGTCGCTTCAGTTGGGAAATGATGCTCCAGATGGAACAGCATGTTTTGCTGAAGTCGTAAAGGATTTAAAGCACGCCAGTGGTGGAGAATCTTCCACCAATGGTGATGTATCTTCTGAAGATGAAGACAGTTCTGGTTATAGTGGAAGCTCAGATGAAGAATCCTCCACCTCAGGCAATGATCATGTGGATGAGACATCAAGTGCGTCAGTCGATGCAGATATTGATGAGCCTTTGGAAGAAGCTGCAGCAGGAACTGAAAGAAGATCTATTTTGGTGGATCAAGCTGCTTACTCTTCGTCTTCTCTCCATTCAGCCTTTATGGCTAATGTCGACAGTTCATCAAGTCAGGTATGTGTCGATGAACCCACTGTAGTTAGTTGTGAAAATTGTTATAGCTTAAATGTTAAATATGCTGAAAAGGAAAGTCAGTTTGAAATCACACACAAACACAATCAAGAATTGATTGTAGATCTTTCTAAAGCAACTGAAGCTAACTTGTTTTTAACCAGAAATGAAAAGGAATTTAAAGCAACAATTGCGTCATTAAGACATGATGTTTCAGAATTACAAAAGGCTGTTTTGCGAAAACAACATGCTAACAATAATCTTATTGACACAATTGAAAAGCAAATGGTAGAGTTGGCAACAGCTCGATGTGAATGTGAGACAATTAAGCAGAAACTGGAAAGCTATTCCAATTCCCGCTATGTTTTGGATCACATCATTGACGTTCAAAAGAAAAAGGGGGATGCAAGATGTATTGGATTCAAATCATGTCCTCCCCCAATGAATCACAATTACTCCAAATTGCCTGATGACGAGGATATGCCCCGTTTTGAACCTACTGTGCCACTCGGTCTAGATGACTTTGCAGCAGGCCTCGGGTTCACAACTGGTACATCATCCTCGGGTCAATCAGAATCTGAATCTGAAAATGTGACAGATTCATCGTGTGTTAAGGAACAGAGTCCTCCCATTGTTGAGGATGCTGATTCTTCGGATGATGAATCTGAATAAATTGTGAAACAACAGTCTAACTCGGTTACAACAGATATTCCAATCGAGAATCACATCCTGTGTGATCCACCAGTGAAACCGAGTAAGACTGAAATGTCAAAATCAATGGAGTCCTTTGTATCTAGCAGTGAAGGGAATAACTTGTTGTACACGCTCAAAGGAGATAGCAAAATCTACTCTAACAAAGATTTTCCAATTAAAAATGTAAATCAAGATTTAATTGAGCAAATTTTTTAAGGATGCACTGATAAGTTTTTGGGGAACAAAAGTGGCAAAGTTACCATCACTCAATGTGATCCAATTCCGTGTGAACAAATTAGAAAACAATACGGAAACCAAAAACTACCAATTGAGCGAAAACAACAACTCAACTCCGGAAAGGGTAAGGTACAGGGAAAGAAGGCTCAGAACAAGAATGTTCAAGCACCTAAAACTCAACCTAAGGCTGCACAACCTAAAATTCAACAATCAAAGGTTGAGCAACCTAAGGTTCAACAACAAAAGGTGCAAAACAAAAGAGCTCCTGTTAAGAAACGAGAACCGAAAATGAACTTTGTTGGATCCACGGGTTCAGACAAACTTGAAACATTTCAGGAAAAATCTAACATTGATTTTGTAAAACAAGTTAGAATTTTAAAACCGTATCCTGCAACTTCCAAATCATTGTCAAATGCGGTGAAGAAGCACTTCCATAGATCTTGACCTTGCCCTTGCCCCTGAACATAAGTTCTCAGCCTTTCTTTCCACCATCCCCAATCATTGATGTGATTTAGCTTTGGTGGTTTTGTGCTTGTACCAGTTTCACTGTCGTTCTGCATCATAGATTGAATGTTGCTGCTTTGATTTGTGACCAATGCCCATTGATTTGCAGTTATCATTGCAGCTTGAGGTGGGGCAATAGCCTGCATCCATGCAGTTTTGTTGAAATCTGACGCAGATTGCGTAGCTGATGATTGTGGAGTCAAAGTTGTTTGAGTCCACGCGGTTGGATCCCACTGACCGTGCATAGCTGATGATTGTGGAGTCGAAGTTGTTTGAGTCCACGCGGTTGGATCCCACTGACCGTTTTTTCCCATTTTATAAAAATTAAATTTTAAAAGGGGAAAACTTGTTTTTCTAAGGCTGCACAACCTAAAATTCAACAATCAAAGGTTGAGCAACCTAAGGTTCAACAACAAAAGGTGCAAAACAAAAGAGCTCCTGTTAAGAAACGAGAACCGAAAATGAACTTTGTTGGATCCACGGGTTCAGACAAACTTGAAACATTTCAGGAAAAATCTAACGTTGATTTTGTAAAACAAGTTAGAATTTTAAAGCGAAATGATCAGAATAATTACACCCAACACACCAACGGATGTGATTTAGGTCCAAGCACGTCTAGATCACAAAGTTCATTGTCTGGTTCTCCGTCTGGTCATCAACATGTTTCTCCGAAGTTTGTAGAGCGGAGAACATGTTTTGAATGTGGGACAGTTGGGCATATTGTAAGATATTGCCCACACGTGCAAAAGCTGAAGTCAAAAACGAGTGCTCCCCAAGAAATCGATTACCGAAAACGATCAGTTTCCCCGAAACAAGACCCACGTGTCTTGAAAGAAAGGGAAAAGAAGTTAAAGCAAAAGAATCAAAAGGTAATTGAAAAGGCCTTAAAATCAGAGGTCAAAGAAGAAAAACCTGTACAAGCAAAATCTGAAACTGTAAAACCAGTAAATGCTAAAACAATAAATTCAAATACTGGTAAAGGACAAACAGCTTGGAAGCAAAAGCAGGCAATTCAATCAGGGGGAGCACCACAGGTTCTTTTTCCTAATCATCAAGTGATTGAAATCACTTTCCTTGATGATCAAGGACGACCCAAGTCCACAAAGGCTTGGGTCCCCCTCTCCAACTAATCTCTGAGTGAGTGTGTAGGATATTCCAGGAGGAACTTTCGATAGTCGTAAGATTGTTGATAGTGGAGCGTCCTTGCACAAGATAGGCGACAGAAGAAATTGTTGCCTTTGATGGAGAGCGGAGAAAAGTAGACAAAAATGTCTGATGAAGGAATGATGGTGAAAGAATGTTGTTGAATGAAGTTGAAAAATTCGACCAGATGAGATATGTGCCAAAATTGGTTGTTTTGGTTTTTGATCGGGTCCTCAGGAAAGATTCCAATGTAATGTACGCACCTGCAGCACGTCTGAATTTCACAATCGACAAAATGAACGTGCAGTGTACATTTCTTCGTGGTGTGATTGAAGAAAATGTGTTTGTTGAACAAACCAACTGAGTGTGCGGATACCTTGGCATGGATTGAACAACCGCACACTACTTCTGAAAGAGAAAGACAAAGACCTTCGCTGGTGCAATGTGGAAGACCAGCCGGACCCAAAGGTTTTTGATCTTGTTGCTGTGAAGGGATTTCAGTAGCTACAAAATCGACTTTGAAATCCACACCGGGTGGATGTCCAGTTTGGGAGAGCGCTCAGAATGCACGAAGCGGTTGCAGGATACGGTTTTTAAAATTCTAATCTCTCTTTTACTTGTCGATATTTTAGCTGCTTTATGAATTATTATCATCTCATACAGCACTCTTTGACCAGACACGTTGATCTCGAATATCACCTCACACGTGATTGTTTCAATATGAAACTCATCGATGTTGTCATGGTCCACACCGATGACCAACGTGCCGACCTTTTTACCAAAGCATTTGACAAATCAAGATTTGATTTTTTATTATTGGTAAACGGCATTAAGGACAAGCAAGAGTAAAACCAACATCGGAAAATCATTTTTGTAAATACCTTTGTGTTTTAAATTTGTCTTAGTTTATTGATTTTAGGGGGAGTAAATCCAAAAATTTGAAAATCCAAAAACATCGAAATATTTCAAAAACACAAAAACAATAGAAAAACAAAAATGAGTTTCCTGGCGAGCAAAAGAGAAAATGATAGTATATCAGTGGTCTGTTCAAACCTCTTTAAACCTTAAATGAAAAATGATAAGCAGCTTTATATAAGATGTATCGGTAGGCTCACAATCATTTTATAGTGTGCAGGGTGATATAAACTTAAAATCGACTGAAGACCAGGTGGGAACCATTCATTGGCATATGGTCTTAGTACCGAAATTTCGTTTGAGAGATTGCCGAGGTTCTGAAATATTCGGTCTTTATGCTGCTTATCATCTGGGTATCATGGTTGTATCTTTTACCGAAAAATTAACGGGGACGCAAGTCTAGATCTTCCATGATACCATACATACGTGTACATACTGCATTCGACCTCAATAAGTGATCAACAATCACATGTCCAAACAAATAAGTGATATAATATCACATTTTTCCGGGAGTCAAGTTCGTCTCTCTGCTGTACGAAAGTACTGACCTGTTCACGGACTTGCTCCTGTGCCCTCATGCATAGAAAATCAAGTTCCTCATCAATAAGTGATTCTATCACATAGGGCTTGTTTTCAAATCAAATAAGTGAGAATCTCACATTTTCATATACGGTCAAACAGATGATAATCGGTATACTCACCGGTAAGATGAACCCTTGTGCATACCTTGATACGGGAATGTGTCGTGATGTGGATGAACACCGGTCGGTAAGTATAAATCATACCTTAACGTATCCTCGCGCCATGATTACATCTGATAAGTTCAGCTTATGTGGATAGCAATACCGATAATTGTTATAGGATGTTTATCTTAATGTTAACTAATTGAACAACAAGAGCGTTTTGGCATGACCGTACACTGATATGATTCTCTTACCCTCGAAACTCGCATAAAGAATGTCTGTAAATATTTATTTAATGCTTTCAGTTTCTGCACCTTTGTATATATTTATTTACTGCTTTCTGTCTTTACATTTGAAATATTCAAAAATACCAAAAAGATTTTAGGTGTGTTTTAATATAAACTTTATAAAATCCAAAAAGATTTTATTTCTATTTTATTTTCGATCGTACGATGTTGGATCTCGAGTCTTCGTTGCCTGAAACCTGAACGAAAACCAAAACGACTGAATCTTCATAAACGGTCGAAATTTGCAAAGTGTTGAAAGTTAAAATTGAAATTGATAAAATAAATTAAACTTTCAAACTGTCGGACGGTGTTTGATTAAACAATGGTCACATGTGTGTCGTTTGCTTATGATATTCCAGGCAGTTGTTCTCATTACGCGTTTAGATTTCTTGCATGTGCAGATTCTAAAGGCAAGGAGAACATGGTCGATGACAAGCTTCGGAATGAAGACACGACGTGAAGGCACTCAAATGATGAAGATGATCGAGTTGCCGCTGACCATCATCAACACCACAAGGATCTCAATTCATAAAGAACAAGTATTTCACGAGCATAACTCAAGGGGGAGCTTATGTTAAGGGGGAGTTTGTCAACACACTTCCTACATGAAACGGGGAGTTTGTTGGTACACTTTCTGCTTTCAAGACGTGAAGACTTTAAAGATCCTCCGACATTGAAGACTTGAAAGGACGTCAAAGACTTGAAGACACGAAAATCGAGACAAAGTTACAGCCAAGGGGGAGTTTGTTGGTGCACTTGTGTCTGTACTTTGTCTGTATTTTGTCATGATACAAAACGATGTCTTGTGTTAGTCTGGTTTACGTCTTAGGTCTGTTAATATGTGTGTTCGATGTAAGTTTGACCAAGTCAACCATCCTCCTGGTTTGACTTGACCAAACAGTTAGGACATTGTTTGTAAGATGGCTGTGTCGAAGGATGAGTCATCGAAGGATTGTTTATATCCTTCGATGAGCTCGAAGGATAAACCTTCGATGGATATAGATGGACCTCGAAGGATATCATCCTTCGAGGTATATGTGATCCTTCGGTAGGTTTCAGATCGATAGATGATCTTTCGATCAGTCTATCTGATCCTTCGACCAGACGAGCTGTGTTGGGTATATATACCCATGTATGTGTTCACTTCATAAGAAGAGAAGACAAGTGAGAGCACACACACACACGAGAGAACTTTGAGAGTTTATAGAATACATCTGTAAACATTGAGCTTGTAACTGATCTTTTCATACGTATTAATACAGAGGTGTTAATCGGTGAATCTTGCGTGTCGTGTATTCTCGTCTTCGATCTCGGTTTGCATTCTAGCTTGGATTCCGCACTTGCTAGTGTGTTAAGCATAACAAGGAATAGGTTTGACCTCAACCTCCGAGGGACCTACACGACTCAACTACCTAAAATCTACCATTAAACTACTACTAACTAACTAAATAAATAACGAACTAACGACGAAATAAATAAATAAAATACAACAACAAAAAGGGAAACGACTTAGCTGATATGTGAGAGTGTCAAAGTGCCAGTCATTTCCACATAAGCCCTCCAATTCGAAACGCGCTCAGCAAACAACTCTAACCTCGGACACGCGAACGAAAGCGGCTATAAATCAACCTATCTGAATCAAACAAACTATCAAAACATATCATAAATATATATATATATATATATATATATATATATATATGCTAAAATGAGAACCACCTCGAGTTGTAAGAACCGTGAGAACTACACCGTAGGGGGCGCGGTGGACCAAATTTTTTTTTCATAAACGTAGATGCATGTATAAAAACAACATTTGTAAAAAAAATTCAAAAAAAAAATGTCGTGTGTGTAGTTTTGAGCGCCACAAGTTTGTGTTTACGGGACCCGTAAATCTGGCCGGAAAATTTACGGGTCCCGTAAACACAAACTTGTGGTGCTCAAAACTACACCACGACATTTTTTTTTTTTGAATTTTTTTTTTACAAATGTTGTTTTTATACATGCATCTACGTTTCTGAAAAAAATAATTTGGTCCACCTCGCCCCGGATCAAAAAGTTCTCGCGGTTCTTACAACTCGAGGTGGTTCTCATTTTAGCGGATACTTATATATATATATATCATCAGTAGTTCATCAGTTCCATCACATCAACCAACCCAACCTTCCCTAACCAACCTGTTTAACGTGTATAATATCAGTACAGACCAAAAGTATGAGGATCAAAACAGCATAAAAGAAAAATAATCAACAAAAGATATAATAGTCAGCTGCTGCTCCTGCATCCTCATGCTATCCCTACACTACTCCTCCTGCTACTCACTATTCGACTCCTGACTGCTCTCCTCTCGACCACCTGCACCTGAACTGCCCTCTCCAAATACACGAATCGGGGGAATCGGATCAAACCTCTCAGCAATACCAGCCGAGCTACCCTGCTGCCTCGACTGGAAGAAGTCTGGGATCCCCATACTGTGCCTGCTCATGATGTATCGGAGGGCATCCTCCTGCCTATCCTGGCCTGTCAAAATAAGGTGATCTAACCTGTCGAACCTCTGCTCCACATACACAGAGAACGACTCCAACGTAAGAGGTGTAGGCGGTGGCTGTCTGCGTGGGTACTGGTGTGCCGGCAACTCGTGTCGATGAGGCGGGCGCTGCCTGTGTGTAGTCTTAATCTGAATCATAACATCCTCAGCCCGATGTCCCTGTGGCGGCTGCACCTGTGGACCCTGTCTGATCGGCTCCCAGTCGTAAGGCTCCTGCCATGACACTATGCCTGCCTACTCCAGCTCCTTCAACCCAAACGTCATCGTCTTGGGCCCCTCATGTAGAAATTCGGGGAGATATTTGTCAAGTACCCCCAAATTTGTTGCAATCCTAGTAATGTAGGGGCCCATATCCAAACCAGCCCGATGACCACCTCGACGACCTCTACTAAACGAATCTGCTAAAACCGTATCCAGATTCATCTCCCTGTTCTGCACTCTACACATCAAGATAAACAGCTCTATCCAGTTCCCTTTGTTCTCCCCCGACTTTCGACCCATAAGTGTAGTAGACAAGATCTTTAGCACATACCTATACACCGGATTACGAACCGACGTGATCAGGTTCGTAGTCGCGAATGGATGGTCAGAAATCGTACTCCAAAACTCCTTCAACTCAGTCGCACCAACCCCAAAATCCTTGGGCCTAGTATAAGCACCTCTCAAGCTAGTAACAAACTCCGGTCTCTTCACCTCCTCTTCAGTATACAACCCCAAAACTATAGCAAACCTCGACACATTCATCTCATACACCTGCCTACCTAAGCTAAACGACACAGTTGTGCCCTGCTCGAAATTACCCTCTTTATGCACCCAAGTGCTATGGAACTCTAACACAAGCTCCTCATATTGAGGCTCTATACATTCTAACGCATCAATCAACCTTTGACCTAGAAGGTCCCTCACTTCTTGGTCTGATCCTATCTCACTCAACCACCTCCAATCGATAACCCGGTGCTGGAGTAGATCAGTGTCTTTCAATTTATCATACTTGTTCCATTCGTTTATGCTCGGCTCAAACTTCAATATCGGGTGATTGGCTCTACGCGTTTTCTGATCTGGAATAAAGTTATAACCCGATTGATACTCGATTTTTCTCAACTTAGGATCATCGGCAGCTATTTGAATAATCGGAGTTTCATGTGGGACCGGATCCTCCTCAGGTGGTTCCTGTTGCGGTGCCGACTGACCCGCGGCCCTCTTCCGAGCCCTGCCTGATCTTGAACTACTAGCCATGCCTGCAAAACAAATAAAATCAAGATAAAACAGGCAGACAGTCAGTAATAACAAACTATTTTTTTGTATTTTTAATTTTTTAAATTTTTTGTTTTTATTTTTATTTTTATTTTTTGATAAAATTTTTCGAAAAAGAAAGAATAGCCGTATAGCATTTCAATTCGCGGCTGATTCTAAAACAAACGGTTTACTTTTTACAATTGCTAAGTGAAGTTTAAACTCGCCCGAATGGAGATTGAGTACGGGCGAATTTAAACCACTTGTACGTGCAAGTAAACCCAAACACAACTAAAACAACTAAACTAAGCTAAAACGACACTAAGACGACGCAAAAACCCTAAACTAGACTCAATGTACACTACCCCCCATCGACACTTTTAATTGTCCCAATTAAGAGCCAAAGTGCCGAACAAAGACATTGAAGTCCAATCCGCGCTTAAATGTAGTTACTTTTTAGATGTTTTTAAAACAAATTTGGCATCAAAAAAGTCTGCCTAGTTAAAGGAGGTTTCTTTCGAACGCAAAAATCCAATTTTAAAACGCAAAATCGGAACTTCCCTTGTTAATGTAGCATACCCCACCATTCAAATATCAAGCAAAGCCAATTGAACACCAACCCGACTAGCATAACCAATACCAAATTTGAGTGTAAACCAACGAATCCCCACACTCAAATTTTCAATCCCTACACTAAAGTATGTCAAAGATAGCAATCATTCCCCAACCCTAGCCGTCCGCAATCCTATAAAAACCAACTACAAGACTAATACTACTCTCATAAAAGCCACAAAACTGACTCGACAATACCTCCATACCATAACACAATATCGACTCTACTCAACTAAGACAGACTCAACAAGTGTTCGGAACCGAATCGAGACATCATGCCACTAAACTGCTTAAACCGGACTGGACTTCAACTGCTTCGACATCATATAACTCCACAAAACATGATATAACCGACTCGCATCACAGACACAAGTTTCGACTCGATAGCTACTCGACACAGACGACTCCATAGACCTAAATAGACGTCATTCAACAAGACTTGACCGGACATGACACATTTAACACAACATCACACGGATTTCAGCAACTGTCTCGAAGACGCACAAACTGAACCAAAACACTACTAGACTGAACCAAAACTCAACCCACAGCTGACTCCACTCCTACATAACTGACCTGCATAACTTAATCATGAAAACAACTCAGACCAAACTCGACAAGACTCGACACACCACTAAGCTAGTCGAATAAGCTCAACATCAACTCAACAAGAACTGACTCGATACAAACGACTTGATGAAAACGACTCACCAACTGACTTTAAACAGCAAATAGATAAGAAAGTAAGCAAGAACATACCTAAATTGATGAGTTGTACAAGAAAAAGATGAAATTTCCGGTTGTAGGTGAGCCCCAAATCGGTTGTTTTCAGCGGTGAAATGGTGATTTCTATTTTAGGGGTTTTGTTCCGGGAAGGAAATCGGTCACAAGGGTGGTTTCAGCTGTGAAATGGAGGTCTTACAGTGGTGGTATGGTGATGTTAGGGTGGGAGAAGGTTATCGGTGATGGAGAGGAAGGGGAAACAAGTGTTTTGGGTTCATTTGGGGAACTGGTACTTCAAAAGAGTTTAATTTGAGTTAATTAAGGTCGTGCGGCGCGACCATAAGTGGGATGGGCCGTGGCGCGACGCCACAGTAGGGTTCAGGTCTTGGGGGTCAGGATTAGGGGTTCAAACTGTTTAAAAGGTTCAAAAGAGGTTTTTAGTGACCCCCATGGTGGCGCTGCGCCACCAAGTAATCAGTTGGTAGTGGCGCGACGCGACGGACCAATTTCAACAGAATGTCTCGTAAATTTTTGAGTTTTGGGACTTAGAAAATTTTCTTAACTTTTTCCAAACCTTCCCCAAACCATCCCAAATTTTTTCTAAGTATGGGACTTACCTGGAATGACTTTTTCTTCGCATTTTTAGCTCTTCAAGGGTACGTTTCCTGCAAAATTTCTCAAACACACAAAACACAAACACGAAAAACTACGAGAAATACGAAAAATAACGAAATTTACAAGCGGTACATACTCTACAAACGAAGCTTTTGCAACTCACTGTTCGGTGAAGGTGGGGGTTGGTCCTCTAGAGGAATTTCTTCCTATTCGGTAGTATCAATGGGACCTCCCAAGTAATGCTTCAATCTATGACCATTAACTTTCCACACACCTTTATCGACTTCGTCATATAACTCCACGGTACCGTAGGGAAACACCTCCTTTACCACGTACGGTCCGGTCCATCTTGATTTCAACTTCCCCGCTATCAATTTCAACCTTGAATTGAATAGGAGCTCTCTATCTCCTACCTTAAACTCCTTCATTCCTCGCAACCTCCTATCATGCAACGCCTTAGTCTTTTCCTTAATACTCCAAGATCGTTCATAGGCGACATCCCTTAAAGCTTCCAATTCATGGATTTGGAAGAACCTTCTTCTTGCGGCTTCGGTAAGGTCGAGGTTAACGGTTTTCAACGCCCACAAAGCTCTATGTTCTAACTCTACCGGAAGATGGCAAGCTTTGCCATACACAATCATGAAGGGTGTTGTTCCTAACGGTGTTTTATAGGCGGTGCGGAATGCTCACAACGCATCATCGAGCTTTTCCGACCAATGTTATAAACATGCTTAACATCCATAACACAACAAAAATCTAATGACTATATCAATTTCCCACTACCTCAAGTGGTAAAAGGTTGTTATCCATGAATTTGTGACAGTTTAAAGTGTCGGAATAGGTATTAGGGATGTTAGCCCTTAAAAGTGTGAGACTGATGCATCAAATATACGCAACAGGCTATGGTTACGAACTGGGCTTTACCGAGTTAGTTCATATTAGTGTTTGGACTACGGGTGAGCAAGTTTAGGTCCTGATCGAAAATAACCGAGAACCGAACCGAAAATATACCCAACCCGACCCGAACCCAAGTACCTAGGTATTTCGATCGGTTCCAATTTTTCATATAAAATAGGGTCGGGTCGGTTCTCGGTTCTTTTCATGGTGAAACCCGACTTGGACCTATGGACCAGAACCGACCCTATATTTAGGGTAGTGAATCGGTTCTGTATTTTATGTTTGATCGGTTCTCGGGTTGGGTCAGGTAATGGTCGGGTAGGGTCGGGTTTTTCCTCTTGCTCACCCCTAGTTTGGACCTTTATAAGTTATTTGGGCCATGCCTAAGGCCATGTGGGCCAGGCAGGCCCAAGAGGAGCTCATGTGGGTCGTGGGCTTACCTAGTGTATATAAACATGCTTTATCTCATAAACTAGGGTTAGCCACTTAGAGAAAAGCCTCCTAGTCATAGAAATTCCTAGACAGAGAGTGAGAGGCAATTTGGAGTTTGTGAGCTTGTAGCAGACGCTTTTTCTAGTTGATAGTAATAGAATTTTGTGCAAGTTTGAAAGTGATTCGATGTGTTCTTCGTCTTTTCTTGAATCACCTATTGATTAGATTACACACGATCAATAGGTTGTTTGATATCATTGTTAAGATCTGTTTTTAGGACTTACAAGTGGTATCAGAACCTATTTCTAGGCTCGGTTTTGATATCAACATTCAAGACTACGAAGACCTGAAGTTTTCGGCTTGGATTTGGTTGTGTTCAGTTTTGTTTCGGTGTGTTTGGGCGTTTTGTTTTGCGAGTTAACGATTATCGTTGCAGGTTTTCAAATTTTTTTGCTTGAAAGTGAAGAAAAACGAGTACAACCTTTACCGTGTTCTTCGTCTTTAAGGCTGATCTTCATTAAGTTTTACAAAAAATAACAATAAGTTGGTTCGTTGAGTTGATTAAAGAGTGATAACATGATTTAACAAAATCTTGTTTTTATAACTTTAGAACTAATCATAACCAAAGCTATCAGTTATTGGATTTCCATAACTATAACCAAACTTTGGTTTCTATTAATCGCTTACGAAGCTCGGTTATTATTCGATTTTGATTAATTAACAAGCCATATTTTAACTGTTTGCAATGGTTTCTCATCAATGCTTTCTTGCAACATGCCAATGTGGGATAATGACATATTTCCATTGGTTTCTTTTTCTAAGTAAGTTTAAGATAGGAGTGTAAACTTGTTTATAATAATATCAGAAAAATTGTTCTCTTATTATTTTGATAGTGTTCACTGTTAGGGAGTAGGGGTGGTCATTACTCATCACTCATCACTCATTCACAACTTCCAATCAAGTTCTACCATGTCATCAACAATTATTCCATAACTAGTGATGGATTTTAGTGGAAATGCCCATCACTCACCACACCCAACAATTTTCCCTCACAACCCAACAATTCCCTCAAACAATCAAAACCATCACGCTTCAAAAATACCACACGTTGAAAGATTGATGCATTGTAGATGTTGTGAAAGACCCTAATTCGTATTTGACCAAAAGTCGCAGCGGAAATTCGTACCATAAAATTTCTTTCGTTATAAACGTTTTGACTTACTAGAAGTTCATTTCCAAAATAATTCTTTCACATAAATTCATCAATCGACTCATTTACTAAATAAAAACATAACTTATGTTTATTATATTACATACACCAACGTTCCCGTACAATCTATCCTATGACCCGATCTTCGATCTCTACTCCTCGTGATGATCCTCCGTGATTCGTACTACCTGCACTCACCACATACATTCGCAACATTAGCACACATTATAAACATGAACAAGATTCATCCTCGTTTTACGTTTCATTCCTTTAATCTCTTTACATTTAAGCATTCCATCTGAGTATATGATCCCTGGTGAGACTTCCTTAATGTACCTACGTTACACTTTATTCGCAAGGCACACTATTAATAACGTCAATACTGTATCGTATGGAAAACTTGCAAAAATCCGTGCATACCTGACTGCATACGTGCACACTCACATATTTACATACGTACATACCTTCATACATGACTACATACTTGCATACGCTCATATATACCTACTTGCATAAATACGTACATACATACGTACCTACATACGTTCATACATGTCTACATACGTGTATACGCCCATATGTTCCTATTTGCAAAAATACATACATACATATATACCTACCTTTCCTAAAACATGAAATGAATTAATCATACTTAGTATATAAGCGTTTAAAAACGGTCTAAACGGGTTCGCATTGCATATACAAATAAAATATAAATTTTTCATAATTCTGGAGCCCGTCGCGTCGCGCGACGGCCCCTTGCCTTCGCCGTCGCGTCGCGCGACCCCCCAATATGAACATAATGTTTGCAACTGTTGCTGCATATTCCCAGCATAACTCAATTTTACGGAAACGAGCATAACTCTCTCGTTTTTTATCCGTTTTACACGATTTTTTTTCCTAGGTGATCGTAATTTAATTCTCCATCACATGGAGTTAACATCCGACATCCAGATTAACAAAATTTTAGACTTTTAAGCTTTCGACTTATTACCTTTTTACAAAGTTTTGACCCGTTCATGCAATTATCAAAATAATCTGTTTATTTGACCTCAATTTCTCATGAACCTTATAATTTCAACGATGTCTATCATAAAAGATTAAATTCTCGGATGTCTTGCATCCTCTTAACCCATTTTCGCTCAAAAGCTTATTTTGACCCGTTATGGGTATTTGCGCATTAAATGGTCTACGACTTACAAAAAAAAACATGTTCTTCACTTTCATAGTTGACCAAAACATTACACTAATCGAATAGCTTGTTTCCAAACGACTTTTAAGGTCGTTTTCCTGATGTACCTATCAAGGGCGTTTTTGTCAACTTTGTTCCATCCTTTATAACAAAGGACTTCATTGCATATTTAACAAACCCTACTACTTAACTACAACTCTAATCGCACATATCTTGCTCGGACCAAAGCTATGACCCGTTTTAATACTTCACCCACCAAATTGCTAGATGATAGCAACGCAATCCTTTCGTTATTCATTCTGTAAATTCGTAATGATTGACAAACAATTCATTAGTGGATATTACCAAATGGTGATATCTTCACCATTTGACCCATTAAATCTAATTGTCCATTTTATCCTTGTGAGATTTTGAGTAGTCATTATTCCCTCCATGTAACTTATCCCTTCATTAACACGTAAACCAAAATTAGCATATTACCCTTTTTAACCATAAAACTTAGTCTCTTATCATGACTACATATTCCGACCCATATCAAAACTTGTCGGAACATCATACTTCACATATTCACTTACCATGTTCGTAACTTATTCAACGAGTATATATTCTATAAAAAAAGGGGTAAGCTATACTTACATTACATCCGAGTACGATTCCCGTGCGCATAAGTTCCATTTGACCCGCTTCTTTCCCAAGCTTCCACGCCGCTTATCAAGCATCAAACTATCATATATCATTCTCAAGATAGTTAGCTTATTCATAATTCATCACGACCCTTTCATCACACGGATCTTATATTGAAATCATCATTCGACCTCATAACATGCTAATCTATCAAATCTTATCCGATTTCTTCAAACATTCACACACATATATGATTTCAAACATTATTAACATAAGCAACTCATCATTTTCATCATGTTATAAAAAACCCACTTCATCACTACTTTGCTAATCACTTACAAATGATCTAATCTTAATTACCTCATAATTTCATCATACATTTGGTGTGTATACTACCTCCTAAGCATAGTGTACAACTAATTCATGCATATTCTTCTTACCTCATACATAATTCATCAAATTCATCCTTCTAATCAACATGAATCATTCATACATAAATATCAAACATACTAGTATCACATTTCTTTCAATTCCTCTAACAAGAATATATCATACATATCAAAATACATCAATATTAAGCAAGAATTGGACATGGGTGATCATTCAACTCGTCATCATCACCATAACCAACGGGTTTCACCTATAAACATCAAATTAACCCAAACCATGCATAATCCATGTTCCAAATGATGATTCTAACACATACTCATACTCAATTTCATACAAATTCATGATTTACAATATAACCCACTTCGTGCATAATCACCAATCTAACTTTTAAGACATACCTTACGATCCCATTGTGAAGGTGATCATTAATCCATGCTCGGTTATGAATTTAAGCTTCATTTAACATTTCAATTTGATGATTTCTTGATTATGGTTCTTGAGCTCTCATGGAGCTCCTGGCTCCTTCCAGAACACACGTACGTGTGTGTGTTTGTGTGTGTATTTCATAAATAAATTCAACTTTCCTTTTACCCCACTTTAGCCCCTCAAGTTTGCCACTAAATTATACTTGGCACAACTATCATCCTTTAATTGTTTCTACTATATTCTTAACTAGGTTAAATAGCCTAGTTATTTATTTCTTGATGTACCATATTAGAACATTTTCTGAATATAAACATTCGGGTTTTGGGGTGTTACAAGTCTACCCCCCTTAAATGTGGTTTCGTCCCCGAAACCTTTCTCATTTCCATTTAACACTAATTATCTTTTCTTCCCGGCCCATTAACACGACCACGAGCCCATCTAATGACGACATTCTATCTTCAAGAACCCGTCCCAGAGTTCTTATTAGTGTCGCTTTCTCTAGCTGACACTAGTTTCTAACGCACTCCATAGCTAGCGGTTTATTCATCATTCCAATACTCGTATATCACTCACAATATACCTTTTTGTTTGCTTGAAACAATTCCAACATCCCATTAATAACATTCCTTTTTGTTTATTTCAACATTCATATTACTTTCATCGACCATACGGTCTAAATTTGTAATTTATACATACACATCTATGTTTAATTTCGACAAGTACATCATAATACTAAGTAACTATCCATTCTCGATTCATAACTATTCATATGATTGACTTCCTTCTAACAAGTCCATACTTTTCATAATTTACTTTTACATTACATTCTCATTTCCTTGGCCCGTTTGTAGTGGGTCAATATACATACTTCTTCACACTTATTATCGTACCTACATTCGTATGATCTGTTATAACGGATCTAATACCTTCATCCCACCTCTTAGGTTATATTCAATTCACATGTCATGTCATATAACATTCAATTATTGTTTTGTTGTCGCAATGAAACTACTATTTCTTTATCACACATACATGCTTAACTCCCAAGTTAACATCATTCTACATTTCTATAGTTATTTGTACAAATACCTTTACGTCACCTTCAAATCTTCTCATTCATTTTACATTACTATTATTCTCATTTCATGCATCACTTAAATTGCATGAGCAAGCATGTCATGCAAGTTCATTAGACGAGAGTGTAACCAATACCCGAAATTTTCGCTCCAGACTTTTAAGATTTACTTCTTAATGACATAGTTTTCTTCTTATGTCAAATGTTAAAATCAAACATTCCATACCGTACCATACCTATTTCATCATTCATTTTGTAGGTCGTTTTCCGTTTACTAATTCATACTTATCTGGCATGAGTTAAAACATTTTACTTACTTTGATTTCATTTCCTACTTCAGCGATCCGTAAACCAGATCGATCCGCTCCTTCACGAGTATTAACCGTACCCTACCAGCTTTCATTCATCCTTGTAGCGAGCTTCCACTCATGCACATTCATTCACCAATTCGATTGGTTTCATCACATTGAGAGTTCTACCATTTACATCTACAAAATCAGCGGTTAGCATATTTCATTCAAACATTCATTATACTAGGTGATTGCTCACCTATAATTCTTTTCCAATTTCCTACATACATGCTATAACACATTCCACACTTCATTCCCTACATGCAATTCTTTTATCCTGGTTACTTATTTCGTCAACCTTTGCAGTTTGACTTTTCAAGGTCAAACTGATATTTCTTACTTATTGTAGATGTATTGAGGTACACATTCGTACTTCTTTCTATTCATGCTTACTTGCAAAGACATTTATTACGTCATTTCGGTATTCTTAACAAAACTTACCCTACTCGTTCATACTTAAATTATTGTCCGGGTCGTAGCCCGTCATTCATTATGTCTCCTAAGAGTCGATTTCTAACACGTCTAACACATAACATGTCCATAACTTCCTTCTTTCATCAAAACTTAGGTGTGCGTGCCAAACATTATGCTCACCTATAAGTATAAAACTTAACAGATCAAAACATTAAATATATCGGGCTTAAATGGCGATTACCATTTGACCCGCATAACTCATTCGTCTCTTTAACCATTCTTGCATACAAACATATTTGTATATATATATATATACATTTATTCACACATATATATAAGCTTAAGACATAACTTGGGTCATATTCGCTTTTTAAAGAATATTTACTTGCTTAGTCTGTAATTACTTACACATTCGAATCTTTTCATTCTTATCATTCATTATGTTTCGAACCCGTCGTGCGGTTTCTGATATATCATTCATACTTTTATTCCTTCTTGGTTTTGAATCCGTCTCGCGGATTCTAACATATTGTCACGGCCCCCGACCCGGTTTTACCCGTTTCAGGAGCCGCGGGACAGAACACCCATGGTATTGTTTATTTTGGCAGTGGAAATTTTAACAAGATCTTTTTAATTGAAAATGCCCAATTTATTTTATTTCACAATTTGGGACAAACCCCATAATTTACAATAAAGGAAATTTCACTGGAAAATCTCTGTTTTACAAAAACATGTTTATTTATTTACTGAGCCACTTTCTTCAAGCTGGTAGTGCTACGCGGCACTTTTCTCTGATTCACAGTAAATCACCTGAAACATGTTTAAGAAAAATTTTATCAGCGGGGAAATACTGGCGAGTCATTCAAATTGTACAAAACGACACCTTGTTATAATTTATAGTATTAAGGGCGATTACAATGTTTATATCAACCAATTACCCAACGGTATTTGTCACTCGACCCGATTCTGTGACTATGGTCATATCACCCATTAGCTAACCCGTTGTCCAATGGTGACGATTATCAAGTAATGTATACAAAACCCCACATACCGGTTGTAATTGAAGACTACAAAGACTTAATCCCTGTAATTTTAACTTTAAAAATAAATAGGGTTTTGGAAACAATTTGGTAAAAAGAGAATGACTCACATTGCAAATTTAGTTGGACAGAGTTATGCCTACTGATTTAGCCTCGTAACCTAGTTAAATAACAATGCACACGAAACTAGGTTAGTAACTTAATACAACATTTACGATAAGTTCACGAAATAAAAACCCTCACGACGAATGACAAAGTATAGCCTCAATTTGGGCAGCACTTAAACATCCATCGGATCGGTTTCAATCGATCGGACATTGTATCGTAGCAGTGATCGAGTTAGTACCCTGTTGTCACAGCAGAGGTTCGGGATTTAAGTGTTTTGAACGAAATAGTGTATAACTCAACGTACGTACGAATTTTAACGTCGAAACAAGACAGACATGCAAGTGCCAAACCCCTGCATTATATACTGAAATTTAGCCCCCCTCGCGTGGCGCGCCAGGCCCTCCTGGTCCCTGCGCGTGGCGCGACGGCTACCCTTTTAGGATAGGGTAGCCTCGTGTCTTGTATAGCCTAAGTGAGTCAACGTTTTCGATAACTACGTGTTTTGAAGCCGTTTTAGATGGATAATTATGATGAGGGGATACCCCCTTGAGTTTTAGGGGGTCCTGATCCTAGTTTTGACTGTTTTTGAAAATTATGGGTCGTGCCATAACACTTGGGGGTCTCAATTAGGGTTTCCTAATGAGCATTATTAAATTAAGAAATGAAAATTTTGGCAAGAGTTGTTACACCCTCCCCCACATTGTTTAAAATCTCGTCCTCGAGATTTACTGGAACAAATAAGGGTACTTTTGCTTCATTTCGGATTCCAGTTCCCAAGTGTACTCAGGTCCTCTTTTCGAATCCCACTTTACTTTGACCAGCACCAGTCTCTTGTGCTTAAGGAACTTGACCTTTTTGTCTTCTATTTGAAGAGGTTTCTCAACAAATTTCAACTTTTCATTTGCCTCTATATCTTGAAGAGGTATTACCAGTGATTTATCAGCTAAACATTTCTTAAGATTAGATACATGAAACACATCATGTACCCCGTCTAATTCTTCTGGTAGTTGTAAGTGATAGGCGACGGGTCCTATCCGTTGGGTGATGGTAAATGGTCCTATGTACCTTGGACTTAGCTTTCCTTTCTTACCGAATCAAACTACTCCTTTCCGAGGAGAAACTTTCAAGAGTACCTTGTCTCCCACTTGGAATTCTAATGGCTTGCGTCGATTGTCTGCATAACTCTTCTGGCGGTCTCGAGCCGTCTTCAGTCGTTCCTTTATTTGAGTTATCTTATCGGTAGTTTCCTGTACAATCTCAGGACCTGATAATTGGCTTTCTCCTATTTCTGCCCAGCAGACTCGAGTTCAACATTTTCGTCCATATAGTGCTGCAGCTTCGATGCTTGCATGATAACTATTGTTATAGGAGAATTCGATTAAGGGTAGGTGGTTATCCTAGTTTCCACCAAAATCTATTACACATGCTCTGAGCATGTCTTCCAGGGTTTGGATCGTCCTTTCACTATGTCCGTCTGTTTGGGGATGGTATGCAGTACTTAGGTTTAATCGGGTCCCCATTGCTTCTTGGAAACTTGTCCAAAAGCGCGAGGTGAAACGACTATCCCTATCTGATACTATGGAGAGTGGAACTCCATGTAAGGATACCACCTTGTCTACATATAACTTTGCTAATCTTTCCATGCTAAAGGATGCCTTCATGAGCAGAAAATGAGCTGATTTGGTCAATCGATCCACAATTACCCAAATCGCGTTGTTACCTTTTCTGGTTTTGGGCAACTTAGTAACAAAATCAATTGTTATTAGTTCCCATTTCCATACAGACATTTCTAATTGTTGGAGTAACCTTCAAGGTTTTTGATGTTCTGCCTTAACTTATGAACAGGTCAGACACTTAGATACATATCTAGCTATGTCCTTTTTCATTCCTATCCACCAGAAGTTATTTCTTAAATCTTGGTACATCTTATTGTTTCCAGGGTGCATGGTATATCTAGATTTATGGGCTTCCTCTAAAATTTTATCTCTTAAATTTCCTTGCTTAGATACCCAAATCCTTTTCTTGTGGAATTTCCAAATTCCATCAGTCCCTTGTTCTAATTCTTTTATTCTTCCTTTCATTCCTTCGGCATCATCCTTGATTGCTATTTCTTGAACGTTCTTCAGTTGTTCCATTAAATCTAGCTGTAGATTTCATCTAAGAGCATGAACTCGTCTTTACTTTTCATGATACTTACGACTTAAGGCATCCGCTACTACATTTTCCTTTCCTTCATGATATTGAATATCACAGTCGTAGTCACTTAGAATCTCCATCCATCTCCTTTTCCTCATGTTTAATTCTTTTTGCCCAAATATGTATCTTAAACTCTTATGATCTGTATAGACTGTAAACTTACTTCCGTACAGATAATGTCTCCAGATCTTAAGGGCAAAAATTATTGCTCCTAACTCTAAGTCATGAGTCGTATAATTTTCCTCATGCTTTTTCAACTGTCTTTATGCATATGCAATTACCTTCTTGCGTTGCATTAGTACACATCATAACCCTAACTTAGAAGCATCGCAGTAAATTTCAAAATCTTCTATTCCTTCTGGTAAAGCAAGAATTGGGGCGTTCGTTAACCTTTGTTTTAAAATCTTAAAGGCCTCTTCTTGCCTAAGTCCCCATTCAAACTTGACTGCTTTACAAGTTAACTTAGTTAATGGAACAGCTATCTTAGAGAAGTCCTTAATGAATCGTCTATAATAATCAGCTAATCCTAGAAAACTTCTAACTTCGGTAGCTGATTGCGGGATCTTCCTATTGGTGATTGCTTCTATTTTGGAGGGATCTACGTGAATACCTTCGTGATTCACCATGTGTCCTAAAAATTGCACCTCCTGTAGCCAAAATTCACACTTTGAGAATTTGGCATAAAGCTTCTCCTTTCTTAACAAAGTTAAGAGTGCTCGCAGATGCTCACAATGTTCGTCCTGACTTTTGGAATAAATAAGTATACCGTCGATGAAGACAATCACAAATTTATCCAAGTACGGCTTACAGATTCTATTCATCATGTCCATAAAAGCTGCAGGAGCATTTGTTAGTCCAAATGACATGACTGTAAACTCGTAGTGATGATACCTAGTTCTGAAAGCGGTTTTGGGTATGTCTTCTTCTTGTACCTTCAACTGGTGATATCCGGAGCGTAAATCTATCTTAGAAAAATATCTAGCTCCTTGAAGTTGGTCAAAAAGATCGTCAATCCTAGGTAATGGGTATCGATTCTTAATTGTAACCTTATTCAATTCTCTATAATCGATACACATTCGCATCGACCCATCCTTCTTTTTCACAAACAACATTGGTGCTCCCCAAGGGGATGAACTAGGTTGTATAAATCCTTTACAGAGCAATTCATCTAACTACTTTTTCAGTTCTAACATTTCGGTGGGTGCTAACTGATAGGGTGCCTTAGCTATTGGTGTAGTTCCAGGAATTAGATGAATTCTAAATTCTACTTCCCTATCTGGTGGTAATCCTAGTAGTTCTTTCGGAAATACATCCGGGTATTCGGATATTACAGGAATTTCCTTAAGTTCTTTACTTTTAGTGTTAATGATTACCAAAGTCATATACACTATTCCTTGTTTTCGTTCATAACTAGCAATTTTCATTACTGAAATGAACTTCATTGGCTTCTGCGGCTTATCTCCTGTAATCACAATTATTTCTCTTGCAGGTGTATGAATTTCTATGGAATTCTTATCACAGAGGATTCGAGCATGGTTGGCTACTAACCAATCCATTCCTAACACAACATCGAATCCAGCTAAATTCATAGGTAGCAGGTTTGCAGAAAATTTGTGGCCTGAAAGTTCTATCTTACCTTTTTGCAAAATCTTATCTATATTAACAGAATTTCCATCTGCCGTTTCTACCACCGGAAGGAAGGGAGGTCAAATCGGAGGATCAAGCTGTCGACATCTGCCTAAATTTGGTTAAGGGTTGCTTAAGAGCTTGGCAGAATGAAGTATTTATAAAACTTTGGTTTGCACCAGAGTCAAATAATACTTTCGCATAAACGTCGTGAACTAGGAACGTACCAGCTATTACATCCGAAATCAGATCCGCTTCCTGCGTGGTCAGCTGGAAGGCTCTTGCATTCTTCTTATTAGTTTCGTCAACAGGTTTGGCCTTGTTATCGGCTGGCTTGACCAGTTTAGGGCATTCTGGTCTAAAATGCCCTGCTTCTCCGCAATTGAAGCAAATCGTTGATTTCTTCCTGCATTCCTCCTCTCGATGCCCTTGTGCCTTGCAGAAATTACATTTCTCATTACATTTACCAAAATGTTTCTTTCGACAGTTTCTGCAGAATGGAGGTGTGGAAGATTGCCCAGTTCCCTTTTTCTTGAAAGTACTACTATTATTACCCCCACGAAATCCTTGGGTAATCTTTTGGGCCAATTCCTTTTTCCTATTTTCTTCTCTCGCGCGTACCAGACCGTCTGTCAAGGTATTGGCCAGCTCGTCCGCATCGTCAATTGTGTGGGGTCTCGCAGCCTTGACGATATCACGAATCTCGCTAATTAAACCCCAAATATAGCGAGAAATAAGCACCGGTTCTGGCGAAGCCAGAGTTGGTACAATTCTGACATATTCGAAGAATTTCGAAGTATACCCTCGGCAGTCAACATCCACTATTCGGTGGCTCCGGAACTTATTTGCCATTTGTTCCTTTTCATATTCCGGACAACATTTTCTTTCCACCAATCGCTTAAATTCTTCCCAACTCATGGCATAAGCCATGTCACTTCCCTTGGCTTGCAGTAACGTGTTCCACCATTCTAATGCCTCTTCCTTGAAAAGGTGAGACACATACATAACCTTGTCTTCCTCGGTACATTTACTTATTTTAATTACTGCCTCGGTTTTCTCCAACCAACGTAGTGCAGCTGTTGCCCCTTCATTGCCTGCAAATTCAATGGGTTTACAGGCAAGAAATTCTTTATAAGTGCAACCAGGTGTTGCAACTTTCATTTTCTTAAGTATTGGGGCTTGAATCACGTTGTTGTCATTATTGCCATCTCCGTTAACACTGTTACTAAAATTATCGTCGCACATGCGTTTACTAGGGTTGACTTGTGAAGGCTCAACAGGACTTTTAACAGCAGCGACGATTGTCGGGATAGCATTGGCTATTCCCTGGGCAACAATATTTTCTATATCTTGCCTATTAAGGAAATGATCCTCATTGTTTTGTTCAGATTGATTAACTTCATTGACAGGTTGGTTTTCCGCGTTTTCCATCTGAATAATAATTAACAATATAAATTATTATTACAATTAAATAACAACCAAACACAATAAAGCAATCGCACATAATCGTGTTAACACGTATAGCCAAAATTGTCGACTTTGCGACTTTCATATTTTTATATATTTTAGTATGCATCGATACACACCAGTTATATTACAAAAGTTTTATTTTAAGTTATTTTACATAATTATATTTTTATTATTTGTTAGTATATTATTATTATTATTATTATTATTATTATTATTATTATTATTATTATTATTATTATTATTAAACATGCAACCACAGTTTAACCGGCCCTTCAGAAACGACGCTCCCTCTCGTCGTATTTCCATGTTATTTTCTCTCCCACATCCCAAATTCTATTTCCTGCCTCCACCAGCTCCTCGCCATAATAACGGAGTTCAGCCAAGTTTTCTGTGCTCATAGGTGGGTTTGGTGCAGGCTCATGGTCAAATGGGAAAATAGACGTTGGGGTTATTCATGAAATTCTGAAACTGCCAGTCATTTGTCCACCATTCCTCCAGCTGGCCTATAACAGGTCGGGGGTTGACAATAGGATCTGGGTGTCACACCCTGACCACGTAGAACATACAAACGTGGCGGAAACGTCGGGGAGTGTTGTAACAGAATTAATTGTTTCAAATCCATGGCAATTGAAGTTTCGTTTTATTAATCAAACATGAAAGTTTACATTGTTTTAAACAAGAACCAAAGAGTACATAACATAAATTAACTAGTTCTTGTCTCGTTTTAAGTCACTAAGGCACAGGTCCGCCTAAGTATTTCTTGATAAGTCCTATGCATCGTCTCCTGAAAACACATGTGAAAATAGGTACGTCAGCATAAAAATGCCTGTGAGATACATAGGTTTTGAGAAATTAGGATTCATGACTTAAGTTTGAGAAAATGTTTAGTCATGAACCTTGTAATTTGCTTTGTCTTGTAAATCATTTGAAAAACGATAATATCAGATGATATGTATAAATAAGAGAATAATGTATGGTTAAATGAATAACCATGTAAAATGAGTTTGTATAAGATAAGTTGTTTGTAAATCAATGTCTTGTGAAAAGTATGTTATTTGTATAAAATGTTATATGTCTCAAATTGAAATGATTCAAATAACGCTACAATATGTGATACCATAAAAACACTTATATATAGGAAGTACCAGCGGCGTATCCACCGTGCTTGTATCATATTACATACGCCTCGTTACTTAAATCACTTACTCAAACCAAACCACCAAAGATAAATGTTTAACAATTGTAGAAATGTTTATGTATAGTCAAATGTCTATTGTCAAATGTAAACCATGTCAACGGATACAACTGGTTCACACGGTTCAATAGTTACAAACGGTTCATATAATCAAAGGGTTACGACGGTTCACATAGTCAAATGGTTACAACGGTTCAAAATGTAGTATAATGTGTTCATATGCTGGATGAGCATATGCAACAGAAATGCAATGTAAAACAATGTACTAAGTATGCACGTAATGGACATACATAGCATAACTGTAATGTAAAACAATGTACTAAGTATGCACACAATGGGCGTACATAGCATGAAATGTATTGTAAAGTGATGTATTAAGTATGCACACAATGGGCATACATAGCATAAAATGTATTGTAAAGTGATGTACTAAGAATGCACACAATGGGCGTACATAGCATGAAATGTATTGTAAAGTGATGTACTAAGTATGCACACAATGGGCATACATAGCATAAAATGTATTGTAAAGTGATGTACTAAGTATGCACACAATGGGCGTACATAGCATGAAATGTATTGAAATCATGTACTATAAATGTACTAATAAACATAGCAAGTATATGATGTGAAAACAGGAAAGCATGAAAGTAACAAGTAGGCACATGTGTTTCACCCCAAAACAGTTTGAAAACAGTAAAAGAGGGGTCTATGTACTCACTTGAGATTGCTCAGAAGTCCTAAGATAACCACCAAGCAATGCTAGAGATCACGGAATCAAACGGCACCTAATATAGGTAACTATGTTAATAGACCGGACCTATATCGGAGGATCGGATAGAATGAGGGTTCGTAAACCAAATGAGTATGGAGACTCGTGTAATATGGTTTAACAAATCCTACGTACTAAATGAAACCTAACATAAGTGCTTACGACCCATTACGACCCGTTTAGGTAGCTTATGCTACTTTAACGCGTCGTTCGCGTGAAACGCGTTCGGACCGTCTAACTAGTCCTATGACAAGTAACATATGCCTTAACATGTCTAATATTGTTGTCAAATAAGTTTAGATGTCAAAAGTTATGTTACATATGTTAAAAATGAATTTTGGCATCAAAGGGTATTTTTGTAATTTACCTAAGGCATATAAACTACCTATCATACAACTACTTAAACGAAGCGACCGTAAGGTATAACCTCGGAAGGTTATTCCCTATATGCTATGGTCACCTAATGTGTTTGGTCGGATCCTAATGATCGACCAAATGGGTCGGGTTCGAAGGTATAAGTGATTTATTAGATCGCTTACCCTTACGACCCTAGACAACGTGGTAATCAGTAGGCATAGTCACAAGGGACTATAACCATCGTGATTACAATCACGTTGCGAAGTTCAAACGAACTTCGCATTGACCATAAACTGGTCAATGCAGAAAGTCAAACAAAGTTTGACTTTCGGACTCGAAAAACAATAAAAGAACGAAGGAACACTTACAAAGGGTCCCCGAATGCTAATCTAGATCAAAATAGCTCAGGTATGAAACAAAGGTTTCAACTTAGAGCACATAAGATCAGATTCTTGTGAGGAAAAGTGAAGGGTGGAGGTGGGTATTTATAGTTTTCGGTTCACCGTTAGGATCAAATCTTGGAAAAGGGGGCACGATCTAAGCCGTACACTTGTCGGAATGTTGTGGTAACTGATTTTGGCCACCATAAGAGATTAACATGTGGCACTTGGCCTTTGGGGAGTGTTAAAGGCTGTTAACAGCAGATTAAACAAGTTTCTGCATATCTGACCCCTGCTTACGGACCTCAACATTATCAGTGTTGAGGTCCGTAAGGACCTTGCAGACCTGAATCTTTCAAAAATGGCAGAACAGGCCCCTGTGCGCGTATCGTCGTGTTTTGGCACTTCTAACACCCGTCAAACCCAATTTCAAGCTCCAAAATGATGTTAAGACATAGGGATCATGAAATATGCTTGAAAACATCACGGATGTCGGTTCGTTTGGCCGTACGACCGCGTTGTTCGGTTAATTACGACGGAATGCGCATAAGCGTGAAAAACGATCCAAATGGCGTGACGAATGGATTTTTCTTATGCCAAACACTAAAATAAAATATTTTAGTGCTTACATAAATTTTTGGTTGTCCGGATGTATTCAGAACGTAAGTTATGCGCGAAAATGCAAACTTGTGCACTTTTTGACGCTTTTAGTCCCTGAATGACCCAAAATTTTATTTTAGCACACTGAACACCTCAAAGCCTATTTCTAAGCTATGTAAAGGATATTTATGGTATGTTTAACTTATGGTCATGTTCCTGAATGTCTGTTACAGTTCAAATTGGCACACTTTCGCAGTTTGTCAAGGTTAGTCCCTGTAAGCGAATTAACTTGTTTTTGTCATACCAAAGCCTTTAAAACTTATTTCTAAGTTATGTAAAGGTTATTTAAGGTATGTTAAGCCTATTTCACTATTCTGGAGTGTTCGTTGGATTAAACTAGTTATATTTACGCATCAGTGCGTGTATAACCTTCCAGAAAGCGATTTAAAGCTTGAAATCGAACAAGAATTGATATGTGCAAATGATACAGATATTTTTACAAATACCAAGTATGAAATAAAATATTTCATTGGTTTGGCATTGGTTGGATGGTTGAAGTGACACAGGTGTCACACTGGGATAGCCGGTTTCAAATTAACTGGAAGTTGGGATTCAGCGGGGTAATTGAAGAGGTTTTCATCGGCAGGTCCGATGAGGTCACAATTCGCCAGTTTGCGATCCAGCTCCTCCCATGGTGCCATTTCCTGAGCTTGCCCGAAACTTTCCCCGATCTCTTTTCCTTTCCCTTTATCCTTTGGATTCTCAGTCTTTTTAACCTTCTGTGCAGCTGGCTTCTTCCTACGCCCACGTTTCCAGTACAAGATTCTCCTTCTCTTTTTCGGCTTTGGTTTCTCATGGGCCTGGGCATGGAATGTTAGTGGTTCCTCCGTATCTGCCAGGTAGCCAGATGGGTTTCCTGTGATATCCATATCGGTGCTATGGATAGTAAAGTTTCGGAGTGCCTCCGACAGTTCATTCATGCTGTTAGCACACATGAAGAAACACACACAAATTTAAGTTAAAATTTTTATTTATTGTAAACTAACTTTTTCATAGAATCACAGAATGGCAATTAGAGAAATTAAGTATTTCTAAATACTTAATTAGCTTAAATCGGTGGCTCTGATACCACCTTTTTCTGTCACGACCCCCGACCCGGTTTTACCCGTTTCAGGAGCCGCGGGACAGAAAACCCGTGGTATTGTTTATTTTGGCAGTGGAAATTTTAACAGGATCTTTTTAATTGAAAATCCCCAATTTATATTATTTCACATTTTGGGACAAACCCCATAATTTACAATAAATGAAATTTCACTGAAAAATCCCTGTTTTACAAAAACATGTTTATTTATTTACTGAGCCACTTTCTTCAAGCTGGTAGTGCTACGCGGCACTTTTCCCTGATTCACAGTAAATCACCTGAAAAATGTTTAAGAAAAATTTTATCAGCGGGGAAATACTGGCGAGTCATTCAAATTGCACAAAACGACACCTTGTGATAATTTACAGTATTAAGGGCGATTACAATGTTTATATCAACCAATTACCCAATGGTATTTGTCACTCGACCCGATTCAGTGACTATGGTCATATCACCCATTGGCTAACCCGTTGTCCAATGGTGACGATTATCAAGTAATGTATACAAAACCCCACATACCGGCTGTAATTGAAGACTACAAAGACTTAATCCCTATAATTATAACTTTGAAAATAAATAGGGTTTTGGAAACAATTTGGTAAAAAGAGAATAACTCACATTGCAAATTTAGTTGGACAGAGTTATGCCTACTGATTTAGCCTCGTAACCTAGTTAAATAACAATGCACACGAAACTAGGTTAGTAACTTAATACAACATTTACGATAAGTTCACGAAATCAAAACCCCCACGACGAATGACAAAGTATAGCCCGAATTTGGGCAGCACTTAAACATCCATCGGATCGGTTTCAATCGATCGGACATTGTATTGTAGCAGTGATTGAGTTAGTACCTTGTTATCGCATCAGAGGTTGGGGATTTAAGTGTTTTGAATGAAATAGTGTATAACTCAACGTATGTAACAAATTTTAACGTCGAAACAAGACAGACATGCAAGTGCCAAACCCCTGCATTATATACTGAAATTTAGCCCCCCTCGCGTGGCGCGCCAGGCCCTCCTGGACCCTGCCCGACGGCTACCCTTTTAGGATAGGGTAGCCTCGTGTCGTGTATAGCCTAAGTGAGTCAACATTTTCGATAACTACGTGTTTTGAAGCCGTTTTAGACGGATAATTATGATGAGGGGATACCCCCTTGAGTTTTAGGGGGTCCTGATCCTAGTTTTGACTGTTTTTGAAAATTATGGGTCGTGCCATAACACTTGGGGGTCTCAATTAGGGTTTCCTAATCGGCATTGTTAAATTAAGAAATGAAAATTTTGGCAAGAGTTGTTACACATATCATTCATGCGTTCATTCCTTTCATGCTTCGAGTCCGTCTCGCGGATTCTAACATATCATTCATACTTTCATTCCTGAAAGTCTTACATTTCTCTTCACCCTCACATCCACTTACTACCTAATTCTACCGGACATACTTGTAACAATTATCACGGTCTCACGAACGTCATATGTTTCTTGTGTATTGGCTAGGTACACAGTCCATATACTAGTTTCGTGTCTTCATGTAATCGCCACCTTATGTCCGAAGAATTAAGTTTCGGCACGTGTAACATTTTCAAAACTTCATTACCATTCCATTATTATATTCCATTTAAAATTTTTCTTTCACTTGCTAAATTATACCATTACATGTGCCCACATGTTAAATTTACGTACCTGAGGTCAATATGTCTTATCGCATGCCTTGATGTCGGTCCTAGACCGCATTCACGGATCATCCTTTCCCAGCAATTATGCTTACCTTACACATACATACTGTTAGTTTTCTTCAAATACATACTTAAACACATACTTACCTTTACTCATATCCTTAGATCTTGATCGAGTCTCAGATTGTACGGGTTCCTTATCACAAGAGCACACATGTTTGAGTTCACGTATTTATCTTCTCGTACTTGACTCACTCAAACCAGGGCTCTGATACCAACTTGAAAGACCCTAATTTGTATTTGACCAAAAGTCGCAGCGGAAATTCGTACCATAAAATTTCTTTCGTTATAAACGTTTTGACTTACTAGAAGTTCATTTCCAAAATAATTCTTTCACATAAATTCATCAATCGACTCATTTACTAAATAAAAACATAACTTATGTTTATTATATTACATACAGCAACGTTCCCGTACAATCTATCCTATGTACCCCTCATGATGATCCTCTGTGATTCGTACTACCTGCACTCACCACATACATTCGCAACATTAGCACACATTATAAACATGAACAAGATTCATCATCGTTTTACGTTTCATTCCTTTAATCTCTTTACATTTCAGCATTCCATCTGAGTATATGATCCCTGGTGAGACTTCCTTAATGTACCTGCGTTACACTTTATTTGCAAGGCACACTATTAGCAACGTCAATACTGTATCGTATTGAAAACTTGCAAAAATCCATGCATACCTGACTGCATACGTGCACACTCACATATTTACATACGTACATACCTTCATACATGACTACATACTTGCATACGCTCATATATACCTACTTGCATAAATACATACATACATACGTACCTACATACGTTCATACATGTCTACATACGTGTATACGCCCATATGTTCCTATTTGCAAAAATACATACATACATATATACCTACCTTTCCTAAAACATGAAATGAATTAATCATACTTAGTATATAAGCGTTTAAAAACGGTCTAAACGGGTTCACATTGCATATACAAATAAAATATAATTTTTTCATAATTCTGGAGCCCGTCGCGTCGCGCGACCCCCCAATATGAACAGAATGTTTGCAGCTGTTGCTGCATATTCCCAGCATAACTCTATTTTACGGAAACGAGCATAACTCTCTCGTTTTTTATCCGTTTTACACGATTTTTTCCTATGTGATCGTAATTTAATTCTCCATCACATGGAGTTAACATCCGACATCCGGATTAACAAAATTTTAGACTTTTAAGCTTTCGACTTATTACCTTTTTACAAAGTTTTGACCCGTTCATGCATTTATCAAAATAATCTGTTTATTTGACCTCAATTTCTCATGAACCTTATAATTTCAACGTTGTCTATCATAAAAGATTAAATTCTCGGATGTCTTGCATCCTCTTAACCCATTTTCGCTCAAAAGCTTATTTTGACCCGTTATGGGTATTTGCGCATTAAATGGTCTATGACTTACAAAAAAAAAACATGCTCTTCACTTTCATACTTGACCAAAACGTTACACTAATCGAATAGCTTGTTTCCAAACGACTTTTAAGGTCGTTTGCCCGATGTACCTATCAAGGGGGTTTTTGTCAACTTTGTTCCATCCTTTATAACAAAGGACTTCATTGCATATTTAACCAACCCTACTACTTAACTACAACTCTAATCGCAGATACCTTGCTCGGACCAAAGCTATGACTCGTTTTAATACTTCACCCACCAAATTGCTAGATGATAGCAACGCAATCCTTTCGCTATTCATTCTGTAAATTCGTAATGCTTGACAAACAATTCATTAGTCGATATTACCAAATGGTGATATCTTCACCATTTGACCCATTAAATCTAATTGTCCATTTTATCCTTGTGGGATTTTGAGTAGTCATTATTCCCTCCATGTAACTTATCCCTTCGTTAACACGTAAACCAAAATTACTATATTACCCTTTTTAACCATAAAACTTAGTCTCTTATCATGACTACATGTTCCGACCCGTATCAAAACTTGTCGGAACATCATACTTCACATATTCACTTACCATGTTCGTAACTTATTTAACGAGTATATATTCTATAAAAAAAGGGGTAAGCTTTACTTACATTACATCCGAGTACGCTTCCCGTGCGCATAAATTCCATTTGGCCCGCTTCTTTCCCAAGCTTCCACGCCGCTTATCAAGCATCAAACTATCATATATCATTCTCAAGATAGTTAGCTTATTCATCATTCATCACGACCCTTTCATCACACGGATCTTATATTGAAATCATCATTCGACCTCATAACATGCTAATCAATCAAATCTTATCCGATTTCTTCAAACATTCACACACACATATGATTTCAAACATTATTAACATAAGCAACTCATCATTTTCATCATGTTATACAAAACCCACTTCATCACTACTTTGCTAATCACTTACAAATGATCTAATCTTAATTACCTCATAATTTCATCATACATTTGGTGTGTATACTACCTCCTAAGCATAGTGTACAACTAATTCATGCATATTCTTCTAACCTCATACATAATTCATCAAATTCCTCCTTCTAATCAACATGAATCATTCATACATAAACATCAAACATACTAGTATCACATTTCTTTCAATTCCTCAAACAAGAATCTATCATACATATCAAAATACATCAATATTAAGCAAGAATTGGACATGGGTGATCATTCAAGTCGTCATCATCACCATAACCAACGGGTTTCACCTATAAACATCAAATTAACCCAAACCATGCATAATCCATGTTCCAAATGACGATTCTAACACATACTCATACTCAATTTCATACAAATTCGTGATTTACAACATAACCCACTTCGTGCATAATCACCAATTTAACTTTTAAGACATACCTTGCGATCCCCTTGTGAAGGTGATCAATAATCCATGCTCGGTTATGAATTTAAGCTTCATTTAACCTTTCAATTTGACGATTTCTTTATTAGGGTTCTTGAGCTCTCATGGAGCTCCTGGCTCCTTCTAGAACACACGTACGTGTGCGTGTTTGTGTGTGTATTTCATAAATAAATTCAACTTTCCTTTTACCCCACTTTAACCCCTCAAGTTTGCCACTAAATTATACTTGGCACAACTTTCATCCTTTAATTGTTTCTACTATATTCTTAACTAGGTTAAATAGCCTAGTTATGTATTTCTTGATGTACCATATTAGAACATTTTCCGAATATAAACATTCGGGTTTTTAGGTGTTACATGTTGGTGGCGGTGGTGTTTTGTGGACAATCACGCGTGATGTTTCAGTCTTCAGTGACCACCCCGGGTGGCCTAAGTGTTACTTTCTCTTGAGGAATAAAATTCATAATATTTAATCATGAGTTACTAATATATGTGTATATGTGTATAACTACTAAACATTTTTTAAGGGCAAAATATATATATAGACCCCGCAGGCCACTAGAAACAAATAATCCCAGATACAAAACAACAAAACGAAATCACAACACTAGAGCAAATCAACCACATCAAAATCTAGCCATTTCTCCCAGCATGGAGACGGGATTTTAGCACGATGCAGCACCCAAACGAACGTATCCTCTTAATCAGATCCATCGAGAGACGAACTGGGATGAATTTCCCGTTGAAGGTCTTCTCATTCCTTGCAATCCAAATCCTCCATGTTGTTGCCAAAGCAATCATATGCACTGGCTTCCTCCATCTTTTAGACCCTGAAGCCAATCGAATTACCTCAAAAATTTCAGCAAGCAAATTAATATTTGGGAAGTTCATGAAAATAGCCATTGAACCACACCAATTAATAGAAGCCCAAAGCGTCTCTAGAGACACTACACCACCTGTTGTAGCATCTCTAGAGAGGCTTTAGTCTTTCCTTTTTTTTTCTTTTCCACCACGATTCTTAAACGTGCATAATTATTTCATACGATAATATTTTTGTTTTTAAATTACACCAAATCAAAGAGAATAATTTTGTGTAATTTTTAAAAATCGTAGTAGAAAAGAAAAAATAAAGAAAAGGTTAAAGTCTATTTGGAGACCCTATATGCACTGCCTGCTATAGCATCTCTAGAAAGGCTTCAGCCCAGTGTTGTAAAATCGCGACTAGTCGGTGATTAATCGCTAGTCCGCCAGTAACCGAGTAATTTTTCGTTAATCAGTCCATTAATCACTAGTCGGGCCTAGTCGGCCAGCCAAAAATCGGCGATTCCGACAAACAACCTGTATATTCCGGTCAAAACCTCTAAATTCCTGCTAGTTTCCAAGCAAACCATGTGAATTCGAACAATTAATCTTGTATACTTAAAAAAATGAGTTGGGTAATAAAATATTTACCTATAAAAACATGTATATGTATACATAAAACTGAAAATTACATATAAAAATCAGATCCGATTAATCCCAATTAATCCCGAGTAGTCGCTAGTCCTCACCTCACCGGCCGACTAGCGAGTTCTTCAACCTTGCTTCAACCTTTTCCTTTTTTATTTTCCACCACAATTTTTAAATGAGCATAACTTTCTTTTATATAATAGTATTTTTTAGAGTAAATTACGTTTTTGATCCCAGTAGTATAGTCAGTTGAACTAATTCAGTCCAAAAAATATCTCTTTACAAATCAAGCCTTAACATTTATTTTTATAACGATTTTATCCCGCAGCTCTAACATCATCCATATCTGAAGTTAAAACTTCAATCATATAAGGGCCATATATGTGATTTGATCTCTTGTCTACTTAAACAAAATTATTATATTAGGGCATGTTTGACTAAGCTTATTTAACTTAAAACGGATTTTTTGTGAAAAGAACTTATTGACTTATGACTTTTTTGAAAATGAGTTTTTTAAAAAGTGTTTGGATTAGCTTATGGGGTGGGAAAAACCAATAAGTTAATAAGTTGTTTTTTGAAAAGTGTTTAGCTTAGCTTATTGATGTAAAATGACTAAAAGATACATTCTTTTATAAGTCAATAAGTTAAAACAGGGGTAATATGGTAATTTGGTTTTTGAAAAGTTAAAAGCTCCTCAAAAAGTCACAACATCCTGACTTCTCAAAAATGATTTTCTCTCCTATACAAAAAGTCATTTTGAAAAGTTCTTTTGAGTTTGCCAAACACAAAATCTCCTTATTAGCTTTTTGAAAAAAGCTAATAAGTCAATAAGTCGGTTCAAAAAGCTTAGCCAAACATGCCCTTAATGGCAGATTGCATTCCACGATGTTAAAGACGAATTGTTCCCGTGGGTAGCCAATCATTCGAGGGTGTCAAGCGAAGAGTGGGGCAATTGGTTGAACTTTCCTTTAATTAATATGTAATTCTGTATTTTGGTTCTCTACTTTTATTGTTTTGTTTGTTTTCAGAGGGTCTCTCAGCTTCTTGTTGTGTGACTTTTCCCTTTGTTTTGGACTTTGGTGAGTGGAAGCTTGGTTATTAAAAAAATTTTATTATACCACAAGGGTCAATGTAATTTACTCTTTTTAAAAATATATATATATATAACCAAATTAAAGATGATAAAACTCTTTTTAATTTGGTGTAAATTAAAAAAAAACTATTTTTTGAAAAAGTTATGACAGTTTAAAAATCGTGTTGAAAAGGAAAAAAAGAGGTTGAAACCTCTCTAGAGACGCTACAGCAGAGCAGGTGGTGTAGCGTCTCTAGAAACGTTTTAGATCGCTATTTTAGTAATTGGTGTGGGTCAATCACTATTTTCGTGAATTTCCCTTAATATTTTGATACATGGGAATTCTAACCCACACAAAAATATGTCAGCAAATCGTTCTATAATCTGTAGACACTTCTTCGTATCCACACTTATCATAAAACAGGTCCGTGAGGTATATCCCACGGCTAGCTAAGCCGTACTTCGAAGCTACTTTGCCCATAATTGTTCTCCAAGACAGGATGTTGGCCTTTTGTGTGGCCCACACGAGCAGGCACCAACTCCTTCCTAAGCTCTTTAACTGGGAACCCACATCCATCACTGGTTTCCCACACCCAAGCATTTTTCCCTTCTTTTAGATTTGTGTTATTAGGGGACGCGGAGCGCCCAGACAAGCACAAGCGGGTAACCCCTCCCCGCTACAACACACCGCCACCGATGGTGCAGGTATTTATTTTTAAAATCTTTACCCCACTATAAATACATACACATCTCAAACCATTTTATAACAAATACCCAACCATACATACACTCTAAAATATTCTCAAAAAAAAAAATAGCAAGTCGACCATAGAACGTAGATTTAGAAAGCAGCTTATATTACATGGCTTGTCATGTAGTTAAAACCCCACTCCTTCCAAAATGTTCATTCACAGTTCACAAACATGGTTCTCACAGATCTGCAAAAAGAGAGGGAGGAGTGGTATGCCATCTGAGAACCCGCGCATGTCGCAACCGGTGTTAAATGGCGAGGACGCTGATGACGAGGCAAGCCACATCTGCGATAGTTGTAAGTCCCAGTGGACTCTCCGCATCTGAAATTTCTCCTCTCACGAGTGACGGTTTCTTGACTAATCTCCGTGTTCAAGCTAAAGGTAGAATCTTACACCTAATTTGTATATATATTTATTAATGATAACCTCAATGTTTGTGATAGGTGAAAGGTTGCGGTGGCTGCGGCGGTTGTTGGTATGAGCTTTCTTTCTTAACTCATGAATTGAAAACTAGAAAATGATGAACAATCTGAAAATATTCGGCACAGGCTTTTATCAACTTTCTTCTCCGAAAGAGTACATGCGAATAACCAACATGCAAAGAGCTTAAATAACCAAAAGAAGACCGAAATTATTGGACAAGCCTATGACTTGGACTAACTCAACAAACTGGCCAACGCCGTTGTTTTGAATATAAAAACAGCTTCAAGGAGCTGGTCTTGCATGGTATTTGTGATGCCTTTAACTACGAAACCAAGCGTACTTTTGTCAAATAATACCAAAAATGAGGATTAAAAATTCTAAGTAACGCATTTTCTTAAATACGCCTCTTTGTAATTACTTCAAATTAAAGATCTACAGAACTTCATAAATATTTGGATTTCACTCCTAAGATACTGAAGCAGGTTTGGGGGTTTTGAGGCCAAATAAGTTCTCAAATAACTTAGGGACCATTGGAGGTATGTTCATGGGCTCAGGAGCCATGAAATTCACAATCTTCTCATGAACATGATACCTGCAAATTTATTTCAGATTTCACAAACTTATACCCAATATAAATTTGTCAAATAACCTATATATTAAACTTCAACCAGCACTTACGGATGGCAATGGATCAGGCTTTGGTAATCCCATCCCCGTACCCAATTGTAAAGCATCTCACAAATAATTTCGGATTTCAAAATTTAAATTAGAGTTAACTGTCATTTTCGTCCCTGTGGTTTGGTGGAAAATGCCCCTTTAGTCCAAAAAAAAAAAAATTGCGCCAGTTCCGTCCTCAACATTTTTGAAACGTGCCACTTCAGTCCAAAAAGATAACGCCTTGCGCCAGTTCCGTCCTCAACGTTTTTAACGGGCGTTATCTTTTTGGACTGAAGTGGCACGTTTCAAAAATGTTGAGGACGGAACTCGAGCAATTTTTTTTTTGGACTGAAGTGGCATTTTCCACCAAACACTCCTTAAATTATTATAATTTTTAGATTATATAATATATTATTACCATAACCCCCCATGAAAACTATTATAAGTAATCCCATACCCATCGAGATCGCTTTCGAGTAATCAGGTGGGTATCACCAAATACCATACCCCTCTCAAACCCATGAAAAGTTTTATATGTTTTCCTATACCCTTCCGAATATTTCAGGTTTTCCTGTCGGGATCGGGTTTACTGCCATCCTACCAACATGCCTTGAATTTTGAGAGTACTCAACACTCTGAAATATAACATACGATTTCCAGCATTACTTAACATGAACAAATCACTTAATTTTTTTAGCAAACTCATTAATGAGAGGTACCTAATCTTTCGGCTTTTAGAAGCACGCCGATCAACAATTTTGCGTTTCTTAGTTTGTAATCTCTTCAGAGCATAGAATGCAGTCTCTGAGAATAACCAAAACAAAAGAAAACATCACCAAATTGACAACTCACCAAGCTTTAAAGAGCAAGCCCATCAGTGGGTAAATAACTTTATTTTAAAAAAAAAAGATATATCAATATTTAATGCTCATGTTTCTTACCGGATGATCCCGCATCAACAGATTCAAAAAATTCTCTCAGTAATTGTTGATAGAACTCAGAATCATCAAGAAGTTCAGGATCACCATCAGCATTTATTGCCTAATAAGAACCAAAACAATAGACATTAATCCACAAACGATTTGGTGTAAAAAAAAAAAGTTCAAATCATCATCGAATGTAAATTGTAATAACAGAAGTTGAGTATTGAGTGACCCATCAACTTGACTATTAATAAAATTTGGTGAAACTCAAGCAAAGAAGTGGGTAATGAGATTAAACTACCATCACATAAATAAGTAATCAATAAAAATATAAAGCTAAACCTGTTGGGGTCAATATTAAAACCAAAAGTATTAAGATAAAATTATAAGTAATTACATACCTCATCCGTATCTAGAGTTGAGTCAGAAACCTGCCAATAACACGGGCAATAAATTGGATTAATATGAACAATGATAACTAAACCAAGATAATAATATAAAAGATAGGCAAATTTCCAACTCCAAATAAAGTACTTTCACATATTACGAAAGTTGCAACATGTGACTCAGGACAAAACCGAAGGGATTGGTTAAACTATAAGGTGGTGGCTGTTTTTTCAGATGCAAAAGGTTTGCAGTCTGCGGACCACATCTGCAAACGTCTGCACGAGAAGAGGTGGACCAAATGTCTGCAGAGTGTAATAAAAAGAGTGTTTGATTATCTCACCTCTTTACCCCACATCTGCAAACTTTTTTTCCCTTTCTCTTCTCCCAAACCCCTTTCTCTTGAACATTTCGGATCTTCAAACCCACCATTAACATGATGGAAGAGGCACAGCAGACCCACACCCAACCAGCTTACACCCCTTCCCAACTACCCTGAACACACACACACACAAAAGAAACCAATCAAAATCCTCCGGCAGATCAGTCGTCGGAAGAATCGGAGCTTTTCCGGCATCGTCGGGAAACCGGAGACAAGATCTCAATCCGAGATGCAGCAGCTTCCTCAACATAATTTTACTATTGAATTCTATAACTGTTAAACCATACAAACTTTCTTCCATGCCACATTTTTTGACTGGCACGAGTATCTTTGCAGCAGCTGCATTCAACAAACATCCTCTTTTGCTATTGACTGAAGCTTTATAAGAAAGACTCCAACCACATCTGATGACGTCATATCGGAGAACTGAGTGGCGCCATGGATGGCCATTGAAACTGGCTAAATCACCGTTGCCGGAGACGAAAGAGGAAACTGTGAGTAGAGAAATCACGAAGAGAAGAACGAATCGGTGATCCATAACTCGATTAATCGGAACTTCGCCGGTGGAATTTTTGCCGGTGACGTGAACAGCGTTGGATGTTTAAACTGAGAGTGAGAGGAATGAGAACGTTGGGTGGAGGTGGGGGAGGTGTGTGTTTTGAGATTAGGAAGAGAGGGGTGGAGAGAGGGGTGGAGAGAGGGTTGGAAGAGGTGGGAAGACATTGGACCATGTCTGCGTGGGGAAGGGGACGCGCAGAGGTTTGAAGACATTTTTTAATAAAATGCCTTCTAAAAAACAAACGGTCTGCAGAGCTAAACGTCTGTGCGTGGTCTGCGCGGCGCAGACATAAGAGGTCAGAAGAGGTTTTTCTGAAAAAACAAACACCCCCTTAGGTAGATTTGTAGACCTAAATCAATATCACCATTAACAAGTGACTAGAATAGAAGTTCAAAGTGAAGGGTAGTTTTGTAATTTAATAATAAGTCTTTTAGTTAGTTTTGCTTCTGCAATAAATGGTGTTTTTGAGGCCACGGATGGCAGACTTGGAAGAGAGGAGAAGAAGAGGTTGCAGATGCTCTAAATTACTTTTCATCTGTTTGGTTCCTGAGTTTTCTTTCAATCATTAAAATTTATAAAAAATTTGTGATTTTCTACGATTTTGATAAACATTATAAAAAAACACAAGCAATTTTATTCAAAGTTATGCAACAGGATATAAGAAATGTTGAAAACTTCATGAGACTTGAATAAATAAAGAATAGTGAACTTACATCACCAAAAACCGGGACAACGGATCTCCTTTGCTGCATCCCTTTTATCATTCTGCTCGGGTCCCGCATGTATGATGCAACTTGATCACTGATATTCTACAAAAGAGAAATAATCAGGTGAGCGATGGTGCAGATACGTAGCATAAGCAACCAAAAAAACCGAAAGACAAACCTGATTAAAGGCTTGAAATTTATTTTTCATGCCGGCTGCACCACTTGTCACCTGTGTCTTCCTCTGCCATTTATCAACGGACATGTTTCTAAAAGGAGCAATTCTGCATCACAACATCATCAATAACAAATTCAGTATACAAAATATATTTACTTGTCAAAAGTCATGATACAGATTTAAGTACCTAGATTGCATTTGAGAAATCTGAAACCATTCTTTATCTCCTTCAGTTGAGTTCTTAAAAGTATCTAAGCTTTTAGAATATTGTGCAGCATCACCTTCTAAAGAAACATTTTTTTGTATTAATATCCAACTAAAACAACCACCCCAATGACTACTAGTGTGAAAGCGTGTAGCATACCTTCAGTTGCATCCATAATTGACGGATTCTTTTCAATAAGCGTCTGTAAATAATAAAAATTCCTAAATAAACAAACAAATTTGTTAAATAAAAAAAAGATAATTTCTTATAACCATCTTACCTCCTGCAATTTAAGAATAGAATCAAGGGTTTTCTTAGATGAATCAAATAGGTCTGAATAAGCTTCTTTAACTTCTACACTGGAATTGCAGAAAGCAGATCGGATTGGCTCCTGCAGAAAAGTATCATTATTAAACTCGATAATTCAGAATAAAACACATAGATGTTATTAATAAGAGTATAAAAAAAATTCAATTAAGGTGAACCTGTGGAAGACGATTTGAGGTTGAAAATGACTTCTGTAGCAAGAATCTGAACTCAAGAGTTTTGTCCCAGAGAGCCTTGACAAATGTCGATAAATATGAATTAATCCACGAGGAACTTACAGCAAAAAAAAAATAACATTCCTTAGATAATTAATTTGTTCTATGTGTCAAATTACATTTTGGGCAAGTTTTATCGTGTTTCCTATCAGACTAATTATTTTGATTTTACTCATATTGCACACTTAAGATAAAAACAAAACCTAAATCAACCCAGTTACTAGTAAATGAACCAAAATTGCCACGCGTACGCGTACTTGATCCCTACCCTCTAATCCAATCATTGCTAGGTACAACCATACGAAATATCAGTAAAAATCACTTCGTGGGATGAAAAGAAGGCGATCAAGTGATAAATTGCTAAGCTTAGTTTTACTATATAGTATACACTCACTGAGATCTTCTTTGAATAGGAAATGCATAACAAATTAACAATTTTTGAGAAGTGCATACCCTTTGATTTTTTACGGCTTGACCTTTGAGAATATCATCGTCTTGGTCATGTCTTATGTTTCTGAACAGGTCTCTGAAGAAATTTGCCAGAAAAAAATATCACATGAGATTAAATGATATGTGATCTCAAAGTATTTATTGACTTCAACAACAGAACGTTTGGGATTTGTTTATACGATAATCAAGAAGTGTGAAGTGACACAAAAGGAAGAGATGGCAATTAGGCGGAATGGGTACGATAACATTTTAGTGCAAATCAAAACAGGTATAGTTGAGTTGAGCTGACCCGCAAACACTTTGTATCCATTTCTTTATTTTTATACATAATCAATGTGTTAACTATACAAAAAGCTATAATACTAGAATACCAATCTAACCTTTTTAATAAAACAGTTTATGTGATTTTATGGACTGAAAAAACGTCATTTTGAGCCCGTTTTCTTATAGGTATATATCTTTTGTCGTGACCCAAGTGCCGCATTAACCAAAATCAACCATGGATAGGTAAATGGGCTGAAACTGCCACCTCTGTATAAAACCGAAGATTGTTATTCACGGAACCACAGAAGCTTACTGTTCTTTGTTTCGAAGATCTTCGTACTCCTTCTCAAGGTCTTCCATATCAGCATGATTGATGTCTTCTATTTTCATGCCCATACCATCATCGTCATCATCATCATCTTGCTCATTACTCTCGCTTTCATCCTCATCCTCTCCAATAGTATCGTTTCCAAAAACATCTTCCTCGCTCTCCATCTATATCATCAGAAGAAATGCATATTTATTAACAAATTTGTGGTGCAATAGATTATATACATAGTTAAAACAAGAAAGATGCAATAAGATTTTTTCTTACATTCATACTATCCATTTCAGAGTCATACTCTTCTTCAGTGTCACTACCGTTGTCTCCATCCGCCTGTGGAATAATAACAACCAGTCAATCACTTCATGTTACACCTATGCAGTTAATATCGGTAATATATCAGTGATATAACGGTTATTTCGGTCATATCGGTCCTCTAGTAAACTATCGGTCTCAAATATTGGTACTGATATTGATAATATTGGCGATATTGACCGATATATCACCGATATTTGACCGATATATCACCAATATTTGACCGATATAATCGATATTAGCTTGGTTTAAAAAAGCGCGAGGCGCTCCGAAGCGTTTTGGTTCCAAAAGCTTTAAGCGAAGCTTCAAGCGCGAAGCGAGAGCTTCACGTATACAAAGCGCTCAAAATTAAAAAAAAAAAATTGTACACATCAATATGACCTATTCTACTTGTTAATCAATAATAAACACAAAAACATGATTAAAAAACACACTTAACACATAAAAAGCATAGTTAAAACAAGTCGAAACACACTTAAAACATAAACATAAAAATAGTCTTTAATCAATAATCATCATAATCAAGTACGTATTCATCTCGGGTCACCAGATGAGAAGGACTTTTCCGAGGCAGCAGTAGTGCTGTTTGATCCTGAGGCCATTATGATTTCTAAACAGAAATCAAGTTGCAGAGAGAATAGAAGGAGAAAGAGGAAGACAGCGGCTGATGTGTTAAAAGACAGCCGCTGATTATTAGGGTAAAGAAGTAGGGCCTCATTTAAACCCTATTTAAAGACTATTGGGCCTAAAAAATGGCCCAAATGTGACCTGATTGGGCTGAAGCGTCGCTTCAAACCATCATCGCTTCGCGCTTAAAGCTCGCTTCAAAACGCTTCACGTGTTGTAACGCTTCAGCGCTTCACGCTTAAAGCTCGCTTTTTTAAACACATGATATTAGACTAGAAGGTATGGGGGACGGCCAAGGGCCGGCGAGGCACGGCGCCGCCCCGGAACACCGCCCCCTTGGCCCGTCCCCGTCTTCAGTGTCCGCTCCCAGACGATCTCGACGGCCCACTCATCATCTCTTTCATCTTTCTCTCTCCTCTCTCTCTCTCACTCTCTCTCTCTAAAATCAAATCGATTATCTCTCTCTCTCTAATTTTTTAATTGTTTTTATAAATAGTGTGGGGCCCATCCTCCACCCCTTTAAAATTGCTTGAAGGGCCATCTCATATGGGATGGGATGTGGCGTCCTACGTGGCGGCCCATCCCCTTAGGGATGACCCCTCCCCATACCTTCGGTCTTATATTAAAATTATCAATATCTCACCGAGATAACCTACATCTCTAATATTGATCCTTGACCGATATCCGATATTTTACCGCATTAACTACATAGTGTTACACGCACGATGTAGAACGAATTAGTGACAAGTATAGTACATTAACAACAAATAAAAACCATATAAAACTAACAAGACAGATAAAACAAAATCAACAGAAGTAATAAATACAAAGTTAAATGAAAGTGAAACCTATGAAAATGCAAGCTAACTTGTTGCAAAGTTTGTTACAATTGAGTTACTTTTGAAGACGTTAGCAAAAAAGCTCAACTCTTCCTGTATGAATAAATTGGAATTTAAAAAGCTTACTTACATTGTGAATTGGTTGTTTGATGTTATCATCATCTTCATAATCAACGTCGTCTCTCTGCTCAACTTTTTTCATTTTTTTTGCAGAAGCCGCAGAAGGTCACCAGGGATGGAGGCACGAACAGCGGAAGAAGGGCTGGGAAGGGTTTAAGTGGCTTTTATATTTTTCTTTAAGGGTAGATTGGGTAAGACTAGAAGGTATGGGGGCCGGCTGAGGCACGGCTAGGACCGGCACCGGTCCCCCACACCGCCTCCCTCCATCCCACCCGTCATCCCCAGCGGCCCAAAGCCGGTCTCGCCGTGCCCCCTTTTGAACAATATAGCCGTTACTAACGGCTAGATTAATAAAAAAAAAAATAAAAAAAAAACCTTTTCCAATTTAAATATATACCTATCCTTTGTACCATTTCCTCAATATTTCACCCATTCTTCTCCCATTCTCATCCATGTTTATAAAAAAACACTCCCATTTTTATACCAATCTTTTATAAAAAAAAATCTCTTCATCCACAATGGCATCTAATCCTTGGTGGTCCGGCTCTTCTTCAGACGAAGAGGAGATGTTTTTCGCAAACGCTGTGGTAAAGGCGGCGCAGATTCTTTTGGAAGAGGAAGAGGAAGAGGACTCGTCTGAAAACGTTATTATCAGACGAATACAGGTTAACAGAGACCGCGAAGGAGCGCACGAGAAATTGGTTAACGATTATTTTTCGGATGCACCCCTTTACAACGCCGACACTTTCAAACGAAGGTTCCGAATGAGTCGCCGTTTATTCACACGGATTGCTGATGATTTGGCGGGGCTAGACCCGTTTTTCACTCAACGACCCGATGCTCGGAATTATGAAGGGTTCACCACGTTACAAAAGTGTACTGCGGCCATTCGCCAACTGGCGTACGGGACAGTGGCCGACGCGTTGGACGAGTACTTACAGATGTCGGCAAGAACCGCGCGGGAATGTTTGTATCGGTTTTGCCATAATGTGGTGAAACTGTATAGCAAAAAATATTTGCGGAAACCAAACGCGTGTGATGTTCAACAGTTGTACCAAGCTCATGAAGCAAGGCACGGGTTTCCGGGAATGCTTGGTAGCATTGATTGTATGCATTGGGCGTGGCATAACTGCCCGACTGGGTGGCGAGGCCAATACACGCGAGGTGATCACGGCTATCCAACCTTAATACTTGAGGCCGTGGCGTCACAAGATTTGTGGATCTGGCATTCTTTCTTTGGGCTCCCTGGTTCACTCAACGACCTCAACGTGCTATACCAATCGACGATCTTTAGCGATGTCGTTAATGGAATCGGTCCGGACACCCGTTTTACAGTTTCAGGGGTTGAGTATAGACGCGGGTATTATCTTGCTGACGGAATATATCCGTCTTGGTCTACAATTGTCAAGACTATTTCATATCCTGAGGACGAAAAAAGGAAAAAATTCGCCAAGCGTCAAGAAGGTGCAAGAAAAGACATCGAACGTTGTTTTGGTGTTTTAAAAAAAATGGGCCGTCCTTGAACAACCGGCACGTGTGTTCACACCGAAGCGGTTGCGCCTTTGTATGTACGCTTGCATTTTGCTCCATAACATGATTATTGAAGACGAAGGTCGGGCGATTTGTGAGTATGATGAGAATGCATCTTACGGGAATACTGTCCCGGTAGATCCGACGCAACAGGATTTAAACTCGTTCTCGCTAACCAACGACTTCACGCATATAAACCTTCAACAGGATTTGGTAGAACATTTTTGGAACAACGTTAACGTAGCGGACGGTGACGAAGACGAGTAGTGTAGTTTTTTTTTTAGGAAATGTAATATTTTTTTTATTTTTCGGAAATGTATTTTTTTTTTAGGAAATGTAATTTTTTTTATGTTATGAAATGAATTTATTTATGTTGTTTTATGTTGTATTTGTTAATTTTTATAAAGTTTTTATTAAGTTAATAAAGTAAAACTTAGAAAATTATAAAATAATGAGGTGGGGTAGCCCCATCCTCCATCCCCCTCAATTATGAAGGAGGCCCATCCCCCACGAGCCGGTGATGTGGCGCCTACGTGGCGGCCCATCCTCATGGGGATGGGCCTCACCATACCCCTTAGTCTAATTGCACTCAGTTTTTTTAATTTTTTTTATATACTAGGTTTGAACCTCGTGTATTACACGGGCTGCATAAATGTAATTTTATATAATAAATAATAAAAAACGATATATCTTTAAAAAACTCGTGTATCGCACGTGTTGAATAAAATATAATGTCATATGTTAACACTTACGGTCGTTAAGATTTATCTTTTAAAAATGAACTTTGGTGTACTATTCACTTATTATAACATTTCAGTTTCAAATGGAAACTTTAGATTCCTAATTTACCATAATTTCAATCACCGAACTCCAAAGTATATTGTGGACTCGGGTTACTCTCGGAGTACTCCGTTTAGTCCAGTGAGTGCCCCAAAAGTACTCGAGATTGATTCTGTTAGCCGTTAAAAAAAATACTCGGGATCTAACTTTATAATTATATAAAAAACAAACATTTATTCTTATCTAAATATTTGTTTAAAGTTATTTATAGAAAAATAAATACTTTTTCTTATCTAATTTTGTTTAAAATTATTATTATTGTTCAATATAAGAGATAAATAGGAAAATAAGATGACAAAGTACTAGAAAGTGACACGTATCAAGAAAAATATTTTATTTATTAGTATAGGAAGTGTTATTTATTTCATTCGATCAGTTTAGATTTCTTTTTCATTTATTACTTTTTATATATTGAGTTAATTAATCATTTGTCTTCAATTATATTTCAAACTTGTGATAACGTATCGGTTCAATATTATTTTCAAATAGTAAAGTTTTTATGTCTAAAATTGTTATTATTATTTAATATAAGAGATATTATTATTATATTTATATTTAATATAAAACATAATATGAAAATAAGATGAGAAAGCATCAGAAAGTGACATGTGTCCATAAAAGATTTTCATTTATTAGTATAGAAAGATTTTTAAAAGGCAATCCTATAACATAGAACCTTAACGGGCACCCATTCCAACCAACAAAAGTTTGTAAAGTCTGGGAAACAATAGAATCATGACTATGTTTGGGTTAGCTTATTTTGAAGAAACTTATAACTTATTGACTTATAAAAGTTAATAAGTTGTTTTTATAGTGTTTGGGTTAGCTAATTTAAGTTGTTTTTGTGTGTTGAGAAGTCAGTATTTGTAATTTATAACTTATGACTTGTATAAGTTAATAAGTTGTTTTTGAGAAGGAATCCCAAACACCCCTTATGAAGAATCGCTGGAACCGGGAAAGGGTTATTCGGGTCTAGATTCCAGAGCCAATAAACAACTCCGGAAGAGGAATGATAACTTTTCACCATTTCAAACATGTCATTGATGTTCGAGAGAGTATCCAAACTGAGATTTTTCCGAGTCCAATTCCAAGAGAGACTAATGTTCCCAGATGCATCAATGTTCCTCCTTTGCAAGACCAAACAATTTTTACTGACTTCAATGGTGTGTAAGTTGGCGAGAAGAACCTTTAAACAGGCGTTACCAAACCACTTATCTTTCCAACACAGTGTTTTATTTCCATCTCCCAACCTCCTCCTAAAAAGATCCCAAATCTGAACACTAAACTTGTTGAAACTGACACTAATCTTGGCTATTCCAAGCAAGGGTGCTTTTAGAAACCATGTAGGAGCTAGAAATTTTAAATTTGAATGGCAATTATGCATTTCGCCCATAGCTCCTCATTTTCATTAAGAAGCTTCCACCACAATTTGGACAGAAGAGAGATGTTGTGCACATCAAGATTGCACACCACCAAGCCCCCGAATTCTTAGGTTTGGTAACAATATCCCACACTACCTAATGAATTTTCCGAGCCACCCCAAAGGAAATGACTACTAATTTTGTCCAAGTTTTTCACCACCTTAATAATAAATAGGTAGACTACTAAGGACCAAGTTGACCAAAGTAAGTCTACCCCCGAAGGAAAGATGAATGGATTTTCAGGAACTAAGTTTATAGGAGAACTTAACTTCAAATGGCTTCCAATACTTACAGAGATTAATGTTAGCCCCAATCGGAAGGCCAAGATGGATGAAAGGAAGCACACCTTCTTACAATCAAGGACATTCGCCATCCTTGTGACCTCCCTATCTTCAACCCCAATATCAATCAAATGACTTTTAGAAAAATTAACTTTCAGCCCCGATATTAAATGAAAACATCTGAGAATGCGTTTCAAGCCCAAGAGGTTTTTGAGCGACCATTCACCCAAAAACACAACATCGTCCGCGAACATAACTTGGGAAATGCATGGCCACAATTCGGAAGAGAGATACCCTTAAAATCAGATTCACTCCTGTTGACTTCGTTAAAGCATTAAGCCCCTCCGTGGCAATGATGAAAAGAAAGGATGAAAGCGGGTTGCCTTGCCTCACACCTCGTTTAATAGGAAACTCTAACGTGGGTGACCCATTAATGAGCACCGATGATTTACCCAATTTGAAACTAATTTGTACCCACTTCTACCATTTGGAACTAAACCCTATTCGACCCATGACCAAAAAAAGATAATTCCAATTTATAGAATTAAACCCCTTAAAATCTACCTTGAAGATTAAACACTTTTTTAGATTTTTTCGCCCAAGCAATCGTTTCATTAACCATAATATGCCCGTCAAGAATGTTCCTCCCAGAATTATAAGTTGTTTTGCTTCGAGCCAATGATTTTATGAACATCCAATTTTAAACGAGACACCAGAACTTTTGAGATCATTTTCTGCATACTCCCAACCAAGCAAATGGGCCGAAAATCCTTAAGCACAAAAAGGTCACAAACCATCGAGATGAGAGAAGAGATGAAAGAGGAGTTCCACCCAAAGCTAACAATTCCATCTATCTCAAATTCTTTGAAAAAGCCCAGAACATCCAACGAATTAATTCACATAAATGCTTAAAGAACTTAAAAGAAAATCCACCCGGCCCAGCACAATCAAACACTGCCATTTTAATTACTTCCTCCGAGAATGGACAGACAAGCTCAACCTGCTCAGCATCAAATAATATAGGAAAAAGAAAAGAAATTTGAAACCAGGCCTGTCTTGGAAGGGATCATGAAACGTATCCCTAAAGAAACCAATATTTTCATTCTTCAAGGTCTCGGGGTCCAACTCCCAACCCCCTTTAATTACCAACCCATTAAGCCGAGAAGATCTTCTATTACAATCTATAATGTTGTGAAAGTATTTAGAATTTCCATCACAATCAATATCCCATCTAACTTTCGCATGCGGTTTAAGATCAACTCTAACAAACGCATCAATATCCATTAATTTCCTCTTTAAATCTTTAATAAGATCCAATTCAGCGCTAAAAATATTACGTACTTCGCCACATTATTTCAAGTATTATATACAATTAGCATCGTTGTTTATTTAAACGATGTAGATGTTTACACTATCTAATGCTATGAAAACCTTTCATAATCACACATCACGCTTCAATTACGAGCGGGTGTAACATTCGACACGTCTACACGTGTGTTGGATTCTGCACTTTATAGTATATGTGATTCTGAGTTTATCGACCTTATGAGTGTAACACCCCTAAATTTATTAAACTATATATGTTGTTATACATGTATAAGTTAAAATAATAATCATAAAATAATGAGAACCGAAACTAGGAATAATAAACCTAGTTACAATACTAATAGAAAAGATGGGGAAATTAAAGTGTTTTAACTCTTTTTTATAAAATTTGGAAAATTGAGGGGCCAAAGATGTAAATTCTGAAACTCAATTGCTAGAAAACCTGGATAAACATCAGGATATACACTTTGTGTATATCCTGTTCGATCAAGAACCCCAGGAGCGACCCCCAAGTCCTTTCCAAAACCCTAGCTCTACAATTTCACTTAAAATCAAGGAATCAAAACTGAATTCAAGGTGATTCAAGGCTATATAAGTGATCTCCATCTTTAGTATATTCAAAGGTATGCTTAATTCTTGATAAGTGAAGATGTTGTGATGATTTTGAATTCTCATAACAGAAATTAGTGTTAAATTAATGGATGTTATGGGTAAATTATGATGAATACAAGTCTAGGAATGAGTAATTGACTATAAATTCATCCATTCATGTTATAATTCATGAGTTTCATTACTTGTTATATAACGGTATATGGGTTTATGAAGAATTCATGTAGTCTTGAGATATTGGGTGTTGATTGATGATTATGATGCAATTTGTAGTGTGATTTTAGTACTCTTGATGTATAAATTGAATAACTAGGCTTAAACATGGTTAAAAGTATTAATCATGAACATGGCAATGTTAGAATGCTAAGTATGCACACTAGATGTTTGATAAAATGTTTGAATGAAATGAAATACTCGAAAAGTATGAATTAATCGTTTAATTAACTAAACAAGAGTATGAACTATGGAATATTGAACCATGAGTTCTAAACAATATACTCGAATCAAATTGTATAGGTGATTTGGGTGGATCATCGAGTGGACAAGGCGGATCGGATAACCGTTTAAAAGGAAAGCTCTAAAAGGTACGTGGCTATTCGCTTCGTAATATCTTGCTTAGTATTTGATGTTGAGTATTTGAAAGATAATTGCTTTGTTGTAATGTTGGATAATACTAAAACGATGGATTTCGTTTGTAGTATTCAACACGAATAAGTAGAATAAAATTTGATACTATGAAAATAATGTAAGTGGTGGATTCCACTTGAAAGTTTAAACGGGTCAAATGAACCCGAATGCTACATGTTTGATTCAGCAATGGCAATAGATTTCGCCAATAAAATCAAACGGGTCAAATCCACCAAAGTATTGAGACTTTGGTGAATTAAAGTGATAAATGTCGTTAAACAGTTTAATTTAGATAATTAAGACATATATGCTTTGCTATCAACACTGGAGTTATGGTAAAAACAAGTCGTAACATGGAAGAATGTCAAAACATAGCTTTGGTAAGTGTTTTGAGCTTGAAATATCATGTTATGCATCTTTAGTGCAAACGGGTCAAATAATTCTGTAAGATTTTCTAATCCGAAGGTTTAAATAAAAGAAATCGGTTCAGGTAACAGTAGGATTTTTATTCCATGGTGTAGAGTATTGAATTACGGTCACGTAAGAAGAAACGGGACCTAATTCGGATCAATATCGGACAAGTTATGTCCCTTTTCGTAAAGAAGGTACTTGCTGGGAAAATGCAGAGCTGAAACCAAAGTTTCTTCCAAAATGTGATGCTCGCGTCGCGCGACGCTAACCAGCCCTCACCACCGCGCAGCACGACGGTCTTTGCGGCACACGTAGAATAAGGGGAGCTCCGTCGCGTAGCGCGACGGCTCCCCAGACGCAGAAAAAACGTTATTTTGCTGGTTTTGGCCATTGTAATTTATATAAACCATCTTATAGCTTATCTAATTGATGTTTTGGATGGTTTTGGTCATAGGTACATATAGGAACTTGCGGATGAAGATCAAGCTAAGTTATGGAACCGAACGCGCGCATAAAGAAGCTTCCGCAAATCAAACTAGATCTTTTGTTACAAATCGTTTTAAATGTTTTGTTTCCACACTTTAGTACTTAAGCTTGTGAGTTAAGAAAGGCTAAGGTAGTAAAATTTGGAAAACATGTTTTGTTAGCGTTTGTAAACGTTTTGTATGGTTTTCAAACTTATCCAAATATTGTTAATTCAAGGTTACTATAAAAGCGTGTAGTAAATAATAAAATAAGCGTGAAGGGTCTTACAAGTTGGTAATCAGAGCCTCGTTAAGACAAAGTGTGTTCGGTTCAAAGCTTGTTCAAGACATCCGGTAAGAGTTACTTATAAATGAGTTCAAATGTATAGATTTAGAAGATGTAAAGTATACTAAAGTGTATGGGAGGAGTGTATTATTATACTCGAACCCGGGAAATACACTAAGTAAGAAAGGTAAGGCAAGATATGTACTTGACCAAACCTAAAAAGAGATACACATTACTTGTGATTAAGTATGTGTAATATAAATTTCCATGTAATAGGGTGGAAATAAATTAAATAGTTATTGATTAACTATTGTGAATATTTCAGTCAAAGAAATGGCCGGTGAAACCGGAAAGGAATCAACATCTCATGTAACTGAAGAGATGAAAGCTACTATTTCCGAGGAAGTCGGAAAAGCTTTAGAAGCTAGTCTACCGCAGTTCATCGATAGACAACAAACAACGCTTTTAGCGGTAATAGACGATAAGATGAATGAAAAGAAAGATGTGGGTAAATCAAAAGCATGTCCATATAATAAATTTATGGCATGCAAACCCCCGTTTTATCATGGTGAAGTTGATCCGATTGTTTGTCAACGATGGATTAGCGACATCGAAGGGGTATTCGAAAGGACCCATTGTGATGAGACTGATTTCGTGGCATACGGAACCGGTCAGTTGAGGGGCCAAGCTAAGGATTGGTGGGATAATCTGAAGAAGGAACATGGAATTGAGGCCACGAGAGCTATGATGTAGGAGGAATTCAAAACTCCGTTCCTTAGACATCATAGTCCGAAAGCTGTAATCAATAGGATTAAAGAAGAATTTATTCAGCTAAGGCATAGTGGTGAGTCGATAGAGAAGATTACAGGAATCTTCCTAGATAGGCTCAGGTTTTGTGATGAGCTGGTTCAGACTGAAGAACAGAAAATATATTATTATTATAATATGCTGAGCACAGAGTATCGGGAGTTTATGACTCCTTCAAAATACGAGCATCTTACGGAAATAGTAAATGTCGCGCGTGAAAGGGAAATTGAGCTAAAAAAGCAGATTGAAAGGGGTGAGCGAAGGGTATTTGATAAAAACCCAACTCCTGCAAAGAAACAAAAGCTGAATGAAGCTCCGAAGAAAGGAGTTGAAAAAGGGGGAATAGCTCCATGCAAAATTTGTGGAAAGAATCACAAGGGTGAATGTTATTTTAAGAACAAACCATGCCCTACTTGCGGTAAAGTGGGAGATGTGGTTTCGAATTGCCCAGGAAATGTGTCGGTATGCTATAAATGTTATAAACCGGGACACAAAAAGTCTGAGTGCCTAGAGTTAGTTGGAACCAAAGACACAACTGATGTAAAGCCTGATGCCCAGAAAGCAAAGGCTAGATCTTTCCACATGACGGCTGCTGAGGCTAAAACCGAACCTGATGTTGTTTCAGGTATATTTCTTATAAATTCAATTCCAACACGAATTCTATTTGATACGGGTGCCAATAAATCTTTTATATCACATCGATTTATTCAACACCCTACATTCACGTTAACAAAATTACCTGTACCATTAGAAGTAGAAATAGGTGATAATAAAAGTTTTATTGTTTGTAATATGTGTTGGAATTGCAAATTGAGCATCGATGATGAAGAATATTTCGTTGATTTAATTCCCATGTTAATGGGAGAATTTCAAGTGGTAATCGGGATGGATTGGCTAGCTCGATATCACGCGAAAGTAATATGCAATCGTAAAGAGATACAATTAATGTCTCCAAGCGGAAAACATGTTACTATTTATGGGGAGAAAAGATGTATCCCCATAATCTGTTCTTTTATCAAAGCTTGTAAGCAGGTTCGACATGGATATAAGGCATATATGGCTTACATACATGATTCGAATAAAGAGGCTCCAGAAATCAAAGATGTACCAGTGGTATGAGAATTCGAAGATGTTTTTCTAGAAGATCTACCAGGGTTACCACCAGAGCGTGAGGTGGAGTTTGGCATCGAATTAGTCCCGGGCGCGAAACCAGTAGCCAAGGCTCCATATAGATTAGCACCGTCAGAACTACAAGAACTGTTGTCGCAATTACAAGACCTTTTAGATAAAGGATTTATTCGACCGAGTGTTTCTCTGTGGGGAGCGCCAGTATTATTTGTAAAGAAGAAAGACGGAAGTATGAGGATGTGTATTGATTACCGGGAGTTGAATAAACTCATGGTAAAGAATCGATATCCACTTCCTAGGATTGACGACTTGTTCGATCAGTTAAAAGGCGCGAGTTGGTTTTCAAAGATCGACTTAAGATCGGGGTATCATCAGTTAAAAGTAAAAGACAAAGATATACCCAAAACATCATTCCGAACGCGTTATGGACATTATAAGTTTTTAGTGATGTCTTTCGGATTGACTAATGCACCGGCGGCTTTCATGGATCTTATGAACCGCGTCTGCAAGCCAATGCTAGATAAGTCAGTGATTGTTTTCATCGACGACATCCTAGTATATTCAAAAAGCAAGGTGGACCATGAATGTCATTTGCGTGAAGTACTTGAAACACTTAGGCGTGAAAGACTTTATGCAAAGTTTTCAAAATGTGCCTTTTGGCTACGTGAAGTGCAGTTTCTAGGGCATGTTATTAGTGCCGAGGGAGTTTCGGTAGATCCGTCAAAAATAGAAGTCGTGTCAAAATGGAAACCTCCAAAGAATCCATCAGAGATTAGGAGTTTTCTAGGTCTTGCGGGCTATTATCGGAGATTTATACAAGATTTCTCCAAGATCGCAACTCCATTAACAAAATTAACCCGTAAAGAGGAGAAGTTTAATTAGGGAAGTGCACAAGAAGATGCCTTCCGTATCCTTAAAGAAAGATTGACCAGTGCCCCGGTACTAACGTTACCGGATGGGACTGAAGACATGTTTATTTATTCAGACGCGTCTCAGCTTGGTCTTGGATGTGTACTTATGCAGCGAGGAAAGGTGATCGCGTATGCTTCCAGACAATTAAAGACTCATGAAAAGAAATATCCGACACATGATTTGGAATTAGCGGCAGTTTTTTTTTGCCTTAAAAATATGGAGGCATTATTTATATGGTGTGAAATGCACTATTTTCACTGACCATAAAAGTCTCAAGTATTTCTTTGATCAAAAAGAGTTAAATATGAGACAACGACGTTGGTTAGAGACGGTGAAGGATTATGACTGTGAAATTCATTATCATCCTGGAAAAGCCAACATAGTTGCAGATGCACTGAGTAGGAAAGAAGAATATTCACCTATTCGGGTGCAGTCGATGCAATTAGTAGTGACCTCAGGGTTACTTGAACGTATCAAAGAGGCACAAACCGAAGCGGTAAAGGAAGAAAATGTGAAGAAAGAAAGAATAATGGGTCAACTCCAGGATTTGCAAGATAACAATAATGGATTAAAAACCCGTTTCGATCGAATCTGGGTTCCAAACACTTGCAATGTTAAAACTCTTCTTCTTGACGAAGCCCATAAGTCCCGCTATTCTATTCATCCGGGAGCTACCAAGATGTGTAAAGATTTGAAACAACATTATTGGTGGCCTGGAATGAAGCGAGACATCATGAAGTATGTGGAAAGATGCTTAACTTGTTTACAAGTAAAAGCAGAACACCAGAAGCCTTACGGTAAACTTCAGCCGTTAGATATTCCGATGAGGAAATGGGAACACATTACTATGGATCTGTTAACTAAACTACCAAGAACATCACGTGGATTCGATGCAATATGGGTAGTAGTTGATAGATTGACCAAGAGTGCTCATTTTATTCCAATTAGGGAAATCTACACTTCTGAGAAAATGTCGGAAGTATACACAAATGAAATTATATCTCGTCATGGGGTACCAGTGTCTATCGTATCGGATAGAGATACACGCTTTACTTCCAGCTTTTGGCGCGATTTTCAAGAAAAGATGGGTACTAAGTTATTTATTAGTACCGCATATCATCCGCAGACCGATGGGCAGAGTGAAAGAACTATTCAAACACTCGAAGATATGTGTTGGTGCATACGTCTGTCGACTTTGTCTTGTATCGAGTCTTGTACTAGATTGAATAGATCAGGGCACGAAGTACGAGAAATTAGGATTTAAGGGTATTTCGCACGAAATAGGAAACAGCTATTTCGTACGAAATCAGTTGGTTATTTCGCACGAAATGACTATTTCGTGTGAAACTGATTTCGCACCAACTGTTTCGTGCGAAATAGGTCAGCCTATAAATACCTGTTGTGCCATTTCGTTTGTAATTTTCCGATTCCAGAGCCGAAGTGCTGCTGAGGTGTCTACTCGCTGTAAAACTTTGTCAAATCAATCAGAAAGACAATTAAAGTGAATATCTAGCTGAATCGAACTCGATACGTTAGTTTCCGCCTCTCGTATTGAGAAGAACACCTCTGAACGACTCGTTTCGGTCGTGAAAACGATCCTACAAGTGGTATCAAAGCACAGGAGGAAGAGTTCTTACCGAATTCAGCTTGATTTCATCAATTTTCTGACTTCTACACTTTCTTTTCAAAATTGAACAAGTTTTTACGGATAAAATGGATTGAATTTCACACATTATTAGCGAAACTGTGTTTTAACTAAGCCTTGAAAGAATTGGACCTAAAATCAAGCTAAAACCTGATCAAATTGACAAAAATATGGCTGAGATGATGACATCAGCAGTATTTCGCACGGAATAGATCCTCTGATTTCGCACGAAATCAGATTTCATACTTATTTCATTTGAAATTGCACTGTATTTCGTACGAAATCATCGATCTCTTCATTTCGTACGAAATCAAGGTTTGATTTCGCACGAAACCATCATCTGCTTAGTCATTTCGCACGAAATCACTCATTTCGTGTGAAAGATCCTATTTCGTGTGAAAGTTGATATCGTGTGTAGTTGTATTTCGTGTGAAATCATCATTTCGTGTGAGATTTGTTTTTCAGGTCATTGCATTTGAAAGTAGCTGATTTTGAAAAACTTGTTACCGAATCATGGAAGAGGAATTCTATAATGCGTTTGCTACTGCCACGACTACTCCGGCTACCATTACTCAGAACTTGAACATGGAAAATGAAACTGGAACTTTACAAAAACCCCCGAAACTCATGGGTATTGAGGAGTATTATGGTTGGAAAGATCGGTTTGAAAACTGGGTTCAAGCTAATCATTTGAGATCTTGGGAGTGTATTGAGAAAAAGTATGTCAAACCTCGTACGGATTTGGGTGTAATCAAAACAATTTCTGAACTAACGGATAAAGAACGAGACATGTACAAATCAGAAAAAATGATGATTAGTCTGCTACAGCAAGCCGTGAAAGAAGACATCTTTATTTTGCTTCAACATGATAACACTTCACATTCGATTTGGGAAGCACTTCGAGTTAAGTTTGAGGGAAGTGAAAAGATGATTAGGGGTAAGAAATCATTGCTAAAGAAAGAGTTTGATTTGTTTTTGAGTTTGCCAGGAGAATCTTCAAAGAAATTGATCGAAAGATATTGTCACTTAGTGCGATTTATGTCTTTGTTGGAAATAGTCAAAGATCAAGAAGAATGGGTTGACAAACTAGCTGATGCTTTACCTCAGAAAGAGGGGGTACCTATTTGATGATCTTGAAGAATACTGGAGAGTATGACAAATTGACAATTTCCCAGTTTATTGAAAAGATTGAAGGTCAAGATCTTGAACAGCAAAAGATTGCAAGGATGAATAATTCGAGTAGTCAACAAGATGTCAAAATGTATTACAAAGGTAGTGTTCAGGATGTTGAAGCAAGTCCGAAAGTTCAAACTGCTTTCAGTGCTGAAAACACGTCTGGATCAGTCAATCAAAGTCCAAACAGCAGCAGTGGATTTTCTTCATATCCGAGTGTTAGTCCAAAGTCAACTTCAAGTCATCAGTTCCAAAGCTCAAATAGCAATAACGGTCATGTTTTAAACTGCAACATCGCATTGCATCTTCAGAATGGTCAAAATTTCTCTGAAGAGATCGCTAAAAGTCACATGTCATTACTTGCTACAATGTTAGAATCATATGAAGGATTGGTTGCTGGAAGGATCGGAAATCCTATGCTGACAAAAGAGGATTACGATCAGATCGATGCTGAGGAGATGAAGCTTATGGACATTAAATGGTGTTTAGCTAGTGTTTTGAGGAGAGCTGAAAATTTTAAGATGATTACAGGAAGAGATGATTTCAGAGATGCAAATGTTTCTACTTTGGGTTTTGATAAATCTAAAGTTACTTGTTTTCGATGCAGGGAGAAAGGTCATTTCAAGTGGGAATGTACCAATCAAGAAGCAAGTGGAGCAAAGAATCCATTCGGTGGTAATGATTATTATCGGAAAGCCATATATCAACAAGTTGCTCATCAACCGTATCAACAAAAAGAACCACAAACTGCACATGCTAAAATGATCGAAGAAGCAAATAAGAAAGCTTATTTTGGCATAATTGATCAAGATGGTGAAAAAGTGGCAGAGGGTTTCAGTTGGGACAAATACATACCACCTGATTCAAAAGTAGTAGCTCTCACTGCAAAAATCATTCAAGAGCCAGATTTGATGAAGGAATGGATGAAAGGGATTGCTAGTGATGAGAAGAATCAAGATGGAGATTTTGTTACTTCAGATGATAGTTTAGAAAGTACTCAAGTGTTTAATCAATCATCATCTGACAGTAGTGATGATGAAGAAGAGACACAAATAAACATTGGAAAATCTATGTTATCTCCTGAAAGTTTTCAATTTTATTTTGCAGATAGATTGGAAAAGCTGAAGGAGAGACGAGCAGCAAAAGAACAGAAAAAGATGAAATGTGAAAGTATTGCTCAAAAAGAGAAATCTGAGCAGAGTAAAGAAGTTAACGTTGCTGAAAAAGTTGTTGAAGCTGAAAAGGTTGTTGAAGTTGAAAAGGTGATCGAAGTTGAAAAGATTGTTGAAGTCATTAAGCCGTGTTTGAAATGTTCAGAATCTTGCAAACAATGTGGAGAAAAAGATGAGAAATTGAGTGAGCAAGATAAGATGAAGGAAAAGTTATTGTTCGATCTCAATTATGTGAAAGAATCGTATGACGTTTTGAACAGAACAGTGAATGGTCTTCAAAAGACAAATTCTGAAAGAGAAGATGCATTAACAATGATGAATGCGGTGATGATGTCAAAACAGAAAGCCATCAATTACTACATTGAAAAATGTGCAAAGTTGAAGAAAGAATTGGAAACTGAAAAAGATAGAGAATGAAAGAATCAGACGATTACTGCAGAGTTATTCTAGTTCTGATTATTTGATTGACAGAATTTATCCAACTGTTGCAGGTTTTGAAGCCTTTCAAGACAAGGAATTGGAAGAGAAGGATACTGGTAAGAAACAAAGTGCAAATTATAACAAGTGTCCGCCTCCGATCTGGGAAGGTTATTCTCCCAGAAAACCAAATGAGGAGCAAGTCAAAAAGGCAGTCAATATAAAATTGAAGTCTGAAACAACTGATGAGTTACCAGAAAACATTGACGTCACGTTCACATTGTCTGACACTGATCATGAGTCTGAGTTAATAAAGAAAGTGGTCGATCAGGTGTTGGATAAAGATGAGGATTCAGAGTCAAAGTCCGAATCCAAGAGTTCGAGTTCATCAGTTGACAGTCCAAAGTCGTCAGTCAAAAGGGTTTACAATAAAGAATTCTTGTTATCAAAATCTAATTTGAATGACGAACCAATCAAAGTGGCATATACTTTGAATGATTCAGACAAATTATATTCTGATGAGGAATTTCCAATAAGAGGTGTTATACCAGAAATGATAAAAAAAAGGTTTTCAAACTAACAGAAATTAATATTTCTAAAATAAAAGATGTAAATATTTCTGAAAAACCAAGACCTTACACCTCAAGAGATCAACAAAGGTTAAACAAGAAAAGGGGTTGCAGTTCTGGTTCAGGTTATCGAAAGAAACTAAACCATAATGGTAATTTCAAAAAGAGGGGATTAGGTTTTATTCCACCGAAAAATCATAAAAATGAGAAAACTTATAAACCAAAAACTGTATTTGTTTCAGGAGCAAGCTCAAAAGAGGAAGAAAAGAGCTCATTCTGGAAGCAATCAAACAGAGAATATCTTGCTAAGAAGCAAGAAGAAATGAAGAATGGAGCATATCCAAGGAAGGAAACAACAACCTGTTACAGGTGTCAAGAAGTTGGTCATATTGCTTGGAATTGTCCTAAAGCAACCAACATCAAACATGAAGTTGTTTCTAAACTTAAAGAAAAGATTGTTGAGAAAAATGAACCATCAACTGAAAGATTCAAAGTTTTTAAAAATTCAACATATGAAGTTGGTGAAGGTTCGAAGAATAGATTTTACAAAAGAAGAGTTAATCTTGACAACCAAATGTGGGTTGTTAAGAAATCTGAGGTGAAATCTGGCGATGAATCTGATTCCACAAAGTCAGAGGAGCCACAATTTGAGATTAAAAGTGAGAAATCAGTTCCTCCAATGGATGATGAGAACTTTCCACCTTTGAGGACTGAAAATTTCAAACAAAAGGTTGGCAAAGTTGAAATCTCGAATCAATTCTATTCTGAGAAGAAAGAATTTGATGCTGATAAAGCTTTTAATGGAAAAGTGAAACATATTTTTGAGAAAATGGTCGAGGGAAAGGCCAAAGGGGTTAAAGAATTTTATGAATCAAAGAAGGCAACTTACACCCCAAGTGAAACAGAAGAGGTCACATCCAAGTTTGGTCAGGCTTGGATGTCTGTTGTTCATATGTAAAAATTCTGACTTGCCGGAGTTCCCAGGTTGGTAAGTGTGGAGCAGGTATCGGCATCTTTCTTGAGAAATTCACTTCGGTGATATTTCGAAATTTAAAGGATTAATCAAGGACATTAAGTTGTACTTGATTTATCTTTCTTACAAGTAGTAGTGTTGAATAAATCTAAAATTGTTAATTTTTTTCAAAATAAAAGAAGAAAACAGTGTGATGAGATCCCCCAACCTACAAATGGTTTGTGAAATCAACAAAACTTATTTTTTGGAAAAACCATTTTGATTAAAACAAACTTAAGTGTTTTGAAATCTTAATGGGAAAATAGTTTGTTGTAAGGGGGAGTTCTGATTGTTTATGCTAAGTGGATGGCGATTTGAGGCAATTCAAATCATGTTGTCACTTTCTGTGTACAGTTTGTTTTCAAATTTCTTTTAAATGCTTTTGTATTTTAGGGGGAGTAAGAAAATTTCAGAAAATCCAAAAACATTAGAAAATTTGAAAAAGTCAAAAACATGATGAATTCAAAATGATTTTTGTTGTAAAAAGAGGAAATGATAGTACATCAGTGGACTATCACAACACGCTAAAGAATTGGAGAGTTAAAAATGTGATAAACGGTCTCACTGATGATATGCCAGTAGGTTTTTACACGCTTAGTAGATTGTGTTCGAGATATAAACCTAAATTTCAAACTTGCTTATCTCGTGGGGAACATCTCTCAGATATATGGGTAACCCCCTAAATCTTGTTTGAAAGACCCCTCTTTCTGAGATACTAGGTCTTTATGCTTAGTGATATCTGGGGTATTATCCAGAGACTTCTGATTTGCGGAAGCAATGGCCTAGTCCCCGTATAATACTTTTCGCTTGCTTGAAATATAACACCACCCTCAGCATAAAAAATGATGAAACATTGCAAAATGCTAATCATGTGCTGTTGAAGAAAATATTCTCTAAAAGGGAACACACCTAAAGTCGAAGCCATCATCTCTCTGATTTTGCGGAAGCAATAACCCGAGCTCTCATGGCCCTCGCATTTAACCCTTTACAGATATCATCTAGGTATACTCACCTGTAAGACTGAATATTGTGATCTTGATACGGGAGTATATTCTGAGGTGGGACACGCGTATAAGTTTAAGTCTCTAAAACATTAATCTCGTATCTCGAAACAGTTGAACTTTGTGTAAAAATTTAAGTGGATCAGTATACTGACAATCTAAGTGAATCGTTTAGAACTTAAAATGTTTAAAGCTTAACGGTGTTGGTGATTTGTCTCAAAAACTGATATGATCCTCTTACACAAACTCACAAAAATATTGTCTGTAAATATTTCTTTACTGCAATTCTTTAATTTCAAAAATCAAAAAGATTTTTAGTGTGTTTTAGCATAAATTTTGAAAAATCCAAAAAAGATTTTCGACAACTGATGTTGAAGAGCTGATTTTTAAAACTCCAAATGCTAAACATGATGAACATTTCGTGAGGGGGAGTCTGTTTATATTGAATAAAAATAAATGTTTTGCCTTCATGTGGTTCATCAGATATTAACATTGTGAAATCATTTATTGATTGATTAATACCTGCAAGTGGTATATAAATTTGTCAAATTTTAAATTTGTGAAATTTATTGTGAGGTAGAGATATGTGCAGGTTCTAGTGATTAAACCTGATCAGAATGTGAAGCCAGGTTACGATCTTGGTATTGCTAATGCTGATGAACTTAAGGAATCAAGAGATCTGATCAAGAGAAGATGGAGTGTGATTGAGATCCTGGTAGAGAGAAGAAGAGAGAATACTGAGGATGTTTTACACTGTCAGATACTTCAGGAAGAGCAAAAAGACTGATAAAGGCTGAAGACGTTGAAGACTCGACACTGAAGACTTCGTCAACATCCGAGGGGGAGTCTGTTGGTGCATACGTCTGTCGACTTTGTCTTGTATCGAGTCTTGTACTAGATTGTATAGATCAGGGCACGAAGTACGAGAAATTAGGATTTAAGGGTATTTCGCACGAAATAGGAAACAGCTATTTCGTACGAAATCAGTTGGTTATTTCGCACGAAATGACTATTTCGTGTGAAACTGATTTTGCACCAACTGTTTCGTGCGAAATAGGCCAGCCTATAAATACCTGTTGTGCCATTTCGTTTGTAATTTTCAGATTCCAGAGCCGAAGTGTTGCTGAAGTGTCTACTCGCTTTAAACTTTGTCAAATCAATCAGAAAGACAATTAAAGTGAATATCTAGCTGAATCGAACTCGATACGTTAGTTTCCGCCTCTCGTATTGAGAAGAACACCTCTGAACGACTCGTTTCGGTCGTGAAAACGATCCTACAATATGTTACGAGCATGCATTATTGATTTTGGCGGTAGCTGGGATATCTACCTTCCACTAGCTTAATTTTCATATAATAACAGTTTCCATTCCAGTATTGGAATGGCCCCGTATGAAATGCTTTATGGCAGAAAGTGCCGAACCCCGGTATGTTGGGGGCGAAGTGGGTCCGCGAGAATTAGCTTACAAAGATGTAGTCAGGATCACTAATGAAAATATTGAAGTGATCCGGACTTATTTAAAAGCGGCTCAAGATCGGCAAAAGTCCTACGCGGATAAAAGACGAAGACCGATTGAATTTAAGGTGGGTGATAGGGTTATGCTTAAAGTATCTCCGTGGAAAGGGGTTATTCGATTTCGAAAACGGGGAAAACTGAGTCCAAGATTTATTGGGCCATTCAAAATCACAGAGCGTGTCGGTAAGGTAGCATACCGACTAGAATTGCCTGAAGAATTGAGCAGTATTCATAGCACTTTCCATGTTTCACACTTACGGAAGTGCTTAACTGATGAAACAGCTTTTGTAAGCTATGACGACATCGAAATTGATGATAGATTGAATTATGTCGTTAAGCCCATCGAAATTATCGATCGCAAGGTCAAAAGCTTAAGACATAAAGAGATTAAGAAAGTTAAAGTCAAATGGGAACACCGGAAGGGATCGGACACCACTTGGGAGTCCGAAGAAGAAATGAGACGCCTATACCCTTCCTTATTCGGTACGTATTCCGATTTCAAGGACGAAATCCTTTTAAGGGAGGTAGACTTGTAACACCCCTAAATTTATTAAACTATATATGTTGTTATACATGTATAAGTTAAAATAATAATCATAAAATAATGAGAACCGAAACTAGGAATAATAAACCTAGTTATAATACTAATAGAAAAGATGGGGAAATTAAAGTGTTTTAGCTGTTTTTTATAAAATTTGGAAAATTGAGGGGCCAAAGATGTAAATTCTGAAACTCAATTGCTAGAAAACCTGGATAAACATTGTCACACCCCGACCACGTAGGACAACAAAACGTGGCGGAAACGTCGGGGAGTGTTGTAACAGAATTAATTGTTTCACAACCATGGAAATTAAAGTTACGTTTTATTTATCAACAAGAGAGTAACATTGTCTTTAACACGAAACAAAGAGTACATAACATAATTAAACTAAGTCTATCCTCATTTTAAGTCTCTAAGGCACAGGTCCGCCCTAGTGTCACGATCATCATCCTATGCAAAAGCTCCTGAAAACACATGTGAAAATAGGTACGTCAACATAAAAATGCATGTGAGATACATAGGCTTTGTGAAAATAGGATTCATGACTGATAAGTTTAGAAAAAGTTGTTTAGCAAATGTTAGTCATGAACCTTGTAAATTGTTTTATTTTGTAAATCATTTAAAAAGCGATAAGATCAAATGATATGTATAAATAAAAGAATAATGTATGGTTAAATGTATAACCAAGTAAAGTGAGTTGTATAAAGTAAATTGTTTGTAAACCAAAGTCTTGTGAGAATCGTGTTACTTGTGTAAAATGTATAAGTCCAAATTGAATGATTTAAATAACGCTATGATATGTAATATAATACAAACACTTATATATAGGAAGTACCAGCGGCGTATCCACCATGCTTGTATCATATTACTCACATCTCGTTACTTAAGTCACTTAAACAAACCACCAATGTATAAAGTCTATGTTTAAACCAATTGTCAAAAGTCCTTGTATAAATCATATCAAATGTTAATAGTCCAAATGTAGTCAAGTAATGTGTAGCAAATGTTATGTCTGGTAAGTAATGTGTTGTTACATAAACCAATTGTAAAAATGTACAAAACAAGGTATTTTGAATATATCAAAAAGTTATGTTTTGCAAAGTAATGCATGTTACATTGATACAAACACTTATGTGGTAAGTTAACGCATACATTCAAGCCTTGAGACAGTCGGATAACCCTAAGTCAAGGTTATCAAAAGAAATGTTTTCGGATTCAGTCATTCCTTACATCCAAACAAACCCGGGATGTCAGGAATGGGATTTGTCAAGTCCTATGGTACCAGTACTTACTACCGAGCGGCGTAGCTAATGTTAATGAACGTATATAAGTCCCGTTTGTACAAACCAAATGTCATACTGATTGTAAACATATGTGCTAAGTATGCTAAGTTAACATACAAAGCAGAAAAGTCATGTAAATCAATGTGCTAGCATGCTCAGTCAACATACATAGCAGAAATGTAAAGTAAAACAATGTACTAAGTATGCTAAGTAAACATACATAGCAAAACAATGTAATGTAAATCATGTACTATAAATGTACTAATGAACATAGCAAGTATATGATGTGAAAACATGGAAAGCATGAAAGTAACAAGTAGGCACTTGTGTTTCACCCCAAAACAGTTTGAAAACAGTAAAAGAGGGGTCTATGTACTCACTTGAGATTGCTTAGTAGTCCTTGAGTAACAACCAAACAATGCTAGAGATCACGGATATCAAACGACACCTAATATAGGTAACTATGTTAATATACCGGACCTAAATCGGAGGATTGGATAAAATGAGGGTTCGTAAACCAAACGAGTATGGAAACTCATGTAGTATTGTTTAACAAAGCCTTCATTCTAAAATGAAACCTAACTTAAGTGCTTACGACCCATTACGACCCGTTTAGGTAGCTTATGCTACTTTAACGCGTCGTTCGCGTAAAACGCGTTCGGAACGCCTAACTAGCCATATGATAAGTAAAATATGCCTTAACATGTCTAATATTGTTACCAAATCAGTTTAGATACCAAAAGTTATGTTACATATGCTTAAAATGAATTTTGGCGTTCAAAGGGCATTTTGGTAATTTACCTAAGGCATATATGCTACCTATCATACAACTACTCAAACGATGTGACCATAAGGTATAACCTCGGAAGGTTATTCCCTATACAACTATGGTCACCTAATGTGTTTGGTCGGATCCTAATGATCGACCAAACGGGTCAGGTTCGAAAGTATAAGCGATTGTTTAGATCGCTTACCTTTACTACCCTAGACAAGCACAAAACTAAAAGTGACGAGCTAAGCATGTTAAAACATGCTTAACTAAGTTTAGAAAATAGGTTTGGTATCAAAACAAATGGTTTTGATACCTAAGAGTAGTTTGGTTACAAAATACGCAAGAATGCGCATTTTGGCCGAAACTACGACTCGTCACTGAGCCTAGATAACGTGGTAATCAGTAGGTATAGTCACTAAGGACTATAACCATCGTGATTACGCTCACGTTATGAAGTTCAAACGAACTTCGCATTGACCATAAACTGGTCAATGCAGAAAGTCAAACAAAGTTTGACTTTAACGCTAAAAGAATAAAAGAAGGAAGGAACACTTACAAAGGGTCCAAGAACGGAAGGTTTGAATCCGAATACTCTCAGGTATGAAGTGTTAAACACAACAACTTAGAGAGCAAATTCAGATTTCAAAGGTGTGGGTTTTTGGGGTTGAAAGGGTTGGGTATTTATAGGATTTGGACCACCGTTAGGATCGTTCCTCAAATACCGTGCTTTGATCTTATCCCTACACTTGTTGCAACACCTTGGTACCCAAAATGGCCCCCCATGATCAGGTAATGACAAGTGTGGGTGAGTTTTGAGTGGTTAACAGCTGTAAACAGCTGTTAAACTGATTTAATCTAATCTGGAAAGCTGACACGGGCCGCGTAAGGGGACACCAAGAGCTTACGCGGGCCGCCTGGTCCTTCTGATCAGAAACAACTTTGCTGAATTGACAGTTTTAGTCCCTGTTGGTGTTTAAGGCTCATTTCGACACGTTTAAGGCCCGTTAAGCCAACTTCAAGGCTCTAAAATGATGCCTAAACATTGTGGACTTGAAACATGCTCATAAATATTCCGGATGTTGGTTCGTTTGGTCGTACGATCGCGATGTTCGCTTAATTACGACGGAATGCGCATAAGCGCGAAAAACGATCCAAATTGTGTGACGAATGGATTTTTCTTATGCCAAACACTAAAATAAAATATTTTAGTGCTTACATAAATTTTTGGATGTCCGGATGTATTCAGAACGTAAGTTATGCGCGAAAATGCAAACTTATGCACTTTTTGACGCTTTTAGTCCCTAAATGACCCAAAAGTTTATTTTAGCACACCGAACCCCTCAAAGCCTATTTCTAAGCTATGTAAAGGATATTTATGGTATGTTTAACTTATGGTCATGTTCCGGAATGTCTGTTCTAGTGCGAATCATCATACTTTCGCAGTTTGTCGAATTTAGTCCCTGTAGGCGAATTAACTTGTTTTTGCCATACCAAAGCCTTCAAAACTTATTTCTAAGTTATGTAAAGGTTATTTTAAGGTATGTTAAGTATATGTTGATGTTTCGGAGTATTTTTCGCATTAAACTGATCACATTTACGCACCAGTTTGCGTATAACTCTCAAGAAAGCGATATAGAGTTTAAAATTGAACAAAAGTCAAAACATGAAAAATGTAAAACATAACCAAACAAACATTTGGATCAAATAACATTGTTTTATTGATAATTGAACTGTTCACAATGATTACAAGCACAGATTTTACAGTCTCCCATACTTGTGGAAATTTCGTCCCGAAATTTATTTAGAGGAAACTCGTGGGAATAGATGTGGATATTTCGCCTTCATTTGATCTTCGCGTTCCCAAGTAAACTCAGGTCCATGTTTAGATTCCCAGTGAACTTTGACCAATGGAATGCGCTTGCGTTTGAGCCACTTGACTTCACGTTCCTTGATTTCCACTGGCTTCTCAACAAATTTCAGTGTTTTATCAACACGAATTTCGTCAAGTGGAGGTTCTCATCAGCTAAACACTTCTTAAGATTGGACACGTGAAAGGTTGGATGAACATTTCCAAGTTCAGGAGGTAACTCAAGTCTGTAGGCTACCTTACCGATTCTTTCGACGATCTTGAATGGTCCAACGTATCTAGGTGCAAGTTTTCCTTTCTTTCCAAATCTGATCACACCTTTCCAAGGTGAGACCTTAAGTAATACTCGATCACCAACTTGAAATTCCATGGGCTTGCGTCCTTGGTCCGCGTAACTCTTTTGACGGCTTCTAGCTGTCTGAAGGTTATCACGAACTTTCTTAACCTTATCAGTTGTCTCTAAAATGAGGGCAGGTCTAGTAAGCTGAGCCTCGCCGATCTCATTCCAGCAGACTGGTGAACGACATTTTCGACCATAGAGAGTCTCGAAAGGAGCCATGTTGATGCTGGAGTGATAACTGTTATTGTAGGAGAATTCAATCAATGGAAGATGTGAATCCCAACTACCACCAAAGTCTATCACACAAGCTCTAAGCATATCCTCCAGAGTCTGGATTGTTATTTCAGATTGACCATCCGTTTGCGGATGATAAGCTGTGCTCAGATTAAGTTGGGTCCCCATAGCAGATTGCATGGTTCTCAAAAAATGAGAAGTGAAGCGAGCATCTCTGTCAGAAATGATGTTCAAAGGAACACCATGTTGAGCTACAATTTCATCCACATAGATTTTAGCAAGTTTGTCAGCATAAAAATCCTCACGGATTGGCAAGAAATGCGCGGACTTAGTAAGACGATCAACAACTACCCAGCTGGCATCATGACCTTTCTTTGTGCGCGGAAGTTTAGTAATGAGATCCATAGTAATGTTTTCCCATTTCCAAACTGGGATCTCTGGTTGCACCAATAAACCAGAAGGACGCTGATGTTCAGCCTTAACCTTAAGACAAGTAAGGCATTTTGATACATATAAGGCAATGTCTTTCTTCATACCAGGCCACCAATACTGAATACGAAGATCCTTATACATCTTATCTGAACCAGGATGAACAGAATAACGAGACTTATGGGCTTCATCCATAAGCAAGGTGCGAAGGTTATCTTGGCTTGGGACCCACAAACGGTCCATGAAGTAATACGATCCATTGTCCTTCAGTTCCAGATCAGGGGTTATGTGATAGGGAAATTCCTTATCCATCAAACCTTATGAAACACAAGTGTGTTGCGCCTGAGAAATGCGGGCTTGGATATCGGATCGAGCTTGAATAACAGATTGAACACGAACACAATGAAGCTTAGTACGTTCCTTACGACTCAATGCATCGGCTACAACATTCGCCTTACCAGGATGGTAGCGAATTTCGCAGTCATAGTCGTTTAGAAGCTCAACCCAACGTCGTTGCCTCATGTTAAGTTCTTTCTGATTGAAGATATGCTGAAGACTTTTGTGGTCCGTGAAAACCACACATTTTGTACCGTACAAATAGTGTCTCTAGATCTTAAGAGCGAAGACAACTACACCCAACTCAAGATCATGAGTGGTGTAGTTCTTCTCATGTACCTTCAATTGCCTGGATGCGTAGGCTATGACTTTGTTCCTTTACATTAGAACACAGCCAAGACCCAATTTAGATGCATCGCAATAAACGACGAAATCATCATTGCCCTCAGGCAAGGTCAGAACAGGCGCGTCACAAAGCTTCTGCTTCAGGTTTTGAAAAGCTTCCTCTTGTTTGAATCCCCAATCAAATGGTTTGTTCTTTTGAGTTAGAGCAGTTAGAGGAACTGCAATCTTTGAGAAGTTTTCAATGACGCGGCGGTAATAACCCGCAAGTCCAAGAAAAGAACAAACCTCAGTAGGAGTAGTAGGCGTATCCCAATCCTTAATTGCACTGATCTTGGAGGGATCTACATGAATACCTTGTCCGTTGACAATATGTCCTAAGAATTGAACTTCTTTAAGCCAAAATTCACACTTGGAGAATTTGGCAAAAAGTTGCTCTTTCTTTAGGAGTTCCAGAGTAAGACGAAAATGTTGCTCGTGATCAGCTCGCGTCTTAGAGTATATCAAAATGTCATCAATAAAAACAATGACGAACTGATCCAAATAAAGCTTGCAGACCCTATTCATTAAGTCCATGAAAACAGCAGGAGCATTAGTCAGACCGAATGGCATGACTGTGAACTCATAATGCCCATATCGAGTGCGGAAAGCGGTCTTGGGAATGTCTTCTTCATGCACACGAAGTTGATGATATCCCAATCGCAGATCAATCTTTGAAAAATAAGAAGCGCCCTATAACTGATCAAAGAGATCATCGATGCGAGGTAGGGGATATCGATTCTTGATGGTAAGCTTGTTAAGCTCACGATAATCGATACACATCCTAAAAGATCCATCCTTCTTCTTGACAAAAAGAACGGGAGCACCCCAAGGTGAAAAGCTAGGACGGATAAAACCTTTGTCAGAGAGTTCCTGGAGCTGCTTAGCCAACTCTTGCATCTCAGACGGTGCAAGACGATATGGAGCTCTGGCAATGGGGTTTGCACCTGGTACGAGATCAATACGGAACTCGACTTGGCATGCTGGGGGTAACCCAAGTAACTCTTCAGGAAATACTTCAGGATAATCCCGAACAACAGGGATATCTTGAATAGACTTACCTTTGCCCTTATCTGCTACAACATGTGCAAAAGGGCCACATAGTTCTTTCGCAGATACTTCCGAGCTTTAAAACAAGACATGAGTTTGAGACCACCAGCAGGTTTCTCACCACGAACTTGTAGGATCTCTCCTGTCGAAAGCGGCACACGAACAATCTTCTCGAAACAAACTACCTCTGCGTGATGCTTGGCTAACCAATCCATACCCACTATAACGTCGAAGCTTCCAAGTTGCATTGGCGTGAGGTCAATAGGAAAAAGATGGTCGTTAAGGTTCAACTGGCAGTTGCGAAGAACAGAATCAAGAACAATGGGTTCACCACTAGCAACTTCTACTGTCAAAGGCTTACCTAGTTTCGTTCTAGACACGCGAAGCAATGGCTCAAAAGATAATGACACAAAACTCTTATCGGCACCCGAATCAAAAAGAACAGATGCAGGCTGATTATTAATAAAGAACGTACCGTTCACCACATTATCATCTGCTTGTGCCTCTTGTACATTCATGTTGAAGACTCGACCTCGAGCCTGAGCCTGATTCTGATTTGGATTGGCGTTAACTAGTCTTGGGGATCGGTTTCTGTAGTGGGTCAGATCCCCACAATTGTAGCACGAACCAGGAGGGAAATGAGGTCGTGCAGCTTGACCTTGTTGCTGAGCAAGAGGCTGAGCAACTTGTTGGGCTTGGTTCTGAACTGCCCGATTCTGGTTGACAGGAATGCGGCATGTAATGGCAAGATGACCAATTCTCCCACAGTTAGTGCAATGACGACATTGGAGATGTGGTAGGTGATGGCCGTTACACCTGTTGCACAAAGGTGCATTGCCAAGATAAGGCCTCTTGGCGGGTGGTTGCGCAGGCTGATTTGGTGCAGCTTGAGCCTGTGCAGTAACGTCATAGTTTTGTGAAGCCTTTCGCTTCCTAGACCCCCTTGAGGAACCAGAATCCTTTCCCTTCTTGTTTTGACCTTTCTTGCTATCTTCTTTGTCAGACGCCTGCTTCTTACCCTTGTCACCCTTTTTGTGCAGCTTTCCCTTTCGAACCTGCGACTCAGTCAATGTCGCTGCTAACTCGATCGCCTGACGGACTGTGGTAGGGTTACTACCAGTAATGATGTCTTGCACTGAGTCAGGTAGACCATCGATGTACCTTTCGATAGCCTTTTCGAGTGGGGTAACCATTGTTGGGCAAAGCAGACTCAACTCCTCATACCTATCAGTATACGCCCTGTGCTCGCCACTGTCTTGTTTCAAGTCATCAAACTCTCTCTCCAAAGCTCGCAGTTCATGACGAGGGCAAAACTCCCTCATCATAAGAGCTCTAAGTTCAGCCCATGTTTGTGCTAGAGCAACTTCTGCACCACGGTCTCTCATAACCCCGTTCCACCACGTAAGAGCCCTCTTCTGAAACTCACTCGAAGAAAACTCGACCTTGCGATTTTCAGGACACTGAACGTGACGGAAAGTATTCTCAATGCTATCGAACCATTGAAGAAGCCCAGTTGCTCCCTCAGAACCACTAAACTTGAGCGGTTTAGCTGAGTTAAATTTCTTGAAATTGCATGGAGCATTGTTGTTGTTGGCTTGGTTCCATTGAGCAAAAAGATTTGGGAAAGCAGCAGCCATTTGCTGTGCGATGATTTCTGCCAGTTCGGCAGTCGCTATCTGATTCTCGCGTCGAGGAGGCATTCTAAAAGAGGAAACATGGAAGGAAACGAGTGAGATGATTGAATGAAAAGGATGAGATGAAACAAAATCAACAAAAGCAAAGATGGTGGTCATTCGTCTGCATCACAAAGCAAACAAACGACACACAGTGACTAATCAAAGTAAATGGGTGAAAAATAATGTATCGCGAAGACATGCTCGCCTATAAGTGAACACTCACCCCAAGAGTTCCCAGGTAAGAGTGACTGGTCCGATTATGTGGATTTGTACGAACACTCTAGCCTTAGACAGAAAACCCAGGGTACAGGCATTCACTCTTCCAGTTTGCACGTGTTCACATTATTTAGACCCAAACTTTGACGAGATTTTGAAAACTCAAAAGGCATAAAGCCAAAAATTGAGTCAACTGGAAGGGTTCAAAACCTTACAACAGAGGGTTCAAAACCTAGTAATTAATCATCCGAGAACAGGTGATTAGTTTCCAAAGCGGGTTCGAACTTGATGTTCCCGTTGTGGTTATCTCCTAAGGATAGGTGAAGTGCATGTTTTAAGATCTAAACACAAGATAACTTGTGTTGGGGTCCTAGAAAGGTTATAGTCTAGGTCAAAGCATTACTAATAACCTAATTCCCTATAACCATTGGCTCTGATACCAACTTTTCTGTCACACCCCGACCACGTAGGACAACAAAACGTGGCGGAAACGTCGGGGAGTGTTGTAACAGAATTAATTGTTTCACAACCATGGAAATTAAAGTTACGTTTTATTTATCAACAAGAGAGTAACATTGTCTTTAACACGAAACAAAGAGTACATAACATAATTAAACTAAGTCTATCCTCATTTTAAGTCTCTAAGGCACAGGTCCGCCCTAGTGTCACGATCATCATCCTATGCAAAAGCTCCTGAAAACACATGTGAAAATAGGTACGTCAACATAAAAATACCTGTGAGATACATAGGTTTTGTGAAAATAGGATTCATGACTGATAAGTTTAGAAAAAGTTGTTTAGCAAATGTCAGTCATGAACCTTGTAAATTGTTTTGTTTTGTAAATCATTTAAAAAGCGATAAGATCAAATGATATGTATAAATAAAAGAATAATGTATGGTTAAATGTATAACCAAGTAAAGTGAGTTGTATAAAGTAAATTGTTTGTAAACCAAAGTCTTGTGAGAATCGTGTTACTTGTGTAAAATGTATAAGTCCAAATTGAATGATTTAAATAACGCTATGATATGTAATATAATACAAACACTTATATATAGGAAGTACCAGCGGCGTATCCACCATGCTTGTATCATATTACTCACATCTCGTTACTTAAGTCACTTAAACAAACCACCAATGTATAAAGTCTATGTTTAAACCAATTGTCAAAAGTCCTTGTATAAATCATTTCAAATGTTAATAGTCCAAATGTAGTCAAGTAATGTGTAGCAAATGTTATGTCTGGTAAGTAATGTGTTGTTACATAAACCAATTGTAAAAATGTACAAAACAAGGTATTTTGAATATATTAAAAAGTTATGTTTTGCAAAGTAATGCATGTTACATTGATACAAACACTTATGTGGTAAGTTAACGCATACATTCAAGCCTTGAGACAGTCGGATAACCCTAAGTCAAGGTTATCAAAAGAAATGTTTTTGGATTCAGTCATTCCTTACATCCAAACAAACCCGGGATGTCAGGAATGGGATTTGTCAAGTCCTATGGCACCAGTACTTACTACCGAGCGGCGTAGCTAATGTTAATGAACGTATATAAGTCCCGTTTGTACAAACCAAATGTCATACTGATTGTAAACATGTTAAATGAAAACAATGTGCTAAGTATGCTAAGTTAACATACAAAGCAGAAAAGTCATGTAAATCAATGTGCTAGCATGCTCAGTCAACATACATAGCAGAAATGTAAAGTAAAACAATGTACTAAGTATGCTAAGTAAACATACATAGCAAAACAATGTAATGTAAATCATGTACTATAAATGTACTAATGAACATAGCAAGTATATGATGTGAAAACATGGAAAGCATGAAAGTAACAAGTAGGCACTAGTGTTTCACCCCAAAACAGTTTGAAAACAGTAAAAGAGGGGTCTATGTACTCACTTGAGATTGCTTAGTAGTCCTTGAGTAACAACCAAACAATGCTAGAGATCACGGATATCAAACGACACCTAATATAGGTAACTATGTTAATATACCGGACCTAAATCGGAGGATTGGATAGAATGAGGGTTCGTAAACCAAACGAGTATGGAAACTCATGTAGTATGGTTTAACAAAGCCTTCATTCTAAAATGAAACCTAACCTAAGTGCTTACGACCCATTACGACCCGTTTAGGTAGCTTATGCTACTTTAACGCGTCGTTCGCGTAAAACGCGTTCGGAACGCCTAACTAGCCCTATGATAAGTAAAATATGCCTTAACATGTCTAATATTGTTACCAAATCAGTTTAGATACCAAAAGTTATGTTACATATGCTTAAAATGAATTTTGGCGTTCAAAGGGCATTTTGGTAATTTACCTAAGGCATATATACTACCTATCATACAACTACTCAAACGATGTGACCATAAGGTATAACCTCGGAAGGTTATTCCCTATACAACTATGGTCACCTAATGTGTTTGGTCGGATCCTAATGATCGACCAAACGGGTCGGGTTCGAAAGTATAAGCGATTGTTTAGATTGCTTACCTTTACGACCCTAGACAAGCACAAAACTAAAAGTGACGAGGTAAGCATGTTAAAACATGCTTAACTAAGTTTAGAAAACAGGTTTGGTATCAAAACAAACGGTTTTGATACCTAAGAGTAGTTTGGTTACAAAATACGCAAGAATGTGCATTTTGGCAGAAACTACGACTCGTCACTGAGACTAGATAACGTGGTAATCAGTAGGTATAGTCACTAAGGACTATAACCATCGTGATTACGCTCACGTTATGAAGTTCAAACGAACTTCGCATTGACCATAAACTGGTCAATGCAGAAAGTCAAACAAAGTTTGACTTTAACGCTAAAAGAATAAAAGAAGGAAGGAACACTTACAAAGGGTCCAAGAACGGAAGGTTTGAATCCGAACTCTCAGGTATGAAGTGTTAAACACAACAACTTAGAGAGCAAATTCAGATTTCAAAGGTGTGGGTTTTTGGGGTTGAAAGGGTTGGGTATTTATAGGATTTGGACCACCGTTAGGATCGTTCCTCGAATACCGTGCTTTGATCTTGTCCCTACACTTGTTGCAACACCTTGGTACCCAAAATGGCCCCCCATGACCAGGTAATGACAAGTGTGGGTGAGTTTTGAGTGGTTAACAGCTGTAAACAGCTGTTAAACTGATTTAATCTGATCTGGGAAGCTGACACGGGCTGCGTAAGGGGACACCAAGAGCTTACGCGGGCCGCCTGGTCCTTCTGATCAGAAACAACTTTGCTGAATTGACAGTTTTAGTCCCTGTTGGTGTTTAGGGCTTATTTCGACACGTTTAAGGCCCGTTAAGCCAACTTCAAGGCTCTAAAATGATGCGTAAACATTGTGGACATGAAACATGCTAAAAAATATGCCGGATGTTGGTTCGTTTGGTCGTACGATCGCGATGTTCGCTTAATTACGACGGAATGCGCATAAGCGCGAAAAACGATCCAAATTGCGTGACGAATGGATTTTTCTTATGCCAAACACTAAAATAAAATATTTTAGTGCTTACATAAATTTTTGGATGTCCGGATGTATTCAGAACGTAAGTTATGCGCGAAAATGCAAACTTATGCACTTTTTGACGCTTTTAGTCCCTGAATGACCCAAAAGTTTATTTTAGCACACCGAACCCCTCAAAGCCTATTTCTAAGCTATGTAAAGGATATTTATGGTATTTTTAACTTATGGTCATGTTCCGGAATGTCTGTTCTAGTGCGAATCATCATACTTTCGCAGTTTGTTGAATTTAGTCCCTGTAGGCGAATTAACTTGTTTTTGCCATACCAAAGCCTTCAAAACGTATTTCTAAGTTATGTAAAGGTTATTTTAAGGTATGTTAAGTATATGTTGATGTTCCGGAGTATTTTTCGCATTAAAACTGATTACGTTTACGCACCAGTTTGCGTATAACTCTCCAGAAAGCGATATAGAGTTTAAAATTGAACAAAAGTCAAAACATGAAAAATGTAAAACATAACCAAACTAACATTTGGATCAAATAACATTGTTTTATTGATAATTGAACTGTTCACAATGATTACAAGCACAGATGTTACAAACATCAGGATATACACTTTGTGTATATCCTGTTCGATCAAGAACCCAGGAGCGACTGATGTGCACAAAATGCAACATATAAATTACATCAATTGTGGCATAAAACTAACCATTTTTAGTACTAATGTTGGAAAAAGTGTGTTTTTGTCTTCCTTTTGTATTTTCAGGATTAAATGAGCTCAAAAAGGCAGCTAAATCTAACATAAATACAAGAAAAAGGAACAAACGTGGCATGCCCGACCTCACCAACAACATCTCCCAAAGCAAAACAAGAAGACAGAAGACTGAACACGCCCCGTGCTCAGTGAACACGGGGGCGTGCCCAAGTGCCAGCATAAAAGACAAAGCTATAGAAGCTTCTATCGCCCACCACGGGGCCGTGCTCAGCGGACACGGGGCCGTGGTCAACTATAAGATTCGCAGAATCCAGACAAATCTTGATAGTACAGATATGCTTCTGCACACGGGGGCGTGCCCAGCGGACACGGGGGCGTGGTCAACTAATGCAGACAAACTGCAGTTAATGAAGACAGAGAAGATGATGGACATGGGGCCGTGCCCGAGCTACTATTTAGGCTATAAATAGGGGTGCTTGGCTCATTTGAAAACCATCCCTTGGCACACCACCTCTCTCACACTTCACCCACCACCCACCACCATCACACCACCATCATCCATTGTCCATCATAGAGTGTGTGAGTCGTCTCGGGATCCAAGATTGATCGTAAGAGTTCTTGACAATCAAAGGCCATGTTTGCCTAAGTCTCTTACATCACTTGGTGAAGACAAGTTTCTAGTGTAATACTTTTTATTTTTAATCTTTTCGCACTTTTTACTTGGTTATGTATTAATGACTTTAATAACTAGTTTCTTATGTTGAAGGTGATTCTTCCTTATCGTTTGTCTGTGGTGTCTTGGCATTATTTTAATGTCTATATAAAATAAAAGATTTTCACCATTCATATCTCCACAGTCTATATGGAGGTATGTTGGCTACCTGGTCGGGGGTTAAGGGAACGGTTTGGTAAGAGTCTTGCCTTGTTCCGTGTATAGATCCTGCAAGGACCTGGGTCAAATTTAGTAGGACCTCCTTCAATACCCACCGGTATTGGATGGCGGGGGTCCAAACTCTTTGATCCCCTCATATGTAAGCTACTATTAATACTTTAACCCGGCTACTTAGGACTGTATCCCTGCTGACTCAGACTACTTAGCCGAGGGTAACGTCACCTACAAAAGAGGAGCCTACCATAATATGCATTAATAACTTAATTAATTATCTTTCAATAATCCGACCCTTTAGGATTGTATCCTTGCTGACTCAAACTACTGGGTTGAGGGTAACGTCACCTTCAAAAGAGGGGCCAACTACAATAACTAAGATAATCTCTTAAAAAGTGCAAAAGTGCGGAAATAATCAAAGGTTACTCTAAACACGAGTCGGGACCAAGTGATTCATCTTGTCTATCTGTTTTTCTTTTATTTTATTTTTCAGCATTTTAGTTAGTTTTTATTTTTCTAGTTTAAAACCTTTTTCTAAACTTTTTGATTTGATTAGACATTGAGGATAAACCGGTACTAAAAGCTCTTGTGTCCTTGGACGACCTCGGTATCTTGCCAACACTATACTACGCTCACGATGGGTGCACTTGCCCATATGTGTGGTTGGTGTTAGTAAAATATCGTGTTTTATAAATTTAAAACTTGACTAACGTGTAAAAAGGGCTTAAAATACACTTAATTCCATATACCACCACACACTCATCAAGTTTTTGGCGCCGTTGCCGGGGACACAAGGATTTTAAGAAAGTTAGGAATCAGTGGCCTAATCGTTTTTTCTAATTTTTCTGTTTTTTTTTTTTAGATTTTTCGTAATTTTTCAGCTTCTGCAGAAATCAGCACGGGTCGTGCCCGCTGAACACGCCCCGTGCCCAATCATTGGAACTGGCAATCCTGTTTTAAGTCAGACAGTAAGCTGAACACAGGGCCGTGCCCACTCAACACGCCCCGTGCCCAAGATTCAGTTACTGAAAACAGAACCGTAAGATCCCAACGGTTGGTAATTTTTGACACAAACATGAGTGATACTGATATTTTTTACTTTCGGCACTCTTATGGTACGTGGTGTCAAATATGTGGCGGCTCCCATAAAGAATTAGAATGTTATTTTCTAAATTATAAGCCCCACTATATAGACCCATCGTTTTCCCGTAGCCTTAAGAGGGGCGAAAGTAAAAATAATCCCTATCTCTCTCTCGAATGCACTCAACCGGATCTTCTAGGAGAAATGCTTCTTGATGAACTATTTCAATTGGAAGATCTAATTCTTAATTGGTTGAAAGAACTTAGGATAGATTTCAATAATCTATCTCAAGACAATAACCAAGAAGAGTTGTTGGGATCTCATTCAAACAACTTCGTTGTTCCCGACAATACCTCTAACTCTAGCAAGGACTTGAGCGATAGTCGTACCTGTGTCGATTCCATCGACTTCGTTCGATGCATACATAGAACTGAGCGATTCGGCATACACCTTCTTTAACGAGAGCCCGGGAAAGGGTTGGACTTGTCCACCTACATATAGCATAGGAATCACCCTCACCGACAACCTCTTGCGTTCTCGTCTTAATCTTGAGCAATTAAGGTATCTTAGGCACTTTGGGGTTGTTCCATCCAGTAAGGAACCGCCCGATCCGGAAAAGCTCCTTAAAAATTTACAAACTTCATAAGACAGCTTCTAGACACGGGGCCGTGTCCAGGTCAACACGCCCCCGTGTCCACCCAAAGATTCCCGTCTGATTTCGTGTCAGAATACGGACAAAATATGTCAGAATTCCACCTGCACACGGGGCCGTGTGCAGCATGCTGTCATTTTCTATAAATGCAGCAAGATTCCTGCACATATGGACCACTCCAAAGACAAAGATCTGGTGGATCTTCCCACATACCATCCTAGGTATATTCTAAAGAAGGTTCCCAACAACCATCTTGTCTTTTCCACTTTTGTCCATTACCTTCTTCTTCAATTTCTCTTAACACCTCCATTAGAGCTTGAAATCTCCATAATTCCAAGCCCTATTGAGATGTTTGCTAGATTTTTATTCAAGGAATCTTGTTAAAAATAAGTTCTACAACAATGTTTTAAGTTGTTTCCGCTTAGAAACGTTTTAAAAATCACAAAAACAAATTAAAATACCAAGATTCCTTTTTCCAAAAATCTGCAGACATCTGAACACGGGGCCGTGCTCATTGAGCACGGGGTCATGTCTGACGTACTGTTTGCATAAAATTGAACTCTTTTCGGTATGTCTTCTCAGAATGGCAAGCAGAACTAGCGGAACATCTTCATCGCACTCTAGAAACAACCGACAAGGAAGAAGGTCATCAACGGTTGAAGATTCTCTTGTAAACTATGTTTATGCTTTAAGAGATGCCATAGATGAAATAATAGGAGTGGAAGAAGCATTGGTCGACCATATCAATCATTTGGCGATGGGACTAGAAGGATGTCTTCGAGAGGTCAACCTTTTGCACCAAATGTTGAACATTCTCGCTTCTCCTCCTTTGGTTCCAATCATTACCCAAAGGGCATGGAATGTGGTTCCCGAAGTCATCATACCAGTCGAATGGTACGCCATGCATCCGGAGCCTCCTCGGGACGTACTACAAGGGGTTCCGGTTGGTGTCGCTCATCCTCTACAAGATGAAGAGGAGAATGACGCCGCCTTCTTCTTCCCAAGAGAGATAGAAGAATGGCTTTAACACCCCTCGGCTCGGAGTTCTATAAAGCTTTTAGATACCGGAAGACTATTTCCGGAGTTTTGGTTCTTATTGTACTCGTAGAGCTCCATAGGATGATTTTACTTATCACGTGACCTATCTAATTTATGACCCTTTAATTTTATTTTCTGCTTTGTTTTTAACTTTTAGGATTATTGTGTAACTCTCTCTATGACTTGATGAATGATGGTTTTAGCTAATTTGGTGTTTGGATGATGTTGTAATGGATAAAACACACTCGGGATGGTGAAGAATAACAAGGGAAACTTGGACCAGCACCCCATGCACGAAAACAGGGCCATCCGAGAAAATTTTCTTTATTACAGCAAGTTCAGCACGGGCCGTGCCCACCCAACACGGCCCCGTGCTGCACAATCTGCATAAAATGCCCAGTTCAGGTAAACTGGACACGGGCCGTGTTCACCCAACACGCCCCCGTGTCCAGGCTTCTGTTTCTTTTTTACAACTTTTTGTTACTGGAGACTGAACACGGGGTCGTGCCCGGACACCACGGGGCCGTGTCCAGACGCCCAGTAACATAAAATTTTGCTTTTTCACACCTTTTTACACATTCAATTAACCTAAAAACTTATTTTTGGGACACATTGAGGACAATGTGTAATTTAAGTGTGGGGGGGGGGATGCTAAAACCTTGAATCTTGCAAGTCCTAAACACAAGCCTTACACAAAACTCTATTGGAACCGCTAATCACCCCAATTTTTTTTCAAAAATTTTTCGTTTTTTTTACTTGTCTAGGTTTAATTTGAGAATTTCAAATTCTATAAAGGTTATATTTTTACAAATTTACAACCGATAGCGTCGTGATAAAAAGAACCAACATAAGAAGATTATGAAAAGGCATGACAAGTTTAGTTAAAATTTAATTATATATACTTGATCACATAAAAACCCATTCCCACAAAAGTGAGTTTTGAGCCTTTATTGAGCATACAAATACATATATTTAAACTAAATGCTCATTTTTCGTTTCTTGTGTGAATAGCCACTTGGTTCTTACAACTCTAGAACTTGCCACGACGATACATTCCCGGTCCTTACCAACTTAAACCCAAGTAAGTAAATGATGGAGGCATTAGGACTAACCCCTTTTTTCATTTCTACACCATTATTTTTCTTTTTTTGTCACCTACCCAAAATCCCCCCTAGTTAACCCCTTTGAGCCTAAACATTTTCATTTCTTAACCCAAACACCCTTTCACCCACCAAAACCTTTTTATTTTTAACCCTTTGTTTTAGTAACAAGCTCGGTTTTTCGTATGACTCTTCCAAAAAAAAAAATATTGTTGATGATGAAGCAAAAGAAATAAACAAGCAAGTTCATCAAAAATAACTTTGTTTGAATAAATGCTTCATCCAAATAAAAGTTGCAAAAAAATAAAAAGTCTTACGAAAACCGACGCTTCTTACGCTTTTCGCCCTTTTCTACTAACCACTAACCCAACCACCTACCTTTAACCCAAGCCAAACCCTTCACCCAAAAGTCCTCTTGATATTTACAAAGGTATATAGTTAAAAAGGAGGAGGATTGATTGTTTGGCAAGCCTATGGTAGGAGTAAGTTCCATGCCGCTCTCGAGTGATTCACTAAAATACATCTTCGGCCGAGTGTTGAGTGATCCCCCGTGAGGTATGTGAACTTGTATATAAGTGGAATTTTAAAAAAGGCATGTTATGCCCTAATAAGTAATTTATCTTATGTAATGTTTTAAATAAATCATGACGAATAGGATTGTAAGTAAATAAAAATAAAACCTAATAAAGAATCTTGGAAAATCCCGACACTCTATGACAAGCCCAAAAACCTTCTCTTCTACCCATTCCATTTGGGAGTGTAAAGCCACATTATAAAGAGTTTTGCTTGAGGACAAGCAAAGATTCAAGTGTGGGGGTATTTGATGTGCACAAAATGCAACATATAAATTACAACAATTGTGGCATAAAACTAACCCTTTTTTAGTACTAATGTTGGAAAAAGTGTGTTTTTGTCTTCCTTTTGTATTTTCAGGATTAAATGAGCTCAAATTAACAAAAGAAGCAAAAAGGCAGCTAAATCTAACATAAATACAAGAAAAAGGAACAAACGTGGCATGCCCGACCTCACCAACAACATCTCCCAAAGCAAAACAAGAAGACAGAAGACTGAACACGCCCCGTGCTCAGTGAACACGGGGGCGTGCCCAAGTGCCAGCATAAAAGACAAAGCTATAGAAGCTTCTATCGCCCACCACGGGGCCGTGCTCAGCGGACACGGGGCCGTGGTCAACTATAAGATTCGCAGAATCCAGACAAATCTTGATAGTACAGATATGCTTCTGCACACGGGGGCGTGCCCAGCGGACACGGGGGCGTGGTCAACTAATGCAGACAAACTGCAATTAATGAAGACAGAGAAGAGGATGGACACGGGGCCATGCCCAATGGACACGGGGCCGTGCCCGAGCTACTGTTCAGGCTATAAATAGGGGTGCTTGGCTCATTTGCAAACCATCCCTTGGCACACCACCTCTCTCACACTTCACCCACTACCATCACAACACCATCATCCACCACAGTCATCCATTGTCCATCATAGAGTGTGTGAGTCGTCTCGGGATCCAAGATTGATCGTAAGAGTTCTTGACAATCAAAGGCCATGTTTGCCTAAGTCTTTTACATCACTTGGTGAAGACAAGTGTCTAGTGTAATACTTTTTATTTTTAATCTTTTCGCACTTTTTACTTGGTTATGTATTAATGATTTTAATAACTAGTTTCTTATGTTGAAGGTGATTCTTCCTTATCGTTTGTCCGTGGTGTCTTGGCATTATTTTACTGTCTATATAAAATAAAAGATTTTCACCATTCATATCTCCACGGTCTATATGAAGGTATGTTGGCTACCTGGTCTGGGGTTAAGGGAACGGTTTGGTAAGAGTTTTGCATTGTTCAGTATATAGATCCTGCAAGGACCTGGGCCAAATTTAGTAGGACCTCCTTCAATACCCACCGGTATTGGATGGCGGGGGTCCAAACTCTTTGATCCCCTCATATGTAAGCTACTATTAATACTTTAACCTGGCTACTTAGGACTGTATCTCTGCTGATTCAGACTACTTAGCCGAGGGTAACGTCACCTTCAAAAGAGGGGCCTACCATAATATGCATTAATAACTTAATTAATTATCTTTCAATAATCCGACCCTTTAGGATTGTATCCTTGCTGACTCAAACTACTGGGTTGAGGGTAACGTCACCTTCAAAAGAGGAGCCTACTACAATAACTAAGATAATCTATAAAAAAATGCAAAAGTGCGGAAATAATCAAAGGTTACACTAAACACGAGTCGGAACCAAGTGATTCATCTTGTCTATCTGTTTTTCTTTTATTTTATTTTTCAGCATTTTAGTTAGTTTTTATTTTTCTAGTTTAAAACCTTTTTCTAAACTTTTTGATTTGATTAGACGTTGAGGATAAACCGGTACTAAAATGTCCTTGGACGACCTCGGTATCTTGCCAACACTATACTACGCTCACGATGGGTGCACTTGCCCATATGTGTGTTTGGTGTTAGTAAAATATCGTGTTTTATAAATTTAAAACTTGACTAACGTGTAAAAACGGCTTAAAATATACTTAATTCCATATACCACCACACACGCATCAGCGACCCACAAGTCCTTTCCAAAACCCTAGCTCTACAATTTCACTTAAAATCAAGGAATCAAAACTGAATTCAAGGTGATTCATGGCTATATAAGTGATCTCCATCTTTAGTATATTCAAAGGTATGCTTAATTCTTGATAAGTGAAGATGTTGTGATGATTTTGAATTCTCATAACAGAAATTAGTGTTAAATTAATGGATGTTATGGGTAAATTATGATGAATACAAGTCTAGGAATGAGTAATTGACTATAAATTCATCCATTCATGTTATAATTCATGAGTTTCATTACTTGTTATATAACGGTATATGGGTTTATGAAGAATTCATGTAGTCTTGAGATATTGGGTGTTGATTGATGATTATGATGCAATTTGTAGTGTATTTTAGTACTCTTGATGTATAAATTGAATAACTAGGCTTAAACATGGTTAAAGGTATTAATCATGAACATGGCAATGTTAGAATGCTAAGTATGCACACTAGATGTTTGATAAAATGTTTGAATGAAATGAAATACTCGAAAAGTATGAATTAATCGCTTAATTAACTAAACAAGAGTATGAACTATGGAATATTAAACCATGAGTTCTAAACAATATACTCGAATCAAATTGTATAGGTGATTTGGGTGGATCATCGAGTGGACAAGGCGGATCGGATAACCGTTTAAAAGGAAAGCTCTTAAAGGTACGTGGCTATTCGCTTCGTAATATCTTGCTTAGTATTTGATGTTGAGTATTTGAAAGATAATTGCTTTGTTGTAATGTTGGATAATACTAAAACGATGGATTTCGTTTGTAGTATTCAACACGAATAAGTAGAATAAAATTTGATACTATGAAAATAATGTAAGTGGTGGATTCCACTTAAAGTTTAAACGGGTCAAATGAACCCGAATGCTACATGTTTGATTCAGCAATGGCAATGGATTTCGCCAATAAAATCAAACGGGTCAAATCCACCAAAGTATTGAGACTTTGGTGAATTAAAGTGATAAATGTCGTTAAACAGTTTAATTTAGATAATTAAGACATATATGCTTTGCTATCAACACTGGAGTTATGGTAAAAACAAGTCGTAACATGGAAGAATGTCAAAAGATAGCTTTGGTAAGTGTTTTGAGCTTGAAATCTCATGTTATGCATTTTTAGTGCAAACAGGTCAAATAATTCTGTAAGATTTTCTAATCTGAAGGTTTAAATAAAAGAAATTGGTTCAGGTAACGGTAGGATTTTTATTCCATAGTGTAGAGTATTGAATTACGGTCACGTAGGAAGAAACGGGACCTAATTCGGATCAATATCGGACAAGTTATGTCCCTTTTCGTAAAGAATGTACTTGCTAGGAAAATGCAGAGCTGAAACCAAAGTTTCTGCCAAAATGTGATGCTCGCGTCGCACGACGCTAACCAGCCCTCACCGTCGCGCAGCGCGACGGTCTTCGCGGCACACGTAGAATAAGGGGAGCTCCGTCGCGTAGCGCGACGGCTCCCCAGACGCAGGAAAAACATTATTTTGCTGGTTTTGGCCATTGTAATTTGTATATACCATCTTATAGCTTATCTAATTGATGTTTTGGATGGTTTTGGTCATAGGTACATATAGGAACTTGCGAATGAAGATCAAGCTAAGTTATGGAACCGAACGCGCGCATAAAGAAGCTTCCGCAAATTAAACTAGATCTTTTGTTACAAACCGTTTTAAATGTTTTGTTTCCACACTTTAGTACTTAAGCTTGTGAGTTAAGAAAGGCTAAGGTAGTAAAATTTGGAAAACATGTTTTGTTAGCGTTTGTAAACGTTTTGTATGGTTTTCAAACTTATCCAAATATTGTTAATTCAAGGTTACTATAAAAGCGTGTATTAAATAATAAAATAAGCGTGAAGGGTCTTACAATGAGGTGCATCTGAACCTTCAATATTCCACCAAAATGACTAAGGGGTTCGTTTTTTAGATCCTCGAAGATTAGACGATTGAAGACGAAGTTATATTGGTTTGTAGATGATGGGGGACACGAAACTCTATTTGATTTGCATGTCTTCCAAGGAGTTCAATTTGCAACCGATCATTGTTCTCCATGCCTGAAGGAGTCTTAGTCAATGCGTGATGTGCCAAAAACTCAAAGATATAGGACAAAGCAGGGCTTCAGACATCCTGAAATGTAATCTATGAATAAGCACCAAAAACCATATGTGTACTTTATCATACCCTTATCGTAGCTAAGGGCCAACCCATGATATAAATAAACCATATAAATTATCCTTCTAATTCTTTATAAAAGAAAAAAAAAAGTCGTTTTGGAAAAAGAACTACAAAAACAAAAAGTTAATGTGATTAGTCTTATATAAATACGTGAATGTAAGCTTGACTTTATGTCTTTATGTTGCTCCTGTTATATAGGTTATGTTTCTTTAATGTTACGCTTCCATCGCTCATTTTGTTATTGGTAGTTTTTTTTCCGTGCGTGTGTATATATATTTATATATATTGTTTTTTCTTGTTTTTCTGTTATTTATTTTGGAGTTGTGGCTCTTTTTGGAAGCAATACTCCTTTCCCAAGGATAAAGATAAGATTTGCATATATCTTGGCATCTTGCGGTACCCAAACCATACCAATAGATTTAATGTGTGTGGAATTTATATATTGGCCATGGTGGTTATATAAAATAATAAACTACCCATCACGTAGTTCTAGAAGTTAAAAAGAAAAATAGTTTAACAAGAAAATAAGAAACTAAAAACAAAACAATAAGAGTAAACTTCCGTTTTGCTTCCCGTGGTTTGGTTGTCTTAACGGTTTTGCCCCACTCCTTTAAAAATAGCCATTTTACTCCCTGGTCTATTTAACTTTTCTTCATTTCATTCCTCGCCGCTAACTCTGTCTAAAATGTTTGTTAAAGGTAAAGGTATTATGGTAATACTATATATATGTATTCAAATTGATTTCTAAAATCCATTTATTAATATATATGTCTATGTATATGAGAAAAAACCCCTATTTCACTCTCCCACTCTGTCTCTGTCTCTCTCTCTGCTCTCTCTCTACAACCAGTCACCCTCACCCTACCAAATGGTCTACCAGAGCAGCAATGGAGATAAAATTGCAGGTGGCGAATCTACCAGAGTAGCGTCCAATCTTGAGAGTCAAACAATTGTCGGAACCCTAGACCACAACCATCGTTGCCGCCTGTCAACGGTTTAAGACATGTCCTTTTGGAGATAAAACTGCTAGATCTAGAACTAGTTAAACCTCCACCACCACAAAGTCGAACAAAAAAACTCTAACTCGTCGGCAAGACCTAAACCAGTCAAAGTTCCAACACCATCTCTGTGGACCTAACCCACCCTCACCACCTTCACTGTCGGACCTAATCACCACCACCACCACTGTAAGACTAACCACCACTGTTGTGTGTAGATCTGCTCTTGGGTTCTTGGTGTGTAGATCTGCAAATCCCATTTGTTGTCTGCAGATCTCATTTTTGGCTTCAAATATGATTTGCAAATCCCATTTGTTGTTTCAAATTTTGTGTGTGGATCTGCTCTAGGGTTTTAAATCTCGCCAAAGGATTCAAATAATGAGAGATAACTTCAACAGGTGGTGGTGGTGGTAGTAGATGGCGGTCGGTAGGTGGGTGGTTATGGCAGCAGGAGGTTATGGTTACAATTGAGAAAGAGAGAGATAGAGAGAGAGAGTATGGTGGCAGCCGGAGGTGATGGTGGTGGTTCTTGGTGGCGACGACTAGTTTTGGTGGGTGGTGGTACAGGGATAGAAAGAGAATGAGAATCAGAGATATGGCTTATTTTTATATTTTAGTAACAAAATAGTAAAATGGATCTTAAAATTTTAATATGTAATTGAAAATTTATCAGGAAATTACTAAAATACCCTTACTTTTATCCTTAAAATGACGAAAATACCCTTCAAGTTAACATTAAATATGGATGGAGCTTAGGTCGGGGAGCAAACTGGCGACAAAATCGAAACATCAAGGAGTAAAATGGCTATTTTTAAAGGATTTGAGCAAAACCGTTAAAACGAACAAACCACAGGAAGCAAAACGGAAGTTTACTCAAACAATTTGACTGGTATTAGAACACTAAGTCTTTATCTTCAATTTTTAAAGATTTCTCGTGTTTTTCTTCCACATTCAAATCTCCGTCTTCATCTATATGCCCATCTCTAAAATATAAAGATTTGAAACTGTAAATTTCTCTATATATAGAGAGATTCACTATCCAGAGCATTCACATTGAAATCATCATCACCATCCTTCTAATTTTGCTAAGCATTCACATTGGAATCATCATCACCGTCCTTCTAATTTTGCTAAAAATACCTTTATCCCAAAAATTTCTTCATCTTTTGAAACCCCTTACATCTAATTTTTCATATTTATTTCTATTTGATTAATTCTTAATGCTTCTTTATTAATTTTTTTATTTCTTCCACTCACCGCTAACAAAAACTATAAATCAATATTCACTCCCTGTACCTTTTTCCTATTTTTTATCGAATCAGAAGAAGTGCAAATATTGATAAATATCTTTAAAATTTTCTTCAAATTACAGGATGAGTAATATATAGAAAAGAAAAGGTAACACTAAAAGAATATAGAGATAGAGATGGAGGATGAGTTGTGCCACGTTTTACAATTTGGTGAGCTCAATATTCTTTTCTAGCTTCTTTTATTTCATCACTTCTCTTTTCTTCGACTCCCTTTTTAATATTAATTAATGTTTTATTTCTTAATACACGAGAGAACTCAACTCAAAATACTAGTCTAGTGGGTGAGAGAGTCATTTGGTATATAAACCCCATGTCGGTTGCCCATATAACCTATGTGAGACAAGTCTCATACCTTGCAATAGATATTAGTCCATAACAATCGACCCTCCTTAAGGGCCAACGTCCTCGTTGGTCACGGCCATGTTGTTCACGGCTGGCTCTTTCCAGGCCACCACTCCGAGCCTCGTTGGTCACGGCTGGCTCTCACCAGGCCACCACTCCGTGGGCCACCACTCCGAGTTCTGGCTCTGATACCAATGTTACATCCCAAACGAGAGAACTCAACCCAAAAGACTAGTCTAGTGGGTGAGAGAGCCCATTGGTATATAAACCCCATATCAGTTACCCATTCAACCGATGTCAGACAAGTCACATATCTTGCAATGGTATTAGTCCATAACATTCTATCTCTAAATCTTCGTTATCAACTTTTTATTTATTTTTTATTTAACATGTCTAATACTCGGCTTTCTAAACTATCGCTCCTATATAAGGCTCTGTATTATACTCATCCCTCATATTTAATCCCTCACTAACACATTACCATCTCTCCAATCACTCACATCCACTACTCAACATATTTTATACTCATCCCTCGTCCCTTACCCCTTCTTTTAATTTTTAATAGAAATAAAAAAGTACATACCAATAAAAAGTGTTATGCGGAATTAAAAAATGTGTTAAAGGTAAGGATGAACAGAATGACCATCACTTCCACCCGTAAAATATATGGTAAAAGGGGAACGGTGTAGTGTTCTCTGCTCTCCTTGAAGGCTATGCAACCTCCTGCACTTTCTCCCGTAACCATAACACATAGGAGAAACAATCCTTGATATGATCCGAACACGACTCGAAAAAATAGCTTTTGAGACGACTAACACGACTCGTTTAAAAACGGGCTGTGTTCAGAGTAACTCGTTTTAAAAAATAGTTTAGGTTGACGCGTATAAAACAGAGGTTGGCCCGTTAAAGTATTTAGAAAAAAAGCCCTTTATAATTCTATGTTTATTTTTTTTTCTATTTTTCATTTTACGTAGTTGTTAGTTCTGTCATACCATATTATCTACTTGTCACACTCATATTCGCCGGTAAACATGTGATAACACGCTTATAACTCGTCAACTAGCATGAACAAGTTGTATTTAGGTTAACCCGAATTTATGTATGTACGAGTTAGGATAGAAATCTTTGGGACGAATAATAATATGGGACAGGTTTGTATTATACATTTTAGCCCGTCAACCCGTAACCCATCAACCCACCATCCCCAACCCGACAACGCCTAATAATCCATAACCTAAGAATATAAAAACGGTAAAGTGATAAGCAAGATATCAGCAGGGGCAAATCCGTCATTTTAGAACATGATAAAGTCAGGAGTTATTGAAATGTGGTTCATATCTAGGGTTGTAAAAGAACCGAAGGTTGAGTGAACAGTTCGTGAACCGTTCCACGGGAAGTTCGTTTATGTTCGTTCGATTAGTTTAACGGACGAACACGAACAAAAAAATTCGTTCGGTTAGCTTAGCGAACGTACACGAACAAAGGTCTCGTTCGTTCGACTGCGTTCGTGAACGTTCGGTAATACGTTCGGTTACATTCGTTCATATTCATTCGATTACGTTAGTTCGTGTTCCTTTGATTATATTAAAAAATTATTAAATAATAAACCTTTTATCTAAAAATACTGAAGACTTGAACCCCTAATTTTTTCTAAGTTAGCTAAAATTTGGACATTCAAAACAGATTTTGGGATAATTATGACTACGTTAGTTAAGCTTTGAATAATTATGTGTAAGTAATTCTGGATAATTATATCTAAGTTAGTTAAACTTGATTCATCGTTTAGTGGTTGTAGTAGACTTCTTTTGTTTTGATTTATCATTCGATGGTTGTATTTAACTACTTATATCCAATGTTTAAGGTTAATAATGTTTTTATTTTTTATTTTCAAGTTAAATGTTTGTTTACGTTCGTTATTATTCGTTTGCATTCGAGATCGATGTTCACGAACTGTTCGCGAACAACTGAATTTCCTTAGCGAATGAACACGAACATAAACTTATGTTCAATGTGCGTTCGTGAATAGTCGCAAACATGTTAATTTCCTTAATGAACAGACACAAACATGGATAAAAAATGGGTTAAACTAGTTGTATTTAGGTTAACCCGAATTTATGTATGTACAAGTTAGGATTGAAATCTTTTGGACGAATAATAATATGAGTAAGGTTTGTATTATATAGTTTAACTCGTCAACCCGTAACCCATCAACCCACCATCTCCAACCCGACAAAATTGAAATGCCTAATAATCCCTAACCTAAGACTGCCCGTAGTGGGGCTTTTTTTTAAAAAAAAAAATTCAAAAAAAACGCCGGATAACGCCCCTGCCACCATTACACCCGGCGTTTCCGGGCGTTTTTTTCGAAAAAAAATTACTTTGGCTTTTTAATTAAAACGCTGAAATTGTGTTGGGGTTCGAGATTGGACCGTTGCCAAACGGTCAAATGTAATTTTTTTTTAATTCAAAAATTTACCCACTATATATATATCAACCCACTTTCTCCAATTTTTTTACAAAAAACCTCTTACTTTCTCTCCTACTTTCTCCTCTTTTTTATAAAAAAACCCACTTTCTCCTATTTTTTATACAATCATGCATCCATTCCGACCCCCTTTTGGTGTCCCCGCAAGACCCACGAACCCGAACACAACCCAACCGCAACACCCGTATAACCTTCAAGACATGGACCCGAACTTTTATTCGTACGCGGCTTACTTGAGTGGCACCACTCCGTTTGTGCCTCCCACCTTCGGCTATGGTCAAGCCGGCGGGTCGCAACCGTCACAACAACAAGCCGATTCGCCACCCGATGTCGATGTCGTGCCGGAGACGCAACCCGAACCGGTGCAAGAGAAATCGAAACGCGGCAGAAGGTCGCATAAGAAGAAGGAAAATGACGAACCTCGACGTACAAAAACTACCATTAAATGGACAAAGGACGAGGAATTCGCGTTGACTCGGGCGTGGCTCGACATTTCAGAGGACGAAGAAACCGGTAACTCTTATATTTTTTTCGGTTTTTTTTTTCTGTTTTTTTTTTCGGTTTTTTTTTTCAAGTAGTGTAATTTTTATTTTTAACATACAACTTATATTTTATTTTTTTATAATTTGTAGCAAACTTTCAAACGGGCCCCGTTTTTTGGGATAGGGTTCGTGCACTCTTTTATAGCACGTGGGGTCAAGGCGAACATCGGGACAAAGATTCCATTTCTAGCAAATGGACCGACATCAACAACAAGTCTCACGCGTTCCAAGTGTTGGGAGCTACTACGAAAAAGTCCAAAGTGGGCGCTAGTTAATCCAATGACGTCTAGTAGTAGACGTCGAGCTAAAAGGTCAAAAACATCATCCTCCGTTGACCCTTCAACTCCGACATCGGATGCCCGCAATGTCGATTTAAATGAGGTGGTGGACGTTGACAAGGAACTTCATGAAGAGTTGACCCGACCGCCCAGTAGAAGAAAGGATAAGCGAACCGGGAAAAAAACGGTCGAGTCGTCTACCGATCCCGATTTAAAGGAAGATTTCGAGGAGATGAACCGTCGTCTCCAAGACATTCGCGACCTCGGCCACCAACGTTATGAGATTATGAAAGAACGAGTGGCCGAAACCAAAAGATTTAACGAGATGCAAGAGGCGAGGCAAATGGAAAAGAACATTGAGTTTTTGTCCAAACCTATCGACCACCTCCAAGGCGATGTGTTGATCCTTGCGCAAATGTGTCGTCAAAAAATTCGAGAAAAATATGGACTCTAGATCATTTTCTTTTTTTTAACTTTATTTTTTTTCTATTTTTTTATTTTCTGTTTTTTTTTTATTTCAAGTAGTGTAATTTTTATTTTAAATTAATGAAGTTTTTTATGTTTTAAATTAAAAAAATAATTGGGAAATGATTGCATGGGCGTTATTGGAATAATGCCCCACTACACCATTTTATGCTATAATGCCCCATGCTGACTAGGATGACACGTGTCGAATAATGCCCCATGGTTATTTTGATTTACCACTAAACATGGTCTAAGAATATATTAATAAAGTGACGAGCAGGATATCAGCAGGGGCAAATCCGTCATTTTAGAACATGTATTGAAATGTGCTTCATATCATTTCCCCACTGCCCTTATTATTTGACTATTGCTACCCTCATCATCATCACAATAATATCCATCTTCTCCCTCACACACACACACCCTAGAAATGCAAAACCATCATCACCAGTGATCACCAACACTCAACAACAATGGCAGATTCACCCTCACCCACCAAAACCCACATCCCATCTTCCCCCTCAGCAGCCACCAAACCCCCAAAAAGTAAGTCCCTTTTCACCAACTATTACTTCTCCAAATCTATCATGATCATACTTGTTCTTCTTGTTTTCTTTTATTTCCCTTCACAAGTTCCTGAAATGTTCAAAGAAACCACATTAATCCCCAAACTTTGGGACCTTATTTACCTTTTAGTCATTGGCATTGCGGTTAGTTATGGTTTATTCAGCAGAAAGATTGATAGTGTTCATCCTTCTGATGATAATATTGGGGAAAATCAAACATATTTATCTGGGATTTCACATATTTCTTCCATTTTTGAAGATGGGAATCATGGGATTGGGAGTTTGTATGGGTTTGATGAGAAATCTTGGGTTGAGGGTAAGGGTTTAGGTTCAAGATTTTCTGAAATTGGGGGTGGGAAGAAGGTGTTGAAGCAGTGTTTTTTAGGGGAATCTTTGGTGGTTATTAATGATGAAAAATATGTTCTTGAGCAATTGGGTAGTAGACAAAAAACAGCTAGACAAAATCTTGGATCTAAAAGTTTGGATTCTGCTGTTGGGAAATCAGTTGTTGAAGATTCTGATTCTAGAAACTGGTTTAAAGAAAGCACAAGTGGAAAGTTTAGGGGTATGGTGCCAGTTAAGTTGGAGGAAAAGTTTAAGGAAAGTGGGAATGATTCTGGTTCTGATTCTGATTCTAGAACGCGATTAAATCGGCGTTCTAAATCGATGAGATTGGAGAAACACGATGATATGTTTACTGCGGAAGAGAATGAAACTGTGGTGAGATTTGGGATGCCATCTAAGACCAAGAGTTTCTCAGAAAAAGAAGAATCGAAAGGCGAAGAGGGGGTAGAGGTTAATCATAGGTACAGGAAGCCGTATCAAAAATCATTCGTGGAGTCTAAACTTCAAGAATCTGTTACTGGTGGTATTTCTGTAGAGGCGGTGGAGCTTAATCATAGGTACAGGAAGCCGTCGTATCTGAACGGTGAAACATCTTTCGTGGAGGCTAAAGTTCAAGAGCCTAGTGCTGATGGTTTTACTGAGATTAACCAACAGAAAAAGAAGAGTCGGTTTAGCGGGACGGAAGCTGTGAAAGATTATGATGGTACGTCGGATGAAGAAATTGTGAAAGATTTTGGTAAGATTAAGGCTGATGATGGGGCATTCGATTCAAAAAATAACAAACAGTTTGTCAGGTCAAAGAGTCAGTCATCTAGCACCGGTGCATCTTCTGAGACCTTAAGGAGCATGTTAAGAAAAGAAGAGAAAGCAGACATGTCGAGTTCGATTCCGAAACCTGCCACGAATGTCAAAAGGGGTAAATCGGTCAGAACAAACAGATCAAAAGAACAAGTTGTTGAATCAAAAGGCAACATGTTTCAAATTCATACTGATGATGATATAGTGGAAACTAGATCAAAACTGGGAACAGATGAAATGAATGTGAATGCTGCTGATGAATTGAGCGACACCGAACCTCATTCTGGTGAGGTTGATAGGAAAGCAGAGGAGTTTATAGCCAAGTTCAAAGAGCAAATTCGGCTTCAGAAAGTCGCGTCTGCAAGGAAGTTAAATATGTTGTAGCTCAATCGCAGTAAACATGTAATCTTCACGTCTAAAGTTACTTTACTTTCTTGATGAAAGCAGTATTTTATACACTTTGTTTACTGTAAATTCATGAGTTGATTTGTGTTGAGATATTGGGATTTTGGTAAGAAGTAGAAGATGGATTTGCACAATTAGATCCGTAATCCATGACATTGTTGTATGTGGTTGCAATGTGTTTGGCTTGGTGTTGTCTATTCAGGTGAGTATATCATTTGTGTGATTTTTCGACACAGGTCCTTCCGTAGTCGCAGGTGGTATAGCGCTACCCCCCGCCATAGCGCCTTATCGAGCCGGCTTATGTTGGATCTTATAACTTCATATGCGATTCATGTGGTTGTTTGAGAATATTTGAGAATTGCGTTGGTAGTGGGCTTATGTGGGTGGGCTAGTGCATTTTTATTAGGTTAATTGGGTTAGTTTTTTATACAACCTAATGTTTCCCTAATAATTTAAACAATATTCAAGGTTAATATTTTCTAATTATTCTTGGCTGTGTCCCACGACCTTGCTAATTAGGCTCTGGCAGGCGAGTGGTCACCTCTAATAGTGAGAAGCTGTAAGTTTAAAAAATGACTTGTTACAATGAATAAGAACAACTAGTGGGGCAAGACAGACAGTATAGTATGTAGGCAGCCAAGCTTAAAGAAAGTAAATATCAACACACAAATTCAAGCTTTATAGTGGGTGTTATCTATCCCACCTTGGTGCATCCAATTTTTCAGAGTTTTTTTTTTAACTTACAACTTCTCACTAGTGACTACCTTTACATGCTTCTTACTATTAAGATAGTGTTTTAATCAAAGCAATGATCATCTTAACAAACAATCTTCTCTCTAGAATGAATGATGGAGATCACAAGTTTATTGCTTCTCTCTCATGTGGTAGGTAGAGATCAACAATCTAATTCTCACAAGGGTGCACACTTTATATACCGCTAAAGTGTTGAAAATAATAATTCATGAAAAACATTCAATACTTTTTTTTTTTCTCTAGGCAATCCATGATCTTTATTTTTTGATGGATCTGAATTTCACTTAGATATGACTTAAAAGTCTAAGGTAGTGTTCGTTTCATGGATTGTGATGGAATTGGAATTCGAATTTGATTTGTAATTTAGATGTGTTTATTTCACTGAATGAAATGGAATTTGGAATGTAGATTCCCTTCCTTATGTTTTTGTTCAATTCTAATTCATTTTCTTGTTGAAACCAACAAAACAAGGAGTGAAATCAACATTCCAATTCTATCAAGATTTCACTCCATTTCGTGAAACAAACGCTACCTAAGGTTTTACTTGTGCAATGCTGAGTCCAATTTTGAAAGAATGCTTGCTTAAGGTGTGTCAAAAACAAGTTTTAAACAGTGGACAGACCATTTGTGCGGATGTTGCTACCAAACTATGCATCCGACAAAACGTGTCAAATATGTCACAAATAAATGGGTCAAATAATGAGGATTCTACAGTATAAAAGAAACGTTTAGTGACAACTAAAGTTAAAGAAATGATACATTAAGTATTAGTAATAATGTTCTAATTGTACCATTATCATAAATTGAAGTGGTAGCCCAACCATAGAAAGCTAAAACTAAATAACTGTCACAAACTTACAACTTGACATTTGAGAATCTGAATTTTCCGTCATTACAAGAATGTACAATGTTTTATATAAGTGCAAATCTTAACAATTTAGTTCTAATTTTGTGTGCTAATCTCCTAAACAACTAACTGGTAAAACAACAACAAATTATCCAAAGCTCAAAGCTATAATATAACCTTCACAAACAAACATACACCTACGGGGTAGAGGGGGACGGTTAATCATGCGTCATGTGGTGGCGTTGATAGCCAAAAGACAAGGGGGTGCATGCACTAATCGGCGTTTGTCTCAATTGCTGAGTGTTATGTGCCTTATGTCCAAGGCTTGATGCAAAACCACAATCGAGCCGGGGGTCTCATTGGAAGCAGCCTCTCTATTCCTACGGGGTAGAGGTAAGGCTGTCTACATCTCACCCTCCTCAGACCCTACCATAGCTTTGCTATTGGTGGGATATACTGAGTATGATGATGATGATGATGAAACAAACATACACCTAAAATATGAAGCTAAAAACATTAATTAAAGTTCTTCCAATCATCAATTAGCATAAGATAAGAATCGATTTTGATACATGGCAGCCTGATTTAGAATGGAAACCCGATTTCAATTTTTGGGACTTGTAGTTGCAGTTGTTAAATGAACGTAGGATTGCAGTTTTGATTTTTGTTTGGGTTTGGTAACTAAAGGGCCTTTTAACGGGTTGTTAATAAAAACTATGGAGGGCCGCCAAGGTCCAATGTATTAAATTTGGAAACATTAAACAGAAAAAAAGACTAAGTAGTGGCCAGTGGGATTCGAAACGACGTTTTCACGGGCACAGAACAACACGTTTACGAGTAACCTAAGCCAATAAGATGATTTTTCATAATGAAATATCCTTATTTAATATAGTATATAAAACATTAAAAATTTAGAGGCTCTATTTTTTTAGGCCCTAGGCCCGAGCCTTATTGGGCCGGTCCTGATTACATGAACATATTAATAATTATATTTAGTATAGGTATCACATGTCATATTATTACCATCGAAATAAAGAATGCATATCACAATGTGTGACCATGTATCCACCAACAATAACATATTCACTCACTCAAGATCCTTACAGTGATGAAGAAAATTAATGGAGACAACATGTCAAGGAAGTGATGTTGTTGACAACATTAAGAGAGGGGGAGGGTGGCATAAGGGCAACAACGTGTGTTTCTCTCTGTGTATGGGAATGCAAGATCAGACATCTAAACAATAAAGTTGTAGTAGTCGTGGTGGTAGTGGTTGCGGTAGCGGTAGCAGTAGCAGTAGCAACAATATTGGTAGCAGGACCTACAATGGCGATAGTTACGCCGTATCATATTTTTTGTTATTAGTAGGATTATTTTTTCATTAATTATTATTATTATTATTGTTGTTGTTGTTGTTATTTAATTTGAAAATTTCCATAAATGAGAATTAAATTTTAGTGAGAAGAAAAATATGTTTTAAGCATTGCTTACACAAATATATCTAGCACAAAACAAAGCAAACGAAGGTATGTGCTCCACTATATTTGTTTTGAATACAATCCATGGCATAGGGTTCTATACTTGTAGGTTTAAAAGCATTCATAATTCGTCCCCATGAGTGAGCTTTTTATATTATAAAAAGTGATTGTAGGTGGTTTGAAGTGGTTGTGAGTAGAGTAGAGAGAAAATGTTACTATTTATCTGTAAATTTGAGCGGACACTGTTCACCCTCTATAATTTTTTAGTATATTTTGAAAGTGGTTATGAGTAGAAAAGAGAGAAAATGTAATGATGAAAGTATATAAAAATATTATTCTAATTGAAAGAGTAGAGAAAATGTAGTTATTTTTAGTGAGATTATAGGGTAAAAAAGATGAAAGGGATGTGAATGCTCTAAGAAGGATTTCGACCCGGTTTTGAAGTTTGACTTGGTGTTATGTACTTTAGGCAACTCTTCCACTCCCTACATACTTGCGTGGTGGTTCTCACTTCATGCATCTTCCACATCAGCTTCTTTCCTCGCATCATCTCTAAATCCTTCTTATTTTCGCGCGACAAGCAGGATGGTGGTGTTGTGCTCACCCCAAATTATCGGGACCAAAAGGTAGGTGAACTATAAAAACCCGAAGGCCATGTGGGCACCCTGATTGATTAGGTGGTATATAGGAGTAAAACAAAAAAAACCCATCCCTAATACATGTTTCTTGTTATATCTAAGTAGAAAGTTTAGTTAATCAATTGTTATGAAATAGATCTAAGTGTATTCATACATTTATAGTTTTATGCTTTTAGCTAGACTTACTACGGTTCTATGATATATCTTATGTAAAAATGTAACAATATTTTCTTCATGACTGAACGTCTATTAAGAATATCTCTTTATTTTATGCTTTTATCTTCATGACTGAACGTCTATTAAGAATATCTCTTATGTAAAAATGTAACAATATTTTCTTTTTGGACAACTTTTTTATAAATTAAATTAGAAAATAGTTTTCTTAGTAGTGAGCTGATAATTTCTACAAAGGAAAATACCATATTTATAACTTTATATATTAAATTAGAAAATAGTTTTTTAGTAGTGAGTTGATAATTTCTACAAAAGAAAATACCCATATCTATAAACAAACAAATAATTTAAGCAGGGGTTGTGGGGTGGAGGGCGGTTAAAGAGAGACTTCCTACTAAATCGGCTTTGGCTTCAAGGAATATTGGTGTGGGTTCTACGGACTGTGCATTTTGTGGTGAATATATAGGGTCTTCTGATCATATTTTTGTGTCTTGCCACTTCACACAAACTATATGGCAGATTGTTGCACAATAGGTTAAAATCTCTCCAATTATTGCTTTTGGCTTCAAGGATATCCTAGGTTTCCATCTGTCTGTTCCAGGGGTATAAAGAAAAAGAAAGTAATTTATGCCATTACTCAAGTGGTCATATGGTGCATTTGGAGGATGTGCAATGAAGTGATTTTTAATCAAGTGAATCCGGAGATCGGAAGGGTCGTGAAAGAGGTTAAATCGCTAAGCTTCTATGGGTCAAGAATCGGTCGAAAGAGCCCGGGTGGACTTGGAGCGACCGGATAAATTTTAACTTTTGAAGTTATTTTGTGCGGTTTGGCATGTCGGTATGTTTTCGTATCGTTTTCACTGTGTAAATTTGGTGCCTAGCACCTTGCTAGTTTTATAAAATTGTTCTTTTGTTGGTCGTTAAAAAAAAGAGTTAATTACTGTCTTCATCCCTGTGTTTTGTCAAAAATCACTATTTCAGTCCATTAGTTTAAAAATTGTGATTTCAGTCCTTGTGGTTTCACTTTTGTAACCATTTCAGTCCCTTTGGTTTCACTTTCATAACCATTTCAATCTATTTATTCTGTTAGTACAGGGACTGAAATGGTTATGGGGTAGACTGAAATTGTGACGAAAGTGAAACCACAGGGACTGAAATCGCAATTTTTAAACTAATGGACTGAAATAGTGATTTTTGACAAATCACAGGGACGAAAACGGTAATTAACTCAAAAAAAATTTAAGCAGTATCAAAACAAACATAATATAACATAATTCATATAATAATATATATTTAATATTAAATAACATAACTAGGAAGTATGAACGGGCATTTTACGTCATGCGTTGCGTCACTCATGTTGGATTCACGTTCCATACCTTTCTTATTAATTATTTTCAACTTCAATTTGTAATATCATACCTTTTTTATTAATTATTTTCAACTTCAATTTGTAATATTTAATTTCTTGCATCTTATTTGGTGACAACGAATATAGAAATTTATCAAATAAAGTTTTTATTTTATTTTAGTTTATACATTCTTCTGTATTTATTATTTATGGTAGCGCATTTATTTATTTTATTGACTTTGTTTTTATTTTATTTTAGTTTATACATTCTTCTGTATTTATTTTTATGGTAGCGCATTTATTTATTTTATTGACTTTGGTTTATTTTTTTTATAAGGGTGAGAGGGGTGAGTGGTAAACTTTCACCGAGTTTTTTCCCAAACTAGTGTTGGTGGAAAACTTATTTACCAAAATGAGTGATTTGAAAATTATTTACCAAAATGGGTATTTTTCTAAAATATCTTTTTTCTCACTCCTAATTGTATTGGATAGAATATCTTATATTTAAAAACTAGGTTATAACCCCGTGTATTACACGGGTTAAGTAAATAAAAAATCAAATAGTTAATAACAAAGATTTAACAATTATAAAACGATATTTACAAAATTTTGTGTCATATATGATCAAAACTTGTGATGTTTCTCAAGTTTATAAATATGAAAGCATTTGAACCATCGATTAGAAAACAAACTGTATTATCGACTTTCTCACGAGTTTTAACAGTCATGTGAGCATACATATAATAACCCAAGTTTTATTTAATTAATAGATCAAGTGGTTAAAACAACTAAAACACAGGGACCCAAAAAGTAACTTACTCTTGAATTGAAAAACATAATGTTTCCGAATTTCCATATGTACCGGTGCAAGTCGCTTATTTTATCTACGTTTTGAACCCGTAACGGAGCGTGGGTGTATTATAATTTACCTATTTTTATTTACGTTTTGAACCCGCAACGAAGCGCAAATTATAGATAATCCTTCAACTAAATATTATTTAGTTTAATTATTACTTTTATATTTATCTAGTTACTTCAAATTCAAACTTAGTTATCTAATTTGATATTAGAGTAAATTACGATTTTGGCCCCTGTGATTATATCAATTTTACCCTTTTAGCCCAAAAAGGAATTTTTTAACATCTGAGCCCTCGATGTCTTTTTTTCTAACCCTTTTGGACCCCAACGTCTTTTTTTTTTCTAACCCTTTTGGCCTCTAAAATTATTATTGGTATATAAAATTAGATTTATTAAACCCGTGTAATACACGTGGTTTTTTAAAGATATATTTTTTTTTTATTATTTACTATACAAAATTACATTTATTCGACCCGTGTAATACATAAAGTTTTTTAAGATATACTTGTCATCATATTAGGCCATGTCTTATAGATAATTATATGGATTTAGCACATATTAAAGTTTCGATTTTTTTTAAATGACCACAAAATGTTTGTACTCTGAAGTTCAACTTCATTCATTTTGGTTTTTTTTCTTTCAATTGTCATACCGAGTGCCGATACCATAACTAACCAAACTGATTTCGACCAAAATTGAATTTCCGCTCCATCGTGTGAGGGATTCTAGTACCTATTACTCTGAATTATATATTTGTTATTGTTATTAACTAAAATAAATTTCAATTGCCTTTCCCATATTAACTAAAATAATATTAACTAAAATAATATGGAACGTGTGTGGGTTATTTAATCGTGTGATTGTTATTAACTAAAATAATATATGAATTCTTATTAGATTTGATTAAATATTATTAATAATAAGCATTTGTATTAGATTAGATTTTAGATTTGATTAAATATTATTAATAATAAGAATTTGTATTAGATTAGATTAAATATTATTATTATTAGTATTGTTAATAATTTTAATCAAATGAATGAGAGAATGACAAGTGTCCCAAAACAGGTTTCTTTTATTATATAGTATAGATAGATATTTTTATTAACAAGAGCTGAGGAAAAAAATAGTAAAGTTTTAAAAAAGTTTATAAAAGTTTTTGTTATCCAACTTTTTTCAAAATTAATAAAAAAAGGCTTTTGACTTTATATTTTAAACTATGACTAAGCGATTTAGGTTTAACATTACTGAAGGTTATTTTTTTGTTACTTTACGTAACAATGAATTCGAGAAGACATTTTAAATTGAATAAAGGTAAATATAGTATCAAATGTTGAACCATTTAAATTTATTTTTGTTCCTTTTCTGGTTTATGGATAAAAAAATTAGAGAAAGTGATAAAACAAGAGAAAGAACATTTGTGTGATTAAACTTTTAAAAGAAAACAAAATCGTCTCAAGCCAGCTTAAAATCGAGAAACAAAAGATCTTTTATCTTTAAAATTGGAAAAAAACAAAAGCTTTTACAAAAGAAAATATTTTAAGAAAATATAATAAATATGAAAGAATAAATAATGTATTTTTTAAGAAACATTTAAAATAGTTAAAGAAATCATGTAATTAAAAATTTATAAAATATATTAATTTTTTATAGAATTTCATGATCAAACAAAATGTTTTATAATTGTTTTTAAAGCTTTACTATTTTTTTTTTCTTAGCTCTTGTTAACGAACATATTTTTAAACATAAGATATTTCTATCTATTATAAATAGGAGTGAGAAAAAGTATAATTTAGAAAAATACCCATTTTGGTAAATAATTTTCAAATCACCCATTTTGGTAAATAAGTTTTCCACCAACACTAATTTGGGAAAAAACTCAACTTTCACCGGAGACAATCAAATTCATCCAGGTTAACTCCCTCTTCAACTTCCCTCAAGCACTTAACCACAAGAATTGTTCACCCAAACCATTTAAAAAAAAATAAAATAAAGAAAAAGGTATGATTGGTTGGACACCCCCTCTCTCCTAAATCTAGCCGTTGCCTCCTCAACATTCAAACATTGCATGCGGTGAGTAGTCACCAAAAATCTACCCACCGTGCGGCAAATATAATGACGGCGGCGGTGTTGCCGCTCGGCAAACGGGGCATTGGCGCAGCTTCTATAGGGCGGGAGGGGGTGGCCGACCCCCCGAACTTTTCGCTCAGTAGTGGAGAGTATGTAGTTTTCGTATAGAAATTTTTTGGTATATACGTTTTCGACCCTCCAGTCTTATAGAAATTTTTGAGTATATAAGTTTTCGACCCCTCGGTCGGAAATCTCAAGCTTCGCCACTGAAACGGGGTAACTGCATGGTTGCCCGCACACACCCACCCCTTCTCCCTAATGTTTGTATTAGTAAAAAATCAACAGAATTGCAGTTGGATTAATTAAGATTAATACTCCAAATTTTCACCACGCAACTGAACTGAATTTGACATATCAGTATCTATTAAGGAAGTCAATGAAAAAACTCTATAAAGAGTTAATTACTGTTTTCGTCCCTCTGGTTTGTCAAAAATCACTATTTCAGTCCATTAGTTTGAAAATTGCGATTTCAGTCCCTGTAGTTTCACTTTCGTAACCATTTCAGTCCACCTCGTAACCATTTCAGTCCCTGTGCTTAACAGAATAATGGATTGAAATGGTTACGAAAGTGATACTACAAGGACTGAAATGGTTACGAAAGTGAAACCACAGGGACTGAAATCGCAATTTTTAAACTAATGGACTGAAATAGTGATTTTTGACAAACCACAGGGACGAAAACAGTAATTAACTCCTCTATAAATAAAGGTAGCTAATGTAATTTATAAATTATTATATATTATAATCACACAAGTAACTGTGACATGTGCAACCTTTTAAGGTTCGCCGAGTATCTGTGGGGGCCCACCTGTATGTTTGCAACTTTGCATACGTAATCTTTATAATAAAAAAGAACTCCACAAATCGTTAATTATAGTTTTAAAATTAAAGGTTATTTATAATTTATAATACTTATATTTGTTGTTTTTTATTATTATTTAATGATTTTTTTTTGAACGGCCTTTTTTTTATTTAATGACCTTCATGGGCTAAAGATTTTATCTGATAAAGCATATCTCGTTATTTGTTTGTAACTTACTTGGATGCAAAAATAAAGTATATGCAATTTTTAAATACATATTTGCAGTATATTTTCATAGCTTCCTATAATTTTACCTCAAACCTACGTTAGCTTGAAAGCAGCCTCCACAGTTTTTATTCACAAAACTTTTTTTTTAAATGTTTAATTTTACCGTGTATTTGGATTTGAAAACTTGACATATTTCAAGAAGACAAACAAGGAAGCATCTCAGATATGAGATGAGTTTTGATGATCATAGGAGCTGTTTGGCAACATTTAAATGGTTAAGTGCTGAACCAGTAAGAGATCTGAACCATTAAGTGCTTAACCAGTAAGAGTTCTGAACCATTAAAAGCCTGTATAATGCTTAACCGTTCAGATGCAAATGTCTGACCAATTCAGATTAGAGGTCTTAACCATTCAGACTTTGTATAAATCTTAACCATTCAGAGGCAAATGTCTGAACCATTCAGACATCTGCTCGTGAAATAAACAGTCTGAACCATTAAATGCTGAACCAGTAAGATGTCTGAACCATTAAGAGGCTCATTAAGAGGTAAACAAGCAGCCCCATAGTCTTATACTCGTCTCATATCGGATTATAAAATTGTGTTTTATACACATCATTGATACCTTCCTAATTAAAAGTAATGAATGAAATACCAGTTGTAGTTTAATAATTAAGAGTAATTAATAAAATATTTGATAGTGTTTCATTTAACTATTGATATATGCACATGTGTGGCCTTACACTATCAACACGTATTAAGAACCAATCATCTTTGTTTATTAGAAGCATTGAATGTTGTTGCATCTACTGCTAATAGGAAACTTATGAATCAATTATATTATTAATTTAGATTTGTCTAAACTTATGAATTAATTGGTTATTGATTTAGGTTTGTCAAAACTTATCAATAAATTAGATCAATGCTTTTGGTTTGCCCAATGTTATAAAACTAACTTATAAGTCTCAAAATCTATACAAAAGGTTAATAATTTTGTAAATTCTGAAGCCTTTCGTCTCTGAATTGAAAGATCGTCTAATAGGTTAAATAAATCCTTTTAAATTTTATTTTACTTTACTTTCTCTTGTATATGTTATTTAACACATCATGATAGGGTTTTTTTTTTTTTTTTTTTTTGATATGCCACCTCCTTTTGTTATCGTTAAGTTTTGGATTATGAATACTTTAATCATAAAATGCACATAAACGAACTTTAAGATTAAAGCATAAAACATAGTTTGTTGTTAAAGTGAAGTAGGGCACATATATGTGAACACCATGACCATTGTCGAATCCCAGAATAAGGGAAGACAAAGTCTGTCATCGGAGATCTAGTGACGTTCGCCGCTTATTGGAACTAACCTACAAAAAAGAACACCGTTAGCCTCGTCACGGAGAGCCGGGGGTGGGGGGATCATGACCAAGCTTCGATGTGAGAATAAGTCTCAGACCTTTGATCAAATATGGAAGTAAATGATGGTAGTAAATAGGTTGGAATATTATGGTTGAGATCTCATAATTGAATGCTGTGATTCAATATTCTTTTTTTTGAACGGCCAACAGAATCAATCCCGAACACTCTCTCGTCATGGAGAGCCCGGGGGGGGGGGGGGGGAATCCGTAACCAAGCTACGATGTGAGAATAAGTCTCAGACCTTTGATCAAATATGGGAGTAAATGATGGTAGTAAATAGGTCAGAATATTATGGCTGAGATCTCAGAATTGAATGTTGTGATTCAATATTCTTTTTTTCTGAACGGTCAACAGAATCAATCCCGATTACTCTCGGGGCACCCACTGGACAAACGGAGTACTCCGAGAGTAAACTGAGTCCACCATCAATTCCGAGGAAAACCCGGTAACCCATCTGCCCGTAGGCAAGACGGTGAAGTTACCGGTAAAACCCGTTTGGCTCAAGGATACAACCCAGGTTTCCCTGGGTCTCCTATCATTGCCCACCAGTGCCTCACTCTGCACCAAGTATGAGTTGAACTTGCATCTCTCAAGAGAAATGCAAGTCTTCCACCACTTGATCTAGAGATCATTGGCATGATTCAATATTCTCTGAGAGCTTTTCTCAATTTCAGGTTGGATATCCTGTGATAACTTACCTCTCTTGGTGATCATCTCATCCTCTTATACAAAATGGACCCTTTACCCGAGGTGAGACTTCCTCAGTTACTAACCACTGGGTCTTTTCTCGGACAACAAGAATGTCCAGTAATTCCCAGAAGGTTGTTCCCTCCATATGGTCTCTTAAGATCTGTCTAATTAATGTATACTTTCCTCATAAGCAAATAGCTCACCTCCTGCAGGTTGGAGCCGTAGAAGCCACCGACGCCTTTCGGAGCATTGAATGTGGATGTGCAGTCACATCGCATGTTGCTCTGTTGGAACAATAATCCTTGTGCCATGGTCATGGGCGGGAAGGTGAGCTCTTTTGACCAACTCTTCTTTCCCAGAGATTGATTAATTAGAGAAGTTGTAATGGGCTGAGCACAATATTTAATCCAAAGCAACGGGTCCAAACGAGGGAGCTCATAGGGTGACCCTCATCGTCAAGTCATCCTTAGTTTGGGTCCACACATTTTGGATGGTTCGCTCGCTTTGGCCATCAGTTTGCAGATGAAAAGCCATGCTTAGATCTAAACGAGATCCAAATGACGCATGAAATGATTGCCAAATCCTTGACACAAAGCGACCATCTCGGTCCGAGATTATTGAAACAGGAACTCCATGATGTGCCACAATCTCTTTGAGGTAAAGTTCAGCTAACTTTTCGGTACTATCTTTCTCGCGGATTGGTATGAAGTGAGCTAACTTGGTTAATCGGTCAACAATTACCCAAATCATGTCATGACCTCGAGAGGTCCTTGGTAATTTCGTAATAAAGTCCATTGATATTTGTTCTCATTTCCAAACGGGAATCTCGGGTTGTTTTAACAAGCCAGACGACTTTTGATATTCAGCCTTGACCTTTGCGCATGTCAGGCACTTCCCAACATACGTAGTTATATCCCTTAAGATTAGGCCGCCAATAGTATTCCTTTAGATCATGGTACATTTTGTCGGCTCCTGGATGTATCGAGTATTTTGACTTGTGTGCCTCATCCAATGCTAAGTCTCGTAGGCCGCCAAAGAGTGGAACTCAAATTCTTCCCATGAAATATAAAGTTCCATCTTCTTTCGGATCCATTTGTTTCTCCATGCCTCGTAATGATTCAGCTTGAATATGTTCCGATTTGAGGGCTTCTTGTTGTGCATCATGTATCCGAGTAGTAAAGTTTGTTTGAATCGTTAATTCCAAGGCTTGAACTCATAATGTTTTAACTCGTTCTTTCTGGCTCAAAGCATCTGCCACAACGTTTGCTTTGCCCGGATGATACTTGATTTCACAGTCATAGTCATTCAACAATTCCACCCAACGCCGTTGGCGCATATTTAGCTCCTTTTGATCAAATATATATTGAAGACTCTTGTGATCTGTGAATATGGTACACTTAGTGCCATAGAGATAATGACGCCAAATTTTCAATGCAAATACCATCGCGCCTAACTCTAGGTCATGAGTGGTATAGTTCTTTTGGTGAACTCTTAATTGGCGTGACGCGTACGCGATGACTTTTTCTCGTTGCATTAATATGAAGCCCAAGCCTTGGTGCGATGCATCACAATACACCACGAAGTCATCGGTACAATCTGGAAGTGATAAGATGTTCTCAAAAGACATCACAAGTTATGCTGTTTCACAAAAAGAATTGTACAAAAATAAAGTTTTAACAGATCGAGGTTTTGCATTCCATCTTTCGCACAAGGGCGGGAGATGTGAACCAAATCCTCCAAAAGGATGACATCACTTTCTTGACAAGCTGGTTCTTGTTTCATGAAGTGCAAGGATCCACTAGTTGCCTGAAATACATGTAAGTTTGAAAAGTCAATATAAAGTTGGTGAATTCATGTGTTTGTTTGCTTTGTATCAAATGAATCTCGAAAACATTTGAAAGTTTTGTGTTGTAAACCAGTATGTGAAAGCTTCTACGAAATTTGTTGATCATAATGTTTTGCAAGGACGTTAATATGTATGCCATAACTAAGCAACCAAACCTAGACGATGTTATTCGGACCCTTCCGATATGGGACCATAAAAGCACTCCTAAAGGGTTAAGAAACTAGGAGTGGAGCTCGCCAAAACTCAATAAATCTACACCTTTTACACCTTGGTCGTTATATGTGATTAATGGTTAGTATTTTCTTTTGCTACTTATGCGCACATGATCTAAAGTGATTTCATTCCATAGCTAAACATACCATTTAGTGTAACATGTATTCCCCCCTCGTGTTTTTAATAGTAAAACATTGAAAACTTTGGAAGGAGGGACATGAACTCACAGTTTTGCGTTCAAGTAAATAGCGTGCTAGCAGACTCGGGCGTCCGTATATGTATCGCAACCTACAGGTGTTCTAATTGTATTAACCACCTAGGTCTCACTTGACCTTGTACAAGTTGCTCATCTTGAATGCTCGTTAAGACTTATATTTATCTTGTTTGGATACCCTTGTTTATGTTAATACGTTGGTAGCTTATTTATTCGTTTGTTGTTAATATATATTTCATAAATATATATTGTCATGTATATTCATTATGTATGAACAGGCCTCGCCCTTCATATGCGATCATGCCTCGCACGAGTGTGAGCGTGCCTAGCCCTCGATAGTCTTATGTTAAGTTGTTCACATTGGATTCATCCAATTAGTCGAATGTCTGTGTCACGCATGACTAGGCCTAGCCCCTAGTTTTGTGCTTGTGTCTCACACAAGTGTTGTTGTTATGAAATATATATATTATGTCGCTAATTATGTTCATGTTCGAAGGGATCCTCGACCCTTATGTATATATATTTATTCTTAAATATATAGATATGTATATCTCATTTGATATATTGTTAAAAATAAATACTTTTAACACCGAACTTGTTATGTGCACATGTATTATGTTCCATTGAATGTGTACACTTCATCAAGTGTATCTGTTGTACATCAATTGTACTTGTATAGTTATACGTATACATATACCATGTATATACTTCCCTTGTATACTCTTGATGTAGGTATTTGTGTCGTATTTATACGTATTTTGTATATGCACATTACTTGAAATTCTTGTATTTTACCAAGTGTTTTGATGTACATATTTCATACGTATAATTATATTTATATACTTCTATTCTTACACTTAGTAAATTTTGTATAACTTTCCGGATTTATGTAAGGCAAAATATATATTAGTTAAGTGTGTAAAAGTATATTATTTTTAGAACTTGTCGTCGTGGTCATTTATATATATTTTCGTTGTCGAAAATGCCTACGTGTCGTCGGTAGAATATGTATGCTCCTCGTCGTGACGATATGTACGTTTGTGGTCGGTGGTTATATATATTTGTTTCTCACCGATCTTTTGTTATATTTTACATGTCGGTTTAGAATATATATATATATATATATATATTACTTCTTCAGTATATATATAAGTTAGTTTGTCCGTTTGTCCGATTTGTCCATTATCCGAATCTAGGTTTAGGGATATAATATAAGTGAATTTATATATATCTCTTAGTGTACTACATTCCATGCAACAAGCTTTGAGGATATGTTTGTATTTATATATGTCACCATATACATTTGTATACTTGTCTATTCTTCAGGTATTTGAGGGTTTTCAAGTGTTTGTATATATGTATTTAGTTAAGCAAGCTCCTAACTTCCAAATACAAACACATAAATACACACATGTATATATACACGAAGATTGGTTTTCTAAGTATATATATAGGGGATGGATCATGAGAAAACTAGTTTAAATGAGAAAACAAAAATACTAACTAAAAAAAAGCCTAAAAAACATACCAATTTTTTTTAATTTTTATAAAAAAAATTGCAGGTTTTTATGCATGGAAAAAAAAATTTCAAAAAAAAATTTAATTTTTTTGTTGTAGTATTGCACATGTGCACTATTACGGATATAGTGCACATGTGTAGTATACATATAATGCACATGTGCAGTACAACAAAAAAATATTTTTTTTTGAATTTTTTTTATATATAAAAACTTGCGATTTTTTTATAAAAAATTGTAAAAAAAAAATTTGGTATGTTTTTTAGCTTTTTTTAGTTAGTTTTCTAGTTTTCTCATTTATATGTAGTTTTCTCATGATCCTCTCCCTATATATATTATTTCATTAACCTAGAAAAATAACCATAAGTGTTTAGTTTAACTTTTCATCAAAGTTTGCCTAATCATGATTTAAGTTGCTAATCTCGTTTTGTTAAGATAATCACTTGTTAAACAACACTTTAATTATGATTAGGATTTTAGAAAATTTCGCAATAGTTTCTCCTATACTATGGACGTTTTCACGTTTTCAAACGTATTTTAAATAAATTTTCCCACTTAATATGTTTATAAAAACTCATACAAGTTACCAAAGATCATCAAGCATAAAATTTCATATATTTCTAACATCAAGTCTCATGAACTTTATTTCTTAAATAAATTTTCCCACTTAATATGTTTATCAAAAACTCATACAAGTTACCAAAGATCATCAAGCATAAAATTTCATATATTTCTAACATCAAGTCTCATGAACTTTATTTATATATTCTTGTTAAGATCTTTAAAAATAACCAATTAATTTTATGTTCATCTTTTACTTCACCAAGTTTATATAAACTTCTTTATATAATTTTCCAAGTTTAAAACCATGATCATATATTTTTAGTCTTAACATAAACTTTATACTTTTCATAAATCATTTTAAGACTATATTAAAGTTCATGATGCTTCATGTTCATGGATCTTGCTAGATCTACACATATACATGGTACATCTATATTTTTAACCATAAATTTGCAAGATCATTTGTTTAAACATAATCTATAACTCATCTAATCATCAAGAATTACAAAATAACACATAAATATGTTAGTTCATCTTGATTTAGTTAGGGTTTTCCATGTATTTTAAGTTTAGATTCAAGATGAGTTTCTTGCACTTTTGTAATCTATACATAACGAGAAGCTTAAAAAATAAACGAGATGAACTTACTACTAGCACTAGTGGCTAAGGAAGATCTAGATGATGAAGATGAAAAGATGATGAGAAGGTGATGAAGCTCTGATGGGAGAACCGTAGGAAGGTCTTTAAGTTGATTAAATAAGAAATAAATTTATATGTCTGATGTTTAAATTGGTGAATCTAGATGACTACGGCGAACTTTGATGATTGCAGGTTAAACGGGCTAAGAAGGTGCAAAGAAGAAGCATGGAACAAACATGAGCTTAAAACGGAAGGAATACGTAGCATAAATGAAAAAAGTAACTTATTGGAATTGAATAATTAAGAAGATTACATGATAGTGGATGAAATTACGAGAACGTGGGAGAAAACGGCAGAGAAAATGGAGTTGAGACGAGAAAGTTATGAAGAAAACAAAATTGCTTAGCTGTAGCCTACCATAGCTTATGGTAGCCACCGTAAGCTACGATAGCCCTGGCCCAAAAATGTGCACCGTAACATAGTAGGTCATTACCGTAGGATTTTTGTGGCCACCGTAAGCTTTGGTAGCGACCATAGCTTACGGTGGGGCCAGACGCAGAATTGTTGTTTGCTTTACAATCAACATTTGCTGGTGACTTTTCATTATCTTTTTCATTGTATTCGGTTCAGAATTTGTGGGAGGCAAAATTAGGGTTCCAAGTCAATATTTTGGGTGTTTTTATTGTTACTTTATCATCCTTGATTCACATGAACAACGGATTTGAAGTTATGATGTTCAACTGAACTAGCGTGGCTAAGTGCTTTATGTTTTTCCCCGGGTTGTAAGGTTTTCTTCTGAATACTTGTCATTGTTTATGATATTTGTGGTATAGTAATTTAATCTTTTTGATTGCATTGCTATGGTAATTGTGTGTTTGTTTAGTAACGGTTTATGTTGTTAGATTTCAAGTTCTAAACCATAAGTTCTTGGCGCCATAGGCAATCAGGATTTAGTTGCAGGGATTTGGGATAGCCTATAATAAATTGATTATCACGTGACAACCTTGCGTTCTTGTAATCCAAGTACTTGGTCCCCTTTTATCATGTAACACCTCGTAAAAACACGTCCAATGATATGTTGACACGTGTACTAAACCTTAATAAAGTCAAATGTTGACTAAGAGGGACTAATTTTGTGAAAAATCAAAACTTTGATTATGGAAGGACTGGAAGTGTTAGCATGCTTAAAATAAGTTTCTGAATAACCTCTTATGGTATTCATATTCACAAATGAGCCGCTTGTTGATCAAGAGTAGCCGTTTGCATAATTAATTGAAAGTTTGCGCGACGAGGGGTTAAAAGCGTCAACATGTTAATTCTTACATCTGAGTGACCTTTTAACAAACCGGGAGCTTCATAATATTTTATTATACTCTCAAGAATTCCTAATATGGATTAGATAAGGCTTCGATGCTATTAAACGATGGTATGCGCAAGTTTGCACATTAGAGGGACTAATTGCGTCAAAATGCAAAAGTCTGCCGATTCGTATGGTATCGAACCTTCCGAAATATGATCATAAGTTTAACATGCCCTAAATATCCTTTACATAGCTTAGAAATAGGCTTAGAGGTGTTTGGTGCGCAAAAATAAACTTATTTGATCAACAGGGACTAAAAGCGTCAAAAAGTACATAAGTTTGCATTTTCGCGCATATCTTACGTTCTGAATATATCCGGACATCCAAAAATTTATGTAATCATTAAAATATTTTGTTTTAGTGATTGGCATGATAAAATTCCATTCGTCGTGTAATTTGGATCGTTTTTCACATCCGTTCGTGTTTTGTCGTAATTAACCGAACAACGCAACCGTACGACCAAACAAAACGACATCCGAGATGTTTTTGATCATGTTTTATGTTCCCTACACTTTGGCATCATTGTAGAGCATTGAAAATGGCTTAACGGGCCTTAACCGTGTCAAAAAAGGCCTTACAAGCTTGCAGGGACTAAAACTGTAACTTCTGAAAGTTTTTGCTGATCTGAACAAAGCTGGCGGGCCGCGTAAGATGTAGGCTCAGCCTACGCGGGGCGCGAGAGCCCATCAGACTTGCAAAAACTAGATTTTTCAATTCTGCAGCTGGTTTCTGGGTTTGCACAAAGTTTTTCTTATACCATGGGCTTGTTTTGGGCACCAATAGATTACCAAAACAGTGGGTGATACATGTACGGTCCAGATTGAAGCTTGTTTATCGAGGAACGATCTTAACAGTTTTAGAAATCCTATAAATACCCAACCTCATTTTCATTTCATTTCACACTTGATCTGAATTGCTCTAAATTGAAGCTTTATGCTTCATACCTGAGTATTCTAGATCAAATTCATCCTTGCTTGGACCCCTTGTAAGTGCCCTCTTATGGCTAGTTATTTTTATTTGGCTTAAAAGCCGAAAAGTCAAGCGTTTGTGATAAACGCTTTGACTTTTAAACGGTCAAGCCATTGTTCGCAACGAACATGGCTATGTGATCGTAATTAGGTAGGTATTAAACCCTCAAAATGTCACCTCCTAATTACCACGTTTGCTTAGTTAATTGTCGGGTCAAAGTAATTAAAATAAAAGTCAAACGAGTCGGTTTTTAAATAAATTCATAACTAATGATGTAATAACAATAAAATCAGTTTTGTCACTTTAATAACTTGGTAAATATTAATTGAACATGTCTAGGCATGTTCAACCCGACAATTCTGAGTTTAGGCTCGGTTCGCAACCGAAAGTCGCAAAAGTTGACTTTTGCTTTGACTTTCAGTTCTGACCCGATTTAGCTTAGTTTAGATGTCTTAGGGTTCCTTTAGGACCATATTTCATGTTAGTATAACCCTCTGAGATTATACTATATGGTTCCTATTAAATCTGATTCATATGCATGTTTCCGTTAATTGCTTAATTGTTGACCATTATGCCCTTTTAATATAAAAACGAGATTTTTGAAAATGTGAGAGGAGAAAAACCTTTATTTCTGATTTATAAGCATGTCCTAAAAATTTGACATCTGTTTGTGGTCTAAATTAGGAGTTATACTCGATATCGTAAAATGAACGCTTTTTATTAATTAAACGGCATTTTCGGCATAAAACCTACTTAAACCCAAATTTTGACACCAAAATTTCTACCCACTGATGTAATATAATATTTAGGGATTTTTGGAAATTTTTATTAAATTCTAAACTGATCATAACATAGAGTTCTTGCATAGACTCGGTAATTGACGATAATGCCATTTTCGTTAATAAAATGAGTTTTACACATCCTTTACATATCAAACCTTTTTCTACTGATTTTATATATTAAATAAGTTATTTTAAACAGTAAAGGCTGATCAAAATCTCAGATTTCCTTAATCAACCCGAATATCGTCAAATACCGGCTTTTATGCGATTTAGGCGCATAGTATGGTTTAAAACCATATTTAGCACCTAAGACTTGTTACCTACTGATGTTAGGAATAAATTTTTATACTTAAATAGTAATTAAAAGTTTTGAACCTAGATTTCCAAAATTGGCTCTTTTAACATATGTGAAATGACCAAAATGCCCCTACGGTGCATAGTTTGGCCATAAATGATAAATTTCACATATATATGATATCTTACTGATATAACTTATTAAAATAAATATTTCTACTGATTATTTTAGACCAGAACTTCTGGTTGCTATTTAACCTCTTTTATAAACTTTAAAATGACCAAAATACCCCTACGGGGCTTAAATTTAATTTCGTTTTGGGCATAATGGAAGGTATCCTACTGATATCACAACATATTTAAGGCATATTAACTACATGTTCATGACTCATTTGGTTACCCGTTATGCATTTTTCGCGTTCGGTACGGTTTATGTAACTAGTTTGCATAAATTAACCGAAACGGGTCAAACCTTATCATTTTCACTTCAAAATTCAGAAGGTGTTTAGTTTACCCATATTATACAAGTCTCCATACTTGTCGGGTCTAAATCACATTCTAATCCGGTCTTCGCTTAATCTTGCGTTTTGAACCGTAAACCTTTCCTTAAAACTAACCGGTCTAAGTTACAACTTAAATAAGACCCGTTAGGAATATAATAGGTTAATAAAACCTTCGTTCTAGATTGAGAGCCCCAGTAGAGGTACTTGTGCTTGCTGATTTGAATATACGGCTGAGAATAAAATTACATTTTAGCTCAGGTAAATACTTTTAACTTATTTTCCGTTATACGGGCTTGGGATACGGTATTATAATAATACCGCTGGGTCGGGTGTAGAAACCTTTTAATCGGAGATGATTAAATTGCATAATCCCGTTTTAATCAGTATTGCTTGATAACAAATAACTTTGGGGGTTAATGACCGTGTCATGGATATCCTTGACTCATTTAAAAAGCGTAAATGGCCACAACTTAAGCACATGGTGTAGGCATACACCTGCCTGTTGCGTATGTAAAAGATATACTCACTCGTGAGGTAACTTCTTGTGAGTTTATATTTGTGGTGTGTCGATTAATCTTGATCGGTTGTTTAAACACCGACCCTAAATGTTGGACAAACATGTAAATCTGATACAAGATTGTTATTAATATAATTATCCCAAGTTATAAAAGAATATTTGTGCCTTGTGCATTTAAATTAATTTTCATAAACACTTTTCAAAAGAGTCAGTTAATTGTATTTACCAGTGTAAACTGATGAATTTTCCAAAAAAGATTAAGTGACAGGTACTGTACGAAATTGACTGGGAGGTCAGGGCGTTAATAAGGAATCTTGCAAGTTCTAAACGTCTAAAGTCTGTTGAACAGAGTTTATATTTCTGTTTTAAGATCCGCCTGTGGATCCATATACAACTGTTGTGTAATATTTTATTATACTTTCAAATCGGTTTGTATTATTATTACTTTAGACTTCCGCTGTGCATTGAACTGTGATTATTTGACTATGATGATATCAACTACGTCACGATACTCCCCACCGTGCCCACCGGTAATACGTGGAAATATCGGGGTGTGACATATCACAAATAAACTCACATTCACAAACTATGTCTATGTAGTTCATCCCAAGTAAACTTTAACATTGTTATTCATTGAAAACCTGAAATCGCGGGAAAACATTCTCTCTCATTTCTGGATACAAATTTGTTAAGTGATAATTAGTTACTCTTAATTTTATAAGCTAGACGAACCAAATTTCGAGATTACTTTTCTGCATTTTAATTTTAGTAATTTGTAAACTACTTAGTAAATGCATTTTCCACAAACTCCTCGTGTTTGATACCCACTTACCACTATCTATTTAGTGTAATTGGTTTATTTTTTAATGGAACTTTGACCTCACGTCAAATTTTGGCGTCGTTGCTGGGGAGTAATGCGCAACGTGTGTTTTCTTTAGTAGTTGTGTTTGTTATTTTCGGGTTTACGTTGGTTGTGATAGTGTGCAGGTACCTATAGGTGTATACATACCAGAGGCTCTCACAAGTCATCACCATTAGCTTTTGATCCTGAAATTGTACATACACTTAGAAGGAACAGAGTATTACTTCGGGAAAACAAATTGTTGGATCTCCTACTACGCTAAAAAGAACAATGGATCCGCCAACACCCACTATTAGTCAATCAATGCCGACCACTCCTCCTCCTATGCCTACAACTGTGGCTACATCATCGAGTGATGTGAAACCTACCAACACCACAATGCCTATGAGTACACATAATACATCCAGTTTCCAAACCTCATCGAACCTTCAACCCTTTAGCTATTTTTCCCTACTTCTGGTCAATCATCATCTCAACAGAGTCAACCACCTTCGATCAAACAAGACCAACCCATAATCCATACCCATCTGGTCGCTCAACAACCACCACAACCGAGATTTCAGTACCAATAACCTATGTTTATGCAATCTGTGGGGGCACAAAGGGAGGGGTATGCCGATGGTTATGAAGATGAATATGAAGGGTATGTGTGACATTTGTGCCTCTATGACCATTATACAAATACGAATCCAATGAAATATTGTGTTTCATTCTCGGGATTTGTACAATTACATGTGACATTTACACATATCAATCCTTGTTCGATTTCGAGCTCTTAATCACTTTCTGGAAAGTTATACGCAAACTGTTACGTAAACGTGATCATTTTAATGCGACAAACACTCCGGAACAGTGAAACAAGCTTAACATACCTTAAATAACCTTTACATAACTTAGAAATAGTTTTGAAGGGTTTGGTATGTCAAAAACAAGTTTATTCGATCACAGGGACTATTTGCGACAAACTGCAAAAGTCTGCCAATTCGTATAGCAACGTACACTCTGGAACAAGTTCATAAGAAAAACATACCCTAAATACCCTTTACATAGATTAGAAATAATTTTTGAGGGGTTCGGTATGACGCTTATTTGATCACAAGGACTAAAAGCGTAAAAACTACGAAAGTATGCAAATTCGTGCATATCTTGCGTTCTGACCATATCCGGACATCCAAAAATTTTTGTAATCATTAAAATATTGTATTTTAGTGATGGGAATGCAAAAATGTCCTTCGTTGCGCAATTTGGGTCGTTTTCGCGTTCGTTACGATTCTGTCGTAATTAACCGAAAAACACAACCGTACAACCAAACGAACCAACATCCGTGACATTTTTTAGCATAATTCAAGTTAAATATACTTTAACTTCATCATGGAGCTTGAAAATGGGTTTAACGAGTGCTAGAAGTGCCAAAACGCGACGAATCAAGTCCAGGGGCCAAAGATGTCAACAATTGAAACTTCAGCCCCTGCAGAACCCATACGGACCATATAGCAAGAACCCTTATGGTCCGTAAGCCTTGTCCAGCATAGCAGATTCATTGAATCTTCAAAACAGCTTACTGAACTTGGTTTTAATCTCAGTTTTTGCAACTTGTGGGCTGGTTTATGTGTTCCCCAAATTCCCTAATCAATACCTAACAAGTGTAAGGTGTGGATCATTCCTTGATCATCACACAAACACATGGCAATGATCTAATGGTGCATGATTTCCTATATATACCCATGTTCTTCATCACTCACAACTTGCTCATTTCGTTATTCTTTCACTCTTGCTCTGATTGAGGCTACCACACTTAGTTGGAGGCCTCATACTTGAGCATTTTTAGTCATTTTTCCAGCTTAGGACACTTGTAAGTGTTCTTTCATGCTTTGTTTATTTATTTTAAGCAAGAAAGTCAAACAGTGTTTGACTTTCAGCTTTGACCATAATTTGGTCAAGACAAAGTTCGTTTGAACTTTGCAACGTGAGCGTAATCACGATGGTTATAGTCCCTTGCGACTATACATACTGATTACCACGTTGACTAGTCGAAGTGACGAGTCAAAGTTTCGGTCAAAATGCACGATTATGTACATTTTGCGACGAAACTATTTTTGGGTTTCAAAAACTTTGTTTTGATATCAAATAAGTTTTCTAACTTAGTTAAACATGTTTTAACATGTTTAACTCGTTACTTTTAGTTTAGTGCTTATTTAGGGTCGTAAGTCAAGAGGTCTCGACAACCGCTTAGACTTTCGAACCCGATCCATTTGGTCGATCATTAGGATCCGACCAAACATATTTTCTGGCCATAGTTGTATTGGGAATAACCTTCCGAGGCTATACCTTATGGTCACTTCGTTTAGTTAGTTGTATAATAGGTAGTTTATATGCCTTGGGAAAATGACCAAAATGCCCTTTTCACGCATAATTTGAATTTAAGAATATGTAATTTAAATTTTGACACCTAAACTGATTATGCAACATTATTAAACATGTTTAGGCATATAATACTTATCATAGGACTAGTTAGACCCTCCGAACGCGCTTTTGCGCAAATGACGCGTTAAAGTAGCGTAGACTACCTTAACGGGTCAAAAGCACTTAGGATAGGTTTCAAATCAGAATTTAGGCTTTGTTAAACCATATCATATGAGTTCCAACACTCATTTGGTTTACAAAACCTCATTCTACCCGATCTCCCGATTTACGTCCCGATTATTAACATAGTAATCCGATACTAGGTGCCACTTGATTCCTTGATTTCCCGAGCTTTGTTAGTTCACCTAATCGAGGATACCTTGCAATCTCAAGTGAGTACATAGCTCCCCTCTTTTATGCTTTCAATTGTTTTGGGGTGACTCATATGTGCTAAATGCATTCCAAGTTTTCATAAACAAATGTTATGGTTTATATAAAACACGATGATTTCAATAATGTGAACGAACTTGTTGGAGCATTAGTCGAAAGACAGATGAATGACATTCATTAGCTTGATTCAAGCCGACCAGTAGTATGTTATGGTACCATAGGATCTGACAAATCCCGTTATCGGCCTATCCTTTTGGTGGGTAGTGTGGGTAACGACAGAATCTGTTATTTTAACAATCCCTTTGGTGGTTTGTTAGTCGATGTTAAAGAGGTCTTTCAGGGCCTATTAAAGATACCTCATGGGTGGTATAGTCGAGTCACACAGGTTTGAATGTATTCATTAAAGAACAACCAAAAGTTGTATTTCACAATTAAAACACGGACGATTTGAACGATTGGAACGATTTGGACGATTGGTTTTTATAACACAAACGATTTGTAACAAGTATGATTTGAACGATTGGTTTATGGTAAGTGATTAGGTAACGAGGCGTGTGTAATGTGATAAAAGCATGGTGGATACGCCGCTGGTACTTCCTATATATAAGTGCTTTTATCACATTACATGTTGTAGTGTTATCTAGATCACTTGGACGAATGTTTTCAAACGATGTCACGCAACGCTTTTTACTTAAAGATATAAGCCATACAATGTTTACTTTCAAAGACGATTTAATACTTGGTTTTACAAAGACAAATGTTTTCAGTCAAGATTCATGGCTACAATGGTTTTGGTTTTACATTTATCAACTTGTAATGTTGATAAAACATATTGCAATATCAAACACTTTTTGATTTCAAGGTACATACTCGACAACTCTCGTAGTTGGACGAGGTATGGCAATATTGATTCAAAGCCATGAATTTGACATACAAAACCTATGTACTCGCCGACATTTTTATGCTGACTGTTTTTCACATATGTTTCAGGTTCTATGATGTGACGATTATTGATTACTTACTACACATAGGATGGACGTGGGCCTTAGTGACTTAAAATTTGAAAGACAATTGTTGTATTTATTTGGTTTATATAAAAAACAACGATTCTATTAATGAAATAAAACAAAACTTCAATTACCATGTGTTGTGAAATAATGATTCTGTTACGACACTCCCTGACATTTCCGCCGCGATTTGTTGTATTACGTGGTCGGGGTGTGACAGTATGAGGATGAAGGATATGTATTTGGGGGTGATGGAACACAAATGAGAACTCAAAGTGGGTTTGCATTTGCACAAAGGCAACCACCGGAACCCGTTCAACAAGAGTTTGCTAGACCCCAACAACAGATTCCTCAACAGCAAATGCCTCAACAAAGACAACCATTTCAAAAGCAGGTGCAACAAAAACAAATTACTCAACAACCACCTCAAGGGTATGCACCTCAAAGGCAGATGCCAAGGCAAGCGGGTCAACAACCGAGAGTACCATTGGGCATTCCAAGAAGACATAACCGCAAGGTAGTAAGAGGAGTTGGAGCTCACTTTACACCCGTCATTACTAATAACCCTTCTTCGGTGGTGATTCCTCAAAATCGTGAGGGAAGAACGTTTGAGGTAAGGACTAATTCACTCCAAAGTTTTCTAAAGTACAAGGTGTTGGCCACAGAAGAACCGTATTTCCATTTGGAAGCTTATGATTCCATTTGCAATACTATTGGAGGTCAAGGTTTTTCTTCGGATGATGTTAAGTTAGCACCTTTCCAATGTTCATTGGAAGATAAAGCGAAGAGGTGGTTTTATATGTTGCCTTCCACCTCTATTTATACTTGGGCTGAAATGCAACAACGGTTTTTGGAAGAGTTCTTTACCGCTCAAAAGACTAATGAAGCAAGACGTAGTCTAAGAAGCTTCCAACAATAGTCGGGTGAGATGTTTCATGAGACATTCGAAAGGTTTAACATGATGATTAAAAATTGTCCTCATCATGGTATTGATGAGGCTCCTAGATAATCTTCACACTTGCACCTTCTTTAGATCTTCATATAAACCCCTTGAATACTTGGATGAAGTTGAAAAGAAAGAGGTGTTCTTGGATGATCTGTGGCCGAAAGTTTCGGGAAAAAAGAGAGAGTTTGTGTGTGTTTAATGGGTGTAGGTTATGGTGGAAATGGTAAGGTCTTCATGCCTTATAATCATCATTATTTCCTGGTCTTCTATGCCCATGCTTTTCCAATAAATAAATAAATAAATCCTCCATACTTTATTATCTAAAAGAAATTTTGACTTTTTAGCACATGGGAGGGCATGTGGGGCCCTCCTAAATTCATGAACTTGAAGGGGGATGGGGGGGGGGGTATCATGTTGTTTTTCCATGGTTTAATCTTATATAACATGTGGTGAAATGTGGTGGAAGATATTTAGGTGTTTAGGGATAATCAATGCCTAACTAGTTCATTAGACATGTCTAGTTAGTGATTAGATGTTAATTCAACACTAGATTCGATTACGGAGACTTTAACGGCACTTTAAGTAACCTTTCATGTTAATATTTGTTTTCACACCCTTATGTATATATGATATAATTGTTATTGTTTGGGATCATTAACATGTTTTAATGATCTTATAATGTTCCCATGATCCTATAATTGTGCCCGGTTTATGTAAATTGTAGCATTTGTAGATCGGATTGAACAATTTAAATGCTTATGTATTTTTCTGGAAAGTTATAACATTACAAGTTGATTTCCATTTAGGGTTTTGTATGAGCATTGTTTTGGATATGCTTTCATATCCTAGTTTTATCGTTTCAGGGGGTACATGACTCTCCTAGCATGAATAGTGTGTTGACATAAATAGTGCATTCGCATTGTTTGCCAACGTATTAGGACATAGTTTTTTGTTTTCGCGACACGACAAATGTAACAATATAATTTGTAATATATTTATCAAGTCCTATTGCTGCTAGACTTTGTACGACTCAGTCCTTCATAAATCAAGCCCAATGAACATAACTAAATTGTATAAATAGTGATTAAGTTGTACGGATCATAAAATTTTACCGGTTGTTACACAAATCATCAAGAACATCAACTTTTGGCAGAAAACTCTAAGTTCAAAACAGTGAGTTTTGAGCTTCTTTCTTGCATTTTCTTTTTCTCCTTCCTTGGATTACCTCTAGGATTATTACCACATGTTTACCAAGGTATACAAATATGGTAAACCACCGTCTTTTAGGTCCAAGTTAGGATTTTTCTTGTTTCTTTTCTAAAACTTTTCATACATGTTCATTTTTACTTTGTTTTTGGAACATTTCCATTCTAAACCATGTCACCAACAAACTTCCATGTTGAGGGACTTTTGTTTAGATTTTGTTTCGGAAACTTTGAGGTTCATATGCCTCCATTTCATACATCCTAAGTCTCTAAGTAATTTCCAAGCAAGAAAATGAGGAAAACCACACCAAGTCTGCAACCACACAATATTGGAAGAACTCGTCTAGATATACCTCACTTGGTTACTTAGCAAAATAGAAAGGTAAATTATGTATTTCATTACTTATATCCATGACCATCTAAATCATATATATATATATATATATATATATATATATATATATATATAATACTTATTCAAAAAACCAAACCATGATATAAATCAATCCATTGTTGAAAATGATATGGTAAGGTGGATAAATATCTTGTTCTTAGATTTCCTTATTTTGGGCTTCTAATGAATGTTTAACACTAAAAAAACAACACTAAAAAGTAGTGTCCAAATAAGTGTCTACAACAAGATATGTTTTATGTAATTTCGTACTCATAAATTTCGTTTATATTCCAACCTCTAAATCCTCATATACCTTTGTTTAATTTTTTAGGGTAACCTTGGTGATTCCATCCTTCAAACCGCTCATCGCATTTTATGGAAATACTTCATAGACTGTGAATTCATACTTGACCCTTTTACGCTTTAAACACTATTTGGGTTGCAGTGTATCCATAATAAATACACTAACACACACATACAATAAAACTTATGCAAACACTCAATCCTTAAACATGCTTATTTGTTATGCTAAGTTGTTATACATGCTAGAACATTCTTATCCTTTGTTATATATTGTTAACCTTGCAAGCCTCCCTTAAGATGTATAGCGAAATAGGATTAGCACACCGCCCGTTTTGTGGGTCATTCTTTAGTTATTCTTTATGGTATTATTACTCCGGTGATAAGGTTACGCTAGTGCCAAGCCTTTGCATACTAGTATGATACATAATTTAGTAAACAATGATCATGTGGATTTGAGATTTATTCATACTTATTCTATGTAAACAAACTAGTATGCTCACCAACCTAAATTATGTTAACGGATATTTTACACATGTTGCAGGAAATATTCGATGATGATATCACAAGAAAAGACTTAGGGTGGATTTAGATACTCGCCTAGTTTAAATTATGCATTTTGATATTTTTAATCTTTAAATTTCAATTGTTGTACTTCTAGCTTTGAACAATGTAATGCTTGTTTTGATGAAATGACATGAAATTTTGAATTATAATTTATTATCACAAATTTGGTGTTATGTTGTCTTTGAATAATCTATTACGTCTCGCCACGATGTTTCCGCCATCGGTTAAGGTGTAATAGATTGGATTGGTATCAAAGTCATAACTATAAAGAATTAGGAAAAATTGTCTTATTTGACCTAGTTTATAGTTAAGAAACACGCATGAGTGTTACTTGTGCATATTTGACCTTTCTCTTATCTTGCATAAAAACAATTACTCGCTTCTTATCCTTTGGTCTTAAAATATGCCTTTGCTAAGGTGAAACTACACTACGACATGAAGACACTCGTCATTCACAAACGAAACGACCTCACCAAAATAGGAGTGAATCCCTTACTTTGGTGACAAATTTCAATCCACTATATTTATTTTTATGAAATTTCACTATTAAGATATTAGTGACTTCCTTACCTTAGTGGCAGTTTCACTCACCCTACTCTTGTGGACCCTTACCAACGAGTGAGGATGAATTTCCTCACCTCGATAGATAAGTACCAAACTACGTTTCGGTAACGACACCACTAAGTTAGGAGTGATATCCACACCTTGATGACTAGTCCGATTCCTCGATTTTCGATCTTTTCAAAGTCTCGAACCTTCTAATGACAAGGGATATGTAGTAAATGGAAGGGTGAATATCTTTAACCGAAATTTCCGTGAGAGTATTCTACCTATTAAGGCAAAGCATGATTCCGAACTCAAAAGAAGTTTCGACTACTTTGGATTAGTCTTAGTTTCATTCCAGAACATTCCAAGTTTTAAGCCAACCTCTTTTATGCTTATATTTATTTTATGTATTTTATGTTTTAACTTCTCTCTTTTTCAAATTCGAATCTCCTGCGTCATGCTACTCTCACAACCTAAAACAATAATAGTCGAGATCCAACAAAAATTTAAAATTCTTTCATTGTTGCTTAGTTTATTCTCAAGGTGATTACATGCTTCATTTATGAAAACAATTTGAAATTTATGTGCTTATGTGACATACCATCATATGCTAAATGTGCAAAAATATTTAAACCATTGATTAAGTCTCGACATTCTCTCTATCCGACCTTGTAGATGTCTTCCAACCGTCATTCCCACCAAAACTCCAAGAGAAGCTCCAAGCAAAGCTCCAACAACAAACTAGTACCTTCATGGCCAAGCAAATGGCCTTTGTTTTACCCGACATCGTGAAAAAAATCAACGCCACAGCAAGCCCTAATGCTTCAGTGGATTCCAAACACGACACCACCAAACCCACCTCCTTTACCTATAAGCAATTCAACTCGTGTGGCCACGAACCATCATGGGTAATGACGGCGCTTCAATGATGCTTGAGTTGTGTAATAGCATCGAACTCACCTTGATAAATAGTGAGTGCCCTAATCACCTCAGAACGCAGAGTGCCACCAATGTCTTCAAATTGAGGGCACGTGATTGGTGGAAAAACGAAAGGAACCCTCGTGGAAACTAGGTTACCTTAGCCCAACCTTGGGAAGAGGTGAGAGAACTCATGTTGGCAGAATTCTGGCCGCCTCATGAGGTGCAAAAGCTTGAGGAGGAATTTTGGACCCTCAAACAAGTTGGTGGCGGCAACTTAGCCTATACCACCCGTTTTAAGCTACTTATCATCCTTGTCCCCCATCTTGTCAACACCACCGAACGAGCCATAGCCAAGTACATCAAGGTCTTCCACCGGTTATTCGCAATTATGTTTTTGGGGCCAAACCCACTACCCTAGAAAAGACCATCCGTTTAGCCGCTACCTTACCCGACCACCGTGTGAGTGACGGATCTTTATCCCTCAAGGGCGCCATAAAGACCATAAATCACGCCATAACTGAAATTCCCAAGGAACCTAAGGAAACCAAAGCCCCACCCAAGAATAAAAACCATAACGGTAAGAAACACAAGTTTCAAAACCATAGATATGCCATGGTAACCCGAATAAACCAAACCCCGAATCACCTAAACCAAGACCCCTCCAAGAAAACCTACACCGGATCCTTCCCCAAGTGAAACACTTGCCAATACCACCACCCAATTGCCACTGCATGCCGACAATTTATGACTTGTAATCGGTACGGACACTTAGCCACATGCTGAAGTGGTCCTAGACCACAAGGTAACCAAACCCACACCGGTAACCAACGTCCTCCGACTAACACCAATAGTCGTGCTTGCTATAGGAGTGATGATCCAAATCATCTTAGCCCACAATGTCCCTAAAATAATCAAGGCCAAGTGCAAGTGCCTCGTGGTCGCCCCTTTAACATCAACACGAAACAAGCTCATAACGACAACGATGTGGTAAATGGTACGTTCCTTGTAAAAGGATTTATACTTCTTTACTTTTTGATACTGGTGCAGATAAAAGCTCTGTTTCTGAGAATTTTGAACCTTTGCTTAAATGGACACACTCTAAGTTACCGAAATCTTTCACTGACGAAATCTCTAACAAAAAATCTATCATCGTTGATTCCATCCTCCGCGATTATATCCTTAACCTTAATGAACAAGAATTCCCAATCGAACACATACCCATGTAATTGGGTAGTTTTGATATCATAGTAGGCATGGATTAGCTTGCCACGGTTCGTGTCGAAGTCGTTTGCTTCGAGAAAGTTATTCATATTCTGCTTCCTTTCGGTGACATCTTGCAAATATATGGTGAGAAAACCCTTAAAAGGGCTCAAACTCTTGTCATTCACTGAGGTTCAAAAATACTTAAGTAAAGAATGCCTTACCTTTTTAGCCCACATTGTGGGGAAGAAGGGCAAAGTAAAGAGTGTGAAGGACATTCCAATCGTTCGTGATTTTCCCGAAGACTTACCCTGTCTTCCTCCTGCTCATTTCGTTGAGTTTCGAATTGACCTCATACCCAGTGCTACACCCGTTGCAAAAACTCCTTACCGTCTCGCACCTTTGGAAATGCAAGAGCTAACAAGTCAACTTCAAGAGTTGCTTGATAAAGGCTTCATACGCCCTAGCACATCCCCTTGGGGTGCTCCAGTCTATTTAGTAAAAAAGATGGACGGTTCTTTCCACATGTGCATCGGTTATCGTGAGCTCAATAAACTCACCGTAAAAAACCGTAATCCCCTTCCTCGCATCAACGAACTCTTTGATCAACTCCAATGAGCGAGTTGTTTCTCGAAAATCAACCTTCATTCCAGTCATCATCAACTTCGAGTCCATGAAAGAGATATCCCAAAAACTGCCTTTTGCACAAGGTATGGTCATTACGAATTAACGGATATGTCTTTCGGTTTGACCAACGCACCCATTGTTTTCATGGATTTGATGAACCATGTGTGTAAACCATACTTGGATCATTTCGTAATTGTGTTCATCAGCGAAATCCTAATATATTCTAAATCCAAAACCAAACAAGAACGACACTTACATTTAATTTTGGAATATCCTCGAGTTGAACGACTATACGCTAAATTCTCCAAATGTGAGTTTTGGCTAAAGGAAGTTCAATTTCTTGGTCACATCATAAATGAGAATGATATTACATTAATCCTGCCAAAATTGAAGTCGTTAAAAATTGGATCTCTACGAAATCCTCTACCGATGCTCGTTCTTTTCTTTGATTGGCGGGTTATTACCATCATTTCATCTTCAGCGATCCCAAAATTGCCATACCTCTCACCTCCTTGACCTAAAAAGAAAAACCTTTTGTTTGGGGTCCCGAACAAGAGGAATCATTCCAAACTCTCAAGCGTATGCTTTGCGATGCTCCTATCCTAGTCCTTCCCAACGAAAATGAGGATTTCCTTGTTTATTGTGATGCTTCCAATCAAGGTCTTGGTTGCATTCTTATGCAACGATGTAAAGTCATCGCCCATGCATCAAGGTAACTCAAAATACATGAAAAGAACTACACCACCCACAATCTCGATCTCGGTGTGGTTGTTTTTGCTCTAAAGATTTGGAGACACTACCTTTATGGTACCAAATGTGTGGTCTTCACCGTCCATAAAAGTCTCTAACACATCTTTAACCAAAAGGAACTTAACATGAGTCAAAGTCGATGGGTTGAATTGTTGAACGACTACGATTGTGAGATTCGCTACCATCTAGGCAAAGTGAACGTCGTGGTTGATGCTCTTAGTAGAAAGGGTCACCTCAAGGCTCTTAGTATTCGCGTGACCGAATGTCTTCATTGTATGCAAATCCAAACCGACATCCAATCTCATATACACGAGGCACAATACTCGTCCGTCAACAAAAACAATTTGTATGATAAGATGCAATGTGGTGCCGAAAGTCAACTCGTGTAACAACCCGCACGTTTGTGCGTTGTTACTACTCGATATACTCGTTACGCCTAGCACCAGAGATTCGGATCATAATGTAACTATATCGAATACATCGCTACTTCGCAGTATTTTTGCATATTACGCATATTTTATCGCTATAACACATCGCATCACACACACTAACGCCCATGATGACATTGAGTGAGGACCTAATCTACCCTCCTCAATAGCCGTGATGTGTCGCAGAGTAACGCATATTCGAAACGAAACTCAATTATTGTATCGCAACTTTGAAATGTGGATAATTATACGACCCTATGTGACTAATTATACTAAAAATATGAATGTCGGTATGAAAAGGTGTGACCAAACTATCGCAACGCTTAACGATCGAGACGAAACATCGCAACGCAACTCGCCGGAGACCACCGATCTACTGATTGGTCGATCGGATGGCCACCCGATTGGATTGCCACCCTATCTGACAGGCATCCGATCCATGGCACTCCATTACCCTTCTCTTCACCTATAAATAGCCCTTGTGACATCACTGTTCAAGTGATGTGACAGCTCTCACTCGACCAACACGCTTTGGGGCCATTTTCTCTCGATTTCTCATGATTCTTGTAAGTTTCTACCTCAAATCTTGTACTTCTATGATCTACACGCACTTCTTCATCATTTTCTCTTCTAAATCTTAACTTTTAACCGTGAAATCAATGGATTTGAGGTGTTCTAGGGTGATGTCATCAGGGAGTTCTTATGAACTTCAAGTGTTGCCCTCATTCCACCAAGAACCACTCAGATCTGAAGGATTTCCACAAGAAAAACAACATTTTCACACAGATCTACACATAATCATGGATAAAAGGATTGAAAGATGGTTTTCTAACCTTCTTTCAACTTTTTTACACTCAAGCACTCAAAACGGATAGAAGCGGAGCTTGTTCTGATCTTCTACTCGTTCTTAGTGAAGCATTGGTTCAAGATCTGAGTTCTATCAAAGAGACTACCGATTTCCGGTTAAACATGAGCAACCGTCTCAAACAGTGGACTGGTCGAACTAGGGTGATTCCTGCCCGATCGGGTCACCTGGGTGTTGATAAGGCTCTGTTATTTGACACGTTGTCACACCATCCCGAGAAAACCACAAAACTTTCAAAACAAACAAGTGTCAAGACGACTTAGGCCGCCGGAACGGATTGCCGTCCGATTGGATTGCCACCCGATCGGACTGCCACCCGATCGGACTGCAGTCCGATCGGCTTGCACCTGGTTCCACACTTAAACCATACTTCAATCTTCAAAGGTTTTGAACGTCGAACGGATTGCCGTCCGATCGAAAGACCATCCGACCACGTGATGTTTTAAACTTTAAACAATTTTCAACATGTGCAATGCATAGTTAGTTCCAAACAGAATGCCACCCGATCGGATTGCAATCCGATCGAGTGACAAACTGCTGTGAACTTGTTCTCGTTAAGTGTTCTACTAATCGGATCGTCACCCGATCGAGCCGCCGTTCGATCGACCGACCTGAAGGGTAGAGATACTTCTCTGTTTTCAAAATGCTACAACGAAAACTTCAAAAGGCAAACCATCATACATAAACACATCTTCACCAGACAAGGTGACAATCCAATCGAATGGCCATCCGACCGGATGACCATCCGAACGGATTGCACCCGATCGACTGGCCATCTGATCGGATTGCCATCTGATCGGATTACCATCCGACACTTGATTCACCGCCACCGTTCAACGCACTGTACGACGCTTACGCTACCAATCTGTAATCAGGCTAATCTCAGGCGCGCTCCCTTCAATCCAACCAAGTCGTGTTTACTTGCTGAACACCGACTGTGAGTATACTCGAACCCCTTTTTATCGCATTTTGGGTGTAAAATACGTTCCTATTAAATCAAATTTATCAAAACGAATTATTCAATCAAACTATTTATCACTTGCGAATAACTGTTATGCATATTTACACGTGATGCTAGTTACATATGTGTTAGGACTTATACTCACGAGGTCCCGCCTTAACTAGTATAGTACTATAGCACCCGGCGAGGTCTAGTTAGGATGAATAGCAATCGCAATCGCAGCTCGAGTGACTTAGCTGGTAGTATCTGTCTTGTATGCATATATGTTGAGGTATCTCGTTTATACATTTGGTAATTCGAAGTATTTTTTAACTATTTACGCTACACTATCAAAACTTGTATACTCGCCAATACTTTTGTATTGACGTTGTTTTAACGTATGTTGCAGGTTTAGTCGCTGTCTACATCAAATCAAGCTAGGAGGTCTAGAAACTCACCTAAAATCTTGGTTCTCGGATTTGTATTGTTCGAGAGGACAAGAAATCTGTGATAACTTATGTGATTGTATTGTTTGTTAGTATGGGATAACAAATGTAATAAATATTGTCGCTTTATAGTTGTTATGGATTCTCTTGAGCAATCTGAATCGCCTAGTGTCGCACCCCGATGATTCCGCCATCGGTTGGGGTGTGACAGATTGGTATCAGATCCATAACTATAGGGAATTAGGCCAGACTTGACCTAGTCCGGGTCAATGTCTTAGAAATGACCTAGTCTATAGTCTAAGTACCAACGGGCCGACTCGTGCGAACCCCGTAGGATATGCACGGGCCTACTTGATACTCTCGTTCGAATTCGCTAAAAGCTACTACCTCGCGTGAACGCCGCATACTACAATCTCACGCGAAGAGCCTTTCCTAAGGCTGAAATATTACTTGGCCCTTCCTAAGGCAAACACAATACACACGTTTTTGAAAATACTCGCATAACACAACTGAGTGGTCCAGTCTAGATCAGGCATGAAAACCAAGAACTCTCGATAAGATCGCTCATTCAGCGCATTTTTCTAGCACGAGAACTTTCTGATGAGCTAGGAGTGACATCCATATCTCAACAAAAGTCTCCATTTCAAAATCCAGTGGAACTCCCGAATTTATTCGAAGAGCACAACCACAGTTAGGAGCGAAGTTATTAAGTCAGGGGTGAAACCCGTATCTTAATACACCGTTCCGCTCTCTATAAAGTAATTTTCAAAAAGCTTTCACCAAGGACTCGGCTATAACAATAACTCGAGCCACGCGATGACTAGGAAGACGAATGCCATGAGCTGCATCCCATTGGAAGCATAAGTCTTCTAGGGCAACGCGTGTGCATGAACTTGTTGGGTATAGTTGGGTTACCTTGGGCAGTCGACGCCTAAACACCCGAGGCACTCTATCTATTTTACGGATTTGATGATTTTACGCTTTATGGAATCTATTTACGCTTATGTGTTTACAATTTAAACTTTACACTTTATCGATTTCTTGATTTATCGATTTTCGCTTCATACTTTTGCAAACGCACAACTCACACAACCATCGCAATCTAAAACAAAAACTGAATGTTCGCAACAAAACTAATGTCTAATTACTCGCTTTCGCCCTCGCTCTCTCCCTCTTCATCGCGTCCTCGCGCAATCTACGCCAACATGTATATGTGTATGTATAAACTCCAACTAACTATATGTACAAAACGAATCAATTGTGTGAGAACTTAGGAATCTCGTGTCTCCTATGTGACTCCTACGTGATATCTATTATATTACTCGCAACAAGTTTGATCGCGCTCAATCGCATCGCAAAAACTCAAAATCATTATGATCGAATCTCACTCCCAATCTCTCTCTGTCTAGATGCCTTCCCGCGACTCTACCTCAAGACAAACAGCTAGGAGGAGAGCCAAATGAAGCGCCGAAAAGAGGATTGCCTCGCTTGTGGCCAACGAAGTGGCAAAGGTCATTCCTCAAATTGTCGCTCAAGTGCACTCTCTCAGCAACTCTCGAACCTCGGAAGACATTAAGACGGAAGCGCCGCAATCTGCTTTCCTCTACAAACACTTCAAAGCCTGTGACCCGATGGAGTTCACGGGTGAAGGAGGTGTGTCCCAGCTACTCCAGTGGTTCGATTCTATCGAAGTTACCCTTCGTCAGAGTGGGTGTCCCGATGGTTTCTGTACTACTTGCGCTACCGGAGTATTCCAGTCGCAAGCACTCTACTGGTGGACAGCCGAACGTAACAAACGTGGGATCTCTGCCGCTTACGCTCTCTCTTGGGATGAGCTGAAAGAGCTCATGAAGAAAGAGTACTGCCCTCCTCACGAAGTCCAGAAACTCGAAGACGAATTTTGGAAAATCAAGCAAGTCGAAGGTGACAATACTGGCTACACCGCAAGGTTCAAACAACTTAGCATAATATGCCCAAGCCAAGTCAACACTTCAGAAAAAGACATCATGAAGTATATTCGTGGCTTGCCTGAGTGTGTGGGCGATTTCGTTGAAGCTGCAAGACCTGCTACCATCGAAGAAACCTACCGCTTAGCCGCAGAAATCAACGACAAACGAGTCTTGGACGGATCTCTCTCCAAGAATCCTGTCAAACAAGCTCAGCAAGCAATCGTTATCGATTCTTCTGACAATTCCTCCAACGATTCTACTGACGATTCTTCAAGTGAGTCCTCGGACGAATCCTATGACGACAACATACCATTTCAGGAAGCTCAGCCCAGCCGCAAACGAAAGACCATGAGCCCAAACTCTTCAACAACTGAATTGTCGCAACCCGAACCTCTTCAAGCGATTCCAGTTCACTCGAAGCACGACTACAACGGAACTCATCCCCTGTGTCTCATGTGTACGTATCATCACCCGCCAGAAGCTAACTGTCATTTTTGCGAAAATTGCAACTGGTATGGTCATCTTTCCCAGCACTGCCGCACGGGGCCGCAGACTTGAGGAATTTCAGCAGCAATCGCAGTCTCCGTAGAAGCCCTCCACAGCAACATTAGTTATGCTTCCAATGTTGTTGTAATGCTATGATTTTCGCCGTTAAATTCCTTTTTATGTGTTTAAACTTGTTCTATTTCTCGACGCAATGTGGACTCTATTTATCTCTCACTTTTTCGCACTCGCGCACGGACTAAATGCTAGCACTATGTACTATATAATGCATTTTACCCCTACTATGCGTCCTTGAGATAAGGTACGATAAACGTGCAAGGATCAAATTAATCACGGGTGCACACGGGATTACTGTGATTAGTGCACGGAGATCGCAATGAGTTTCAATGATGCCATAACGTTAAAAGCATGGTCAAGTGCGGTGGATACGCCGCTGGTACTTCCTATATATAAGCGTCTTGACCATGTCGACATAGTGTGACACCTATTCATGGGGCAGAGGCGTGTGGTTGTAGCATGGTAGATACGCCGCTGGTACTTCCTATATATAAGTGCTTCTCCATGCCAACCAATGTCTTGTGAAGAAAGTGCCATACAAGTTGAACGTTATTAGACCAAGTATACTATTTAATTCTATTTTCAACACACTACACTACATCGCAAGGCGTAACAATCTCAATCGCAACTCAAAGCGTGTAATCGCTAGACTCTTCGTAAGTCAACACGCTCGCAATCGCATTATCGCTGGAATCTATCTCGCAATCTCAATCGCTTATAGTGTTTTCGCTCCAGCGCTTATTATGTGCATCGCGCTATCGCATATCGTGGGTATCGCTTTATCGCTTGTGTATTGCTCTATCGCTCATCGCGTATCGCTTAACGTTTATCGCTATCGCTTACCGTTATTTATGTTATCCGTGTTATGTTATCACACATGACCTCACTTCACGGGACGAAACTGATAGGGATAAAACATGGTGGATACGCCGCTGGTACTTCCTATATATAAGTGTTTTAGCCATATCAGCAGACTTTCATGGAAAAGGGCCATGTGGGGCTTAATGTTAGTTAAAATTTGTGGTGTTGTCCAATCTAATCAAATCGCATGTTTCCATCGCTTGCAACGCATCGACCGTCGCTTTTCGCTCGACGATTGTCGCTATCGCTCGTCGCTTATCGCTCATTGATTTTTGCTTAGCGCCGTTGTCTTCGCTTATTATGTTATGTTGTGCTATCAAGTTTTCGCGTACCGCTTATCGCTTGCCGCACTCGCTCGTGTCACTAAACTGAGTTCGAAAACGACTTCATCACTCAGTTCGCCTTTCAAGACTTGATCCAACCCTTTCTCGTTTGGATCGAGTCATCGCAAATCTATTCATACTATGTTGACACGTATGACATTGCCTCACGAGACGGAAGCCATATGGTTAAAACGTTGTGGATACGCCGCTGGTACTTCCTATATATAAGCGTTTTAGCCATATTGTCGAACTTTCATGGAAAGGTGCCATGCGGGGCCGACCTTAAAAATTAAATTTTTGGTATTATTAAAAAGCTTTGTTTACACAAAGTTTAAACCGACCATTTTCTTACAAAACTTTTTCTAAAACTTGATCAAAACCTTGGTACAGCACGAGATTTTCTTGTAACGATGGCGTAACAATCGACTCAAGTTACTGCCGCGTGACGAGGAAATTTCGTAAAAACGAGTTTTAAACATCCTAAAATCTTTTAGTAACCTAATAAAACCCCACTCATAGCGCTGCTTTGAACATCGAAACAGTTTAACGCCGCACTGTGGGAAGATTTTTCATAAACAAGTTTCTTCAAACCTTTTTCGAATTAATCAACTTTTCGAGAATGCAAAACACTTTTTGATCGCTTATCATGTGTTGCCATCTTTTATTATACGAATCGCCTTACTCGTTGCCATCGCTGGTCATCGCAATGCTCTCACTCGTCGAATTTCAATCGATCGCTCGCTTACTTCTGACGCTTTTAATCGCTACTCCCACTCGCATCGATCCTCGCAACCCTTCTTGTGGATTAATTTCAGGACGAAATTTCCTAAATCAGGGGAGACTGTAACAACCCGCACGTTCGTGCGTTGTTACTACTCGATATACTCGTTACGCCTAGCACCAGAGATTCGGATCATAATGTAACTATATCGAATACATCGCTACTTCGCAGTATTTTCACATATTACGCATACTTTATTGCTATAACACATCGCATAACACACACTAACGCCCACGATGACATTAAGTGAGGACCTAATCTACCCTCCTCAATAGCCGTGATGCGTCACAGAGTAACGCATATTTGAAACGAAACTCGGTTATTGTATCGCAACTTTGAAATGTGGATAATTATACGACCCTATGTGACTAATTATACTAAAAATATGAATGTGGGTATGAAAAGGTGTGACCAAACTATCGCAACGCTTAACGATCGAGACGAAAGATCGAAACGCAACTCGTCGGAGACCACCGATCGAGTGACTGGTCGATCGGATGGCCACCCGATCGGATTGCCACCCGATCGGATTGCCACCCAATCGGACAGCCACCCGATCGGACAGCCATCGATCCATGGCTCTCCATTACCCCTTTCTTCTCTTCACCTATAAATAGCCCTTGTCACATCACTGTTCAAGTGATGTGACAGCTCTCACTCGACCAGCACGCTTTGGGGCCATTTTCTCTTGATTTCTCGCGATTCTTGTAAGTTTCTACCTCAAATCTTGTACTTCTATAATCTACACGCACTTCTTCATCATTTTCTCTTCTACTTTTAACTGTGAAATCAATGGATTTGAGGTGTTCTAGGGTGATGTCATCATGGAGTTCTTATGAACTTCAAGTGTTGGCCTCATTCCACTAAGAACCACTCAGATCTGAAGGATTTCCACAAGAATAAACAACATTTTCACACAGATCTACACATAATCATGGATAAAAGGATTGAAAGATGGTTTTCTAACCTTCTTTCAACTCTTTAACACTCAAGCACTCAAAACCGATAGAAGCGGAGCTTGTTCTGATCTTCTACTCGTTCTTAGTGAAGCATTGGTTCAAGATCTGAGTTCTATCAAAGAGACTACCGATTTCAGGTTAAACATGAGCAACCGTCTCAAACAGTGGACTGATCGGACTAGGGTGATTCCTGCCCGATCGGGTCACCTGGGTGTTGATAAGGCTCTGTTGTTTGACACGTTGTCACACCGTCCCGAGAAAACCGCAAAACTTTCAAAACAAACAAGTGTCAAGACGACTTAGGCCGCCGGAACGGATTGCCGTCCGATCGGATTGCCACCCGATCGGATTGCCACCCGATTGGACAGCCGTCCGATCGGCTTGCACCTTGTTCCACACTTAAACCATACTTCAACTCTTCAAAGGTTTTGAACGTCGAACGGATTGCCGTCCGATCGAATGACCATCCGGCCATGTGATGTTTTAAACTTCAAACAATTTTCAACATGTGCAATGCATAGTTAGTTCCAAACGGAATGCCACCCGATCGGATTGCAATCCGATCGAGCGACAAACTGCTGTGAACTTGTTCTCGCTAAGTGTTGTACTAATCTGATCGTCACCCAATCGAGCCGACGTTCGATCGACCTACCTGAAGGGTAGAGATACTTCTATGTTTTCAAAATGCTACAACGAAAACTTCAAAAGGCAAACCATCATACACAAACACATCTTCACCAGACAAGGTGACAATCCAATCGAATGGCCATCCGACCGGATGACCATCCGAACGGATTACCACCCTATCGACTGGCCATCCGATCGGATTACCATCCGATACTTGATTCACTGCCACCGTTCAACGCACTATACGACGCTTACGCTATCAATCTGTAATCAGGCTAATCTCAAACGCGCTCCCTTCAATCCAACCAAGTTGTGTTTACTTGCTGAACACCGACTGTGAGTATACTCGAACCCCTTTTTATCGCATTTTGGGTGTAACATACGTTCCTATTAAATCAAATTTATCAAAACGAATTATTCAATCAAACTGTTTATCACTTGCGAATAACTGTTATGCATATTTACACGTGATGCTAAATACATATGTGTTAGGACTTATACTCGCGAGGTCCCGCCTTAACTAGTATAGTACTATAGCACTCGACGGGGTCTAGTTAGGATGAATAGCAATCGCAATCACAGCTCGAGTGACTTAGCTTTTAGTATCTGTCTTGTATGCATATATGTTGAGGTATCTCGTTTATGCATTTGGTAATTCACAGTATTTTTAACGATTTACGCTACACTATCAAAACTTGTATACTTGCCAATACTTTTGTATTGACGTTGTTTTAACGTATGTTGTAGGTTTAGTCGTTGTCTACATCAAATCAAGCTAGGAGGTCTAGAAACTCACCTAAAATCTTGGTTCTCGGATTTGTATTGTTCGAGGGGACAAGAAATCTGTGATAACTTATGTGATTGTATTGTTTATTAGTATGGGATAAAAAATGTAATAAATATTGTCGCTTTATAGTTGTTATGGATTCTCTTGAGCAATCTGAATCGCCTAGTGCCGTGCCCCGATGATTCCGCCATCGGTTGGGGTGTGATAAATAGAGTCTAAATCTAATGGGAATCTTTACTATCTCGATCCTATTTGGGTTCCAAATCGTGATAACCTTCATGATCTTTTGATGAACGAAGCACATAAATCACGGTATTCCGCTCATCCCGGTGTGGACAAAATGTTTCAAGATCTCTGTCGTATCTATTGGTGGCCTGGCATGAAAGAGGACATTACTCTCTTTGTGGCAAAGTGCCTTACTTGCTCCAAACTAAAGGCCGAACACCAACGTCCTTCAGGTTTACTCGAACAACCCAAAATCCCGATGTGGAAATGGGAGAGCATTGTTATGGATTTTATTACCATGCTCCCACTAACATCTTCTAGGCATGATAGAATTTGGGTCATCATTGATCGGTTGACCAAATGGGCCAATTTTCTCCTCATTCACGAAGATTATCGAGTTGAGAAATCGGCTCGTATCTACATCGCAAAAAGCATTAGTTGTCATGGTGTTCCTCTCAACAATATTTCCGATCACGATGGTCGTTTCACCTCTCATCCCCACCTGTGACATAGACGGCCAGCCATCTCTACAAGAAAAAAAGAAAAAAAAGAGTGACGGGTTTGATGGAGACTCAGTAGATCTACATATTGGTGCGAATGGGAGGGTTAGTTGCGCTTACCGGAGTTTAACTTGTGAACCATGGCTGCCGGAGTTCAAAAACACTACCACCCTTGCTCAAATAGAAAATTTGATGCAGAAATCGTGTTCGAGTGCTTGTTTTAGGGGGGTTTTGTCGTCGCTCCGCCGTGAAATTTCATCACCATCGTGTACGGCGGCACCGCCGACGGAGATCACCGTGACGCCGCCACCGGACTGCCGTGCCTCCGCTGCAAAGGTGGTGGCCGATCGTCGGCCATAGATAGAGAGAGCAGAGATTGTAAGAGGGCTAAGGTTTTAGAAATGAAGAGGAGAGGTGGAATGAGAGGTATTTATATCTAGGGTTTGTGGAGTGGGTTGGGCATAATGCCAATTAATACGTTGCTAGCCTTTGTGCAGCCCAAACGTATTTCCAAGCACACCCGAACTTCATGGAATGTCGTAAAATATTGTTTTAGGCTCAAAAACACGTAAAATAATATCGGAAGTCGATTTTGACGCGTACGCTCATCGGTTTCATTAAAATCGCGTAAAATGCTTCGGTTGTCGTTTCTAGTCCGTTTTTCGATCCGATTTAAACTACAAATATTAAAATTCGATTACGAAGCTAAATATATCATAATATTTCGGTTTTCAAGGTAATAAACGAGTCCGATGCTCCCGTTTCGTTGTCGGAGCGTTCTTACTGTCACGTTTTTCGTTCACATATGCATTCTGTTGCATTCGGAAAAAAGATAAATTCGCAAAATAAATTTACGTGTGTATATATTCATATACGAACTTTTTTTTTCAATGTTGTCAGTATTTCATCCGGTGTCAGTTCGTTACCGTTTAGCACTCATCAGGTTTCCCACAAATCACCATTCGCGTACTGTAAGGCCGAATAGACGTTTCTAGGCATTCCAAAGGCCCAATTAAGTTACTTTGCGTCTTAAAACACTACTTATTATTATCACATCATTGAACCACCTCGTTTTTTAACTACAATATCAAATTGCACAATTGTCAAAGAGCATACTGCCAACTACCAATATACCAAAAAATTTTTTTTTATGGAAATCAATCCGAGCAATCTAATGTGTGAGCTATCATAAGCTCAAACTTGACTCTAATATTTATACGAGCCAAGTAGCTCGACTCAAATAAGCTTGACTGATTTAAAAGTGAAATATTACCTGAACAGTTATAAAGGAGTTGCAAGTCACGAACTAGTTGACTATCCTATAATTCAGTTAGCCAACATAAATAAGCTTTAAAACTTAAAATAGACATACAGAAGAGGTGTATGAAATGACTTCATTTCAAGAATGTATTTATAGATAATCAACTAACATTTTGTGAGCTTATAGATATAGTATTAGATGGATATATTAAATATTTTCTTCTTTTGATGCAAATTATGATGTTTATTATATATTAAAATGATTCATGAATATTTTAACCACGATTTGTGTTCAAAATATCTGTTAATTTATTCTTTTAATAAAGAAATTTGTGTAAATCCCAAATATAAATAGAAGGTGCATATCACATCGGGGTAAACGATCTAAGATGAGCCTGAGTTTGTCTCAGGTCAACTTGTTTGATTTACGAGATCTCAAGTTCAACCTCAATTCATTTCGACTACTATTTCTAAAAATTATGCACGACTTATGAGTAGTTTTTTCAAGCTCAAGTTTTACTTATTTTTTATATATTGATCAATTTATAAACTTATCTATTAATTATATATATATGTTATATATATTTGTGATTATAGTTTTTATATATAGCATAGTAGATATTAATTTGATGTTTTTATCATAATTTTGTATATTATTGTATAAATATATATTTAATATATTAAATTTTACAAATAGTAGCACGTTGAGGATTGCATGCCTATTCGAATTGGATAAGTAAAACTTGGGCTCGAGCTCGGCTCGATTCAGGCTTTTAGTAAGCCATTCTCGAGTTGCTTAAGAGTGGTTTGACTCGTTTACATCGCTAATCCTGTGGCTTATTATTGGAAGCCGTCGATATTTGCATATTATAAATCGACAAATATAATCAAATTTCATAGCAAAAGCTACTAGTAGAGTTTAGAGAGGAAGGGACGAAAGCAAATTTTTCCTCAATCATAGTGAATAAAAAACTGCTTATTTACACTAAAAATGTTTTTTTTACACGTAACATATAATAAAGTATACTAATCCATATTTGCATATAACTAATACTGTATGGGATAAAAAAATAAGATATTTAAACCATCCCAAGAAGACAAGAATATTCATTGGTTGGGATCTTTTGATGGTCTAAATGGCCACTTGTGATAGATAGTGACGAGTTAAAACTATTAGTATACTCAATAATTCATGTGGCCTGAAATACAATGTCTTACATACGTTGATGTGAATCAAATTTTGACTTCCACACAAGTCGGTATATAATTGCAAACTATAGATGAGCATTTGGTACCGGGTATCGGCCATTGGTGTCGAACTGATACCGTACTGGTACCGAACTGTACCAGATATATTCAGTACCGGTATCCATTTTCCTTGTTTTCGATACCGATATTTACGGGTAAAACACATGTAAATACCAATACCGGTACCAGATTAGTATATTTGATACCGATACCTGTATCAATTTTCTCCGTATTTCGGTACTGAATGGGTACCGTGCTCATCCCTATTGTAAACCATCCCAAGAACACAAGAATTTGACATTAGTTTACGATTATGCCATGTGGATTCGTTTAACCGTTTTTATGATATGTCTTTGTTTACGATTATGCCATGTGGATTCGTTTAACCGTTTTTATGATATGTCTTTGTTTACGATTATGCCATGTGGATTCGTTTAACCATTTTTATACTTATGCTAGTAAATCAAACTTGTATGCTCGCCATTACTTTATGTGTTGACATGTACTTTAATATGTATTGTAGGAACTTGATGATGAGAAGTTGAAAGAAATCTAGTAGGACGACTAGAAACACACTTTAATTTAGTACTTGTTTTGTATTTTGTTTCCTTATTGCATTACGTTGTAATTTGTTTCAAAAGTATGTATTTTCGTTCTAGAAATGAAATGAAATTTTGATTATTAAATACTTGTTGCAAATAGTCGATATGAAGTATCTTGCAATCTAGTTTTCGTCTCACTCTTATGTTTCCGCCATCGGTTGGGGTGTGACACCAGAAGGTAATATGAGATTGTTCAGGTTTTGCCTAAAGTAACCAACTATAATTGAAGTTGTGGTTGGAAGAAATGATGAAAAACTTGGTAAGAAAGTAGGAGGCATGAACTAGAATGCTTAATGGCTCCTAACATGTCGGTTGGGTAATAAGCTTCAAACCAAAAGAATGATTTGAGAAGCTAAGGGATCCGGGTTCGGATCAAGGTTTGAACCTATAAGTTGGGGGAAATTCCTAAAAATGGTAAACTTGAGGTTGGGTCAAGTTTTCAGCAAAATTTGCAAAAAAAATGGCAAAATTTCAGATAAGGGTGAAAACTGCCAGCTCTGGAAACTTTCTAAAAAAGTGTCTTGCCCGCGCCACGCGAGAGAGACACCAGGCCCATCCACGACACGAGGGGGTGCCTGGTCAACGTCTGGTCAAATTTTGCTCTCCCGTGCCACGCGAGGGAGCTGGGTTGCGCCACCGCTACGGGCGGGGGCACTCTTTTTCTGCAAAGTTGTTTTCTTGTTGCCTTTAAAACGCGTTTGACCGTTTAACTCAACTACTAACTGTTTAGTGTTTATGATAGGTTTTCACAAAGGCGGGAACCGAACGGACGGCCAAGCATGCGAAGAACCGAACATTCTGAATCCACCATTTCCTCGGGAACACCGTTTCGGAAAAGTTAAAGCTTGATCACGCGTAACACATTTTTTGAGTCTAAAATCTTATTGTTTTTGGACTGTAATATATGCGTGATAATTCGTTATGTCGGATCGTCTAGGTTATGAGTTTACCTAGACCCGTAAGTTATTTGTTTTATATATAAAAAATATGAGACATAATTCTACGAATATTTAAGATATTCGGTATAAACGGGATATAGTGTTACATGTTTGGCTCTTGTATGAAGACGAACCATATTTAAGAGGGAATAGAGGTTTTGGGATGTCAGCCATGACTGGGCGTTTTTCCGGCAAAGTTTTGAACGTAAAACTCGTTCTTAGTTAGGAACTCTCTAAACTACATAGGGTTCCACAGATGGCGCCAATGTCAAATCCCAGAATAACTGAAGACAAAGTCCGTCGCTGAAAATCCACTGACGTTCGCCACTTACTAGAGCTAACCTACAAAAAGAACACTGTTACCCCCGCCACGAAGAGCCCGAGGGGATATCCGTGGCCAAGCTCCGGTGTGAGAATAAGTCTCGGGCCTTTGATCAAATATTGGAGTAAATGATGGTAGTTAATTGATCAGAATGTTATGATTGATATCTCAGAATTGAATGTTGCGATTCAATGTTCTCTAGGAGGTTTTCTCAGTTTCAGGTTGGATATCTTGTGATAACTTACCTCTCTTGGTGACCATCTCTTCGTCTTATACAAAATGAATCCTTTACGGCTTTACCTGAGGTGAGGCTTCCTTAGTTAATAACCACTAGACCTTTTCTTGGACACCAAGAATGTCCGGCTATTCCTAGAAGGTTGTCCCCTCTATAGGATCTCTTAAGATCCGTCCAATTAATGTATACTTTCCTCATAAGCAAACAACTCACGTCTTAAAGGTTTCATTCGTAGAATCTACCAACGCCTTTCGGAGCATTTAATGTGGATGTGTAGTCACATCGCATGTTTCTTTATTGGAACAATAATCCTTGTGCCTTGGTCATGGGCGGGAAGATGAACTCTTTTGACCAAGTCTTCTTTCCTAGAGATCGATTAACCAGAGAAGTTGTTATGGGCCTCAGCCCAACATTTAATCCAAACGAGGGAGCCCATGGGGTGACCCTCGTCGTCAACCATATCCCTTGGCACATATTACAAACAACTATCAACTATGTGACTAAAAGAATTATAGGTGTATCCCATGTAACATGAAACACATAGTTGTGTGCAAGAAAACTACATAGTTGTTTTCTACTTTCATCTTCGATACTAAAAGTAATGTGTACTCATTTAGTATTACTATAATTGTGAGTGGTGCATTATAACAACCCTCCTGAATATTTTGACACCCTAATATATTCTAAAATATCCCTATATGTCTCTAAATATACCCCGTATGTGAAAACCGAGCCCAAATTACATTATATTATTAAAAATTAAATAAAAAAAAAGAAAATTGGGGCTCTGGCTGGCCGCGTAAGACTCACCACAGGTCTACGCGGGCCGCGACGACTCAAAACTCAGACGAATCCCCAGGCCGCCACGTGTCCCAGTCGTGTCATGCCTAGTGTTCGACTCAGCAACCCTAGGGAGCCTTGCGGGCCGCGTAAGCCCTGGAGGAATGCTACGCGGGGTGCGACGGAACCAAAGATCAGCCCTATAAATAGCAGGCATCGGCTGAACATTCGAATTCGCTCAAATCCTTTTCTCCCTCGAAATGTTCTTATAGTATAAGTAATTTCCGGGCATTATACCCCCTTAATTAACGAAGTTCTGCCCCGATGTAAGTATTATAACCCCGGTTACGTATTAGATACGCTGCCCGATTGATCCAGGGTTCCATAACGGCTGTCGAGGTTTTGCCCGACGTAGTCGTTGGAATGCCGTCTCGGGGAGGGTAAAACTAATGTAAATATAAAGGGTTATTATACTAACGCGTGTGCATTGTGTAAATTATAGATAATCACCAGGAAACCTTAGAAGAAACCTAAGACAGCAATGTGAGTAATCTCCTTTTTGTAAATTGTTTTTACAAAACTTTAAATGTTTTACAATGTGATTAAGCAGTGATTGAGTCTTTGTAGTTCTTCAATTACTGCCGGTATGTTGGAGTTTTGTATACAAAATGTGGAACACGTTACCATTGGACAACGAGTTAGCCAATGTGTAATATGACCCACCAGTCAGGATTGACAATACTGAATGAGTAATTGTGTAGAAATAAACAATGTGATAGCTCTCAATACTGTTAATGGATAAAACTCTTCTTGATTAAACTGGGATTCATTCACCAGTATTTCCCACTGACAAAATGTTTTTAAACGCGTTTCAGTTAACAAAATGTGAAAGCCAGCTGGACAGCACTGAAGGCTTGGAAAAGTGGCTATAAAAGTTACCTAAATAAAAGAAGATGTTTTATTCAATAAAATAGGGAGTTTCCTTATGAAAATGTTTGTAACGAAAACTTGGGTTTTATCCCAATATGTTTAATGTTATAAAAGTGTGGTATTTACTCTGATAAACATTTCCTAACTACGGTCCTGATAAAATTTCCGCTGCCAAAGATGATAATCAAAATGATACCACCAAAACTGGTCTCGCGGCCGCCCGTTTCCTAGACAGATATGGGGCGGGGGTTTTGACATGCAAAATTTCAGGTAACCAACTAATACATGAAGAAAGAATAAAGGAGCATCGAGCATGTAACAAATCAACTTTGTATTAGCCCATGTTGTATATGAAACTTATTGATCTTTCTTAACCATATTTTTGGTTTAGACATACACCAAATATAACAAATACCTTTAGAAAGTATTTGCAGTTCTACAATTTAACTTTTGGTTCCAGGTTTTTATTTTAGTGAAGAAACAGTTTAAAGTTATACAAATTATAAAACCAATTATTTTCTAAATTTTTTAACTATTTAATTAAGCGAACATTCATCTTAAAGGTCATAGGGTTATGACACTCAAATAGTGTCCATTAATATAACTTTTAATACTTAAAGGACTACTATTGTAACTTTGGACAATCTATAATCTATATCAATTAATTTTGTAATTCATTCTTTATTTTTACATGATTTATTAATTTACTAGTTTATTTAAAACGAAAATGTAACAGACGTGAAATTGTGATTAATAAATTGAATCGCAAGGAAAATATTTTTTTAACTTTTTTAACAGACGTGAAATTGTGATTAATAAATTGAATCGCAAGGAAAAAATTTTTTTAACTTTTTTTTATTAAATATCTTACAGATAATTTTTTAACAGCTTAAATTTCACTAAATCCGTCTTTCACGGGCTCGAATCCTTGACCTCAAGGGGAACAATACTTTAATTCCAATGACTCAACCCCTACCCTACAAATCATTTTTATAGTATACCATCTTTAATTCACAAATATGCAATTCGGCTTTCATGATCTTCGAAGGATTCCAACAACTATCTTTCACTTTAAGAAATAAGATTCCTAGTTTAGATATAAAGGATGATGTTAGCTTTTTATTTTGTATTTTTTAGTTTAGTGGACTAATTGTGATTGGTGATATACTACCAAATACTTTTGTAGCACGATTTACAATTTCATTGGTTGAACTAAAGATGTTGACAAAAGTTAATCCAACTCGTTTTGGTTGATTTATTAGTCATTATTAGTGGCTATATTAGACAACAATAACTTTATATCTTAAAATAGAAATAATAGTATAAGACTAATGTGTTTTTTTAGTTAAATAATTTTTTTCTTTTAAGATCATATATAATACATTATTGTTAACACATTAATAATCTTAACTAACGTACTTCCTATAAAAATGGCTTTAGTTAGTGATACTACGTACTGAAGAAACACTGACCTTGATGGTAGTATCCAATGAGGACTTCAACTATCAGTGATCCGAACGACTAACTGCAAAACAGAAACACCGTTAGGACTCGTTACAGGAATGGGGTTATTCCTGTAACCACCCTCCGGCGTGAGAATAAGTCTCGGTTTTGGGAGTATAAAAGTAGAGAAAGAGGAGAAAGTTGTATGAGAATAAGATGATCTGTACCTTATACGTTTACCTCTATTTATAGTTTATCATTAGGGTTTTTCTTAACTTAGGATGAGCTCCTATAAGTTAGGGATTTACATGATCTTCCCAAAAAGTTGGAGATTTGGTTGCGTGGCCTATCCATGCAGGATTGAATGTTTGTCACACCCCGATTTCCACGTGTCACCGGTGGGCCCGGTGGGGGAGTATCGTGACGTGGTTGGCAACGTAATAGTCAAACAACACAATATAATAATGCACAGCGGAAGCAAATTTAAAATAAGATACAACCGAATTTATTTATTGTAAACAAAGTCACAATTATCCGGTGTTATCCACAGTAGGATCGAAACAAAATAACATTTAATTGTTCAACAGACTTCGGCATCTAAAGCTTGCGAGACTTCTAATGATGCTTAGGAGAATCCCAGCCTATTTCGCCTAGTACCTGCATTTAATCTTTTTGGGAAAATACGTCAGTTTACACTGGTAAATACATTCAACTGACTCATTTTATAAAATGATTGAAAATTGGTTTGGATGCACATGGCATAAACATTTTATTTAACTTGGGAGAATTATTTAATATTATAATCTTGTGAACGATTTACATGTTACTTATGCGTTCAGTAGCCCGGACGTATCCGGGTTAAAGATCAATAGACACACCACTTTAAGTGAGTTATACACGGGAGTACGCCTACACCCCGTGCTCAGGTCGTGGCTATCTCGTAAGATAATGCCAGGGATATCCGGGACATGGTCATTAACCCCCCAAAGGCTGTAAAGTAAACACATCTGTTTAAAACGAGCCGATCAAATTATTCAATTAACCACTAAGCGTGGAAGATTTGATGCTCGATCAAGCGGTACGCTATGTACCGTAACCCAAGCCCGTATAGGGAAAATAAGTTAAAAGTATTTACCTTTGCAAGTATAAATCCTTAATCGAATAAATTGCAGATAGCTTTTACTGGGCTCCTAATCTGGAACGAAGGTTTAATATAACCTATTAGAATACTAACGGATCTTAAATTAAGCTTAAGCTTAGACCGGTCAGTTTTAAAGATACGGTTCGTACGCACGATTAAGCGAAGACCGGATAGAATGTGATTTAGACCCGACAAGTTTGAAGACTTGTTTAATATGGGTTTACTATTCACATTCTGGATTTTGAGATAAAAATGATATCGTTTGACCCGTTTCGGCTAGTTTATGCAAACTAGTTACATAAGCCGAACCGAACGCGAAAAATGCATAACGGGTAACCGAAAGGGTCGCGAACAGGTTTCCTAAGTTAATACGCTTTAAATATTTTGTGATATCATTATGATATCTTCCATAATGCCCATAACGAGTTTAATCCCTAAATACGCCCCGTAGGGGTATTTTGGTCATTTTAAGGGTTATAAAAGAGATTTATAATACTTCTAAGATACGGGTCTGATTTAATCAGAAAAATTATCAATTTTAACAGGTATCAACAGTTGGTATAAAGTCTTTTGTGATAAAATGGTTCTAGACCCAAACTATGCGTTTAATACGCGTATAAAGCCGTTTTAAGCGACGTACGGTTTAAAATACCATTCTGAGTTTTCTGATCAGCAAAACAGGCTCAAAACACTCTATTTATTATTTTAAATCAGTGGCAATTGGATTGGTATCAAACGGATTCGTAAAACTCGTTTTATGGCCTAAAAGGGCATATTCGGTATTAACCGAATCAATGCGATAAGCCTAGCTTAAGATCAGTTTAAAAATAATTAAAAATCTTCAAAAATCCCAAAATATTATTTAACATCAGTGGGTAAAAGTTTTGGTACCGAAAATCGGGTTTAGATAGGCTATGCGCTAATCGCGCCGTTTAATTAATAAAAAGCTTATTATTTACGCTAATGCGCATATCTCCTAATCTAGACCTCCGATTGACGTGAAAATTTACGTACATGTTTATTAATCAGTAACTAAGATTATTGTACTTCCACATTTTCAAAATTCTCGTTGTAAGGTCATAAGGGCGTTATGGTCCAATTTAAGCGATTAACGGAAACGTGTGCATGCATCGGATAATCAATGAAACAAGTACAGAGACTTATACTAGCATGTAACCCAATCCTAATGAGACTTTAAGGCATGTCTAATTCAAACTAAAACGGGTCAGAACCGAAGTCAAAGCAAAAGTCAAGGTTTTGCGCCTTTCGGTTCCGAACCGGGTTTAAACAGAAATTTGTCGAGTCGGACAAGCGTAAACAAGTTTTTATACTTATTACCAAGTTATATTAAGATTAAAACAGGTTACACGCCTCTCGGATTGCATTTCGTGCATTAAATCATATTTTTCACTTCTGTTGACTTTTTGGGTCAACCTTTGACTCGACAAATGACCTAGTTAGGTCCGGAATTGATCCAAGCCCTTATAAGGGTTTAATACCCATATTATTACCTATCTAAAGGTACTCTTAATTCGGGTTACGACTGAGCTATCGATACAAATTCACGAAGTCAAACGTTAAGCGCGATATATTGACTTTTAAGCTAATAATGAAGCTAGAATTAATTGAGAAGGGATTAGAGACTTACAAACTGATTTATGGTTGCTTAGGAAGGCTCTTGATCAGCTTGGATGTTCCTCAAATGCTCAGATTGTTTGCAAGAATGGTTGTGAATGAATGGGTCTTTATATACAAGTTTCAAACACCACAACAAAGTGACAACCAAGTCTAGGGCCATCCACAATTGATCAACACCTGGTCCTAGTGTTTAGGGGTGTCTAGGGGTCATGCACATGTGAGAAAAACCGGATTAGAGGGTCACAATTGCACACAACAGGCAACAGCAAGTCATCTGTCGCTGGGCACCCCTCGCGTAGCGCGAGGGGCCGTCGCGCAACGCGACGCCCTGCTGATCAGATTTTTGTTTTGTTTGTTGAAGGTTTGAAAGGGCAGCCGGTATAAATGACTTGTGGACTTATTTTATCAGTAGGGGGCCTCCCATAAGTGTCTATATGTTTGAACATACCCTACCATTATCCAATGTTTCAAATGAATGCATAAACAAGACCCGAAAACATCGGTTTACCATTGCTTTTCATCGTGGGATCACATCATACTTTTGAAATTCCTTTATTGGCAATAATTCCCTGAATTGAGGGTGCATAGATGTGTAAAATATTAAATCGGGTCTTGGGATTTATAATTGAGGTGTTCAGAGGTAATAATTTAACATGACGCCTTTAAATCCTACCGAAACATCTTTATTAAATCCGGGTTTCCAACGCGTTTTTGTCTTATATGACACGTGTCGTTTTAATATTAAACCCGAAATTTGCGAGGTGTTACATCCTCACCCCCTTAAAATAAATCTCGACCCGAGATTTACTGAAACAAGTAAGGGTACTTTTCTTTCATGGTGGATTCTAACTCCCACGTAAACTCGGGACCTCTTCGGGCATCCCATTTAACCTTTACAAAAGGTATATGCTTTCTTCGAAGCTTCCTTACCTGTCGATCTTCAATCGACAACGGTTTTTCAACAAATGTTAAGCTCTTATCTATTTGCACATCTGTATGTGGCATGACATGTGAATCGTCAGCGGAACACTTCTTTAGATTGCAGATGTGGAACACATTGTGAATTCCACTGAGCTCTTCTGGTAAGTTCAACTTGTAGGCAACTGACCCGACACGTTCGATAACCTCGAAAGGTCCTATGTATCTCGGGCTTAGTTTGCCTTTCTTACCAAATCGCATCACCCCTTTCCATGGTGACACTTTAAGTAGGACTTTGTCACCTACTTCGAAGTGAAAATCCTTACGACTTGGATCCGCGTAACTCTTCTGCCTATTCCGGGCAGCTTGGAGATTGTTACGAATCTGGACAATCTTGTCCGTCGTTTCGAACACAATCTCTGGTCCTGATAACTGGACTTCTCCAACTTCCGCCCAACAAACTGGCGATCTACACTTTCTACCGTATAATGCCTCAAAAGGCGCAGCCTTTATGCTGGTATGGTAGCTATTGTTGTAGGAGAATTCGATCAATGGTAGGTTCTTATCCCAGCTACCTCCCAAATCGATCGCACATGCGCGTAGCATGTCTTCCAACGTTTGAATAGTACGCTCACTCTGACCGTCTGTCTGAGGATGGTAAGCCGTACTAAAGTTCAAACGTGTGCCCAAAGATTGCTGGAAACTCTTCCAAAAGTGTGACGTGTACCTAGTATCCCGGTCAGAGATAATAGCTACAGGTATGCCGTGTAGGGCTACAATCTTATCAACGTATAACTGGGCTAACATGTCGGAGCTATAAGTCTCCTTGATGGGTAAGAAATGAGCTGACTTAGTCAGTCGGTCAACTATAACCCATATCGTATCATTGCCTTTTCTTGTCTTGGGTAACTTGGTAATAAAATCCATAGTTACCATTTCCCACTTCCACGTAGGAAGTTCAGGCTGTTGTAGCAAACCTGATGGTTTCTGATGCTCGGCTTTGACTTGCGCACATGTCAAGCATTTTGCTACATGGGCGGCCACAGACTTTTTCAAGCCTATCCACCAATAATTTGCCTTTAAATCCTGGTACATCTTATCAGCTCCAGGATGAACGGAGTATTTGGAACTATGGGCTTCTTGGAGGATGACATCACGAAGTCCTCCAAAAATTGGAACCCATATTCGTCCGTTTAACCGTAAAATTCCGTCCTTGCTAAGAGTTAACTGCTCCTCAGTTACTCCTAACTTTTCATTAGGATAGTTAGCTTCCAACACAGCTTCCTTCTGTGCAGCTAACACCCTTTCTATCAAACTGTTCTTTATCTCCATACGCTTGACGTTAATTCGAATGGGTTTAACCCTTTCCTTTCTGCTCAAGGCATCAGCGACTACATTCGCTTTGCCGGGATGGTATTTGATTTCACAATCATAATCATTTAAAGTTTCCATCCAACGGCGTTGCCTCATGTTTAATTCTTTTTGGTTAAACAGATGCTGGAGGCTCTTGTGATCAGAAAAGATCACAAACTTGATTCCATAAAGATAATGCCTCCACAGTTTTAGTGCGAACACAACGGCACCCAATTCCAAGTCATGGGTGGTGTAATTCTTTTCGTGCACCTTTAACTGTCGCGATGCATAGGCAATCACCTTGCCTTTCTGCATAAGCACACACCCCATGCCAGTGTGTGATGCATCACAATAAACTACAAATTCTTCAGCGCCTTCCGGTAAGGTAAGCACAGGAGCGTTGCTCAACCTTTGTTTCAAAACATCGAAGGACTCTTGCTGCTTAGGGCCCCAAACGAACTTTACTTTCTTCTTGGTCAAGGAAGTTAGAGGTGCAGCAATCCTTGAAAAATTTTCAATGAAGCGCCTGTAATATCCTGCCAATCCTAGGAAACTACGAATCTCCGTAGGTGTCTTTGGCTCTTGCCAATTCATAACAGCTTCGACTTTAGCGGGATCCACCTGGATACCACGCTCACTAACCACGTGTCCAAGGAATTGGACTTCTCGTAGCCAAAATTCACATTTAGAGAATTTGGCGTAGAGCTTCTCCTGACGTAGGAGTTTGAGAATACAACGAAGGTGTTTCTCGTGGTCAGCTTGATTCTTAGAATAAATAAGGATGTCATCGATGAAGACGATAACAAATTTATCTAAGTAAGGCTTGCAGACGCGATTCATGAGATCCATGAACGCGGCTGGTGCATTGGTGAGCCCAAAAGGCATCACTAGGAACTCGTAATGACCGTAGCGAGTCCTGAATGCAGTCTTGTGAACGTCTTCATCCATAACCTTCAACTGATGGTATCCTGACCTTAGATCAATCTTTGAGAAGTAACTTGCCCCTTGAAGCTGATCGAACAAATCGTCGATCCTGGGCAATGGATATCTATTCTTGATCGTGACTTTATTAAGCTCGCGATAGTCGATGCATAGACGCATCGATCCATCCTTCTTCTTGACAAACAGGATTGGTGCTCCCCAAGGAGATGAACTAGGTCGAATGAAACCCTTAGCTAGCAATTCATCTAGCTGCGTCCGCAACTCCTTCATTTCCGTGGGTGCCAATCTGTATGGAGCTCTAGCAACTGGTGCCGCTCCGGGGATGATATCGATCCTGAATTCGACTTGTCTATCTGGTGGTAGACCAGGTAGATCTTCAGGAAACACTTCTGGGTATTCCGAAATGACAGGGATGTCTTCTAACTTTGGTTTAGGCTCGTCAATGATCACTTGCGCCATATAAATGACACATCCCTTTTTCAAACACTTTGAAGCCTTGAGCATAGTCACGTGCTCAGGCAGTCCGTACTGGGTATCTCCCCGAATGGTAAGTGATTCACCAGACGGAGTCTTTATCACTACTTGCTTCATGTTACAGACGATTTGGGCCTGGTTATGAGATAACCAGTCCATACCCAGAACTATGTCAAAACCGGCTAACTTAAAGGGAAGTAGAGATAGAGGAAAAGAATGGTTCTTAATGGATATAGCACATCCATCTAACTCAGTAGAGACGGCTTCAATGGTACCGTCTGCTAACTCTACCTCATAATTCACTTTTAGGGTTTTGACAGGTAAATTCAACAATTTACAAAATTTATGATCTACGAAGGACTTATCTGCGCCTGAATAAAAAAGTACTCTTGCAAAAACATCGTTTACAAGGAAAGTACCTGTTATGACGTTATCATCCTTCACAGCTTCCTTCGCATCCATCCTGAAGACTCTGGCGTTAGTCTTCTTAGCCTCCTCAGGCTTCTTGTTGTACTTAGGGCAGTTAGTCTTTATGTGGCCCTTTTCATTGCAACGGTAGCACGTTGCATCTTTCATCTTCTTGCAATCCAAGGTTTTGTGTTCCTTGGACTTGCACAAACCACAAGCAAAAGACCTTGACTCGTTATTCGAGTTTGATTCGAGTCTGCACTTTCCAAAGTGCTGTTTCTTGCAAGTTTTGCATGTGGGCTTCTCTCCAGAGCGATGCCCATCCTTCTTCGAATCTGATCCCTTCTTGTGATCACCGCTCCCACGGTGCTTCTTGTTCGACCTACGCGAACCATCATCTTCATGCTTCCTCTTCTCGGCCGCCTTATTCCTCTGCGATCTCTGCCGGACCGCATCCAGAGTGAGGGATAAGGAAAGGTCAGTTACAGACCTGAAGGTAACTGGCCGAGAAGCCTTTACACTGGACTTGATCTCGGGTTCCAAACCACCAATAAAGCGAGCAATTCTTTTTGGCTCCGGGGTTACCAGATAAGGTACCAACCGGGATAGTGTATTGAAGCTCGTCAGATAAGCTTGACAATCGAGGTTCTTCATTACCAGTGATAGGAAGTCATATTCTATCTTTTCCACCTCATGTTGAGGGCAGAAATTTTCCTTGATCAAGGCGATGAATTGATCCCACGTCATGCTATACAACGGGATCTTTCCGGAGGCCTCCATCAGAGATCTCCACCAAGCTAACGCCTCACCCTTGAAGGACTGTGAGACAAATTTAACCACATCACCTTCAGCGCATCCGCTGATGTCCACGACCGTGTCCATTTCATCTAGCCACGTCATGCAGTCTACGGCTCCTTTCTCTCCCGTAAAATCCCTGGGTTTGCAAGACACAAAGTACTTATATGTGCAACCCTTGTTACGGTGTCCCTGATGCAGTACCAACTGCTGAGATGGATTACTTTGGTGGTTGGTGGACTGGCGATCATCACCGTTTTTCTTTGGCACATCCTTTTTGGGAGGAGGCTTGTTATGAGCCTCTGAATGTGTCCTTGGCTTTGAATGGGATACAGAGTGAGTCCTACTTCGGGTACTACTGTATTCTTCATACTGTCTATCCAGAGCTTGAGTAACAGCACCGTCTATTATTGCTTTTAGCTCGGCACCCGTTAATGTAATCTGGGCGTTCTCATTCGGCTCCACAGGATGGCTATTGACTTCATTAGAGTTAGCCATTTGTATTGAACTGTTGCAGAAAACAAGGACAATAATTTATTTGGGAGTTTATTATGGAATTACCCCTTAGGGTAACTCGTTAACCATGGTAAACAGAGACCATATTTGGTTAACTCATTAATCGTATTAATTTAGGATTTTAATTAAAGTTTATCCTAAACATAAACAATAACAATATATATTAGCACATAAGGCTTGGTCACATGGACAATTTAAATTATAAGCTATGACTTCAGAGAATCAAGACTTTTAAGGTTTGAACCTAGTTCATTACCTTTATTAGACAGGGAGTCAAAGCTATCACTGTCTTTTGGCTCATATGGAAATGAGCAGGGCCCGTAGGCATTATATTACCACGTATGGTAATATGTGATCATCTTAATTGATGATGTACCCAGGATTTAGAGATCATTAAACTGGGTTAGGAATCTTCTAAAGAATTCCTTTATAAAATGACGTATGTGATTTTAACGAATCACTTCTGCCAGGAGTGTTAACATGTTTTAAGATGTTAACAGGGAATTGAATCTTTTAAACAGGTCTTACCATTTTGGCCCGGTCTTATATTTGACACGTGGCTAGGTTTCACACTTTAAGATCCTTAATTAAATAAATTTCATAGGCAGATTAATTTAAAAGGAATGATTTTAATTTATTTATTTCATTTATAATTTATATGTGCACATAATGGCAAACATGAAATTTATAAAACAAACATTCCATTAATTATACGTAGGTTACATATTGCCCTAAACGGGTCTTTTCACACAAACCATTTCCCACGTAGGGGTCAAACAAGTACTTACCTGCGCAGGGGTTAAATTTAAAACCCAAGTCCTCGCAGGGACTGATTACTTAAATAGATGTCCACGCAGGGACTAGGTACAAAGATAAATGTCCACGCAGGGACTACATACACACTTAAATGTCCACGCAGGGACTTAATTTTAAAGTAGACATACACACATAAAGGATTTACTGATCCTTCTTGCTCTTTCCCTTGATTAAGTACGTCAAGGTCTTGAACATCCCCTGGTTACGCCTTCGGTCTTCCCGTGCCTCATGCCGCACCTCCCTAATACTTTGTAGGATTTCCTGATGCAGTGGTGGCGACATCTGCAGAGACGGCGGGGGTTGTTGGTAGTACGGGGGTTGTGTAGGCATCTGGTATCCCTGTGCTGGGTAGCCTACTCCCCAAGGACCTCCATACGGTCCCTCCTGGTTAAGGGCGTTGTAATTAGCTGCTCCCAAATACGGGTCGGCTTCAGCGTAACCGAGGTTAGTGTGAGTCGGTGGCTCAAACGGGTTGTACATCGAAGGACCCATGTATGCCGGTATCTGGTTATCAAAACCTATTGGTGGCGGTTGCTGCGCGACGAGGTTTGATGGTCCACCTACCTGTGGAACTTCTTGATCCGGCTGATAATTTCTGCCACTTGATTGTAGAGGAGAGCTGAAATGAAACTCTTCTCTTCGTGTGGTCATCCGGGGTCCGGTTCTCATACATCTTTGCGGTTGCGGAGGCGCCGGTTGAACTGGTGGCGGTGGAGGCGGTGGCGTTACTGCCACAAACTGGTGATTCCCAGAGGAATCTTGATGATGCTGCTGCTGCTGCTCATGCGGCGAAGAATAGTGAGGCTGATGCTGCTCATGCGGTGACGAATGGTGAGGAGGTGTATAATACCATTCGTGCCGAGTAAAGATAGCCTGGAAGCTATCTGGACCATTATAGGGTGGTCCGTGGTAAATGGAACTATCCGAGACCTCGATTGGGTGGTTGGGAGTTCCTGATGCGGGTTCTTCGGGGTCGTCTTCCTCGTCCATATCATTTCCTCCAGAAAAATGGTCCTCCGGCCCCAATGGGTTAAAACCCACTGGTTCCTGTATATAATCCGCCGGGTTAAACTGGCCTTGAAAGATTGGAGTGGGGTCTCCAAAAGGGCGGTGCGACATAGATCGCTGTAACGGTATGTGCGAATGGTGGGGGTCTCTAGGCTCATTTTCTGATTGTGGCCCGTAGGAGTCTTGAGCGGGAGTTGTCGAGCTGTTCGAAACCGACCGTCTTGCCGGTTGAAAGAGACCTCTCTGGTTCCGCCGAGTACCGTCACTCTCGGCGGGGATAGGAGCTTGTGTATTGGACGGCCCAGCTTCATGGTCGTTGGGGGCGGTGGTCGGCCCCTTTCCTCCTCGTCCTCGCATACGTAAAAATCTTGGAGGCATCGTTGTTATACCTGTCAACATATCATGAGATAGCAATAACAATATAAAATGCAAAATAAAGGACAACACAACTAAAGTGGAATTTGTCCTATGTTAAATGTCTAGACTCGAAAGTTTAGATATGTGCAATTGTGTAACTGAGATTAAACACAAAAGGCTAGTGTTTAATTCACTCAGTGTTGGCTCTGATACCAACCTGTCACACCCCGATTTCCACGTGTCACCGGTGGGCCCGGTGGGGGAGTATCGTGACGTGGTTGGCAACGTAATAGTCAAACAACACAATATAATAATGCACAGCGGAAGCAAATTTAAAATAAGATACAACCGAATTTATTTATTGTAAACAAAGTCACAATTATCCGGTGTTATCCACAGTAGGATCGAAACAAAATAACATTTAATTGTTCAACAGACTTCGGCATCTAAAGCTTGCGAGACTTCTAATGATGCTTAGGAGAATCCCAGCCTATTTCGCCTAGTACCTGCATTTAATCTTTTTGGGAAAATACGTCAGTTTACACTGGTAAATACATTCAACTGACTCATTTTATAAAATGATTGAAAATTGGTTTGGATGCACATGGCATAAACATTTTATTTAACTTGGGAGAATTATTTAATATTATAATCTTGTGAACGATTTACATGTTACTTATGCGTTCAGTAGCCCGGACGTATCCGGGTTAAAGATCAATAGACACACCACTTTAAGTGAGTTATACACGGGAGTACGCCTACACCCCGTGCTCAGGTCGTGGCTATCTCGTAAGATAATGCCAGGGATATCCGGGACATGGTCATTAACCCCCCAAAGGCTGTAAAGTAAACACATCTGTTTAAAACGAGCCGATCAAATTATTCAATTAACCACTAAGCGTGGAAGATTTGATGCTCGATCAAGCGGTACGCTATGTACCGTAACCCAAGCCCGTATAGGGAAAATAAGTTAAAAGTATTTACCTTTGCAAGTATAAATCCTTAATCGAATAAATTGCAGATAGCTTTTACTGGGCTCCTAATCTGGAACGAAGGTTTAATATAACCTATTAGAATACTAACGGATCTTAAATTAAGCTTAAGCTTAGACCGGTCAGTTTTAAAGATACGGTTCGTACGCACGATTAAGCGAAGACCGGATAGAATGTGATTTAGACCCGACAAGTTTGAAGACTTGTTTAATATGGGTTTACTATTCACATTCTGGATTTTGAGATAAAAATGATATCGTTTGACCCGTTTCGGCTAGTTTATGCAAACTAGTTACATAAGCCGAACCGAACGCGAAAAATGCATAACGGGTAACCGAAAGGGTCGCGAACAGGTTTCCTAAGTTAATACGCTTTAAATATTTTGTGATATCATTATGATATCTTCCATAATGCCCATAACGAGTTTAATCCCTAAATACGCCCCGTAGGGGTATTTTGGTCATTTTAAGGGTTATAAAAGAGATTTATAATACTTCTGAGATACGGGTCTGATTTAATCAGAAAAATTATCAATTTTAACAGGTATCAACAGTTGGTATAAAGTCTTTTGTGATAAAATGGTTCTAGACCCAAACTATGCGTTTAATACGCGTATAAAGCCGTTTTAAGCGACGTACGGTTTAAAATACCATTCTGAGTTTTCTGATCAGCAAAACAGGCTCAAAACACTCTATTTATTATTTTAAATCAGTGGCAATTGGATTGGTATCAAACGGATTCGTAAAACTCGTTTTATGGCCTAAAAGGGCATATTCGGTATTAACCGAATCAATGCGATAAGCCTAGCTTAAGATCAGTTTAAAAATAATTAAAAATCTTCAAAAATCCCAAAATATTATTTAACATCAGTGGGTAAAAGTTTTGGTACCGAAAATCGGGTTTAGATAGGCTATGCGCTAATCGCGCCGTTTAATTAATAAAAAGCTTATTATTTACGCTAATGCGCATATCTCCTAATCTAGACCTCCGATTGACGTGAAAATTTACGTACATGTTTATTAATCAGTAACTAAGATTATTGTACTTCCACATTTTCAAAATTCTCGTTGTAAGGTCATAAGGGCGTTATGGTCCAATTTAAGCGATTAACGGAAACGTGTGCATGCATCGGATAATCAATGAAACAAGTACAGAGACTTATACTAGCATGTAACCCAATCCTAATGAGACTTTAAGGCATGTCTAATTCAAACTAAAACGGGTCAGAACCGAAGTCAAAGCAAAAGTCAAGGTTTTGCGCCTTTCGGTTCCGAACCGGGTTTAAACAGAAATTTGTCGAGTCGGACAAGCGTAAACAAGTTTTTATACTTATTACCAAGTTATATTAAGATTAAAACAGGTTACACGCCTCTCGGATTGCATTTCGTGCATTAAATCATATTTTTCACTTCTGTTGACTTTTTGGGTCAACCTTTGACTCGACAAATGACCTAGTTAGGTCCGGAATTGATCCAAGCCCTTATAAGGGTTTAATACCCATATTATTACCTATCTAAAGGTACTCTTAATTCGGGTTACGACTGAGCTATCGATACAAATTCACGAAGTCAAACGTTAAGCGCGATATATTGACTTTTAAGCTAATAATGAAGCTAGAATTAATTGAGAAGGGATTAGAGACTTACAAACTGATTTATGGTTGCTTAGGAAGGCTCTTGATCAGCTTGGATGTTCCTCAAATGCTCAGATTGTTTGCAAGAATGGTTGTGAATGAATGGGTCTTTATATACAAGTTTCAAACACCACAACAAAGTGACAACCAAGTCTAGGGCCATCCACAATTGATCAACACCTGGTCCTAGTGTTTAGGGGTGTCTAGGGGTCATGCACATGTGAGAAAAACCGGATTAGAGGGTCACAATTGCACACAACAGGCAACAGCAAGTCATCTGTCGCTGGGCACCCCTCGCGTAGCGCGAGGGGCCGTCGCGCCACGCGACGCCCTGCTGATCAGATTTTTGTTATGTTTGTTGAAGGTTTGAAAGGGCAGCCGGTATAAACGACTTGTGGACTTATTTTATCAGTAGGGGGCCTCCCATAAGTGTCTATATGTTTGAACATACCCTACCATTATCCAATGTTTCAATTGAATGCATAAACAAGACCCGAAAACATTGGTTTACCATTGCTTTTCATCGTGGGATCACATCATACTTTTGAAATTCCTTTATTGGCAATAATTCCCTGAATTGAGGGTGCATAGATGTGTAAAATATTAAATCGGGTCTTGGGATTTATAATTGAGGTGTTTAGAGGTAATAATTTAACATGACGCCTTTAAATCCTACCGAAACATCTTTATTAAATCCGGGTTTCCAACGCGTTTTTGTCTTATATGACACGTGTCGTTTTAATATTAAACCCGAAATTTGCGAGGTGTTACAATGTTCTAGAACAAATATTTATAATTATTTATTTATAATAAAATAATAGGTAATGACCGGGTTGGATTATCCGATTTGGGTCATACCTCGTCATGTCCCCCCAGTCCGAAGTTATGGAATGGAATTCATGAGATCGGACTATAGAGAAAAAAGAAAGTATATCCTATTTAAGGAAAATATTATAGGCTAAAGTGCCATAATGTGTTATGAGAAAATGGCGGCGATGTGATAGGACGTGACAGTTAAGCCATCATTGGGATGACAACTTTGTTTACCCTGCTCTGACGCGTATGTCTGTCCGTTCACCTTTTCGAATTTGAAAAGTTACCGTATAAATAGTACCCCTGTGCACGAGGGTTGAGTTCCATTTTCTCAGAACACCTTCTTTCACTTCTCCTCTTACAAACAAAATGGCCTCTAAAACTGTTGAATCCTCTTCCTCTGTCTCCGCTAGTTCCGAAACCCTGTTCTGCAAATGGGGAGTTGTGTCTTACAACAACCTTGTGCAAGATTACGGGATTAGGGCTGAGTGGAATCCCTTGTTACCATAAAAAACGGACACAGCATATCCGTTGAAAGAGGGTAAAATCACGTTATTTAGTGATTTCTTCAAATTCTGCAATTTCCGGTTGCCCATCACCAAATTTTGCAAACCAGTGCTTGATTATTACCGCATTCACATTTCCCAACTGCATCCGCTAGGACTAGTGAAGCTTCGTCTGTTCGAATTTGCTTGTGTGGCTTTAGGGCACGTACCGGAACTCATTGTTTTTAGGGCTTTCTTTGTGCTTGTGTGGAAATCCCCCTTTTTCACTTTTGATCGAAGAGACACTGAGGCTTCTTGTCTGAGGGAAATTCCTACCAGTTCCAGGGACACGGATTGGAAAAAGAAATTTTTCTACATTGACAACTCTGTAATTCCCGGCGAGATGCATTGGAGAAACATGGGGCCGAAGGACAAAGTTAAGGACGACAGTCCTTCTGAAGATGCTTATATTTCAAATGCCCTATATACAAGATTGTGTGGTCGCCCTTTCGAATGTACAGTAATCCCGGAAGGGGCCCTGGTAATGGCGGGGATGAGTCTGCTGTGGCGTGATATCAAACAGTATCCCTCATTTCGAAAGGATGATGAAGGTATTCATATGCTTTGCTAATCTCGTATTCTGCCATTTTTGAAAATAACACATATGCACTTTTTAGGGGAATGGAGCTTATTTGACTTTGTTGACCCTTCGCGGCATCTGGCGTTGAGGGCCGCAGACCGCGTGCTTGGTGAACAGGAGCCTGATGTGTTAAAAATTCACCTCGATCAGTTTTTGCTACCCGCCCTGCCTGCGGATCCTATCGCCTACATTGCCCCCTTTAGCCTCAGCGGGGGTACTAACACTGTTCATCCAGAGAAGAAACCAACCCGGATAAAGATTACCGGGAGGAAATATATGGCGGCTGGGACGGCCACATCGTCCGCTAGCGGTGCGGCGATTACCAAAGGTGATATTGTTACTACAACTGAAATCACAAGCCCCACCCATGTGTCGAAGAAACGAAAGACGTTTATTGCCCCTAAGCTGACTGCGTTTGAAGCCGTGCAAGCCGCCTATGCCATACCAATTGGTATGCGTTTTACATCTTCAGTTTTTGTTATGAATTAGATGCTTTGTGTGACTAAAGTGTGTTTTTAATACAGGGACTACTGGCGCGGTTCAAACTTCACATGTGGCAGCCATGCCCTTGTCATCTGTGGGGGCGGTGCTTCCCATTGCTAGTAGCCAACCAGAGCCTATACCATCGGTGAGTCCGTCTACCACTGTTAGCTGCGCCATGCCGCCACCTGCACTCACCGCTGCTGTGACTGTAACAGCTAGTCCTATTTCCACGCCACTGACTTCCAGTGTCACACCTTCCCCTTTGTTTGATTCTCCTTTGAGTATTTTTTCCACTGTTGGGAAAGAGATTCCTGCCACATCCTCTACTCATGAGGCGACGAGTGCTGGGGACCGTGCTGCTGGCGATACTGGTGGGTCAAGCAGTAGCATTGCTGACGATGGGGCCCGCTTGGGGGATGATCTTTACTTGCCTACCATCAACTGGGATCCCAACAATCGGGATAAGCGCTACCAACCCCAGTGGAAAATTGCAGAGTCTTCTAGGTTGATCTTCCCTCCATTGGTTCAACACTGGGTCGAGCGGGCTTATCCTCCAGCGGAGGTGGCATATGTTGAGGGGCTGAATAATGAGAACTTGATGAATTCTGCTATTGTTGATTCTGTTAGTCAACCCCGGAGGCTTACAGAGATCCGACGTCGGTGGATGCATGACAATAATGAGCTCCACCGGGCCCGGGCCGCTATTGAAGAACTTTCAGATGAGAAATAGCGCCTTGAGAGTCAACTTCAAGCCGCTGGATTGAGGGAGAGTCGGTTTGTATCGGAGAAAAACAAGGCCGAGGATAATTTGAAGAGGGTTACTACCCACCTTGCCGAAGAGCGGCTTATGTGGGCTCGAGACATAGCGGAAAAGGACCGGGTTATCGCTCATGCTAAAAGCGTGCAGGAGGAGCTAGAGCGTAAAGCTGTTAGTGAGGCTCAGAAGGTGAGATCCGAAATGACTGCCCTTGTGGAAAAATTCCGAATTAGTTTGATTTTGTGTCGCAGGTTCAGGAACGCTATCAAGCATTGACCGTTGAGGTAGAAGCTTCGAATACCAAGGCTCGGGCAAAACAGGCGGAGTTGGAGGAGCGGGAAGGGCAACTTAGGGAACTCCAACAGCGTTGTGATTCCCTTTTCCTTGAACGGAATACACTTACCCAATCTTCCGCTATACGCCTAAAGGAGGTGGAGAGTGCCCTGGAGCAAGCAAATGTTGAAGTGGAGGGCCTAACTAATCAACTGGCCGCTATGCGGGGCGACAGGAATTGGTTGATAACCAACGGGCTAGTAGGGGCGTTTGAATACCTTCGCCAATCAGCGCCCTTTACCTCTCTGATAGACCGTCTTTCCGTTGCTGCCTACCAATCCAGTCACCATAATGGCGTTTACCAAGGATACTTCGACTGTAAACAATCAGAAAAGATTCCTTCTGATTTTCATGTGACTAGGGACAAATTTGAGGGTGAAATGGCTGATGCATTGGAGGCGGCATACAACGAGCCACTGCCTGGATATGGTGACTTAATGGACAAGGTGAATGAAGAGGGCATCTCCGTATGATGCTGGACCCTGCGGAAGAGTCTGAGGAAGCATAAGTAGTTTTGTTTTGTTCATGTGTCTTAAACATTTGTGTCGTTTGTAATAACACTGTTTAACCTTGGCTTTTGTGAAAATATCTACGTAGCTTGTCAGACATTTAATGCTAATCTCATGATGTACGCAGCCGCCCTTCTTCTGAAGTGTGGCGACTTGACCCGTAATGATTATTTACCATTAATGTTGCTGTCGTCACCTCTGTCAAAACTGTTTGCCCCTCTATAAATTGTGTTTCTTTTTTCCGAATTTGGTAACTAAAAAATATGAGTCGGAGAAGTTATAAGCAAAGACTTTCCGATATTTTTCGACGTTTGGATGCCGCCGATGGTCTGGTTCAACTACAAACCCTAGTGACAAAGTCGATGATTCGGAGGAGAAGAGGACCTAATGCTATTCCTTCCCGGGCGAATCGTGCATGCCATAGTATTGTTTATGAGGATACTTTACCAGCTGACACTGGCATGGCACCACTATCAGCCGACAATCTGATGCAAGTCGTTCCGGCCGATCATGTTCAACGTTGCCGTTTAGTGTACGAACGTCGTCGTGGTGGTTATGCTGGAAAAGATTCTGTCGATAACCCGGGGGTGGTAACTCCACCGGTGATTGGAGGATCGACTGATGACTTGACCATTGATCCCCGTGTGCTGGATTGTGGTAAGGTGCTGCATACCCCTGCAGAGGTGATGGTGACCTGTTCCCACAAGTAGGTGTTTAGAACATGTTCCTTTCTTGGTTCCCATGCGTTGGTTTTTTAACAATGGGGACAAGTACTTGGTTTTGTGTAAGATAGTTTGTATGTATGTATGTTTTGTTAAAATACCTATCTTTTGGTAGCGGTTGTTGTATCTATCACCAAGATACCCGCTTTCAACGCTGTATATTTTGATCCTATGACTTATGTGTATGAAAATATTTTCGTGTTTAAGGGCACTGTTGTTTACCGCTTTGTGCAATTTGTTTGCGATGGTAAATTTATTGTATTTTTACGTAATGAGATAAAACAAAAGGAAATAACTTTTATTAAACTCGAAACTTAAATGAAAAGAAACGACATCGCTGTGGATGGATTACACTTGTTTACTGAAAAAAGGAAAGTTTGATCTTGCTGTTAGGAGCAAGGCGTTACAGGTAGCATTTTTTCAAGTGAGCAATATTCCAGTTACGCGGTATGGCGGTTCCATCTAGCCTGGACAAACGGTAGGCCCCTTTGCCTAGATCTTCTTGAATAACATAGGGGCCCTCCCAGTTGGGTCCCAGTTTTCCCGTGGGCTCCGCCCTACTGGCTTCATTGTCTCGCATGACATAATCGCCTTATTTGAAAGTATGTTGTGCCACGCGTTTGTTGTAGTACTTTTCCAATGTCTTTTTGTACTTTGCTTCATTAATGGCGGTGGCTTCACGCCTTTGCTCGAGTACGTTTAGACCCTCCCTTAAAAGCCTATCATTATTATTACCCGTGGTAAGGAGGCGTAGTGATGGCAACCCCACCTCAGCGGGTATCATTGCTTCCATACCATAGGTTAGGCTGAAAGGGGTTTCATTATTACTTGTCTTGGGCATTGTTCGGTGCGCCCATAGGACATTTGGCAGTTCTTCAACCCAGGAGCTCCCCTCAGAGTCCAATCTTCTCTTTATGCCATCTAGCAAACTTCTATTCGCCCGCTCTACCTGGCCGTTCCCTTGGGGATGCGCTACAGATGTGAAAATGTGTTGTATCTGGAGTTCGGCGCACCACTCTTGTAGAACTTTGTCGGTGAACTGTGTTCCGTTGTCGCTCACCAAGTATAGTGGCAATCCAAACCGGCATACTATGTGCTCCCAAAGGAACTTTTTGGCATTTTCCGTCGTGATCTTAGCCAAAGGTTTGGCCTCCACCCACTTGGTAAAGTAGTCGATTGCCACAATTAAGTATTTTAACCTTCCGGGTGCTAGCGGGAATGGTCCAACGATATCCACCGCCCATTTTTGAAAAGGCCAGGCCGCGGTGACTGGGATTAGGTTGTTCTTGGGCCTAAGTGTTTGAGGGGCGAATTTCTGACAGCTACGACATTTTCTGAGCTCCTGTACCGCGTCTTCGTGCATCCCAGGCCAATAGTAACCGGCGTTGTGGATTTTAGCTACAACTGCCCGGGGTCCGGCGTGGATGCCGCATATGCCTGCATGAATTTCTTGAATCAAGTACTTAGCTTCTATCGGAGAAACGCACCGCAGAAGTGGACCCAAGTATGAATTTCGGTATAAAACGCCACCATTTACTTCATATTGCAGCGCCTTTGTTTGTATTTTCTGAGCATCGCCTCTACCGGGGGGCAACTCCCCCTTAGTAAGGAATTTTAACATCGGGGTATACCAGCAAGGTTCTTCCGCTGTTACTGCGGAGACGCTCCGGGGCTCAATTGAAGGCGTTTGTAACGTCTCCACTTTGACTTCTTTTTCCATGCCCGAAGTGGCGAGCTTGCTTAAAGCATCCGCTATCTGGTTTTTTCCCCTATGAACGTGGTTGAGCGTGACATTCTCGAAAGAAGCCATGAGCTCCTTTGTTTTTGCTAGGTATCTTGCCATCGATTCATCCTTAGCTTTATACGTCTCATTAACCTGGTTATTAACCAGCAAGGATTCGACATACGCCTCGACCCGTGTAGCTCCCATAGACTGGGCCATTCTTAAACCAGAAAGTAGCGCTTCATATTCTGCCTCGTTGTTGGAGCATTCGAAGTCAAAGCGTAGGGCGTACATTAGTCTAATCTCGTCGGGGCTTATCAGCATTAAGCCCGCCCCAGATCCTTTCTCACTCGATGACCCATCAGTGTAAAGTTTCCAGGTCTGTCGGGCAGTGCTAGATTCCGGGGTATCCCGGATGGCGGGGTCCAGTATGGTTTCTCCTTCAGGGATTTCCGCTAAGAAATCGGCAATGACCTGCCCTTTGACTGTTGTTCGTTTTCGGTATTCAATATCTAAAGCGCCTATCTCAATCGCCCATTTGGCCAATCTTCCAGAGATTTCCGGCTTGTGCAAAATTTGCTGTAGCGGGTAATTTGTCAAGACTTGTACGCGGTGTGCTTGAAAATATCTTCTCAGTCGCCTAGTGGCGTGTACTAGAGCCAGGACCAATTTTTCTAGGGTTGGATACCTCGTTTCTGGTCCCGCCAGTACTCGGCTGATGTAATATATGGGAGTTTGCTTCCCATTTCTTTCCACCATGAGTACCGCGCTTAATTCGTTATGGGCTGCTGCAAAATACATTTTTAGTACTTCATTGGGGGATGGCGCTGTAAGCATGGGTAATTTTTCGATAAAACGCTTCATGTCTTGCAGGGCCTCTTCAGCTTCGCCAGTCCATTTGAAATTCTTTTTGTTGAGGCAGTCTTTTAACGTCTTAATGAATGGTAAAGATCTCTCGGCGTGCCTTGCTAAGAATCGATTGATCGCCACTAAACGCCCATTTAACGCTTGCGCTTCTTTCAATGTTCTTGGAGAGGGCATTCGCCTTATAGCGGCTACCTTTTCCGGGTTAGCTTTGAAGCCGTCCCGGGTGACTACCACGCCTAAGAACTTTCGTTCTTCTACCCCAAAAGAACATTTCTTGGGGTTGAGTTTTATGTTGTATTCTCTAAGCTTTTGGAAGGTTTATTCGATGTCTTCTAACATTTGCTTCTCCTCCCTGCTTTTGATCACAAGATCGTCGACGTACACTTCCAGATTTCTGCCGATCTGGGTTTCGAAAGCTTTGTCCATGAGTCGCTAATAAGTTTCCCCGGCGTTTCGCAGACCGAAAGGCATCTTTGTGTAACAAAAAATGCCTACGTCGGTATGGAACGCTGTCTTTTCTTCGTCTTCCTTGGACATTTTGATTTGGTGGTACCCTTTATAGGCGTCCAGAAAGCACTTGTACCTGTAGGGGACCAGAGAATCAACCTTGAAGTCCATCTCGGGTAATGGGTACGCGTCCTTGGGACATACTTTATTCAGGTCTTTGAAATCAATGCACATTCGCCATGTGCCGTCTGGCTATTTTACCATCACGGGGTTTGATACCCATGTGTGGTACTATGTTTCTCTGAGGATTCCAGATTCCACCAACTTTCGTACCTCTTTGACGACTGCTGCTTTTCGATCCGGGGCCATACTGTGTTTACCTTGTGCGACCGGCTTAATGCCTGGGAGTGTTGCTAGCTTGTGTTCTGCCTTATCGCGGGGAATTCCTGACATGTCGGAATGTTCGAAGGAAAAAACATCGACATTCCTTTTCAGCAGTGCCTTCAAGTCGTTTTTAACCTCTGGAGAGAGGCTGTTTCCGATGGTAACCATCTGATCTGGATGACGTGTGCTCAATACCCATCTTTCTGGACCAATAGCTCCGGTGGGGCCTTGGCGAAATTTCTTGGTGTTTAATACCTCCCCTATTTTGTCGCGATACATTGTTGCAATGCCCCGCGGAGTAGGGAACTTCATGAAACCTCGCGCCGTTGAGACTATAGCGTCTAATTTACCCAGAGTGAACCTTCCGATGATCACATTGTGGTATGACTCAGCACGTACCACAAGAAATGTCAGGAGTATGGTTCTTTCCCGGGGCTCTTGTCCGAATGTGACCGGGAAGGTAATTTGACCAATAGGGTCAACTTTTTCCCCTGTGAAACCTTTAATGGGGGCGTGTACTGACTCTAGCAACCTTTTGTCTTCCGGTTGCATTATGTTGAAACAGTGTTCATAGATGATGTCTTCTGAACTCCCGGTATCGACCAGGATTCGTCTCATGCGGTAATATCCTACTGCAGCGGATATGATTAGGGCGTCTGTAGTGAGGTGCAAATCTTCTATGCGAGGTTCAACGGTCATGGTTGCTAACATCCAGGGTTCGAGCGTGGAGAAACTCCGCTTTGCCCCTTTTCCCTTGTCAGCGTGCACCATATTCAATTCTCGCGGTCTTTTACCCGCTGCTTTGTCGTTTTCTTCCTTGACGACGGGTGGACCTTGCTTGATATCCCTTACTAAGTGTGCCAACTTACCCGCTTTCACAAAATATTCGATCTTCTTTTTCAGCTGAAAACAGTCGTTTGTGTCATGGCCGCTCCCTTTGTGGTATTCACAGTATTTACTTGTGTCTTTGTTTGGGTTATCTTTTAGCGGCTTTGGAGGATTAAACTTGAGATTCTCTGAGGCTAGGATCTCCGCCGGTGTCTTGCTTAGGTTAGGGTAGTCGGATCGAGGTTTCGAGGACTCATTCCTTGAGTAGGTGTTTCTTGGCCGGTCATACAGCGAGTCCGTCTTGTCGTTCCTCTGGTATCGGTCTCCTCTACCCCTACCTTTAGAACTCCGCTGTTCTCTATCTTCTTGATTTTTGAGAGCCTCTTTCTTCCTATTGGCCGCGTGACTGGCGGCCACTGCCTTTTCTTGTATGACATAAACTTTAGCTATCCGTAGTATTTCATCAATGGTAGGTGGCACGCCATCTCTCCCATGGAGGGTCCTTAGCAACTCGTCATCGTTTACTCCTTGTAGGAAAGCTCCGCAGGCTAGATTGTTTGTCACGCCCGGGATTGCCAAGCTTTCCTTGTTGAATCTAACAATAAAATTTTCCATCGTTTCATTGTCTCGCCGGCGGATATGGAGAAGTTTGTTTCTATCCTTAGTGTGCCTGCGCTGCTGGCTGAACTGTAAGATAAATTTAGATTCCAGGTCTTCGAAACTGTCGATCTCCCCTGTGGGTAGACTATCCCACCAGACCCTAGCTGCGCCCATCAGTGTCTGCTCAAACATTTTGCACCATAGGGGCATAGGCCAACAAGCTACCTCCCCTGCGCTTTTGAATAGGTTAAGATGGTCATCGGGGTCCCCTAGACCATCATATTTGCCTACTGTTTGAGGCATCTTGGGTTTCTCCTTGATAGGAGCTTCTGCTATTCTTCTGGTGAACTTGGATTTGAAAGTTGCATCCACTGGCTTATAAGGTCTAGTGAGTTCATCTTCTTCTACATTGATAGGTTGTACTGAAGGGATGATCCCGCCCTGGCCTATACCCTGGGTAGAAGTGGGTAGCGCCGAAGTGATGTTTAACATGGAGCTGGGGCCTCTGCCCGGGGAAAATCTAGGTCTGGATGTATTCCCTCTATCATAGACGGGTTCCGCTGTTGGCGGGGTTTGGGTGTAAACCGGTTGCGAGGTTGGAAAAGTCCACCATGGCGACATATAAGCCGCGTATGGCGATTGTTGAACATGACTCTGTGTAGTTCCCTAGGGTGTGTATGCTGAGTTACCGTATGGAGGTAAATACCCATATGGGGGTGCGTAATAGTACCCAGAGAAATAAGCTTGATTTCCCGGCGTGACCGGGGCGTTCATGATTCCTGCCGGCATGACCACTGGCTGGTGAGGCGGCGTAGACAGTGCAGCTGTAAGCGCTGCTGAATACAAGGGTGGCATGGCGTAAGTAACTGATGGTTGATAATACTGGGGCATGTTTACCTGTGGCATGATAGTGCTCGGGCTTGCCGATGTAATAACTGGCATAGAGTTAAGACGCGACGTCTGTGCACCAGTGGTTGCCACTGGGGTGAACATGCTGACACCAGTTACACTTGGTTCTACTGACTGCAACCGCAGGGAAGTGTAAGGGAATAAATCCGCTTCAGTTGCTCCAGAAGAGGTGGCTATATTGCCCGCAAAACCTGGTGGTGGTCCTTCCGCCTCGAATTCTAGATCAAGCGACCTGGTGACGGCCGGTGAAACTGGCGTAGTGGTGATAGGGCCTGTTCCTACCACCAGATTATTGTTTGTCACTGCTTGGCTTGGGGTAACTGCTGCGTTCTGATCACTGGCCATGGGGTTCAAACTAATTGTTACCGAAAAGGTCCCACGGATGGCGCCAATGAAGAAACACTGACCTTGACGGTAGTATCCAATGAGGACTTCAACTATCAGTGATCCGAACGACTAACTGCAAAACAGAAACACCGATAGGACTCGTTACAGGAATGGGGTTATTCCTGTAACCACCCTCCGGCGTGAGAATAAGTCTCGGTTTTGGGAGTATAAAAGTAGAGAAAGAGGAGAAAGTTGTATGAGAATAAGATGATCTGTACCTTATACGTTTACCTCTATTTATAGTTTATCATTAGGGTTTTTCTTAACTTAGGATGAGCTCCTATAAGTTAGGGATTTACATGATCTTCCCGAAAAGTTGGAGATTTGGTTGCGTGGCCTATCATTGCAGGATGGAATGTTCTAGAACAAATATTTATAATTATTTATTTATAATAAAATAATAGGTAATGACCGGGTTGGATTATCCGATTTGGGTCATACCTCGTCACGTACATATTTAAGGACGGTTGTTTTCTTTTTTTTTTTTTTACTTTTATTATGTCTGATTTTATGTATTTCTTATACCTAGTATAAAGATTTATATTATCATTATTATGAAAAATACTAAGCTAGCAGGGGCGGCTCTGAGGGTGTGCAGGGAGAACCACCGGCCAGGGCCCTATGATTCCGAGGGCACATTTAAAAAAAAATCATACATATATATATATATATATATACAGAGAGAGAAGTTAGAGTGAAGGAGAACCGATTAAAAGGAAGGAGAACCAAGGAATTGTGAAGATTAAACTTTAAAAGATACCTGCTCTTTTTACGGCCGGTGACTTACAGGGTGAAGAACCGGTGACTTACAGGGTGAAGAAGAAGACAGAGATAGAAAAAAAGATAATTGAATTATTTAATTAGTCAACTTTTTTTGATAGCAGGGGCTTTTTGAAAATAATCGTACAAACCACTCTCAAAACCAATTATTTATTAGTTTCTTTTCTTTTTGTTTAAAAGAACATGAAACACCCTTCGCAAGTTTCATACTTGAACTTATTAATGGTTGTTTTTTATTATTTTAAAAAAAATCTGATATATATTTGATTCGGATTAAGGAAAAATTCTTACGAGTTGTGAGAACTTAGAGAACTCGGTCTTTCCGTTTGAGTTTTGCTCTCATTTTTTTCACACTCCTAAATTAATATGTTATAAAGACAGCCGTAAAAAAGTGGTTTTTCGACCCCTTATAACTGCTGTAAAAAGCCGAATGACATCAGCATTACATCACTTTTTTAAGGCATAAGGGCACGTTTTTTCATGCTCGAACAGGGCAACTGAATTCTCAGGGCCGGCCCTGTATCGGAGTAACTTATAAACCTTTGTATGAAATTATATGAGGAAAATCAAAGCTTTTTTAAGGCATAAGGGCACGTTTTTTCATGCTCGAACAGGGCAACTGAATTCTCAGGGCCGGCCTTGTATCGGAGTAACTTATAAACCTTTGTATGAAATTATATGAGGAAAATCAAAGCCAATATAATTTCTAGTATTTTATTATGGTTTAGTGTCTTCAATTATGCGGATGATAATATATTGTTTCTAAATTTGACTAAATAAAATAATGGATGCAGAAAAATGAAACCGCTTGGAAGTAAAAAGAGCCGCGGGCTTTCCGCATCCCACAAGGTCGTTGAATATAAAATATATAAAGTAATAATGCAGATGTTTCACTTGTAGCCCCCACAATATAATGAAACAATATTTATATCCCCAACATATGATTGTGCTTGCTGATTCTAGAAATGAACCAAGTCATAATGAAATATAATATAATTTATGAAATAGTAATTAATCATGAATGATTGAATTCTATACCAATGTGATAGGGTCATTGTGTTATGTTAATACCTTTTTTTGACGATATCACAAATTAATTAAGTTATTAGGCATTTGGTAGGTTGTTAACGGTGAGCCAAACTAAGTATTAACTCAAGCTCGAGTTCAAAAGAATACAAGTCAAGTTGATTGAGTTTGTAATCTTCAATCCAAACTGGAAATAAAACTCGTATGCAACTTGAGTCAGCTTGTAGCTCATTGAACCACCTCGTTTTTTTAATTACAATATCAAATTGCACAATTGTTAAAAAGCACACCGCCAACTACCAATATTCCAAAAAAAAAAAACAAAAATTAAGGATGGAAATCAATCCTAGCAAGCTAATGTGCAAGCTATATAAGCTCAAACTTGACTATGATGTTTATACGAGCCAAGTAGCTTTACTCAAATAAGCTTGATTGATTTAAGAGTGAAATTTTATCTGGACAATTATAAGGGAGTTGCAAGTCACGAACTAGTTGAATATCCTATAATTCAAATAGCCAATATAAATAAACTTTAAAAATTAAAATAGATATACAGAAGAGGTGTATGAAACGACTTCATGTCATCAGTGTATTCATAGATAATCAACTAGTATATTTGTGAGCTTCTAGATATTGTATGAGATGGACATATTAAATATTTTCTTCTTTTGATGCAAATTAGGATGTTTATTATATTTTAAAATTATTCATGAATATTCTAACGATGATTTGGGTTCAAAATATGTGGATTTCTTCTTTCAATAAAGAAATTTGTATAAATCCCAAATATAAATCGAAGGTGCATATCACATCGGCGTAAACGATCTAAGATGAGCCTTAGTTTGTCTAAGCTCCAGCTCAGCATGTTTGATTTACGAGATCTCAAGTTCAAGCTCAACTCATTTCGAATACTATTTCTAAAAATTGAGCTCGACTTATGAGTAGTTTTTTCAAGCTCGAGTTTTACTTATCTATTATATATTGATCAATTTATAAACTTATATATTAATTATATATATGTTATCTATTTGTGATTATAATTTTTTATATAAAGTAGAAAACTGATCAATTTTTTATATAAAGTAGATATTAATTTGATGTTTTTATCATAATTTTTTATATTATTGTATAAATATATATTTAATATATTAAATAAATTTGACAAATAATAGCACGTTTAGGCTTGTATGCCTACTTGAACTTGATAAGTAAAACTTGGGCTCGAGTTCGGCTCGATTCATATGCTTTTAGTAAGCCATTCTCGAGTTGCTTAAGAGTGGTTTGACTTGTTTACATCGCTAATCCTATGGCTTATTATTGGATGCCTTCGGTATTTGCATATTATAAATAGACAAATATAACTAATATAATCAAATTTCATAGCAAAAGCTACTAGTAGGGTTTAGAGAGAGAGATGAAAGCAATTTTTTCCTCCATCATAGTGAATTAAAAAATTGCTCATTTACACTGAAACAATAATTTCTGTTATATGTAAAATATAATAACGTATACTAATCCATATTTGCATATAACTAATACTATATGGGATCAAAAATAAAATATTCAAACCATCCCAAGAAGACAAGAATATTCATTGGTTGGGATCTTTTGATGGTCTAAATGGCCACTTAGGCTAGAAGGTGTGGGATAACCTCCTTGGGGCTTTATAAGCGCCACCTCAGCGCTACGTAGGCGTCACGTCAGCCAAGGGGGCTTTATAACCTCCCTTTAACATGGAGGGTGTGGTATAACCCCTAGGGGCGCTATAGAGAAAAAAAAAAAAAAACTTGATTGGTGCAAACAAGTGGGCCCCAGCTGATAACCCCCTCCTCCCTCGTTACCATGTTGGCGAGCCATGTATGGCGCCCCCTCCTTAACATGGAGGGTGTGGGTGTATAGCGCCCGGGGCGCTATAGAGGCTGAGGTGGCGGGTATGGCGCCCCCCACACCCTCCGGCCTTATGATAGATAGTGACGGATTAAAACTACGAATATACTCAATAATTCAAGTGGCTTGAAATACAATGTCTTACGTATGTTGATGTGAATCATATTTTGACTTCCACACAAGTTGGTATATAACTGCAAACTAGGAATGAGCATTTGGTATTAGGTATTAGTACTGTATCAGTATTAAACCGTACCAGGTATATTCAGTACCAGTACCGGTACCCATTTTCCCTGTTTTTTGATACCCGTGTTTACGGGTAAAACACCGGTAAATACCAGTACCAAACCCGGTATATTTGGCACCGGTACCGGTACCAATTTTCTCTGTTTTTTTATACCGAATGGGTACTGTGCTCTTCCCTATTGCAAACCATCCCAAGAAGACAAGAATATTCATTGGTTGGGATCTTTTGATGGTTTAAAGTCCACTTGTGGTAAAGTGATAAATAATCAAGAATTAAAACTACTAGTATACTCAATAATTCATATGGCTTGAAATACATGTCTTACATACGATGATATGAATCAAATTTTGACTTTTACACAAGTCTGTATATTAAACATTTGTTAGTTTTCCTTTACAACTATTATATTGACGCGACTATAGTACCAAACAATCTTGTAACACATCACAAAAACTTGTGCAAATAGACCCGGAGTTCTAGCATACACATCACAAAAACTTGGTCTTTGATGTGGCATAGTACTAAACAATCTTGGAACAGGAACTCTTAGATTCAGTGGAATAGTAATGTGTGGTGCTGCTGTATAAGGTAAACCAATTCCAACAGTAATAGGATTTCCCCATGGATCATACATTGTTTGAGTTGCAGATGAAAATGGAATAGGTTTTAGATTGAAGAGGCTAGTAGATCTAATCACTTCTTTAGATCTTGGAAGTGGTGTTTCAACGGTACTAGTAACAAGAATACTAGAACTTGTAGTTTCTAGGGCCGTGGAGACTTATACAGAACTTGTACTCGTTTCTTATGTTCTGAGCCTTTTATTAGCTCTAAGTTCAAATAGACTTGTATCACCATCAGAAGAATCAGATGACGAAGCTACAACATTCTTCAGTTTATCAACTAAAGCTTTTAACTTGATTGCCCACTCAGAAGAGGGACTAAGGGATGCAATCTTGCTTCTATGAGTTACCAACTTAACTTGCTCATCTTCATTGAGCTTCCTAGCATTTTCTTTCTCAACATCTTTTTCTTGTCTTTCTTGAACACCAACAAGTTCTAAAGTTACACTCCCTCATACCAAAGTAATTGCATCAACTTGTGCTATCATAGCATTAGCATTTCCTTCAATCAAAGGTTCATTAACCCGAATATTCTCTGGTTCTGGAACCTCCACATTCATCAGTTCTTGAACCTCAACATTCTCTTGTACTTAAACTTCAACATTTTGTGGTTCTGGAACTTTAACATTCATCGGATTATCATGTGGTTATTGTACTGTAACTGGTTCTTCAATCACTAGTTCTTGAACTTGGACTTGTTCTTGAATAATCACCGGAGGTTGTTGCACAACCACTGCAGATTGTTCAACATTCGCCGGTGCAGCTCCTTGATCATCAGCTTCATCTTTTGGATCTAATTCATACAATTGATCCACATCATTAACAATTTGTAACCAATTTAGATCATTATTAGCTTTATAGTTCTCAGCTTGAAGCTTGAAACCCAACAAAGTTGTATCTTTGATGCGTGGTCGAAAACCGGTATTTAATCGTATTTAAGTTTATGTTTCTACATGAATTTTGGTTTCGAATGGCCTACTTTGATTAGAATTGTGTTTTGCAAGTCTAACGGAGTTTAATGAGCTATTCGGGAGCTTTACGGAGCATCGGGACACAACTGGGATCAACCGGAAGCATGAAATGAAGAAAACAAAAACCAGGATTTGGACATAGTGGCACCGACGTCCATATGGGCCGTCGGCGAAACCCCTTGGATATCTTAGTCGGGTGAAAAGTATCGTAAACAGCTAGTTAAGGCGTCGCGAGAATTCTGAATATCCCCAAAGCGTCGCCGACGCCTGTTGGGCTGCCGGCGACGCCCTTTAGCTGATGGCCGACCCGAATTTTTGTTTTCCTTCTGTTTTGAACGAGTTAAAACATGATTTTGGGGTTATTAGTTGGGGGATTACGAGCTTTTGAGTTTGAAACACTTCTCTTGGAGCCAAGAACACCACCATCTTCAATCCCAATCCATCCGAATCAATCACCATCATCTGAGATCATTATCCACCATCATCTTCCTAACCCTAATCACCACATCCTCATCATACCATCAATCCATTCTCCATCATCATCCACCATAAACGCTAACCTCCATCATACCTATCTTCAAAGCTTCAAGATGTTTGTGATCAAGATTTAATCATCCGGTGATCGAGTTCTATCATCTATGAGCGGCTAGTCTCTTCGGGTTTCACCCCGGTGTTGATTTTTGTAAAATTTTTCTAGAGTTTATACATTTATGTTTAGTTTGATTTTGTGACAAGTTGTGTTTAAGCATTTAAAACTTTTGATAATTTTCTTGCATTTGTTTCGAATTCGTAAATTTTCGAGTGATTATAAACTTTGACGTTGCGAAATGGTAATGTGCAATCATGCCTTATGTTAAGTAGGATTTACATGTTCTTGGTAAAGAAGTGCACCGCGGTCCGTTCATTGAACCTTGATAGCCTTTGGCACCTAATCCACGTGACACTAAATCCGTTGATCGACTAATTCAACTATATTTATTTAAACCGTGTATAAGCCTTAGGTCTTAAGATTATCGAACCAGGTGTGAACCTTGTTCTAAATTATCATTTCAATCAAATAACCAGGTTTTCGTGCAATTAAATTGTTCAAGTCTTTGTAGTTAAGTAATTTAGTAATTTGTTGTCGGTCTAATCCGACATCCTTTTCAACCAAACAAACAATTAAATCAAATTGCAAGATTAATAAAAGTGTGACATCTTTTACAATCAATCAGGTTCTTACACAAACCACAAACTCTTCGTGGTTCGACCCCTTATTACCACTAACGCATTGTTAAGGGTAATTTCAGCATATAAATATTATCTTTTATAGGGGCATGACATCCCGATCAAATTAGTGAGTTAGGATTATTATTTTTGTACATTATTTTCCACAAATCAAAGTTGAATAACAAATGGCTTGGTAACATATTTTCATACAAGTGGTAGAAAAATGGATTAACTAATGAGTTTTGATTATTTTGAGAATCTTGCTTCTACATGAGTGTTGAGACTTGTAGGTACACCTATGTTAGTGAGGGCAACCATTTTTCATTGAAGAACGAAGAACATAAGAGGAATGAGCAAAACCAAGTGCATACGTTTCTTTTTAGCTTTGATTTTTAGCTAGTTAATAAGTAGATTGTATTGTGTATATTTTGACCGGGGTGAGATTTGGAAAGTTAGTCGTGTCACGTATCTTGTGCATTTCTATAAAATCCCTCATTCCAACACATTGAGGACAATGTTTACTCAATTGTGGGGATGGGGGGAAATTTTTCGAAAATGCCCTATTAAAAAACAGTCTAAAAACATGATTAACAAAGTCAACGAGGGATTACACAACCCATTTGGTCTTTTATCATTGTTAAGTTCCAAACATTAACATGAACGGTATTTAACGAGTGGTTATTTGGGAATAGTCCGCTTAAGAAACTAATGTGTTTTGCATATCACATATCATACCCTTTTCAAGTGAGATTTTGAGCCACTTACATACACACACATATAAATATATATGAGAAGGATCCGTTAGGAACCACCCTTTATTTCGATAACCAATGTGAACACAACAAAAAATACCTAAAAAACACAAAAAAAATATTTTTTTAATATTTTTTATGAAAAAATCGCTACTTTCCGTTATTAAAAAAATTTAAAAATTTACAAAACAAAAAAAAATTTGGCTACTAAAAGTAGCGATTTAAATAAAAAAATATTAATTTTTTTTTGTGTGTTTTTAAGATTTTTTTTAAAAGTTTTTTAGGGGTTTAGTTTTTAGCATTTAGCATGGGTCGGGGGTGTGAGGTGGTGGGGGTTAGGTTTTTTAGGAGTTTAGTTTTTTGGCTACTTTTCGTTTTATTTCCATTTTGCTCCATGACCCTAACTCCATCCAAAATGTTTGTTATCTATAAGGGTGTTTTAGTAAATTTACAAATAAAAGTGAGGGTATTTTGATAATTTTACAACTAAAATATAATATAAGATATCTATTATATATAATAAACAATAAAAATTTGGGACACTTGGCACAATATTAGGGCTTCCAATATGTGGTTTTGGCGGGAAACTGAATGGGTATTCTTTTGACATATAATGAAGCCCCGTTTTGTATCCGGATCTGCTAATTCGGATCCGTATATATATGTTATAAAAAAATTAATATTTGCAATCTTCATTTGTGTCATCGCCAACAACCATTGTTAACCCTATCTTCTCTGTGTTATTGTGCTGGCCGCCTCCGCTCCTTCTTATCAACGGCGATATACAACACGCCATCATCACCAACAACCATTGTTACGCCTCCGCCTCCGATGTAATACAGGGTAAACTTTAAATATTCCATTTCTAATCTTTCTTATTTATCCTCTGTTTTCATTTGATTCTTAAGATTTTTGGGTTTTTTGAAATTAGGGTTTCTTATATTCTGTTGACGACTCCTACTCCTTCTTTGTGTTCAATGATTTTATCATCGTTGATATACAATTGAAGATCCGATTTAATACAGGTAATTCTCTAAATCTTTGATGTTTGAAGGGGTAATTGAATCGTATTATATCTAGAAAAACCCTTTAATTTTTATCTTACTCGCACATGGAACTCCATCTCTTCAACCACATCAATCCATTCTAGGGTTTTATTAACCAGATCTGTATTTGTTTTTAGCATTTTGAGGAATTTGTCAGGTTGGTATAGGATTAAGGATAATCTCTGTATTTTGAATTGATTTGTAGAATTTATAATCTAGTATGAATGGTAAATTGGTAATCCATTTTAATTAATTTATATATGAGTTATGCTTCATTTTAATCTCTGTATTTTATTAACCAGATCTGTAAATCCTTTGCCCAATTTCGGATGAGTGTATTTGCACAGCACCTTGATGTGCTCTTTCTATGGGTGGTTTACAATATATGTAAGTGCTCTGTTCATTAGTACATGGATTGGGATGTGATGTCTTCTATTTTTCTTAAAAAAAATTTCATTGCACTTGCATTGGATGTTAGGTTGAGGCAATTACACATTTTATTACCATCTTTAACCTAATGTGAAATAGGCTCTGTGTCTCCTTGCAAGGCTTTTAACCTAATGTGAATTTTGACTGGTAATTTCTGAAACTTTTAAACTAAGGTCTTCTAAAAGATATATGTATTTCCATGCAGGGCTTTGGCCAGAAGCATGGGTGAAATATTTTTTTTTGTGTGGAAATAATAACAGTGCAAAATTGCATATATTTAAAGTTCTTGATCATGAGATTGAGGGTAAAGACGAAAGCTCAAAATACATATGAGGTAAATTGAAAGCTAAGTTTGAGAAATGTGTCAAACGAGTAGTTATTGGTTCTGACCGGATCTAGGATGCATTGACCCAAAACATCCAATGTTCTCACCAAAGGTCTTCAACCTGATCGTTTTCTGCAGTTTTGCTCAAGCTTCACTGATGTGTGCAAAATGCAACATATAAATTACATCAAATAAGGCATAAAACTAACCCTTTTTAAGTACTAATATTGGAAAAAGAGTGTTTTTGTCTTCCTTTTGTATTTTCAGGATTAAATGAGCTCAAAAACGCAAAAGAAGCAAAAAGACAGCTAAATCCAACAAAAATACAAGAAAAGGAATATTAGTGGACTGCCCGACCCCTCAACGGCACCTTCCAAAGCAAAGAAGAGAAATCAGAAGGCTGAACACGCCCCGTGCTCAGCCAGCACGGGGCCGTGCCCAAGAAGCAGCAGAAAAGACAAACCTATAGAAGCTTCTATTGCCCATCACGGGGCCGTGCCCAGCGGACACGGGGGCGTGTCGAAAGTACAGCAGGCGCATTTATTGTAATTGCGAATTACAATTAATGAGGAGAGAGATTGTCAGACAGACACGGGGCCGTGCCCAGCGGACACGGGGCCGTGTCCAGCTCTCTGTTCAGCCTATAAATAGGAGTGCTTGGATTCATTTCATCTCATCCCTTGGCACACCACCTCTCTCACACTTCATCCACCACCCACCACCATCACAACACCATCATCCACCACCATCATCCATTGTCCATCGTAGAGTGTGTGAGTCGTCTCGGGATCCAAGATTGATCGTAAGAGTTCTTGACAATCAAGGCCATGTTTGCCTAAGTCTCTTACATCACTTGGTGAAGACAAAGTGTCTAGTATAATACTTTTTATTTCTAATCTTTTGCACTTTTTATTTGGTTTTGTATTAATGACTTTAATAACTAGTTACTTATGTTGAAGGTGATCTTTCCTTATCGTTTGTCCGTGGTGTCTTGGCATTATTTTACTGTCTATATAAAATAAAGGATTTTCACCATTCATATCTCCACGGTCTATATGGAGATATGTTGGCTACCTGGTCGGGGGTTAAGGGAACGGTTTGGTAAAGGTCTTGCCATTGTTCAGCGTTTAGAGGTCCTGCAATGGACCTGGGTCAAATTTAGTAGGACCTCCTTCAATACTTCACGGTATTGGATGGCGGGGGTCCAAACTCTTTGATCCCCTCATAAGTTAACTACTATTAATACTATAACCCGGCTATTTAGGACTGTATCCCTGCTGACTCAGACTACTTAGCCGAGGGTAACGTCACCGCCAAAAGCGGGGCCTACCACAATACTGCATTAATAACTTAATTCATTATCTTCCAATAATCCACCCTTTTAGGATTGTATCCCTGCTGACTCAAACTACTGGGGTGAGGGTAACGTCACCTTCAAAAGAGGGGCCTACTACAATAACTAAGATAATCTCTTAATTATGTGCAAAAGTGCGGAAATAATCAAAGGTTATACTAGATACGAGTCGGAACCAAGTGATTCATCTTGTCTATCTGTTTTTTCTTTTATTTTTATTTTCAGCATTTTAGTTAGTTTTTAATTTTCTTAGTTTAAAACATTTTTCTAAACTTTTATTTTGGTTAGACGTTGAGGATAAACCGGTACTAAAAGCTCTTGTGTCCTTGGACGACCTCGGTATCTTACCAACGCTATACTACACTCAACGATGGGTGCACTTGCCCATATGTGTGTTTAGTGTTAGTGAAATATCGTGTTTTATAAATTTAAAACTTGGCTAAAATAAGTGTTAAAAAGGGCTTAAAATATACACCTAATATATATAACACTTCGCACGCATCAAGTTTTTGGCGCCGTTGCCGGGGACACAAGGATTTTAAGAAAGCTTAAAATCGACGGCCTAATCAGTTTTTCAAAACCTTTTCAAAACGCGCGCACATTTTTCTGTATTTTAGTTTAGTTTGCATTTACAGTAGCCTGAACACGGGGCCGTGCTCACTGAACACGCCCCTGTGCTGCATATTTTTAGTTAGATACCCAGATACAGAGTCTGAACACGGGGCCGTGCTCACTGAACACGCCCCCGTGCTCAACGTGACCAGTAACTTTAATTAAAACGCCCAGATACAGATCTTGTACACGGGGCCGTGTTCACCAGACACGGGGCCGTGTCCAGCCTTCTGTTTCAGTCTTTGTTTTCATTTTCTGGTCCCGAGACTCAGTTGTGGTCTGCTGAGTGATTCTTATGGATCAATACTCAGGAGGTTACAACTACACCTATGATGAGGATGATTATAGGGGTAATTATTGCACTAATTGTCGTAATACACGTTCGATTCAAAATAATCACTCGTATTAACCATCCAATTCATACGCTTACTATGAGGAGCCCAGGTACGAGCCATCAACTTCATACACATCCTATGAAGACCAAAGGTATGAACCTCCTCCCTCATACTCATATTTTGATGAACCAAGGTATGAGCCTTCTTACTCATACTTTGAGGAACCAAGATATGAGCCACCACCTTCATATGCTTGTTATGAGGAACCTTGGCGTGAACAACCCACCTCATATGAGTATTATGAAGAACAGAATTATGAACCTTATCCATCATATGCTTACAATGAAGGACAATGGTGTGAACCATCAACTTCATATGGGTATTATGAGGAACAAAGGGTCGAACAACCGGATTCAAGCTTAGAAAATAATGATTCTTTTTCTATAACCGAAGTGACCGATAGGATATTAGAACACATTAGAGTTATCGATCGATGTATAAAAGATGCTCGCGCAAGGGAAGAGGAGTCCCGCGCAAGAGAAGAATTAAAAAAGGAAGAGATAACTAAAAATGAAAAAATGGAAGAACAAATAAGTGAAAAACCGACACATGAGTTAAACAGCGAAAAAGGTGAGTCCAACAACGTTAAAATCCAAGAAGAGCCTAATTTTGAAGAAATTAATCTCTTGACACCTTCTTTCGAAAATCATTGTTTAGTACCCACTCATGCTAAGTTTTTAAAAGAGTTAAACACTAACACTAAAATTGACGAAACGGTAAGTGTTAAGTTAACTAATGATCAAACTTCGCTAATAAAAGAAGACCCATTTGAAATTAACATCACACCGGTTCCATGTTTCTTTCAAAATTCGTTTATTAGTAATGTCACAATCGATAAAGATCTTTGTGTTAACATAATGCCTAACTACATTTTCGAAAAATTAAGTATTAGTGATTTTTCTCCACTTCAAATACCCATTTTTCTATCCAATCGGAAAGTAATAAAATCAATCGGTATCGTTGAAGATGTTTTGGTTCAAACAAATCAAATGGTAATCCCAACCGACTTTGTCATCCTCGATGACGCTCCTCTAGTGTTGGGACGACCATTTGTAAAAACTCACGAAGCTTTGAAAAACCGGAAGTTCAACAATTTACCTCTTCAATTAGGGGCATTTAAAAGAAGTGTCGATCTCGAACGATCAATGAAATATCCATTCGGCAATAATGACCCCCTAATTGAAGATGAAGATGAACCACCCGATACAAGTGAAGAGATTGACCACTTTGTTGAAGAAGAGGTCGCCATAGAACAAACTTTTAAAGTTCTTGATCGAAACGAGCAACCAAATAAGGAGTCTCCTAAAGACCCACCACTTGAGCTCAAAGAACTTCCAAAAGGTTTGGAATATGCTTTTCTAGACAAAGATGGTAAGTTACTGGTAATTATTTCGTCTAAATTAGATAACTTAGAAAAAGAAAAACTAATTAATCTTTTGAAAAAACACAAAAATGAAATAGCTTGGAAACTTGTTGACATAAAAGGAATTAGTCCTTCTATGTGCACACACAAAATTTTGATGAATGATGACTACAAATCGGTCATACAACCACAACGTCGAGTAAATCCAAATGTTCAAGAAGTGGTTAAAAACGAAGTCATCAAATTACTTGACGCCGGACTTATCTATCCTATTTCCGATAGTCCTTGGGTAAGTCCCGTCCAAGTAGTTCCAAAGAAAGGAGGTATGACGGTAATTACTAACGAAAAGAATGAATTGATACCAACGAGAACCGTCACAGGATGGAGAGTATGTATAGATTATAGACGATTAAATGAAGGAACAAGAAAGAATCATTTTCCTTTACCCTTCATTGATCAAATGTTAGAAAGATTATCCGGTCATAAATTTTACTGTTTCTTGGATGGTTTTTCAGGTTACTTTCAAATCCCGATAGCACCCGAAGACCAAGAAAAGACAACTTTCACATGTCCCTATGGAACTTTTGCTTATCGACGCATGCCGTTTGGTCTATGTAATGTCCCTGCAACATTCCAACGTTGCATGGTAGCCATTTTCCATGACATGATAGAAAAGACAATGGAAGTCTTCATGGACGACTTTTCTATCTTTGGGGATTCATACGACCAATGCCTCGATAACCTTGAACGAATGCTATCCCGATGTGAGGAAACTAACCTCGCCCTTAATTGGGAAAAATGCCATTTCATGGTAACGGAGGGAATAGTACTCGGTCACAAAATCTCAAGCGAAGGAATGGAGGTGGATCGAGCCAAAATAGATACCATTTCTAGATTACCACCTCCATCCTCCGTAAGAGCTATTAGAAGTTTCCTAGGGCATGCCGGATTTTATAGGCGGTTTATCAAAGACTTTTCAAAGATCTCAAGGCCTCTAACAAAATTACTTGAAAAAGATGCTCCTTTCATCTTTGACAAGGATTGCAATCAAGCATTTCTAACCCTAAAGGAAATGCTAGTCAATGCACCTATCATGATAGCACCTGATTGGAAATTTCCTTTCGAAATCATGTGTGATGCTAGTGACTTTGCAGTTGGAGCTGTCTTGGGACAGAGAAAAGAAAAGCATTTCCACCCAATATATTATGCTAGTAAAACACTTAACGATGCACAAGAAAATTACACAACAACTGAAAAAGAGTTGCTAGCTGTGGTATTTGCTTTTGATAAATTTCGTTCTTATCTTGTTCTTTCTAAAACTATAGTCTATACAGACCATGCAGCCATTCGATATCTCTTTAAGAAGCAAGACGCAAAACCACGTTTGATTAGGTGGATTTTACTCCTCCAAGAATTTGACATTGAAATCAAGGACAAAAGAGGAGCAGAAAATACCGCAGCAGATCATCTTTCACGCTTAGAAGACCCAGCTTTGGAGGCAACCAGGGACGAGCAAATCAACGAAAAATTTCCAACTGAGTCCCTGGAAATGGTGGAATATAAGGAAGAACCATGGTACGCCGACTTTGCTAACTACATAGCTAGCGGTATAGTCGCAAAAGGATGGCCACATCATCAAAGAAAAAAATTCTTTGCCAATGTGAAACACTACTTTTGGGAAGATCCATATCTTTTCAAAATGTGTGCCGACCAACTCGTCAGACGATGCGTACATGGTAGAGAAGCACGAAGAATTCTCCGCCATTGTCATGAAGGTCCATACGGAGGACATCATGGTGCTGCCAGTACCGCACGAAAGGTATTCGATTCAGGATTTTATTGGCCAACCATTTACAAAGATGCTCAAAATCTTGTAAAGACATGTGATGCTTGCCAAAGAACAGGTAATATTTCTTCCAAAAACGAAATGCCACAAAATGGCATTCTTGTTTGTGAAATTTTTGATGTATGGGGACTCGACTTTATGGGACCTTTCCCACCATCGAAAGGAAACAAATACATACTTGTGGCAGTAGATTACTTGTCTAAATGGGCCGAGGCCGAGGCACTTCCAACAAATGATGGAAGAGTAGTGGTAAGATTTCTGAAAAAATTATTCTCTCGTTTTGGCACACCTAAAGCTTTAATAAGTGATTGAGGTACCCATTTTTGCAACCATCAACTTGAAAATTTTTTAACAAGATATGGGGTCTATCACCGGGTTTCGACAGCATATCACCCTCAAACAAACGGACAAGCCGAAGTGACTAATAGAGGGTTAAAACGAATACTCGAAAAAACCGTAGGGTTAAATAGAAAGGAATGGGCTGATAAATTAGATGATGCTTTATGGGCTTTTCGAACTGCTTATAAAACAACGATAGGTACAACCCCATATAAGCTAGTCTATGGAAAAAGTTGTCATTTGCCAGTAGAAATTGCACACAAAGCCTACTGGGCAATAAAAAATGTAAACTTAGATCTAGAATTTGCTGGTAAAAATCGGTTTTGTCAAATAAATGAATTAGACGAGCTTAGGAATTATGCATACTCAAACTCCGAGATTTATAAGGAAAGAATGAAAAATTTGCATGTCAAACATATTAAACCTAGTGAATTTCGGGTAGGAGATTTAGTTCTTTTGTTTAATTCACGACTTCGATTGTTTCCTGGTAAATTAAAGTCTAGGTGGTCAGGACCTTTTTACGTCACCCATATTTTTCCACACGGTGCAGTAGAAATTTAACCTCGAAATGGGCCACCATTTAAAGTCAATGGCCAACGGCTGAAACTCTATCAAGGGTTTATTGAGGATGAGGAAGAAGAGATCTCGCTTCAAGCCGTGGAAGAATAAAAACATCATGCCTGGTAAGTTACGAACGATTGAGATGACAAAATAAAGCGGTAAGTTTTCTAAACCATAGCTTATGGGAAAAAGGGGCACTCACACGCGCACAAAAAAAAAAAAAAAAAAATCTGCTCGGCACGAGGCCGTGTCCGCTGGACACGGGGCCGTGTTCGCGCTGCAGACGGGATAAAACCCCTTTTTCAAAACAGTTTCTTCATTTCACACGCCCCGTTTCCCCAAAAAAGCTCTGGTTCCAGGCGATTTTTCGCGAAATTTCGACGTCTCTTACCGATCTAACAACGTCAAGGTATGATTCTATCACTCTTAGTAGTTAGATTAGTTAATTGCATGTAGTTAAAACACCACAAATTTGGGGAAAAATCTAGGGTTCTTGATGTTCATCCGGATCGAACCTAAAATTTTTGCCTAAATCTGTTTGCATTTAGTTAGATTTGTGTTAAGGGAAGTAATTACACTTAGATTGTTCATAGATTCACCCGATTTCTTACAAAAACCCCAAACCCTTGTTCTTGAACCGAAAAAGATAAAATTGATAAGGTAAACGGGATATTTTGGGAAAAACGGTGTTTAGGGTTTCATTTTCGGGGGAAACCGCACCTATTGGACAAAAAAATTTTCAAGTTTTCGAAACCGGGTCGAAAAATGAAATTTTTGAGTAACAGACCTCTGGACACGGGGCCGTGTCCGTTGGACACGGGGTCGTGTCCAGCCCGCTGTTTGCAGTTTTGTCCGAAAACATTTCTGTTTCGTACTAATTTTTGGTGTATTCTTTCAGATGGCAAAGTTCACAAGGTTCAATGCAAATGAGCTTGATGCAAGGGCAAGGTATGAGGTTCTTCAAAACAAGACCCGAAGAATACCCCAGGAGAGCTTGCACGGATCTGTTAACCTTGGTAAACCCGCTGAACCGATTCAACAACATCGTTACGGGACCACTAGCTGTTGCATTAAACACTAGGCTTCGGTCGGTGCATCAATGCACCATGGAGTTCTACAGTACCTTCAACTTCAATTCAAGGTGTGACCCATTCGACCATGAAGGGGTTGTATTTCGGTGTGGAGGGACAATGTACTCGATCTCCATGGCACAGTTTGGAGCCATAATAGGTCTATACCAAGAAGAGGAATCGGGAAACGAAGAAAATACCGGAGGATTACAAGACTTGGAGGGAAATGAAAGACAAGCCGCATGGGCTCAAATCGGTGAAGGAATCTACGACCCTCGTAGCACCAAGAGTACGAAGCTAAGGGATCCGCTCTATCGCTACATTCACAGGATCCTCACCTACTCTCTAAACCAACGTCACGACAGTAGCGGTGTTGTAGGGTTGAAAGATTTGGTTGTCCTCCACTGTATCCACAACCAAAAGCCTCTCGATGTTCCGTATCTCCTATTAAGAAACATGCATCTCAACCGCCTTGCTCGAGCTCCAACGCCTATCTTCTTCGGAGGATGGGTGTACCGTCTTTTTAAGCATTACACGCAAATTCCAAGAGCTTTTGAAAGAAGCCCATGGTCGGGACGAATTGACTACCACGTTTGCCGGGCCATGAACTTACTTTATGAGGCGGAAGACGGAACAGTGAGTTTCCCAAGAACGCAAGGCTATGCATGGAACCCACAGGAGGCCCTAGTTCTTCACGCACCACCTCCCCACCACCAGTATCCACCCCATGGTGATCCGGGTCAATCCTCCTCACAAGGAGGCGGTTTTCCTAATTTTCAGAGCTTACATGATCTTATGCAGGAAAACCTCATGTGTACCAGGAACGCCTACAACCTCACCAACAACACATACCACCGGGTTGGAGCTATTGAACGTAACATCAACGTTATACAAGACGATATCAGCAGCATCCGGGAGTACATGGCGGGGCATGGGGATGGAGGTGATGAGAGCGATGAAGATATGGAATAGAGGGTTTGGAGGAGCAGGAGCGGGTTGATGGCGAGCCCACAGGTTTAAGTCCCTTTATCTATCGAACGATTGGTGGCCTGCGTGCCAGAAGTTGAACAATTTACTTTCCTTAAACACTTTTATTTTCCGTTTTATTTTTCTTTACTTTATGCTTGGAACAATTAACTGTGGTAATGTAGGATGTTTGTGTTGCTTGGTGTGGTATTAAGTGATGAAACAGGTACAAACCAAGGCTTGGGGTGCTAAGCCTCAGCACTTATAGGGCCAGGATGGAAAAACCGGAGGAAGAAACCTGTTTTTCAGGCTTTCAGACTGTCCACACGGGGACGTGTCCAGCCAACACGCCCCCGTGCTCACCTCCCAGACCTGCTGTTTGGCTTCTGTTCTGCAGAATTTTGTCAGACACGTGGCCGTGTCCAGTGGACACAGGGCCGTGTCCAGTGGACACAGGGCCGTGTCCACCTTCTGTAAGTTCCTGTTACTGGCACCTGAACACGGGGTCGTGCCCACTCAACACGGGGCCGTGTTCAGTGCCCAGTAACACAAATTTTTGCTTTTTAAACACTATTTTACACATCTAATCAACCTAAAAAATTTATTTTTGGGACACATTGAGGACAATGTGTAATTTAAGTGGGGGGGGGGGGGATGCTAAAACCTTGAATTTTGCAAGTCCTAAATACAAGCCTTACACAAAACTCTATTGGAACCGCTAATCACCCCAAATTTTTTTCAAAAAATTTCATTTTTTACTTGTCTAGGTTTAACTCGGAAAATTCAAGTTCTCAAAAAGGTTATATTTTTACAAATTTACAACCGATAGCGTAGTGATAAAAAGAACCAACATAAGAAAATTATGAAAAGGCATAGCAAACTTATTTAAAATTTGATTATATATACTTGATCACATAAAAACCCATTCCCACAAAAGTGAGTTTTGAGCCTTTATTGAGCACACAATTACATATCATTTGACTAAATGCTCATTTTTCGTTTCTTGTGTGAATAGCCGCTTGGTTCTTACGACTCTAGAACTTGCCATGACAATACATTCCCGGTCCTTATCAACTTAAACCCGAGTAAGTAAATGATGGAGGCATTAGGACTAACCCTTTTTATTTCTACACCATTATTTTTCCTTTTTCTTTTACCACCTACCCAAAAATCCCCCTAGTTAGCCCCTTTGAGCCTAAACCTTTTCGTTTCATCACCCAAACAAAAAACCCTTTTACCCACCAAAACCTTTTTCATTTTTAACCCCTTATTTTAGTAACAAGTTCGGTTCTTCATAAAAAAAAAAAAAAAAATTGTGTGACAATGATGAAGCAAAAAGAAAATAAACAAACAAGTTAATCAAAAATAACTTAGTTTGAATAAAAGCTTCATCAAAATAAAAAGTTGCAAAAATACGAAAACCGACACTTGTTACTCTTTTAGCCCTTTTTCAACTAACCACTAACCCAACCACCTACCTTTAACCCTAGCCTAACCCTTAACCCACAAAGTCCTCTTGATATCTACAAAGGTATAAAAGTTAAAAAGGAGGAGGATTGATTTCTTGGCAAGCCTATGGTAGGAATAAGTTCTATGCCGCTCTCGAGTGATTCACTAAAAATACACCTTCGGCCGAGTGTGAGTGATTTCCCCGTGAGGTATGTGAACTTGTATATAAATAGAATTTTAAAAAGGCATGTTATGCCCAAATAAGTAATTTCTTTTATGAAAAGTTCTAAATAAATCATTACGAATAGGAGTGTAAATAAATAAAAATAAAACCCAAAAAGATCTTGGAAATCCCGACACTCTACGACCAGCCCAAAACCTTCTCTTCTACCTATTCCATTTGGGAGTGTAAGCCACATATTAAAGAGTTTTGCTTGAGGACAAGCAAAAGTTTAAGTGTGGGGGTATTTGATGTGTGCAAAATGCAACATATAAATTACATCAAATAAGGCATAAAACTAACCCTTTTTAAGTACTAATATTGGAAAAAGAGTGTTTTTGTCTTCCTTTTGTATTTTCAGGATTAAATGAGCTCAAAAACGCAAAAGAAGCAAAAAGACAGCTAAATCCAACAAAAATACAAGAAAAGGAATATTAGTGGACTGCCCGACCCCTCAACGGCACATTCCAAAGCAAAGAAGAGAAATCAGAAGGCTGAACACGCCCCGTGCTCAGCCAGCACGGGGCCGTGCCCAAGAAGCAGCAGAAAAGACAAACCTATAGAAGCTTCTATTGCCCATCACGGGGCCGTGCCCAGCGGACACGGGGGCGTGTCGAAAGTACAGCAGGCGCATTTATTGTAATTGCGAATTACAATTAATGAGGAGAGAGATTGTCAGACAGACACGGGGCCGTGCCCAGCGGACACGGGGCCGTGTCCAGCTCTCTGTTCAGCCTATAAATAGGAGTGCTTGGATTCATTTCATCTCATCCCTTGGCACACCACCTCTCTCACACTTCATCCACCACCCACCACCATCACAACACCATCATCCACCACCATCATCCATTGTCCATCGTAGAGTGTGTGAGTCGTCTCGGGATCCAAGATTGATCGTAAGAGTTCTTGACAATCAAGGCCATGTTTGCCTAAGTCTCTTACATCACTTGGTGAAGACAAAGTGTCTAGTATAATACTTTTTATTTCTAATCTTTTGCACTTTTTATTTGGTTTTGTATTAATGACTTTAATAACTAGTTACTTATGTTGAAGGTGATCTTTCCTTATCGTTTGTCCGTGGTGTCTTGGCATTATTTTACTGTCTATATAAAATAAAGGATTTTCACCATTCATATCTCCACGGTCTATATGGAGATATGTTGGCTACCTGGTCGGGGGTTAAGGGAACGGTTTGGTAAAGGTCTTGCCATTGTTCAGCGTTTAGAGGTCCTGCAATGGACCTGGGTCAAATTTAGTAGGACCTCCTTCAATACTTCACGGTATTGGATGGCGGGGGTCCAAACTCTTTGATCCCCTCATAAGTTAACTACTATTAATACTATAACCCGGCTATTTAGGACTGTATCCCTGCTGACTCAGACTACTTAGCCGAGGGTAACGTCACCGCCAAAAGCGGGGCCTACCACAATACTGCATTAATAACTTAATTCATTATCTTCCAATAATCCACCCTTTTAGGATTGTATCCCTGCTGACTCAAACTACTGAGGTGAGGGTAACGTCACCTTCAAAAGAGGGGCCTACTACAATAACTAAGATAATCTCTTAATTATGTGCAAAAGTGCGGAAATAATCAAAGGTTATACTAGATACGAGTCGGAACCAAGTGATTCATCTTGTCTATCTGTTTTTTCTTTTATTTTTATTTTCAGCATTTTAGTTAGTTTTTAATTTTCTTAGTTTAAAACATTTTTCTAAACTTTTATTTTGGTTAGACGTTGAGGATAAACCGGTACTAAAAGCTCTTGTGTCCTTGGACGACCTCGGTATCTTACCAACGCTATACTACACTCAATGATGGGTGCACTTGCCCATATGTGTGTTTAGTGTTAGTGAAATATCGTGTTTTATAAATTTAAAACTTGGCTAAAATAAGTGTTAAAAGGGGCTTAAAATATACACCTAATATATATAACACTTCGCACGCATCATTCACATTTTTATTGCCCCTCACCTTGTGGGGCGTGGAGTGATACCAAATCTTCGTCATCCCAATATTTTTTGAATAAAATGATTTATAAGGTTTCACGCATTAGATTTACCCTTAGGTGAATATCGACCCATTTGACCTGTTTCTCTTTTAATTGATTTTTTATTTGACCCATAGTGATAAATGATTGCCCATTTCATGACATTCATTTAATCCAACAAATTGTTGCAAGATCTCTTGATGGCCTTTTAATTGAATATATGGTGATGATTCTAGGAAAGCTTTAAACGTTTGCACTTTTACATCTCTTTCCAATTCACTGCAAAGCCTTTTGGTGATAATTTTGGATATCTTTGTAGGCAAGGAGTCTTGAAGCAGAGTTGGATGATCAAATGCATATGTATGGAAAACCGACATCTACAAAAGTTGATGATGGTAATGATACTAATCTTGGATTCACAAAATAGAACGTCTGCTTAAACAGTTACACGTGCAGCGATTAAAACTCTTGATTTTAAGGGGATTACTGAGATTGCTCGAGTGCTGGTTTCGTTTGAACCCAAGCTGATTCCAGTCACTTTTGTTTTAATTTTTTGAGGTGTTTAATAACAATTAAATGTTTTATATTTTTATCGATTTAATGCCATGTTTATTTTAAGGTAATATAGAAGTTGAATATGCAAGGTGCTTAAAAACACCCCTCTGTGTTAGTGTGTCGAGTAACGGGTCAAAACAAACAAGCTTTTTTTTCTTAAATCTGGACAAAATCATTCTGTGTCGGGCCAGATTTGAAAACAAGCTGCCAGCTCTCCAACATTCAACTAGGTATATGCTTTCATTTAACTGATTATGAAACATTATATTTATGAGGCATTCACTTCTTTGGTAGCTGGTACATTCCTTTAGTCCAAGTGGTAACAAAGATGTTTAATTCCTGAGTTGTAACATAACCCATATTTGTCTTTTTCTTCATATTTAATGGTTTGATTCATTATTTCTTTTATTTTTTATAGTGTGTTTCTTTAGATTTGATATATTATCTCTTTGATTTTTGATAGTATGTTTTTTTTATATTTGGCAGTACAATCTTCATGTCTTTTCGCAAGGTTGCCGACACTATTCCCAAGGTTGGATCACAAGGAAAAATGTCTTGAATATGAACCACACATGGTTAAAATTGATGCTTAAAGGTTTAAGGTGGTGAAACAAACGGGTTGAACAATATTGGGTAAACGATTCGATTCAATATTTCTTTTACATCGTTATATATTATTTTATGTAATACATGAAATTTAATTTAACTTTTTCTTTATTTGATTTTCATTTGTACTTTCATTATTTATAGAGTTATGACTTATAAATTTATATTGCTCAACCTGTATTTATTTTAACCCGGAATGCATGAATAACCCGGAATTTCGAGTGGTGGTGTTTGTTTTGTCATCGGGATTGTCGCAGTTGCACATGGAAGTTCTCTTTTTATGTTATTGATAATGAAAGTTGGGCCTTTAATGTTATAAAAGTGTTAGGCCGTATATGACTTTAATTAGTAAAATAGTATTTGATGATTAGTTTAAGTATTAAAACTTTTGGCACCTAAAAAATCGTAATTACCAATATTAATGTTCACAACTGGTAGTTATTTATTTGGTTTAAGTATTTCAACATTTTTGTCATAAAATTTAATGAAATAATATGTTACATTTTAATAAAAACACAAGTTTTTTAACTAATAAAAGTAAACTACCCGGGAAGCAGTCCCGGGTGATAACCTAGTAATATATAAATACATACACACCCTCTTCCTTCTCCTCTCTCTGTATCTCTTCTCCATCACCAACCACCACCACCCCTCACACCAACCATCGGAGCTTCCAATAGACTCCACCATCACCATCATCATACTAGTCTAAAAAGTCACCGGAGATGGAGTCCTTGGCTCGAAACCTGTCACGGCCCCCGACCCGGTTTTACCCGTTTCAGGAGCCGCGGGACAGAAACCCGTGGTATTGGTGTTTATTTTAGCAGTGGAAATTTTTAACAGGATCTTTTAAAATAAAAATGCCCAATTATTTTTTTCACATTTTGGGACAAACTCCACAATTTACAATAAAGGAATTTCTCGAGGGAATTCCCTGCTTTACAAAAACATGTTTATTTATTTTATTTACTGAGCCACGTTCTTCAAGCTGTAGTGCTACGCGACACTTTTCCCTGGCTCACAGTAAATCACCTGAAACATTTTTAAAAATATTTTATCAGCGGAGAAATACTGGCGAGTCATTCATTTTGCACAAAACGACACATTGTTATAAACTACAGGAATAAGAGCGATTACAATTGCCACTATCTTATAATTATCTGGTCCAGTGTCACCCCCTGGTGACGATGGTCATACCACCATTGGGTCCTTTCACCCAATAGTGATGATTATCACTGTTTAGGTTCGTCCACCTAAAAGTGAGAAAACAATAGTAATGTGCACAATACCCCACTTACTGCCAGTAATTTAAGATAGCAAAGACTTACCCCCTGTAAAACATAACTGGAAAACATTTAGGTATTGAAAAACACTTTTGATGAAAAGAGAATGACTCACATTGCAGGTTTAGTTGGACAGAACTTTGCCTACTGATTTAGCCTCGTAACCTAGTTAAACAACAATGCACACGAAACTAGGTCAGTAACTTAATACAACATTTACGATAAACTCACGAAATCAAAACCCTCACGACGAATGACAAAGTATAGCCCGAATTCGGGCAGCACTTAAACATCCATCGGATCGGTTTCAATCGATCGGACATTGTATCGTAGCAGTCATCGAGTTATTACCCTGTAATCGTAGCAGCGTATCAACCCTAAAATGCTCGTTTCTAAGCAGAATGTTTGCTGTTTTGAAAAGTTTTTCGAACACAGATGAAAGCCCCAAGCACGTCCCATTTATAGCCAAATTTTGAGTTTCTCGCGGCCCGCGTTAAACCTTAAGAGAGTCTTATGCGGCCCACGAGGGCCACCCTAGCTACGGCTAGGGCTGCCGTGTCACGCCGTAGGTCTGCCACGTGTCAGACACGTGGCTTAAAGCTTATCCGGTGACTCAACGAGCTGTCGCGCCCCGCGTAAGCTCAGCTTAACACTTACGCGGCCCGCGAGCGATCAATAAAAATTGAATTTCTTGGTTTTTCATGAGAATTGGGGTTTTAGGGGTCCGGGTTTCTACTTACGGGTAGTTTTGGGACATTTTTGCAGGTCCTTACATCCTCCCCACCTTATTTAAAATCTCGTCCTCGAGATTTACTGGAACAGGTGAGGATACTTTCGCTTCATTTCTGATTCCAGCTCCCATGTGTACTCAGGCCCTCTTTTTGAATTCCACTTTACTTTGACCAGTACTAGTCTTTTGTGTTTGAGGAACTTGACCTTTTTGTCTTTTATTTGAAGCGGTTTCTCAACAAATTTCAACTTTTCATTTACCTCTATATCTTGAAGAGGTGCTACCAGGGATTCGTCGGATAAACATTTCTTGAGGTTAGATACATGAAACACGTCATGTACCCCAGCTAGCTCTTCTGGTTGTTGTAAGCGATAGGAGACTGGTCCTATTCCCTGGATTACTGGGAATGGTCCTATGTACCTTGGACTTAGCTTTCCTTTCTTACTGAATCGAACTACTCCTTTCCAAGGAGAAACTTTCAAGAGTACCTTGTCTCCAACTTGAAATTCTAATGGCTTACGTCGTGTGTCAGCATAACTCTTCTGGCGATCTCGAGCCGTTTTCAGTCTTTCCTTGATTTGAGTTATTTTGTCGGTGGTTTCCTATACAATCTCAGGACCTAATAATTGACTTTCTCCCATTTCTGCCCAGCAAACTGGAGTTCTACACTTTCGTCCATACAGTGCTTCCAATGGGGCAGCTTCGATATTTGCATGATAACTATTGTTATAGGAGAATTCAATTAAGGGTAGGTGGGTATCCCAGTTTCCACGAAAATCTATTACACATACCCTGAGCATGTCTTCCAGGGTTTGGATCGTCCTTTCACTTTGTCCGTCTGTTTGGGGATGGTATGCAGTACTTAAATTCAGTCGGGTCCCTATTGCTTCTTGGAAACTTGTCCAGAAATGCGAAGTGAAACGACTATCCCTATCCGATACTATGGAGAGCGGGACTCCATGTAAGGATACTACCTCGTCTACGTATAACTTTGCTAATTTTTCCATGCTAAAGGTTTCCTTTATTGGCAAAAAATTGGCTGATTTGGTTAATCGATCTACAATCACCCACATTGCATCGTTACCTTTCCTGGTCTTGGGTAACTTGGTAACAAAGTCCATTGTTATTAGTTCCCATTTCCAATTGTTGAAGTAAACCTGAAGGTTTCTGGTGTTCTGCCTTAACTTGCGAACAAGTTAGACACTTAGATACATATCTAGCTATGTCCTTTTTCATTCCTATCCACCAGAAGTTACCTCTTAAATCTTGGTACATCTTATTATTACCAGGGTGCATGGTATATCTAGATTTATGGGCTTCCTCTAAAATTTTATCTCTTAAATTCCCTTGCTTAGGTACTCAAATCCTTTTCTTATAGAATTTCCAAATTCCATCAGTCCCTTGCTCTAATTCTTTTATCCTTCCTTTCATTCCTTCAGCATCATCCTCGATTGCTGTTTCTTGAACATTCTTCAGTTGTTCCATTAAATCCAACTGTAGATTTAATCTACGGGCACGAACTCTCCTTTGTTTCTCATGGTACTTACGACTTAGGGCATCTGCTACTACATTTGCCTTTCCTTCGTGATATTGAATATCACAGTTGTAATCACTTAGAATTTCCATCCATCTTCTTTGTCTCATGTTTAATTCTTTTTGCCCAAATATGTACCATAGACTTTTATGATCTGTATAGACTGTAAACTTACTTCCGTACAGGTAATGCCTCCAAATTTTAAGGGCAAAAATTATCGCTCCAAACTCTAAGTCATGAGTCGTATAATTCTCCTCGTGCTTTTTCAATTGCCTTGTGGCATACGCAATTACCTTTTTGCGTTGCATTAGCACACATCCTAACCCTAGCTTAGAAGCGTCACAGTAAACTTCAAAATCCTCTGTCCCTTCTGGTAAGGCAAGAATTGGGGTGTTTGTTAATCTTAGCTTTAAAGTCCTAAAGGCCTCTTCTTGCTTGGGTCCCCATTCGAACTTAACTATTTTACAGGTTAACTTAGTTAATGGCACAGCTATCTTAGAGAAGTTTCGTATAAAGCGCCTATAGTAACCAGCTAATCCTAGGAAACTTCTAACTTCAGTAGCTGATTGCGGGACCTTCCAATTGGTGATTGCTTCTATTTTGGAGGGATCTACATGAATGCCTTCGTGATTCACCATATGTCCTAAAAATTGCACATCTTGTAGCCAAAATTCACACTTCGAGAATTTGGCGTAAAGCTTTTCCTTTCTTAACAAAGTTAAAAGTGCACGTAGGTGATTACAATGTTCGTCCTGATTTTTGGAATAAATAAATATGTCGTCGATGAAGACAATTACGAATTTATCCAAATACGGTTTACAAATCCTATTCATCATGTCCATAAATGTTGCAGGAGCATTTGTTAGTCCGAAGGGCATGACTGTAAACTCGTAGTGACCATACCTAGTCCTGAAAGCAGTTTTAGGTATGTCTTCTTCTTGTACCTTCAGCTGATGGTATCCGGAGCGCAAGTCCATCTTAGAGAAATATCTGGCTCCCTGAAGTTGATAAAAAAGATCATCAATCCGAGGTAATGGGTATCGATTCTTAATTGTAACCTTATTCAATTCCATATAATCGATACACATTCGCATCGAACCATCTTTTTTTTTCACAAACAACACTGGTGCTCCCCAAGGGGATGAACTAGGTTGTATAAATCCTTTACTTAGTAATTCATCTAACTGCTTTTTCAGTTCTAACATTTCAGTAGGTGCTAATCGATAGGGTGCCTTAGCTATTGGTGTAGTTCCGGGAATTAGATGAATTCTAAACTCTACTTCCCTATCTGGTGGTAATCCTGGTAGTTCATCTGGGAATACATCCGGGTATTCTGACACTACAGGAATTTCCTTAAGTTCCTTACCTTTAGTGTTGATTATTACCGAAATCATATACACTATTCCTTGCTTTCGTTCATAACTAGCAATTTTCATTACTGAAACGAACTTCATTGGTTTACGCGGCTTATCTCCTGTAATTATAATTATTTCCCCTGCGGGTGTATGAATTTCTATTGAGTTCTTATCATAGAGGATTCGTGTCACGGCCCCCGTCCCGGTGTGACCTGGTTCAGGAGCCGCGGGACAGAAAACCCGTGGTATTTATTATTTGAGTGGACAGCGGAAGTTTAACATGATCTTTTAAAACTTGAAAATGCCCAATTATTTTATTTCATAATTTGGTGCAAACCCCGTAATTTACAATAGAGGAATTTCACGAGGAAATTCTCTGTTTTACAAAACATGCTTATTTATTTTACTGAGCCACTACTTCAACCTTGTTAGTGCTCCGTAGCACTTTTCGTTGATTCACAGTAAATCACCTGAAACATGTTTTAAAAATATTTTATCAGCGGAGAAATACTGGCGAGTCATTCAGGTTAAACAAAACGACACATTTGTTATAAATTACAGCATAAGAGCGATTACAATGGCTACTATCTTATTTTTATCTGGCGCCGTGTTACACCCTGGTAACGATGGTCATACCACTATTGGGTCCTTTCACCCAAGTAGTGATGATTATCACTGTTAGGTTGGTAAACGTAACCGTGAGAGATTAGTAATGTGCACAATACCCCACTTACCAGTGATTCAAGTTAACCAAGACTTAATCCCTGTAATTATAACTCTTGAAAATAATTTGAGGATTGTAAAACATTGTTTGATAAAAAGAGAATGACTCACATTGCAAGTTTAGTTGGGCAGAGTTTAGCCTACTGATTTAGCCTTGTAACCTAATTTAAACAGCAATGCATACGAAACTAGGTCAGTAACTTAATACAACATTTACAATAAATCACGAAATCAAATCCCTCACGACGAATGACAAAGTATAGCCCAAATACGGGCAGCACTTAAACATCCATCGGATCGGTTTCAATCGATCGGACATTGTATCGTAGCAGTGATCGAGTTAATACCCTGTACTCGTAGAAGCGTTTCCCTACTTAAAACTTCGAATTTAGGCAGTATACTTCGTTTTTGATCAAAACTTTCGAACACAGAACAAGTCCCATGCACAGGAAATTTATAGCTGATTTTTTAGTTTTACGCAGCCCGCGTAAGCCTTAACATGGCTTTTACGCGGCCCGCGAGGACCCCTATCCTACGTGTAGGGCTGGTGTGTCATGAGTAGGGTTGCCACGTGTGCGACACGTGACCCGGAATGCTTATCCGGTCAACTTTAAGTTGACGCGGCTCGCGTAAGCCTAAGCTTACGTTTTACGCGGCCCGCCTGAAACTCAAAATTCTTGTTTTCTTGGTTTTTCATGCACATTAGGGTTTCAGGTGTCCGGGTTTTCACTTATGGGTCGTTTTGGGGCATTTTTGCAGGTCCTTTCATCCTCCCCACCTTATTTAAAATCTCGTCCTCGAGATTTATTGAAATAAGTGAGGATACTTTCGCTTCATTTCCGATTCCATCTCCCAGGTATACTCGGGTCCTTTTTTCGAATCCCATTTGACTTTGACAAGTACCAATCTTTTGTGTTTGAGAAACTTGACCTTTCTGTCTTCTATCTGGAGAGGTTTCTCTACGAACTTCAACTTTTCATTTACCTCTATATCTTGAAGAGGTACTACCAGGGACTCGTCAGATAAACATTTCTTGAGGTTGGATACATGAAATACGTTATGTACCCCAACTAACTCTTCCGGTAGTTGTAAGCGATAGGCGATCGATCCTATTCTCTGGATTATTGGGAATGGTCCTATGTACCTTGGACTTAGTTTTCCTTTCTTACCGAACCGAACTACTCATTTCCAAGGAGAAACTTTCAATAGTACTTTGTCTCCAACCTGGAATTCTAATGGCTTGCGTCGGTTATCGGCATAACTCTTCTGGCGATCTCGATCCGTTTTCAGTCTTTCCTTGATTTGAGTGATCTTGTCGGTGGTTTCTTGCACGATCTCGGGACCTGATAATTGGCTTTCTCCTATTTCTGCCCAGCAAACTGGAGTTCTACACTTTCGTCCATACAGTGCTTCGAACGGGGCAGCTTCGATGCTTGAATGATAACTATTGTTATAGGAGAATTCAATTAAAGGTAAATAGTTGTCCCAGTTACCTCTAAAATCTATCACACATGCCCTGAGCATGTCTTCCAGGGTTTGGATCGTCCTTTCACTTTGTCCGTCTTTTTGGGGATGGTAGGCTGTACTTAAATTTAGTCGGGTTCCCATTGCTTCTTGGAAACTTGTCCAGAAATGGGAAGTGAAATGACTATCCCTATCCGATACAATGGAGAGTGGGACTCCATGTTGTTGGGTTTTCACATGTTTATCAAAGTATTTTATCCATATAAAATAAAAACGCAGCGGAATATATGTTTTAAAACATGTTACATTCTTGATATAAAACTCATTTTATATGTAAAACCCAATCCTCGGATCCATATACGAACATGCATGCTATCAAAAATCAAAACACAACCATAGAGTGTTTTGAATACTACCTTCCAAGGAGTAAAGGTTATGAATAAGATGATGCTTCTTGAACGGTTGCCTTCAAGTGTAGAAGACCTCAAGCTTGTATACCCCAAGCCTTCCAACAAACACCTTATGTTTAGCTAGGATTTCTACACTCATAAACTCACTTGAAATTCCCTCTTGATCAACCATACCATGGCTGATTTTTAGAGAGCATTTACTTGAGTTTTGCACTTGAAAAACACTTGAGAAAAACTCTCTTGTATAACCATCTCATGGCCGATTTCTCTAGAGCTCTTTTACTTGATTTTGAAGTTTAAAAGAACTTATCTAATGGCACATACTTGGCCGATTTCTAGAGAGCCAAAAAGAAGTCTTCTCTAGTTCATCTCTTGAATTTTTATGATAAAAATTCTATATAAAACTTGTGAGAGAATTGCCACCATTCTTGGCCAATGATGGAGCATCTAACACATGCAAATGCATGCATCCCTATTGGACCAAAATGGTTTTGGGAAGATCATCCAATCAAGAGGCTTCTAACTTATTACAATTGCATGTGTCTTGATTGGTGGAAAACCCTTGAGAAGAACAAAAGGGGGGGGGGCCCATGTGCCTTCAATTTCTCACCCAATCAAAATTTTCCTAACTTATTTTTATGTCTTGTATTAAGTTTTATAACTTTTATAAAACATAACACAACATTTTATAAGTATTTATGCAATAAATCATAACTTTTATAATGTTATTTAACCCATTAAATAACAAAATAAAATATTCTCTCATAATAAATTATCCATATAATTTATTTGTTTGTCAAGTGCAATTATTTAGAAAACCAATTTCTAATTATTATAAGTGTTAATATTTATTTTTTTGATCATAAATAAATATTGTAAGTGTTTGTCTAGCTTGTATTTGGGTATGACTCGACTTGGATCATAACGTACTAGCCACATCAATTTAATATGTGTCTTGGGCATACAGAGTCCAACAATCTCCCACTTGCACAAGATACATAGAAGATTGATGCAAGCAGTAAATGACGCCTAACTACGGTTTACTACCCCCAATACGTATGACTATATTTTCCATTCAATAACATCATCGCCTTCAAGTCCCTTACTTGAACATGATTTAGGTGAATTTATCATTTATCCTTTCGTTACAGATGTCATGTCAAATCCAGATACACAGAGTGATCACTCTCTGTTGATTTAACTTTAGCAGGCCTTAGACATCTTACTCTCAACGAATAAGAGGAACAAATCCCATCTTGACTACATACGTCTCTCACAATCACCTTGTACCACACCTGAGCTTAGCCTTATGTACTGTCATATTACTAACAGCGAAGAAATAAGTCAAGGTACAATATTTGGTGAATATCAAGACCCAATATGTATCTCAGGTCTGAGGATACTATGATATTCTCCTTTACTTAAATTTACTTATGATCAATCACAAATGATTCCATGCAGTAATATTTGAGAGCGAGTCAGTCCAATATTTGTATCCCACAAATATCTATGAACTTTGGAAGCAACACTTTGCTCTATATTCATACCTAATGAATATCTACCAATCCTAGTTCATAATAGTCTTACATTCATATTTGTTCCCACAAGTATGATCGACTACGAACATTTAGAATAAGTAACTTATTCACGGATTTAAACATGTTAAAATGGAACATAACTCAAAATACCCTGTAAAAGAGTTATATTAACAGTTGTTCCAATATCCAAATACAAAATAGATCAAATCCAATCACTAGAATATCGAAGTTCTAAGGCACAAGTATGACCCTTTCATGCTTTGCCCGTTCAAGGAGCTTCGTGAGTGGATCCGCAATATTTTGATCAGTGTGAACTTTGCGAATACATATTTTTCCCTTTTTCAACTTCATCCCTTATGTAGTTGAAACTCCGCTCAATGTGCCCAGTCTTTTGATGTGCACGAGGTTCCTTGATTTGAGCAATCGCACCATCGTTATCACAAAGATCTCTAGGGTCCTGAATGGTAGGGACTACCCCTAGATCGGCAATAATTCAAGTGGCAGATCCATATGAATTTTCTCGATCAATGAAGCGGCGATGTATTCTGATTCTGTAGTGGACAATGCTACCCTGATTGTGATCGAGAACCATCTCGATCAGTTTGGAAACTCGTATCCATGTAACCCTTTACAATGAATTCTGAAACTCGCATCCCTGTAACCCTTTACAACGAGTTATTTTTCACCAAATCCATATATTAGAAATATATCCTTAGTCCTTCTAAGGTATTTCAATATACTTATAACAGTCACTCAATGACCGTTTCTCGCTGGTATCTTCTCGTTATGCTTAAAGCGCATAACTTGTCCGGTCTAGTGCATATCATTACATACATAATGAATCCTATAGCAGACGCATATGGGATTCCTTTCATTCTTTCTTGCTCATCCTTTGAGCTTGGACATTGAGACGCACTCAATCTTGTCCTCTCTTGAATAGGTACCAAACCTTTCATAGAGTTCTCTATCTCGAACCTTTTCAGGACATTGTCAATGTATGCACTTAAGTTTAAACCTATCGTGCGCCTTGATCTATCCTTATAGATTCTTTATTCCCAAAATATAGGCGACTTCACCAAGATCCTTAATGGAAAAACAACTTCCAAGCCAGGTTTTTACACCTTCCATGGTTGGAATGTCATTTCTAAATAATAGAATGTTATCGACATATAATACTAAGAAAGTAATAATGCTCCCACTAGCCTTCTTATACACACAAGCTTCATTGACGTTCTTGATGAATCCGTATTCCCTAATCTCTTCATCAAAACGGTGATTCCAACTTCTAGATGCTTGTTTCAATCCATAGATTGATTTCTTTAACTTGCATACTTTGTTAGGATGTTTTGGATTGACAAAACCTTCAGGCTGAACTATATAGACGTCTTCCTCAAGATATCTATTAAGGAAAGTTGTTTTGACATCCATTTGCCAAATCTCATAATCATATTATGCAGGTATGGAAAATAATATCCTTATTGACCTTAGCATCGCCTCAGGCGAAAAGGTCTCATCATAACCAACCCTTCAAGTTTGAATGAAACCTTTTGCTACAAGTCTCCCTTTATAAGTATCCAAGTTTCCATGCATATTTGTTTTCTTCCTGAAAACCCACTTACTTCCAACTACTTTGGAGTTAAGAGATAACACAACTAATTCCATACTTGGTTGTCATACATGGATTGCATCTCTACGTTCATGGCTTCAAGCCATTTGTCATAATCGGATCCTGACATTGCATCATGGTATGTGGTAGGTTCACCCGAATCTACCACGTAGCATCCATCTATGAAAAATCCATATCTTTCAGGTGGACTACTAATTCTACCAGATCTGTGAACGTTTTGTGTGTGTTTATCAACCACTTGATTATTTTCAACAACCTCTTGTTGAGTGCTAGTTTTAACCAAACGTGTATCGGCTTGTGGTTCCTGATCCTCATCAAGTTCCACTGTTCTACTAATTCCTTCCACAAGTAACTTAGCTTCCAAGAACTCAGCCTTTCGAGCAACAAATGCCTTTTGCTCTGTTGGATCGTAGAATCAATATCCTATACCATCTTTAGGATATTCTACAAAGATACACTTAGTGGATCGGACCTTCAATTTATTTGAGGTGTGTAGCTTAACATAAACTTCACAACCCCTTACTTTTAAATATGATAATGATGGAACTCTTCCATGCCATATTTCAAAAGATGTCGTATCCACTTTCTTGGTTGGGGCCATACGGGCCGTGGAGAGCAAAGCGTAACCCCAAATGATAGAGATGATGCGCTCCTAGCCATCATAGATCGAACCATATCCAAATAGAGTTCGATTCCTCCTCTATCGGAACGAAGAACTTGAATTGAGTTGATTTAGTACTTCATCTTTTGAAGGCTTTGAACATTTCAAAACTTCATCTTTGTGTCTTAACAAGTACACATAACCATAACTACTATAGTTGTCGGTAAAAGTAATGAAGTATCTTTCACCAGTTCTAGTCATTGGCTTAAAAGGACCACATACATCCAAATGTATGATTCCTAATAAATCATTTGCCCTTTGGTTGGTACCACTAAAGGGTTTCTTGGTCATTTTACCTTGTAAACTAGATTCATATGTATCAAATGAACCAATTTCATTTGTTTCCAAAAGACAATTCTTTCGAAGTGTTTACATGCGACATCTGTTTATATGACCAAGGCGATAATGCCAAGGATAGGTTTTACTCAAATCCATTTTGAGTTTCTTGGTGATTGATTGGTACATTAAACTATCAAATGATGTATTATGAACCGATTCATAAATACCATTTGAAGGCATAGGTTTAAAGTAAAACATGTCATTCATCGATATAAATGTCAATGTTTGTAAACTTTAAGTCTAAACCATATTGTCTTATAAGGGAAACTTGAATAATGTTCCTCGTCAAACTAGGAGCACACAATATATATTTTTAAAACAATTTCCAAACCATTTGGAAGTTTCAAAACTTAGTCTCCTTTCTTGTAATGCTTATTTCTTTTGAACTCTTGTAACGAATTGCAAACATGATTTCCACATCCGGTATCTAATACCCATGTGTTAGAAGAAATAACATTAAGGTCAATATGTATCATTAAGATTGTACCTGAGGTTTGCCTAGCATCCCTCTTGTTTTTCAACTCTTTGAGATAGGTTGGACAATTCCTATTTAAATGCCCTATCTCACCACACTCAAAGCATGGATCGTTCATGGCAACCTTTGCCTTTTTCTCTTTTGGTTTCGGTGGTTTCGCTTTAGTCTTTCTAATCATTTCCCTTTGAATTACCCGTTTCCATTTTCAACATTTGCTTTGGTGTCGGGGTGATACCCTTTCTAGTTGCCACCCTCATTGATCGTTAGAATGGATAAAACCCTTTTACCCATATTGAGCCTTTCGAGGTGATCAATGTGGCTTTTCTTCTTAAAGACATAAGATGAGTCCGATTGGGTTTCGTCCATTCGACATGCATGAAGCGCTCGAACCGTTTCGAAGCGTTTTACCCTTAGGAACATTTCCTACAATTGGGTAATCATGTCGTATGCTCATGATGTTCAAAACCTTTTGAATTTCGGGAATCATAATTCCTAACATGAGGCAAGAGGCTGCGTAGTATCCTCGATATACTTAATCCAATCGTCATAGGCATCCTTATCTTCCATAAGAGGTTTATCGGGATTTAGAATCGTTTTCAATGATAGGTTACGGACGGTTTGGGTAATATTGTTAGCGGCCATCTACAAAATTTTACAACGTTCAATTTTAGTATTTTCGATATTATTATATTTTAATCATTAATACCCTTTTGTGTCTTATAGACAATTAATAATTAAAATCTAGAATCCAACGTTACATTTAAATATTGGTTAGGTGACCTTTATCCCATTATTTAAATTAACAAGGTAGTCAACGTTTGATGATTGCAACCCTTTGCAACTTCTAGCCATATGGGATCAGTTGAACATCTTTATGTTTAGTTGGCATGTTTAATCCCATCAACACCTTTTGTACCCCATGCTTCGGTGACCCTAAGTTCATGGTTTCCAAATAAAGTCGTCCAACTTACACACACGTGTGAGTTTATACACATAAGTGGTTAGGTGACCTTTATCCCACAAACATGGTAAACCGACCTCGAATATACAAGTTCCCTCAAATGTGGTTAGGTGACCTTTATCCCACAAAAGAGTTCCCAAGTGATTCGAGTGTTGTATAAAAGGATGGTGTTTGACTTGTTTTATAAAAGGGATTTTGAGTTTTCAAAATTCTAGTTTAGAAACTTTATGTACCATACATTTGCATGCATTCAAATCCTTGGTACTTTTGTGAAAACAAATTTTCAAGGTTCCTTTTAATAAAACCCATTTTATTATAAAATCATTAATTTTAATAACCTTTTATTAACCATTTTTAATGATCTTTAAAGAACCAATTTTAAGCTTGTTGTTGATTATTAGTTTGTTAAGCATGCATATCAACATATCATCCAAACAACATAAGTAAACAACCACACAAGCACAACATACATAACAATAGGCGCATAACCATAGCCAACTATTTTGACAACACTTGTTAGCCGAAACAAGTGTGCCAAAAGGTCCTTCCTAAGGGGTGAATATTGACACAAATAATGTGTCGTTGAACTCTCACTTGATCCCGCATCCAAATGCTTCAAGTCTTCCTTTTGTGTTGTGATTTCTTCACTTTCTTTGAGCTTCCAAAATGTCCTTTAATTCAGCTCCAAACTTCTTTGGACTTCAAAAATGTGTTTTGGTTATCGGGCTAAATTCCCGTTAAGAACTATGACGTCCTTTAGGCCCGAAATTAGCCAAAACCAAAACCGCATTTTTGTGTGCATCTTCTTTTACAAAATATATCCTAATACATTTTTTCCTAGTAAAATAAAATGCACCTAATCTATTTATTTTACATACCAAATGAAAATAAATAAATTACATAACTTTACAATTGGAAGAACCAAAAAATAATAATTATTACAACCTTTGAAATAATTAAATACAAATCACAAACACAAATATTCAACATATTCACACAAGGTCATGGCTAGGTTATGAACACCAAAATATATATATCCACATATATAAAATTCAAGAAGCAAAATGGTTTCCTTTTTACAACCTACTTTTCGGTCAGGAATGAAAAAACCGAAAAAGTGGGTTTTTGTCCAAACAAACAAATCATCCAAATGACATAATTTTTCAAGATACTTTTATGCATGTATTAAAATAATCTTGAAAAACAAAAGGATAACCATATATAAAATTTCGGCCATAGGGTTTTAACCAAACCCGAAACCCGAAAATTTCATATCCTATGAAGCATGTACTCATATAAGCGGCTCTGATACCACTGTTGGGTTTTCACATGTTTATCAAAGTATTTTATCCATATAAAATAAAAACGCAGAGGAATATATGTTTTAAAACATGTTACATTCTTGATATAAAACTCATTTTATATGTAAAACCCAATCCTCGGATCCATATACGAACATGCATGCTATCAAAAATCAAAACACAACCATAGAGTGTTTAGAATACTACCTTCCAAGGAGTAAAGGTTATGAAGAAGATGATGCTTCTTGAACGGTTGCCTTCAAGTGTAGAAGACCTCAAGCTTGTATACCCCAAGCCTTCCAACAAACACCTTATGTTTAGCTAGGATTTCTACACTCATAAACTCACTTGAAATTCCCTCTTGATCAACCATACCATGGCTGATTTTTAGAGAGCATTTACTTGAGTTTTGCACTTGAAAAACACTTGAGAAAAACTCTCTTGTATAACCATCTCATGGCCGATTTCTCTAGAGCTCTTTTACTTGATTTTGAAGTTTAAAAGAACTTCTCTAATGGCACATACTTGGCCGATTTCTAGAGAGCCAAAAAGAAGTCTTCTCTAGTTCATCTCTTGAATTTTTATGATAAAATTTCTATATAAAACTTGTGAGAGAATTGCCACCATTCTTGGCCAATGATGGAGCATCTAACACATGCAAATGCATGCATCCCTATTGGACCAAAATGGTTTTGGGAAGATCATCCAATCAAGAGGCTTCTAACTTATGACAATTGCATGTGTCTTGATTGGTGGAAAACCCTTGAGAAGAACAAAAGGGGGGCAGCCCATGTGCCTTTAATTTCTCACCCAATCAAAATTTTCCTAACTTATTTTTATGTCTTGTATTAACTTTTATAACTTTTATAAAACATAACACAACATTTTATAAGTTTTTATGCAATAAATCATAACTTTTATAATGTTATTTAACCCATTAAATAACAAAATAAACATTTTATAAGTTTTTATGCAATAAATCATAACTTTTATAATGTTATTTAACCCATTAAATAACAAAATAAAATATTCTCTCATAATAAATTATCCATATAATTTATTTGTTTGTCAAGTGCAATTATTTAGAAAACCAATTTCTAAATATTATAAGTGTTAATATTTATTTGTTTGATCATAAATAAATATTGTAAGTGTTTGTCTAGCTTGTATTTGGGTATGACTCGACTTGGATCATAACGTACTAGCTACATCAATTTAATATGTGTCTTGGGCATACAGAGTCCAACACATGTAAGGATACTACCTCGTCTACATACAATTTTGCTAACCTTTCCAGGCTAAAGGTTTCCTTCATGGGTAGAAAATGAGCTGATTTGGTTAATCGATCCACAATTACCCAAATCGTGTCATTACCCTTTCTAGTTTTGGGTAACTTAGTAACAAAGTCCATGGTTATTAGTTCCCATTTCCATACAGGCATTTCTAATTGTTGGAGTAACCCTGAAGGTTTCTGGTGTTCTGCCTTAACTTGTGAACAAGTTAGGCACTTAGAGACGTATTTAGCTATGTCCTTTTTCATTCCTATCCACCAGAAGTTATTCCTTAAATCTTGATACATCTTATTATTACAAGGATGCATAGTATACCTAGATTTATGGGCTTCCTCTAAAATTTTATCTCTTAAGTTTCCTTGCTTGGGTACCCAAATTATTTTCTTGTGGAATCTCCAAATTCCATCATTTCCTTGTTCTAATTCTTTTATTCTTCCCTTCAGCATTATCCTGGATTGCTGTTTCTTGAATGTGTTTCAGTTGTTCCATTAAATCTAACGGTAGATTTAATCTAAGAGCACAAACTCGCTTTTGCTTTTCATGATACTTACGACTTAGGGCATCTGCGACTACATTTGCTTTTCCTTCGTGATATTGAATATCACAGTCGTAATCACTTAGAATTTCCATCCATCTTCTTTGCCTCATATTTAATTCCTTTTGCCCAAATATGTATCTTAAACTCTTATGATCTGTATAGACTGTAAACTTACTGCCATACAGATAGTGTCTCCAAATCTTAAGGGCAAAAATTATTGCTTCCAAATTCTAGGTCGTGCGTCGTATAATTTTCTTCATGCTTTTTCAATTGTCTTGAAGCATACACAGTTACCTTTTTGCGTTGCATCATCACACAATCTAATCCTAGCTTAGAAGCATCACAGTAAACTTCAAAATATTATGTCCCTTCTGGTAAGGCAAGAATTGGGTCGTTTGTTAACCTTTGCTTTAAAATTTTAAAAGCCTCTTCTTGTCTAAATCCCCATTCAAACTTCACTGCTTTACAGGTTAGTTTAGTTAATGGTACAGCTATTTTGGAAAAATCCGTAATAAATCTTCTATAGTATCCGGCTAACCCTAGAAAACTTCTAACTTCCATAGCTGATTGCGGGACCTTCCATTTGGTGATCGCTTCTATTTTGGAGGGATCTACATGAATACCTTCGTGATTCACCATGTGTCCTAAAAATTGTACCTCTTGCAGCCAAAATTCGCACTTCGAGAATTTGGTGTAAAGCTTCTCTTCTCTTAACAAAGTTAAGAGTGCATGTAGGTGCTCACAATGCTCGTCCTGACTTTTGGAATAAATGAGTATATCGTCAATAAAGACAATTACAAATTTATCCAAGTACAGTTTACAGATCCTATTCATCATGTCCATGAATGTTTCTTGAGCATTTGTTAATCCAAAGGGCATGACTGTAAACTCGTAATGACCATACCTAGTTCTGAAGGCAGTTTTAGGTATGTCTTCTTCTTGTACTTTCAACTGATGGTATCCGGAGCGTAAATCTATCTTAGAAAAATACCTAGCTCCCTGAAGCTGATCAAAAAGATCATCAATCCTAGGTAATGGGTATCGATTCTTAATTGTAACCTAATTCAATTCCCTATAATCGATACACATTCGCATCGAACCATCTTTCTTCTTTACGAACAACACTGGTGTTCCCCAAGGGGATGAACTAGGTTGTATGAATCCTATACTGAGCAATTCATCTAATTACTTTTTCAATTCTAACATTTCGGTGGGTGCTAATCGATAAGGTGCCTTAGCTATTGGTGTAGTTCCAGGAATTAGATGAATTCTAAATTCTACTTCCCTATCGGGTGGTAATCCAGGTAGTTCTTCTGGGAATACATCTGAGTATTCTGATACTACTAGAATTTCCTTAAGTTCCTTACCTTTAGTGTTAATGATTACCGAAATCATATACACTATTCCTTGTTTTCTTGAATAACTAGCAACTTTCATTACAGAAATGAACTTCATTGGCTTATGTGGCTTATCTCCTGTAATCATTACTATTTCTCCTGTGGGTGCATGAATTTCTATGGAATTCTTATCACAGAGAATTCGAGCATGGTTGGCTACTAACCAATCCATTCCTAACACAACATCGAATCCGGCTAAATTTATAGGTAATAGGTTTGCAGAAAATTTATGGCCTAAGAGTTCTATCTTTTCTTCTTGCAAGACCTTATCTATGTTAACAGAATTTCCATCTGCCGTTTCTATAGTAAAAACTTGTCGAAGTTTGTTTAAGGGTAGTTTAAGAGCTTGGCAAAATGAAGTATTTATGAAACTTTGGTTTGCACCAGAGTCAAATAATACTTTTGCATAAACGTCGTGAACTAGGAACGTACCAGCTATTACATCTGGGATGAGTTCTGCTTCTTGGGTAGTCAACTGGAATGCTCTTGCATTCTTTTTGGTAGTTCCTTCTGCAGGTTTGGTTTTGTTGTCAGCTGGTTTGACCAATTTGGGGCAGTCTGGTCTAAAATGTCCTGCTTCTCCACAGTTGAAGCAGATTGTTGACTTCTTCCTCCTGCAATCTTCTTCTTGATGCCCTGGAATTTTGCAGAAATTGCAATATCCTTTGCATCTTCCAAAATGCTTTCTTTTACAGGTACCGCAGAATGGAGCAGTGGAAGGTTGCCCGGTTCCCTTTTTCTTGAAATTACTATTATTACCCATACGGAATCCTTGGGTAATCTTTTGGGCCACTTCCTTTTTTCCGGTTTTCTTTTCTTGTGCGTACCAGTCCGTCGGTCAAGGTGTTGGCTAATTCTACTGCATCGTCAATTGTGCGGGGTCTTGCAGCTTTGACAATATCACGAATCTCGCTAATTAAACCCCATATATAGCGAGAAATAAGTACCGGTTCTGGCGAAGCCAGGGTAGGTACAATTCTAGCATACTCGAAGAATGTCGAAGTATACCCTCGACAATCAACATCCACCATCCGGTGGTTTAGGAACTTATTTGTCATTTGTTCCTTTTCATATTCGGGACAGAATTTTCTTTCTACTAGTCTCTTAAATTCTTCCCAATTCATAGCATAAGCCACATCGCTTCCCTTGGCTTGTAGTACCGTATTCCACCATTCTAGTGCCCCTTCTTTAAAAAGATGTGACGCGTACATGGCTTTGTCATCCTCGGCACATTTACTTATTTTAATTGTTGCTTTGGTTTTCTCTAACCAACGCACTGCAGCAGTTGCCCCTTCATTGCCTGCAAATTCGATTGGTTTACAGGCAAGAAATTCCTTGTAAGTGCAACCACGCGTTGCAGCTTTAATTTTCTTAAGAAATGGGGCTTGCATCACATCGTTATCATTATTATTAATGTTGCCGCCTCCATCTACACTATTACTGAAATTTTCGCCGTGAGTACGTTTGCTGGGAGTAGTTGGTTTAGGTTCAACTAGATTTCGGGCAGCAGCAAGGATTGCTGGAATAGCATTTGCTATTCCCTGGGCAACGATGTTTTCTACATCTTGCCTATTAAGAAAGTGATCCTCATTGTTTTGCTCAGATTGGTTAACTTCGTTAACTGGCTCATTGACGGCGGGTTCCATCTGATAATTTTCAATATACAAATGTATAAATTATTGGCATAAAATAGAATAATTAATAATCAGTCACAATAAAATAATCACACATGATCATGTCAACACATATAGCCAAAATTGTCGACTTTGCGACTTTCATATTTTATATATTTTAGTATGCATCCGTACACACCAGATATGTTACAAAAGTTTTATTTTTAGTTATTTTACATGATTATATTTTGATTAATATTTATTATTATTTTATTATTATTAAACACATAATCACACAACCACATACGATCCCTGTCAGCTGGTACTTCAGAAACGACGTTCCCTCTCATCGTATTTCCATGATATCCTCTCCCCCACTTCCCGGATTCTATTTCCTGCGTCCACCAGCTCCTCGCCATAGTGGCGGAGTTCAGCCAAGTTTTCAGTGCTCATAGGTGGGTTTGGTGCAGGCTCTGGGTCAAACTGGGGGAAAAAGGTGTTAGGGTTATTCAAGAGATTCTGAAATTGCTAATCACTTGTCCACCATTCCTCCAGCTCTCCAGGCAGAAGTTGGTGGTTGACAATGGGATCTGGGATAGCAGGTGCTAAGTTAACTGGAAGTTGTGATTCGGCGGGGTAATTGAAGAGGTCTTCATTGGCAGGTCCGATGAGGTCACAATTTGCCAGTTTGTGATCAAGCTCCTCCCAGGGTGGCATTTTCTGGGCTTGCCCTGAACTTTCCTCGATCTCTTTTCCTTTCCCTTTATCATTTGGGTCCTCAGTCTTTTTAACCCTCTGTGCGGCTGGCTTCTTCCTCCGTGCGCGTCTCCAGCCTATGATTCTCCTTCTCTTTTTCGACTTGGGTTTCTCCTGAGGTTGGGCTAGGAATTCCATAGGTTTCTCAGTGTCGGCCCACTAACCGGAAAAGCCCTCGGAAACTTCCATGTTAGTAGGATAGATAGTGAGATTATGAAGAGCTTCAGACAACTCATTCATGCTGTTAGCACACATGAAGAAACATACAAACAGTTCTAAGTTAAAATTCCATTTATCAACTTAAATTCACAGAATGGCAATCAGAAAATTAAGTATTTCTAAATACTTAATTGGCTTAAATCAGTGGCTCTGATACCACCGTTTTCTGTCACGGCCACCGTCCCGGTGTGACCCGGTTCAGGAGCCGCGGGACAGAAAACCCGTGGTATTTATTATTTGAGTGGACAGCGGAAGTTTAACAGGATCTTTTAAAACTTGAAAATGCCCAATTATTTTATTTCATAATTTGGTGCAAACCTCGTAATTTACAATTGAGGAATTTCACGAGGAAATTCCCTGTTTTACAAAACATGCTTATTTATTTTACTGAGCCACTACTTCAAGCTTGTTAGTGCTCCGCAGCACTTTTCCTTGATTCACAGTAAATCACCTGAAACATGTTTTAAAAATATTTTATCAGCGGGGAAATACTGGCGAGTCATTCAGGTTAAACAAAACGACACATTTGTTATAAATTACAGCATAAGAGCGATTACAATGGCTACTATCTTATTTTTATCTGGCGCCGTGTTACACCCTGGTAACGATGGTCATACCACTATTGGGTCCTTTCACCCAAGTAGTGATGATTATCACTGTTAGGTTGGTAAACGTAACCGTGAGAGATTAGTAATGTGCACAATACCCCACTTGCCAGTGATTCAAGTTAACCAAGACTTAATCCCTGTAATTATAACTCTTGAAAAATAATTTGAGGATTGTAAAACATTGTTTGATAAAAAGAGAATGACTCACATTGCAAGTTTAGTTGGGCAGAGTTTAGCCTACTGATTTAGCCTTGTAACCTAATTTAAACAGCAATGCATACGAAACTAGGTCAGTAACTTAATACAACATTTACAATAAATCACGAAATCAAATCCCTCACGACGAATGACAAAGTATAGCCCAAATACGGGCAGCACTTAAACATCCATCGGATCGGTTTCAATCGATCGGACATTGTATCGTAGCAGTGATCGAGTTAATACCCTGTACTCGTAGAAGCGTTTCCCTACTTAAAACTTCGAATTTAGGCAGTATACTTCGTTTTTGATCAAAACTTTCGAACACAGAACAAGTCCCATGCACATGCAATTTATAGCTGATTTTTGAGTTTTACGCGGCCCGCGTAAGCCTTAACATGGCTTTTACGCGGCCCGCGAGGACCCCTATCCTACGTGTAGGGCTGGTGTGTCACGATTAGGGTTTCCACGTGTGCGACACGTGGCCCGGAACGCTTATCCGGTCAACTTTAAGTTGACGCGGCCCGTGTAAGCCTAAGCTTACGTTTTACGCGGCCCGCCTGAAACTCAAAATTCTTGTTTTCTTGGTTTTTCATGCACATTAGGGTTTCAGGGATCCGGGTTTTCACTTATGGGTCGTTTTGGGGCATTTTTGCAGGTCCTTACAATTCGAGCATGGTTGGCTACTAACCAATCCATTCCTAGCACGACATCGAATCCCGCTAAATTCATAGTTAGCAGGTTTGCAGAAAATTGGTGGACTGAAAGTTCTATCTTTCCTTCTCGAAGAACCCTATTTATGCTAATAGAATTACCATCTGCTGTTTCTACCGTATAAATCTGCCTAAGTTTGGTTAAGGGTAGCTTAAGAGCTTGGCAGAATGAAGTATTTATAAAATTTTGGTTTGCACCAGAGTCAAATAATACTTTGGCGTAAACGTCGTGTACCAGAAACGTACCAGCTATTACATCGGGAATCAGATCGGCTTCCTGGGTGGTCAGCTGGAAGGCTCTGGCATTCTTCTTATTAGTTCCTTCAGTAGGTTTGGCCTTGATATCAGCTGGCTTGACTAATTTTGGGCATTCTGATCTAAAGTGCCCTGCTTCGCCGCAGTTGTAGCAAATCGTTGATTTCTTCCTCCTGCATTCTTCTTCTGGGTGCCCCGGTCTGTTGCAGAAATTGCAATACCCCTTGCATTTCCCAAAATGCTTTCTTTTACAGGTACTGCACAATGGCGGGGTGGAGGATTGCCCAGTTCCCTTTTTCTTGAAATCACTACTAGTATTACCCCCACGGAATCCTTGGGTGATTTTCTGAGCCAATTCCTTCTTCCTGTTTTCTTCTCGCATACGTACCAGCCCGTCGGTCAAGGTGTTGGCTAATTCCACCGCATCGTCGATTGTGCGAGGTCTCGCAGCTTTGACTATATCACGAATCTCGCTAATTAAACCCCAAATATAGCGAGAAATAAGTACCGGTTCTTGCGAAGCCAGAGTTGGTACAATTCTGGCATATTCGAAGAATTTCGAAGTATACCCTCGACAGTCAACATCCACCATCCGGTGGTTCAGGAACTTATTTGTCATTTGTTCCTTTTCATAGTCGGGACAAAATTTTCTTTCTACCAATCGCTTAAACTCTTTCCAACTCATGGCATAAGACATGTCACTTCCTGTCACACCCTGGCTTTGCGGAAGCGTGGGTTTATTTGGTGTGACTTCTTAATACCATAGCAACAATCATAACCATACTATATGATGAGATAATCATCCATTAATAAAGTTAGAAAAATCCCATTTTCAATATTCACAAAATAAGTTACAAACCTTAACTTGATTTAATTGAGTTTATAAAGACTTAGCAAAAGACTTTAAACAATACTAGGTTTAGAGATATGTAACCCGTCCAGGAAGAGGTTACACCTTCTAAACCCTGGATGACTTCTTTATTCAAACGCAGCTTGAAAATACGTGCATACCGTGCCAGATCCGTTAGTTTCCTGAAATACATGTAGTTTGAAAAGTCAACATAAAGTTGAGCGAGTTCATGTGTAAGTGAGTATGTACAAACATTTGAAAATGTTGTAAGTATGTATAAAAGCCCCTGGTATGTAGCAATTAAGGAAAAAAAGATCACCATTGGGTTGCAAAGCCAATGATATGTGTGAAGTGCTGTAGGAAGACTCAAACCTAGCAGATTTTTGCGTTGGGCTCAAAGTCACCACCTGGTCCATTAGGCGGGCTCAGGGGTTGGGCTCGCTACACCCAGATAGATCTACCGCTTTCGACCCTCGGTCCTACAATGAGGATTAATGGCCTCAAGTTGCGCCTACTCACTCACATGATCTGTACGTCCTAACCCTCCTTAAGCTAACCATACCATGTAAAAAAGTATCCGTAATCATAGTAACATGTATTTCACCCCCGCAGTATAAAAACTGAAAACAGTTAAGAGAAAAGGGGGACATGAACTCACTGAAGTGCGTCTCGAAATAGTCCGTCCCAAAGTAACCTGCTGCGTGACGACCTACACGTACTAACTTCTATTAGACGGACGGCCGTGCCTTGGCTTAAGGTTTATCGTTTTTGGGGAAATAGTTAGGCAACTATTTCGTATTTACACTTTGTAATTATTTATATTCCTTCCCAAGAATTGGGGTTTTAATACATGTGCGTTTTCGTAATTCCAAAAATATATTTTTAAGTCTCACTTGATAAAATATATTTTTATTCATTTGTCTAAAACGTTCTATCCCCAAAATATACATATTTTTCCCAAAAATATTATATTTTATTCTATACAATTTTCCAAAATAATACTTTTATCGAAAAACGCATTTAAGAGTATTTTTCGAAAAATACGTAAGTTACATTTAAAGTTCGGGTGGTAATAATAATACCGGTGTAACTTAAATATTTATTTGTGATAGCGTTGGTATTATTTTGGGGTCGTTAATATTCAGTATGTTCCAGTAATATTATTTTTACTCAAAAAATAATATTTACGTAGTTCGCAAAGTAATCATAAAATCACACAAGTATTTTACTTCGAAATATATATTCTAAATATATATTTAACAAGTTTTGTTTGTGAAAACCCACCTCCGAATAACTTGGTTATATTGTAATAAAATCATGGCGAATTTTTATGTGGAAAAATAAGTTAAAATATATTCATAACACTTGTCACAAAAATATTTTCTAAGTGTTATTTTCTGGAAAAATTTCGCCAGAGTTTCCTTTGTAACTGGAGGTGGCCACGCTTTCAAGCGTATCATTTTCTTTTTAAAAATTTCAATCAACCAATTTCCAATCATCAAAATACCATCTTCAAATATCAAACTTGTCAAAATAAACATAAATCGCAAACACATGAACTTGCAAGTTGTGTAAAATTATGTAGTAACTTTTCAACACATTTAGTAGGTTTTTCCATCTCTAAAAATAAAATCATTTTCTCGAAAACTTCATTTTTAAAGAATATGAAGTTTTACAACTTCTAGTCGGTATTTACGAAAATATTTCTTTGTTAACTCCTTTCGTTACACAAGTGTCCACACACTTGTTTGTTCACAAAAACACTTTTGGTTTATGTAAGATCCGGCTTTTAGACATGGTTTGCATCTTCTACTTGGTTCTTCGAAAATACCACTTGTAGATCTTTAGATCTACTAATTTAAAACTCCATTTTACCAGAAAAACTCTTTTTACACAAGTTCATGTTTTATGTTGTGGAAAGATTCGTCATCTTGTAACTTTACTACTTAACATAAGGCTAGTTCATGTTCCATGAACATGATCTAGCGTGGTTTGATGACGATCCATTCCAACACTAGCAATCAACAACATAAAATAATCATAACAAAACAAGTTTCATAGGTTTTACACTAATATTTACTCATTAACCACTTTGTTCATCATTTTTAGTAGACTTTAAACTTTGATCTTATATGTTCATGATTTTTATCCGACAAATCTCTTATTAACCACTTTAGACAAGATCAATAGGGTGTTTAGAGTCACTTACTACTAGCTCGTGGCTAGGGAAGAAACTAGACGAAAAACGGGTGGTTAATAGCGTTGTGGTGAGGTCCTTGGCAATCCGTAAGCACCGAGCCTCCTTATACGTGATCCTTCACACTTGTATGATAATAGATAGCCTTGATCAAAATTGAAAAGTGATGTTGGGGTGGGTTGGCTCTCGGCCGTAAGTGTCAAAGAGGGAAAGAAAAAAAATGATTTTTGTTTAAGTGTTCTAATGTGAGAAAATTATAATCCAAAGTGTTGATTTATAATTTACAAATTCACCATTACCCATTGGATGTTATGTTACTTAGATATTTGACAAGTGATTAAAATAATTCAACAAATCAAAAGTGTGTCCCCTAAGGGGAATCGAACGATTATAATGGGGTGGGGTAATAGTTACATTTTAACTAGATGGCTAAGGTTTAGTTAAGTTAGTTTAGGAAAATATCTAAGCTGTTAGTGTGTTATGATATATAAAAAAATGGGGGTTAGGGTGTTTGGGGACCCTAACTAGCTCAGAAAAGGAGAAAAAAAATGTCATTGCCAATATTTTTAGGTCCCGGGTTAAGTTCGGTTGTTCGGTTGGATATTAATCCGTTAATGTGCTAAATAAGTATTTAAAGTGTCGTTAATATTATTTTTAGTGACACAATAAATTCCCGACACTTTGGAAAGTGTCTAGTAATATTTTTCTCATGTTCTTGCACTTTACTAGTAAATTTAAAAACTGAATTTTTATTTAAAGTGCAGAATTTTGTACTTAAAGTACGTTTTAGGCACATCCGGTCACTATAACAATCACCTAGTGACGCAGTTCTACAATCCTCAACTCCCTACACTCCCTACAAGTGTAGTAAACTATTCTCGGCTCATACTGGCCTTAGAGACAGTGTCTTTCTGATGCTGGCTATGTCAGCATGTTTACTGGGTTATCCATATAGTGTGTTACTGTGCTTTTGTGCATCAAGTTTGTCACTGGTGTTTTTGTAAAAATAATAGAGTGACAGCAATAAAGTATGATGCATGTATATGTATGTACCAGAAATCAAGAAGTAGTTTAACTACAATTGTAAGCAAGCACAGTAATTATGCAGTAATTAAATATTAATTAATTCGTACGGATACCTGGTTGGGTGAGGGTTGTCACACTTCCTTTGGCTTGCAACACCGTATTCCACCATTCCAATGCCTCTTCCTTGAAGAGGTGGGATGCATATATAACCTTGTCTTCTTCGGCGCATTTAATTATTTTAATTACTGCTTCGGTTTTTTCTAACGAACGCAGTGCAGCAGTTGCCCCTTCATTGCCTGCAAATTCAACCGGTTTACAGGCAAGAAATTCCTTGTAAGTGCAACCAGGCATTGCAGCTTTCATTTTCTTAAGAAATGGGGCTTGAACCACGTCATTATTATTGTTGCCGCCTCCATTTACGCTGTTACTGAAATTGTCTTCGCGAGTACGCTTGTTGTGGTTGGCTTGTGAGGGTTCAACGGGGTTCTTAACAACAGCGACGATTGCGGGGATAGCATTGGCTATTCCCTGGGCAACGATATTTTCTATGTCATGCCTATTAAGGAAGTGATCTTCATTGTTTTGTTCAGATTGATTAACTTCATTGACTGGTTGGTTTTTCGCATTTTCCTTCTGAATAATTAACAACATATGAAATTTATTACCACAAAATAGATAACAACCAAACAATCACGCAATCACACATAATCACGTCAACACGTATAGCCAAAATTGTCGACTTTGCGACTTTCATATTTCTATATATTAGTATGCATCAATACACACCATTTATTTTACAAAAGTTTTATTTTAATTATTATTATACAATATTATATTATTACTATTATTATTATATTGTTTTTGTATATGATTATTATTATACAAACACCACCATCACAGTCAGCTGGCCTTTCAGAAACGACGCTCCCGCTCGTCGTATTTCCATGAGATCTTTTCCCCCACATCCCGAATTCTATTTCCTGCATCCACCAGTTCCTCACCATAGTGACGGAGTTCAGCTAAGTTTTCTTTGCTCATAGGTGGGTATGGTGCAGACTCAGGGTCAAACTGGGGAAAATAGACATTAGGGTTATTCATGAAGTTCTGAAATAGCCAATCATTCGTCCACAATTCCTCCAATTCTCCAGGTAGAAGTCGGTGGTTGACAATAGGATCTGGGATAGCAGGCTCCAAGTTAATTGGAAGTTGTGATTGGGCAGGGAAATTGAAGAGGTTTTCATCGGCAGGTCCGATGAGGTCACAATTCGCCAGTTTGCGATCAAGCTCCTCCCATGGTGGCATTTCCTGGGCCTGCCCGGAACTTTCCCCGATCTCCTTTCCTTTCCCTTTGTCTTTCTGATCCTCAGTCTTTTTAACCTTCTGGGCAGCTGGCTTCTTCCTACGCCCGCGTTTCCAGTCCAAGATTCTCCTCCTCTTTTTCGGCGTTGGTTTCTCCTGGGCCTGGGCCTGGAATGTTAGTGGTTCCTCAGTATCCGCCTAGTAGCCAGATGGGTTTCCTGTGGTATCCATATCGGTGGTATGGATAGTAAAGTTTCGGAGTGCCTCCGACAGTTCATTCATGTTGTTAGCACATATGAAGAAACACACACAAATTTAAGTTAAAATTTTATTTATTAAATTAAATTCTCACAGAATCACAAAATGGCAATCTGAAAAAATTAAGTATTTCTAAACACTTAATTAGCTTAAATCGGTGGCTCTGATACCACATTTTTCTGTCACGGCCCCCGACCCGGTTTTACCCGTTTTAGGAGCCGCGGGACAGAAACCCGTGGTATTGGTGTTTATTTTAGCAGTGGAAATTTTTAACAGGATCTTTTAAAATAAAAATGCCCAATTATTTATTTCACATTTTGGGACAAACTCCACAATTTACAATAAAGGAATTTCTCGAGGGAATTCCCTGCTTTACAAAAACATGTTTATTTATTTTATTTACTGAGCCACATTCTTCAAGCTGTAGTGCTACGCGACACTTTTCCCTGGCTCACAGTAAATCACCTGAAACATTTTTAAAAATATTTTATCAGCGGAGAAATACTGGCGAGTCATTCATTTTGCACAAAACGACACATTGTTATAAACTACAGGAATAAGAGCGATTACAATTGCCACTATCTTATAATTATCTGGTCCAGTGTCACCCCCTGGTGACGATGGTCATACTACCATTGGGTCCTTTCACCCAATAGTGATGATTATCACTGTTTAGGTTCGTCCACCTAAAAGTGAGAAAACAATAGTAATGTGCACAATACCCCACTTACTGCCAGTAATTTAAGATAGCAAAGACTTACCCCCTGTAAAACATAACTGGAAAACATTTAGGTATTGAAAAACACTTTTGATGAAAAGAGAATGACTCACATTGTAGGTTTAGTTGGACAGAACTTTGCCTACTGATTTAGCCTCGTAACCTAGTTAAACAACAATGCACACGAAACTAGGTCAGTAACTTAATACAACATTTACGATAAACTCACGAAATCAAAACCCTCACGACGAATGACAAAGTATAGCCCGAATTCGGGCAGCACTTAAACATCCATCGGATCGGTTTCAATTGATCGGACATTGTATCGTAGCAGTCATCGAGTTATTACCCTGTAATCGTAGCAGCGTATCGACCCTAAAATGCTCGTTTCTAAGCAGAATGTTTGCTGTTTTGAAAAGTTTTTCGAACACAGATGAAAGCCCCATGCACGTCCCATTTATAGCCAAATTTTGAGTTTCTCGCGGCCCGCGTTAAACCTTAAGAGAGTCTTACGCGGCCCGCGAGGGCCACCCTAGCTACGGCTAGGGCTGCCATGTCACGCCGTAGGTCTGCCACGTGTCAGACACGTGGCTTAAAGCTTATCCGGTGACTCAACGAGCTGTTGCGCCCCGCGTAAGCTCAGCTTAACACTTACGTGGCCCGTGAGCGATCAATAAAATTTGAATTTCTTGGTTTTTCATGAGAATTAGGGTTTTAGGGGTCCGTGTTTCTACTTACGGGTCGTTTTGGGACATTTTTGCAGGTCCTTACAAAACCCTAGGCGGCCATCAATGTCGAAACCCTAGGCGATCGTCACCGTCGAAACAGAGATGGCTACCGTAACCGTCAAAACAGTGATGACTATCGTCATCGTCGAAACAGAGATGTCTGCCATCACCTATGGTCGGATCGACAGTCTTAGGGTTTTGTTTCGATAGATGAAAGTCTTAGAGAGGGGGCAGGTGGACTGGGTGGGGGTGGTGATGACGGTGGAGATAGTGGGTGGGGGCGGTGATGGCGGTGGAGATAGTGGGTGGGGGCGGTGATGCTGGTGGAGGTGGTGGGTGGTGGTGGAGGAGAAGGTGGAAAGAGAGGTGGTCTGAGGAAGTGATGAACGTTTTACAAAAACTTTAGTTGTGGAGTATGGTGGTGATGGCGAGATGGTGGTGATGGCCGGTGGTTGAGTGGTGGCGGTTGGATGGTGGTGGTGGCATGTCTGTATATATTAATATATAATTAAATGTTTTATATTTTTATACTCTCTTTAATATAAATAAAAATAAAAAACAGATTTAAGAAATTAATAAAAATGAAAAATATAAAATTACCGAAATGCTTTTATTTAAAGTGAAATGTTTAACCAGGTTAGAGTTAGTGAGTAAAGTGAAAATAAAATGAAAACTTGAGGAAAATAAAAAGGAGTAAAATATGGCTATATTTTTAAAGGAACTAGTTAAATTTCCGCCTGCGCGTTGCGGCGGGGATCCAATGACTGCAAAACGCGTGTCAGTAACGGCAATCAGATACCGAATATCAAAATATAAATAAAAATGTCGTGAACAGGATAGTCAATCCGTCCTAAAAAAAGCGATTTAAAATAACCTAATATATAATAATAGGACCCGCACGTCCTACACGTTGGAAATTCGGTTGTTTTCAGTTCAGTTATTACGGTGCTAACACGTTAAAATATGGATGAGCTCGGTACCTGTAATGGCATCGAAAGTACCGATCTGGAAAATCATCGAAATTAGGTACCGGCACCGAAAATGCTCGGTACAATACGGTATGGTATTTGAAGGTAAAAATCAATAAATATAGGTTTGGTGCTAGACCGGTGTCGAACCGAAAGTAACGATTCTGAAAACGTCAAAAGGTTGGTACCAAATTGCTACCGAAAATGATTTGGTATAGTAAATTTGGTACCGATACGATACCGGTTTGATTACAGGATTTGATACGATTTGCTCATCAATAATCTAAATATCCAAGTTAATTTTACATGCTACAATTCATTCATTACGTAAAAAGACAAAAAAATAAAGCGAAATATGTTGTTGTGTATATAAAAACTCATTCAAACGAAATACAGTTTACTTACTGTATATATGAAAAGTAATCTAAATTGTGCAATTACTTGCATTGCTACGTTGCTACAGGATTTGATGAGCTCGGTACCAACCGGTACCGAAAATAACGTTACCGAATTCCTCAAAAATGGATATCGGTACCGAATATACCTGGTACAGTACGGCTTGATACGGTCGGTACTGGTACGGCACCGGTATTTGAGGGTAAAACCCGATGAATACCGGTGCCGAACGGATACCGAAAATACACTCAGTTTGGTAAATTTGATACCGGTACCCGATACCATTCATTTATTTATATTTTTATTACTTTTCATTCAATACTCTTTTTAATATTTATTTAATATTACTGTTCATATAATTAATTAATAATTAATAATAATAATAATTTTAATAATTAATTAATTAATTTTAAATATAGGGAAATAGGGAAATGTTATCGAAACACACAGGAAGTTTACTCTTGGCATTATTTTATACTCTTACGTCATCCTGTGGTCCTGCTTGAAGTGCGTGTGTGTGTGTTTTTTATCTATTTGGCATTATTTTATACTATTACGTAGGTCATCCTGCTTGAAGATTCGTAGCACCCACCCTCTATAAAAATCAAGCAGAAGCGGAAACTTGTGTATGTCTAAACATTTCAGGATCAGTTTCAGTTCCAAAAATTGAAATTGAAATTCAATTTGATTTTCTTTTTCATCTCCTCATGTAAGTTAACATCATCTTGCTTTCATCTTCATCATCGATTACCTTTATTAAAGTCTGTCACGTTGAAATACTCTTCTTCAATTATCTGTTTTGTAAACCTGCAGTTGTACGGAAAAAACAAACAAACAAACAAACGATGTTTGTGAGACACGGACACATCTGGTTTTTGAAGAAAGACGATAAGAACTCCTGGAAGTTGTTTTTTTTGTTTTACATATACGTTAACCTTCTTCGCTCTGGTTCCTGAGTTTGTTTCTCTCAAATTCCACTTTCCCCACTCCACTTGTTAGTTAGTTGTTGTAATTTTAATTTTAATTTAATTTAAAGAACAGAAAAGGGTACTAAATGGATGATTATACCACCATTTTTGGATCCATAGAAGAAAACAATTTAGAATTTGTTGTTGTTGATGACCTTTCATCACCTGATGGTGGGTGGTTAGAGAGTCCTGATCTCTCATCTTCACCCCTTTTGGACTTTTCGTCGTCTTACCTTGATACCGCCATAGGATGTTTCGATCCAAACATCTCTCCAGATGATTGTCATGATGATCGGTTGATTCAAGCGATCGAGTATTTGAACAAAAGATGCATAATGGACAAGGATCTTCTTCTTCAGTTGTGGCTCCCGGTTACTAGACAAGGCAAACGTGTCCTCACCGCAGAGGATCAACCTTTTATTATTACCTCAGATTGTACAGATCTGTCGAATTACCGGGAGATTTCTAAGACCTGTAGATTTGCTGCTGAATTTGATTCCACAGAGATGATCGGTTTGCCAGCCGTTGTTTACTTGAACAAGTTTCCTACATGCGCAACAGATCTTCGACTCGTTGCACAAGGGAGCGATCCACGCGCGATTTATGCTCAAAAACTCAATCTTTATGGGTGCCTTAACCTTCCTGTATACGATCTAGACGGTGAAACTTGCCTTGGTGTCATTGAAGTTGTGACGACTTCCCAGAAAGTAAACTTTCATGATCAACTCCAAAACATCTGTGAAGCTCTCGAGGTCTCTTTCTAACATAACTGTATTACGCATCATATTATGTTTCTTGGTGTGAAGTTTCATTTCAAGAAAATGTTTGATGACTTTGATTCTTAGTTAAATCTGTTGTGACTCTTCTTTCGCTTGCAGGCTGTCGATCTTAGGACTTCGGAGTTCTTGATTCATCCAAAGCTAAAGGTATAGAAAATACATTAACAAACTCATTGATCAGTCACTTGCGATTATAAACTAACTCGTTTTACTTGTATCAGGATTTTAGTGAGCCATACGAGGTGGCGCTTGCAGAGATTCGAGATGTTTTGAGATGCATATGTAACACGCTCAAACTACCGTTGGCTCAAACATGGGGCGGATGCAAAAGCGGATCCGGACACCCTGATACTACCATATCGATTATTGAATCTGCTTGTTATGTGTTTGATCCCCGAGTTTTGGGCTTTTTCGAAGCATGCTCGGCGTTGCAGCTTGTACCAGGAGAAGGTATTGCTGGTAAAGCGTTGGGCACAAACCAACCTTGCTTTACTGACATTAATGATTTTTGTAGGGCTGATTATCCTGCAGCTCTTGAAGCTAGGATGTTTGGACTCGAAAGTGCTGTAGCAATACGCCTTCATAGCACCTACACAGGACCGTTAGATTTCATCTTGGAGTTCTTTTTACCTCGTGACTGCAAAAGCCATGTAGAACAAGAACAGATGAGAAGCTCGATAGCTTCTATGATAAAAAATCTTTCTTGGAGCTTGCACGAGATACAAGATGAAGAATTAGCGGAACAAGCTTCATTTCCAGTCAAAGAAACAAATACCCGCGATGAATCTTGGATTTCCGATATGATGGAAGCCCAACGCAGGGGAGAAAACGTCGTTTTGACCATGGGGTGTCATAAGGAAGAACCGCAAGACGAGTTTCATGCCATAAACCAAATCTATCATGGACTCGCATTTTCCGATCCTGAAAAGCAAACTTATCTTGGATGGGGATCCAAGTCAAAAGGTCAAACATTGGGCACCAAACGGTCAACCGAAAAGGGTCGGGCCAGAACAGAGAGAAACATTAGTTTGCAAGTTCTCCAGCAACATTTTCGGGGAAGTCTTAAAGATGCTGCCAAGAGTATCGGCGGTTAGACACTAGACACTACACCTTTTATAGTTTAATCTACTTGCTGACATAAATACGTCAATATTTCCTGAAAATAACCATGGTTCTGTAATATTTTCCTCAGTGTGCCCGACAACCTTGAAACGGATATGCAGGCAGCATGGGATCATGAGATGGCCGTCTAGAAAGATCAAGAAAGTAAGCCATTCGCTAAAGAAACTGCAACTCGTTATTGATTCAGTGCAAGGTGCTGATGGCATGATTCAACTCGGTTCATTCTACACAAATTTCCCCGAATTAAGCTCCCCTAGTCCCAAACCAAAAGTCAAAGACCCGGTCAACCTCCTAAAAAGTCAAACAACGCCAACCAATTCTTCATCAACTTGCAGCCGCGGCTCCAGTTGTCCAACAGGAACAGAAAAGTTGGTTCATGAAGAAACCAAGCTACAAGTAGCATCTGATAACGATAAACCGAAGAGCATGTCACAAGATAAAGGTGTGTTTAGAGTGAAAGCTAGTTATGGACATGAGAAAATTCGATTTAAAATGACGAAAGAGTGGGGATTTGGAGAGTTGCAGCAAGAGATAGCAAGGCGTTTCAGTATATACGACATGGGAAATGTGATACTCGAATACATGGATGATGATTCTGAATGGGTATTGTTGGCATGTGATGCTGATCTTGAGGAATGCATGGATCTACATACATCTAGCCAGAATCAGACGATTAAACTCTTGATTCATCAGCCGTCGTCCCACCCCTCATTCCTACCAATGATCCATTCAAACGATGACGTTCGCATGTGGTAGTTTTTTGTTATAATGTAGGCGTCCCACATGGGCGGTATTATGTTCCGTTGGGGCTTTTCCCATTTGATATGTTTAGAAATTGTGTTGAGAGTTCAGAAGTTGTTCTGTGTAGTTAAAAGTGTGAATGAATCATATTGTATGATGCTCCAACTCTTTTAAAAAAAAATGAGATTGTAATCATTTGATATTGTACCTCTCGATCGACTTCTTGTGTTTCTTCTTCTTTTCGAGTCCTTCTCGGCCTTGGGTGCGGGTGCTTTCTGTGCCACTGGCTTCTTTCCGAGGGGATTGGAAAGATGGTTGATGCTGCAATAAGCATGTGGAGTTTTGTATACATGGGCTGTTGAGGATTTGATGTTAATGACGCGGATTATCATCTCTGACCGTTCATTCTCTTAAACAACCTAAACGGTGGGTTTAAAAAGTAGACAAAAGGTCAAATACAAATACACTTATAGTATAAACGTACGATTGGCATAGAAAAGTAGAAAATGTTGTCATTTCGTAATTATTCTATTGGTAGAGTAATTATGATGCACTTGTAAAGTAATTTTGAAATTTATGTTGTTTGATGCACTTGTAGAGTAATTTTGAATTGTATGTTGTTTGACGAACTTGTAGAGTAATTTTGAATTGTATGTTGCTTGACGAACTTGTAGAGTAATTTTGAATGATATCTTATAGTGGTGTAATAATGATGAACTGTAGAGTAATTATGATGCACTTGTAGAGTAATTTTGAATTGTATGTTGTTTGATGAAGTTGTAGAGTAATTGTGTTTGCTATGTTATTTAGTAGAGTAATTTTGATACACTTATAGATTAATTTTGAAATTGATGTTGTTTGATACACCTGTACCTGTAGAGTAATTTTGAATGATATTTTGTAGTAGTGTATTAATGATGAACTGTAGAGTAATTATGATGCACTTGTAAAGTGATTTTGAATTGTATGTAGTATGATGCACTTGTAAATTTTCGAAGGGTGTGACCAAACCTAAAAAAATCCTAAATCGTGAGATCAAACTGGAATCAAATTGTTGGCATCGGTTCGGTTTTAAATTTCAACGGTTGAATATCGGTTTACAATAATAAAAAAATTTTACTGGTAGTTTGGCTTACGATTCAACCTAAAAACCATCAAAACCAGCCCGTGAACACCCCTACTTAATATGCACACCAAACACGTTAAGGGTTATACCTTAAGCGTTGTGATATAACCAAAAGAAACGAGCACATTGGCCTTTGAAAAACAGTCACAGGAGCGCAGATTATCCAGATACATTACATTACAACTGCTGAAATTTCTTCATTTTTTCGGTTACTGGTATCGAAAAGGAGAAACTTTTGGGTAAGTCAGAAAAAAGACATCAATCCAACTATTAGGCATGCAATCAACTGATCTAAGGTGTAAGCATTTGATGTTTTGATCGACATGCATTTTATGTTATAAGCGATATCCGCTCACATCAAGAACACAAAAAAAAAAAAAAAAAATCACAAGCATGCTTGAATAAAGTATTTATTGTTTGCCTTCAGAGTTCCATAATAGATTTACAGGCAAGTTCCTTTTATCAGCTTGACTATAAATGTTAGCTCCACCATGTTTTAACTAGATATAAATTACGTATGCTTTAAAATAACCAAAAAAGAACTCATCATGCTACCCTCTATTAGTCATTAGAGGATACGAATTATATTGAAATCATAAACCAAATTTTCGCTTCGACTACTCACCTACAACGAGATTAAGAATAGGTATCGTCTTTAACCCCACCCGATCGACCAGAACCTCAACGCTGACTGCCAAACCCACCTGAACGATCTGAACCAAATCCACCAAAACCACTTGAACGGCCTGAGCCAAACCCACTTGAGCGGTCGGAACCAAAATCACCAAATCCACTCCTACGGCTTGAGCGACTCGAATCTTCACCAAAGCCACTAGAACGCCCAGAGCTAGGGCCTCTAAACTCACCATAACTAGGTCTACCAAAACCACCACGAGATGATGAACCAAAACTACCATTTCGACCACCAAATCTTGAATCGCCTTGTCTACCTCCAAAACCAAACCCGCCACCCAGTTCAACTCTGGATGCGGCATCCACAGCAATTTGAGGAAGCTTTAATAAATTAGAAAAAGAAATTAGTCAGCACCCAAATAACCCAACACTTTTAGATGCATAGAAAAACGACATCATCCAGGTCTAGGCCTGTAAACAAACCTAACGCGAACGGTTCGTAAACTATTATGCGAGAGGTTCGTTTATGTTCGCTTATTTCATAAACGAATGAACATGAAAACATGCCCCGTTCCTTCATTTGTGTTTGTGAAAATTCGTTTAGATTTGTTCCTTCAACTTATTCAGCCATGTAATGGTATTTAGACTTTATGTTTGCATATTCATTTTACTTTTGGCTGGTATTTGTTTACGTCCATTCATGTAAGTTGGTTAACCGCTCATTTAGAATATCAACTAATGAACAAAAACAAATACGAACAAGAAAACCCTTTTGTTTAATTGTTTGTGTTTGTCCATTTGTTAGGTAAAAATTAAAACAAACGAACACGAACATTCACCACTCTGTTCGTTCGGCTCGTTACAGGGATAAAAATAATTATATAATGTAATCACCGTTACCTCAGTAAATTTGCATCCTACTTCGCGCTCGTATCCTTTGACATCCCTCCATTGCTGAGAAGAATGCATTACTATTGCCCTTCCTTTCTTGCCAGCACGACCCGTACGCCCGGTTCGATGAACAAATATTTCAGAGTTGTTAGGTAGCTCATAATGTATTACCTGACCACCAATAAAATCAAGCTTCTAATAAGAAAATGAAAATTCAAATCAAGGCTGCACAACTAAAACAGACAAAGACAAATTTACCAGATCAACACTAGGAACATCAAGACCACGAGCCGCAACATCAGTGGCTACTAAAACATCAACCCGACCGTCTCTAAACCCTGCAAGAGTTCTCTCCCTTAGATTTTGTGAAATATCTCCATGCAAAGCTTCACATCTGAAACTCTTCTGCAGCGCGTTCGCCAATCGATCAGCATCGCGTTTTGTTTGGGTAAAAATTATAGATTTCCCACCATTTGCATGCTCCTGAAGTAAAACAAATAACTTATCCATATTCAGTATCTACAAGATTAAAAACATAAAATTTTACCATATATCCATACCGTTATTAGCGGCCCAATAACTGATGGTCTATCACGCATTTCTGATGTAATAGAATAGAGTGTGATTCCATCAGCCAACTTTTGGTCTGAATCACCAACCTACAATCAAAACTCTGAATTAACTGATTGTAAATAATGAAATTATATCTTATTATATAAAACTTTTGTACAAAACCGACTTACAAGATCAATAGTTAGAGGCGTCTTTAAGTACTTCTGAGTAAGTTTCACAATCCAACTTGGCATAGTTGCTGAAAACATCATGGTTTGACGCTGTTTTGGCAAATATTCTAAAATCGTTTCAACAGCTTCAGCAAAACCGACATTCAGCATCTGATCTGCTTCATCAAGAACCGCAAATTGAACTTCTGATAGATTCAAAGCACCTCTTTTAAGCAGATCGATAACACGTCCTGGGGTGCCAACAATCACATCAACACCGCGATCAAGAGTACTCATCTGGCGTTGAATGGGTGAGCCACCATACACGCACAGAGTAGCCAAATTAGGTGCTGACTCGCAGAACTCCTTTTCAACTTGTTTAGCAAGCTCTCTAGTAGGAGCCATAACAATGGCTAATGGGTTCCTCCCTCTTCTGTTAAATTTTTACCAGATACGTAAGATTTTCAAAGATTGTTAATATAATAATAATAGTAAAGTGAGTATTTATTTACCCATGCTTTTCGTTGTATTGAACTATTTTATTCAAGATAGGGATGCCAAAAGCTAGAGTCTTCCCTGTTCCGGTTCTAGCACGGCCGATCATGTCCCGCCCCTGCATCGCTGGCTCTAGTACGGCTCTCTGACCAACAACAAGAAGCTTGTAAATCATTCATTCTCCAAAATACATACATTTCACCCTATGCAGTTAATGCAGTAAAATATCGGATATCGGTCTAAGGCCTGATATTTGAAATATAGGTTATCTCGATGAGATATTGGTGGGATATCGGTAATTTTAATATAATGCAAAATTTATATATATATATAGCAATTTAACACCAATAATTCAGTGATATATCGGTTATATCAGTCAAATATCGGTGATATATTGGTCAATATCGCGAATGATATCGGTACCAATATTTTGACCGATATTCGATATTTGACACTGATATTTTACTAAGGACCTATATGACCGATATATCACCGATATTAACTGCGTAGATTTCACCATCACCATAACATATTAAAATTTGACAAATTACATACATTTAACCATCACCATAACATGTTTGAAATATCTACCAAAAACCTATATAAAGTACAATCAGAAACATAACTATTATATCATTCAATGATGAATTACCTGAATGGGAAAGAGTTTGGTAATACCCTTCTTGGCTAAAGCGGCAACAATCTCTTTTGAAATCCCAAGTTTAGCAACTTCAAGACCATCGGAAGAAGAAACCCTATCCTCCTCTTCCTCCTCGTATTGAGGAACAGCAGCAGCATAACCGGCGGCCTGTGTTGACACAACGGACGGTCCGACACTCACCCACCGAGACCCATGAAAATTCCTTAAAAACCCAACATTTGTTTGAGACTGGTTAGATAATAAACGCTGGTGGATTGCAGCAGGTGAGGGTTGTGTAGATGAGGGGATTAGAAGATGGTTGAGTGAGTTGCAAAGAGTGGTGAGTGTGAGTCTCTTGGAAGAAGCTCTGAAGAGGATGAGACTGTTCATTTCTGAAAGGTTTGTGTGGGTGTGGTGGGAGACGAAGAAGAAGAGGAGGTGTAAAACCCTAATTTGGGAAAGGAAGGAAGTAGGGTTTATGGAATGTAATAAAATACCTAATTTCTCCTCTTTCTTGTTCTTTACGGAATGTAATAAAATAAAATATATATTGAAACTCCCATCCGAGCCTCATTCATTAGGTATTTGATTCAAAGAGTTGAGATATCTAGATACACTACTAAGGGTGAGCGGAGTGGGGACGGTAAACCCACTCGATACCGACCACTCATACACCGTCAACGTTTTACCGACCAAAGGTTTACCGATTTGGGGGGCACTTTTGGTGAAGCTTTACCGAGTGGGGGAGAGAGATGGGTGTGTGGTGGGGTCCATTACTTCTCAACCAATCACACATTTTTCATTTTTTAAATGGTTTACCTAAACCCCATTAGGTAAAAACCGTCAATGTTTTTGAGCATTAGGTAAACAATTTAGGTGAATTGACGTGGCACTGTCTGATTGGGTGAATAGAGAGTTTACATATTCCAAATAGGTAACCACTCCCTTCACCCTAACTCTAAGAATCGTAAGAATGGATCCGAGTCATTGATAGTTTAAAATAAGGGTTGGTGTTGATTACAAATAAAACTCTTAGGGTAAAGGAGGTGCATCCCTCATACACCACTCTTGCACAAAAAAACATAAGAGGTGGTTTCACCAAAACCATTTTTTTAAATGCATGATTGGTTGAAAGTGAGTGGGACCCAACACTACCCCCTCTCCCTCCTCTTCCTCACATGCGGCAACAAGTCCCCGCAAAAAACCTTCACCGCGCGGCATCTCCTTGTTGGCGATGCACCCCTCATGCGGCAAACCCCTTCCTCGCACTCATCCCCACGTCCGCCCCTTTCACCCTTATAATTAATAATTAGTAGTAACAAGTTATTGGTAATTTTGTAAAATTGCTAATTTATATTAAATAATAATATCTATTATTTATAGGTATTTTAGTCATTTAGCCATTTCCCATTAAATACTAATTCCATCAAGGTTTTTTAAATTAAAATAACTTTTATATACTTCATTGTTTTTTTAACATACCATAAAATCAAGCATTTTTTTATCTTTAATATAAGTACCATATTGCTATACCTTTTTTTATTTATAAAAGTGACTTATAAAAAAGTTACAAAAAAGTGTTTTATAATTGTGCTAGTTATGTAGTTGGAATGTGCTAGTATGAAAAATATATTGTGTTGATTTTAAATCTATACGTATGTTCTATTTTGTTGTGTAATTCTTATAAGAATCAATATCAAAACAACTCACCCACATTAATGCCTTTTGAGCGATAAAGTTCAATTCTATATAAACCCCATTGTGCGATCAGCCTCGAAGAACAACATATTGATTATTGAATACGAACAAGCTAAACAAGTCGTTGTGCTTTTAGCCACAAAGCAAACGTCAAACGATAATTAACAATCAGTTAAAGTTGATTTTGTGTTGTTAAGTGTTAATTACCATAGATGTGGAATGGATGAGTTGGTTGTTCATGTGCTAACATAGTACACAGGTGTGTGTGCTGGTTATATGTTAATTACAATAAAATACAAACAAACACGAAAATAGATATAATCAGCACATCTTTGTTAAATCTGAAAACCAAAAGTAGATATAATCAGCACATCTGATGTGTTGATAATGAAGAACGATTGAGGGTGTTATGCTAATGTCGTTTATGTTGATAATGGGAACGATTGAGAATGTTATGCTAATTATATAATGTAGTGTTGATTGTATTTTTTTATGGTGGTTCATGCAATGGAGAGTTGTATGTTAAAATTTTCAAACTTTAATTTGTATTAAACTTAAATGGATTTAGGGATATTTTAATAATTATTTTTAATTAGTTATAAATAAATAGGGCCAAAAGGTCTAAATTACCCCTAAACTAATTTTTTTATTGAGGGACACTTATCAATTATGTGTTGGTTCTTACAGTTCTTACAAACATAATTTTCTATTGAGGGATCATCCATCCGTCCGGATGGGCATTTAACCATCCGTCCGGATGGACTTCTAACCCATATTCTTCATTCGTGAACCTTGTCTTGTTCCATTTCTGCTACGATGTACGATTGACGGAGGCGATAGACATTAATGCACTCACAGACTCCCCCTTGGATATTGTCGCATTCAATCTCGTAGCTTTCTATCTTTTTTTTCCTCTCTAAGTCTTCATGAAGCTTTGACAATGTCAGCAACACAGACTCCCTCTTCAAGCTTTTCTTGATTATGCGTTATGAATCAGCTCCCCCTTTCGGTTGACTTTTTTTCTTTAGGCTCCCCCTTTCGTTAAGCTTCTGTGCTTAAGGATCGACACCTTATTCTTCGGATTACAAGCTCCCCCTTGCGATGAGCTCGTCTTCAGACTCCCCCTTAACCTCAACTATCAGGATCGTAATCTGGCACTATCATCTGCAAATCTCGAACATTTTATAAGAAATTTGACAATATAAGAATGAAAACCTAGCTCTAAACATAAGCTGGAGCATTTCAAATATCTGACAGTGAAAGTTCTTTAGGTTTTTCCAGGAATGATAACCTGGTTCTTAAAATCTTTTTGGATCGAGAATCTGGCTCTATTGCACAAATATAACAATATGTATTTTTCCAGGATTACCTGACTCTACTCCCCCTATCAAACGACTTTATAAGTTTGACAGTTTTAAGCATCTAAAACTTTTATCAAGTAATCATCCAAGTTCAAATTAATGACCTTGGAGATTTCACAAACTGTTTTTGTTTTTTCAATTTAAAACTTCAAGTTTCAAATTAATGAACTTGTTTTATTTTCAGAAACACGATCAGCATACTTAGATTTTGAAACTCAGCTCTCAGACATCGGTTGTCGAAAATAAAGTAGAATCAAAATTTTTTGTATTTTTCTGAAACATAAAGCAGTAAACAAATATTTACAGATAATATTTTTGTTTGGGTTGTGTCAGAGAATCATATCAGTTTATGACAAATCACTAGCACCTTTGAGCTATAAACACTTTAAGTTCTAAACAATTCACCTAGATTGTCAGTATACTGATCCACTTAAAATTTCACACAAGTTCAACTGATTCAAGATACGAGATTTAGTGTTTTAGGAACTTAACTTATTCGCGTGTCCCACGTTAGAATATACTCCCGTATCAAGATTTCCTAGATTCAGTCTTACAGGTGAATATACTATATTGATATATGTACTATGGGTTAGTGCAAGACCTTGAGAGCTCAGGTATGAACTATCGTTCAGTCAAAGAGATGAAGGCTCGACTTTAGGTGTGTCCTACTTAGGGATCTTCTTTACAACTACACTTGATTCATATCTTTTGACATTTTTCAATTTTTATGCAGAGGGTAAGCTTTAAGCGCGTAAAGTATTATACGAAGTCTAGGCAATTGCTTCCTCAATATCAGAAGACCAGGTATAATACCCCATATATCAAACAGTATAAAGATCTAGTATCTCAGAATCCGGCAATCTCTCAAACAAGATTTCGGGGGTTACCCATATATCCGAGAGATGTTCCCTACGAGATAAGTAAGTTATTGATATTTAGGTTTATATCTCGAAATCGATCTACTAAATGTGTAAAAACCTACTGGCATATCATCAGTGAGACCATTTATCACATTCGACTTTCCATTTCTTTAGCGTACTATGATTGTCTACTGATGTACTATCATTTCCTCTTTTTATACAAAAACTCTTTTTCATTATCTACTGTTTTTGGCTTTTTCAAATTTTCAAATGTTTTTGTATTTTCTGAAATTTTTCTTTCTCCCTCTAAAATGCAAAATATTTAAAGAAAATTTGATAACCGGTGTAGACAGCTTTATCTCGCCATCCATTTTCTGCTTCACATGCTCTGTTTTGCAGAAAATACCCCCATGATTTACAATACACTGATTTTAACAATGTTAAAACCATTTTAAATTGTGAAATAATCATGTTTGTTCCGCCGTGAGGGTTTCGGCATATTCAATCAATATATATATATGTTTGTTTTTAAATTTTTAGGGTTTTTGAAATATAGTTTATTTATGTGCAGAAATGGACAAACTCCCTGTTTAGTTGCAGGGTTCAGCCTCCTCTCATGCCAGACTGCTCCCTCCTTCAATTTGATAATCAATCATCAGCTGGAACACCTGCACGTACAACCAATTCAATTACTTGAACAGATCAACCCAAGCCTGCTTTGACTCAGGTAACTGAACATAAATATTTCCAGTTAAAACTGGATAATTCCGTTCATTCTTTTCAAAAATATCCTCTTTAATTTCTTCATCAACTGAAACCTTTTGTTGTTTAGCCACCCAACTTTGACCTTTTGAAACATTTCTTTTATAAAATCTTGATTCATTTTGATTATTTTGATTTTGAACAACAACTTTTGGGTTCCAAAACTGGTTTGGTTTTGTTGTTCTAAACTTTTGATTATTTTGATCAACCGTTGTTTTCTAACTTTGTGTTGTTCTAAATCTGGGTGTCACTTATTTCCAAGTTTGTTATGATTTAGTCTTTGACATTTTAGGTTTCCAAGTTTGTTTAGTTTCAAACTTGGTTGAATTCTGATTCACAACATCATACTTTCTTTTCTCAACACCAACAGGCTTCGAATTTGGACACTTGCGAGCAAGATGTCCAGTTTGATCACATTTAAAACATGTTCTCTTTGAAACATCTTTATCATATTGTCTTTGTTTCTTCTGAGAATAGAACTCTTCATTAGACTGCCGTCTAAATTTGAGTTATTTCTCTTCTTCAGCTCGTTTCGTGAACAAAGTTCATCTTTTTATGAAGATTTGTCTTTTCAAATTGTTTTTTTGATTTTGTTTCTTTTTATAACCCAACCCAACCTTCATGTTCTTTTTCTTGTAACTAGGTTTGTTATAAAAAGGTTTCTTGCTCTTTCCAGCAAATTTTGAAATTTCAGTTTTCTCAATTTCTACCAATTTGAAAACTTTGTCTATCTTTTCCGAAATCACATTTTGAATCGGGAATTCAATATCTGAGAATAATTTGTCCGATCTAATCATAGTATAGGCCAATCCTTTTGAATCATCATTCGTTTTTTTCTCAGATTTTGAATTTTTCAGATAACTTTCATGAAACTTCCTTCATTTTCATCTTGTGACTCAGACTTATCTGTTTTGATAGAATCGTCTTACAAAACACTTTCAACGACCTTACCTACCACCTCTGAATCACTAGTATCATCAGATTTGGAATAGGTTACGTCTGTATTATCTGGCAATTGATCAACCATGTTGAAAGCTTTTTCCACCTTCTCGTCATCATAGAATGTGATTTTTTCCTCAAACGATGGTGGAACCTGATGTTACTCTGAGCCAGTTCCTTTCTTGTTTTTCTCAGAATCCTTATCATCCGGTTTTAGATTAAAAATACGTACAAGAACATATGATGAAGTGTGATAACTATGCAACTTGTTGTTATCTTGTTCTAAATCAGCTATTTTACGCTTTAGCTTAGCAACATCTTCAATGTAAGAATTTACAACTTGTTGTTTTATTTCATACTGTCGCTTAAGCATATCAGATGTTTCAGAACAATGTTTTAATCATGATTGAACAAGTTTCATTTGACTTTTCACGTCTTCATATGACTCTTTTGTAATATGATATGCCAATTTTATTGAATCATCTTCCTTTTTCATTTCTTGAACTGCATTTTCTTTTTGTAAACACTCTTCAGTCATAGCTGAACACTTTTCTTTCAAAATCTCATTTTATTTTTCTAAAATTTACATTTTTGTGTCATCTTTTCATCATTATCTTTCAAAATCTGTTTGTTTTCTAACATTTCTTTGCATTTATCTTTGAAAACTTTTTTAAGTTTAGTAAATTCTATATCTCTTGTTCTGAATTGTGCATCTTTTTCAGTACAAGCTCTGCACGTTTCCATGCATTTCTTGCACTGTTCAGCAGTTTTATTTAAGACTTCAGAAGATTCATTTGAAGTATTTACCTCAGTTGTTGGCACCTTGACTTTCTCTACCGTCTGATTCTGGTCAACTTCTTTCTCCTGTTGTTCCTCTGCAACAACTTCACCAGCATCACTTTCTTCAACCGATCTTTTCAACTTCACATCAGCTCTTTCTTTCTTCTTCGGATCATCTTCATTCTACTGTTTTTCAGTAACAACTTCTTCTATTGGTTTCAGTTCTTCTTTACCAACTACTTCTTCTTTTACTACTCCCACTTTCTCTTCTTCTACAACCTTTTTCAGTTCATCCACCAGATTTTCAACATTCTTCTTCATCCTCTCATCATCTCTCTGTCTTAGACTTGTTGTCATGAGTGACATCCCTAATGATCTTATCCAGCTTTTTAACATAATTTTTATCCTTCGTGACATTTGAATAGTATTCGCCAGATAGAGGGATTACTGCAAGAACATCATTATACACCACTTTGCTTGGATGAACTAGTGGTTCTCCTTTGCTATTGATATAACATCTCGCTTCTCGTCCCATCTTCGATAATTCCTAGCCTCTTCATATTCCCTCCCCATTTCTTCAATTCTGTAGCCAACAATACATCTTTCTCTGTATGTTTTCTCTTTTAGAATCTCTTCTTTTGTTCTCTCTTTTATCTCAGCCATGATACCTTCTTTGTTTTTCTCCTTCGTGTATCACCTTGATTTTTTACCTTGAATCAAACAAAGCAAACCGTTTAGCACAATTCAAACACTTGAAATATGTGATTGATTGGTCAACGTGAATTTTCAAGAATTCAAATGAACTTTGCACACACAACGCCTTGATGAATACTTGATGAAAAAATTCTTGAATATCCGAATGACCGATAATTTTCACGAATGAACCAAAGAAACTCGGATGAACTCTGTTGTTCGGATGGCCAAGTTGATGAGCTCCGGATGGATAACGAACCTTGAAATTTTTTTGAATAGACTTACAATACAACTAACACAGCGGATGAACATTGTAAATCTCAATGAATGGTCTGAATGAACATTTCAAATTCAAATGAGTTAAACAAATCCAAATGGATGTATAATACCAATCTACGGATGGGCATTGTTTGGTTTAATGTTCGGATGGAGTAATGTCCGAATGAACTTTTCTAAAATCCAAAGTCCGGATGGGCTTGGTCCTAACTTGCTTCGGATGGACTCTTATATAACACTCCGGATGAATAATATTGACTGATTAATCGGATGGACTCAAATCAACTGTTCGGATGTAACTTTGTCTAAGTTTCAGCAGATGGACACCACCTAATCACGTGATGTTGGTGTGCGTTAAGCGTGATATAAATTTTTATGTATATTTTAAGCCCTTTTTAACACTTTAGTCAAGTTTTAAAATTATAAAACACGATATTTTACTAACACTAAACACACATATGGGCAAGTGCACCCATCGTGAGCATAGTATAGCGTTGGTAAGATACCGAGGTTGTGACAACTGGCACCAAACCGGTAATTTCCGTACACTTTAATTATTATTTAATGACTGCAATTATGTGCTTAAATGTCAACATTGTTTGACTACATACTATACAAGTGAATTCATGCACGTTTTATACTACAAGAATTACTTTATGCATTAATGAACAGCGTTGCGTCAGAAACACTAGTAAACTCACCGGTAAGACACATTGTGTCAACAATTCTGCAGAAAGCAGTTAGACAATAGAATTGGAGCCTAGGTGTAGGTCCAACGACAAGAATACATTAAAACCCAAGAGAACATACAAGGGTTAACATATAGACATTCCGGAAGCTAAAATAAGCATTGAAAAACATCCGAAACGCACTTTATGTAACACCCCGAAAACAGGTTTGGTAATCAAACCCCGTTAATACTAAAAGACGGATAAAGTACCGTTAGTGGTAAGAGTAACCCGATAAATATTAGGATTTAAACAAATAATCCCAATATTAAATACAACGTGAATAAATGCTTTTAAGGAAATAAAGTTTATAAGAAGTCTGAATTAACGGGACTTAAAATAAACTGAGTCATAATTTCCCCGAACCCACTAAGTTAACTAGGAATATTTAACCTAGTTAATAGGTGGGAATAGTGTAGAAATAGTTAGATTGTGGCCTACTTAATAACTAACTAAACTTGAGGGACCAAAAGGGGATATACTAAAAGATTGGGTTTATTAATAAAACAAAACACAACACACACACCAAGTAAATAGATGTTTGAAATCATGATGTCTACTAGTTGATATGTAGAACTTGATTATATTAGGTGATCGGATGAATGTATAAGGTTATGATGAGGCGGGTTTACATATAAATGGAAACCTTTAGTTCTTGCTTAACGAACGAATAATTAGCTTTGATAATCGAAAGTTAAATTAACTCAATATTAATAATCACTTGAATTTGTTAAAGTGATAGAGAATACGTAAGGTGGGATAATCGTGTTAGACGATGATTGATCTAACCATCTTATGAATTATAAATGATAGTTTGACGCTTGGCAAGCTAGGTGAAAGCTTGGGGAAGGAAGCGGGTCAAACGAATCAAGAATGAAGGAAAAGCATAATTCGGATGCAAGGTACGTATAGCTTACACTAGTCATATATTTTAGAATGTTCTTTTGTCGTATTGATTACGAGTAAGACAAATGCATAATTGAGTTATGGTGTTCCGGCGTGTAGTCGTATGGAACAAGATAACTAAATAGGATAAGAAACCGTATTGATGGTTAAAAATGAGTTAAATCGGTAATTCGATCATGTTATGATGAATGAAACATGTACTTTAAAAGGTTACCATATAAGGTAAATCATGATAACCAATAAGGGTAAAATTGTAATTTGGTCACTTGTGACAATAATTGTTGTTTTGAAAGATACTTATTTTCGTAAACCTTAATAGGTTAAAAAACGTTAAGTGGAGATTATAATTGAAATCACCGCGTGGTGTAAACCGGAGCGAGTTGTATAGACGAGATGGCAATAAGCTTCATCCCGCCAATATAATCGGTCATTTAGACCAAACGGGTCAAAGGGGTGAAATTATTACTCTTTGACAATATCGACTAATGGTTTGCCAAGTTGTATGATTACAGAAATAATTATCAAGTGGATATTTACATCGCTATTACTTAGCGGCCATTGAGACAAGGTATTGAATTGGGTCAACATAATGATCCTAGCCAGGTACGCGTAATAGAATAACTCTCATTTAAACGTAAGGTTTAATGAGAGTTAAACGGAGTCTAAAATAGATATTTGGTTACTTTAATAGGTAAACCGAATGTTACAAACGATGGTCATTACATTTGAAGGGCCTAATAACTTTTCAAACAAAGTCATAATTAAAAAGAGGGCTTATGGGTCAAATATGTTTACAAAAGTCCCTCATCGCTAATGAAGGGCCAATATGGACCAAAACGCCCTTATAAGTTAAACTGGGCAAACAACCCTTACAGGTTGTTTGGAAACAAGTTTCTTGATTAGATAAAGGCTTAGGACAAGTATAGAAGTTGAAAGATGTAATATGTAATATGTTAGTCAAATAGCTCTGTTTGAGCCCTTGCCGTAAAATAATGAGTTGAGGGGTAAAACTCGGTTTATATAGGTTATCATAGTAAACCCACCATAAATTCAGTAGTGGTGGTAGATTATATGATAAGAAATGTGGTAGTGTAATGCTAGAAGCAATCGAAAACAATTTTAAGCTTGGTAGTGCTTAAATACCCTTAACGGGTCAAAATAAGTACTTGAGAGTAAACGGGTTTTAATTACGTAAGAAACTAGTTACTGGAACCTAATATGTTAGGAGATTCTGAAATTATGAATTTCATAAGTTTAGGGGGGGCATACAAACCTGTTTTTGTTAGATTTGTACATGAACGGGTCAAAACAGCAAAGCATGAAGAACATGCAGCAGCTACCGTAAGTTACGGTAGCTACCGTAACTTACGGTAGCCACTAAAGTGGTTACGGTGGTTTTATACTGCATTACGGCAGCCCATGAATGCCCAGAGGCTACCGTAACTTACGGTGGCTACCGTAAGTTACGGTAGCGCCCAGTTATTTTTGTTGAGTTTTGTTTCGCGAATCCATTTGAAAAGGTTTTAAACCGTGTATGACTAAAATCATTTCATGTTTATGGAATGTAGGTTGCCTAGTAGTACCGGATGACGACTGAGCCCGACGAAGAACCGAACACACGAGATCAAAGCTTCCGCGAATAGTTTCATCGTCACGTTTCAAACGGCAAACTAAAATACAAAATGTTGGAATGTGTTATTTATTAAAATGTTTTAACAAACTCGCATTTTTAAGTGTATGTTTTAATCTTAATCTACTATTATAAGTCAAATTTTGTGGATAATTGATTAAAATGGACTTAGGGTGTTACAAGTTGGTAATCAGAGCTGAAGGTTGTTGACAAATGTGTTCGGTTCGAGGCTAGATCGCAAATCCAGTAAGTACATGTATATCAATGGTTTAGTAAGATTAAAGTGTTGAGAACAACACATATTGTTATCGTGCAATACACGTTACACCAATAAAATCGATATAGAATAGATATAGTCAACGAAATTACACGCGTTGATGCGTATAGTAGAAAAGCCTCGTATTATAATACGGGCACCCATTAATGTCGAAATTACTAACTATTGTAAACGTTTTAGATTGAAGGACACTCGCATATAAAGATAGCGAGAGTTTAACAAATCATGGATTTGACAGAGGAACGGTCCAAAGTACGACAAATAGAGCACGCTCACCAAGGACCTAAATCGCGCAACGATTGCGAAGAAGTTAATGGCAAGGAGAGCCTATTAGAGCAAGCATTATCAGGTGCACGTTTTAAATTATTGCATAAATAGTAATATGCAACAAATACGTAGAGATTGAAAGTTGCATATGTAGATTGAAAACTTGGAAAAAACCTGAATAGAAAACCTATCCGGGATATTGTTTCCAAGAAAAACAAATAGAGGCATTACTTACATGGGGTGTAATGTGAAAATTATAAAAAGGTCATGTATACCAGGTGTTGATCGCTTACTCTGGCCAAGTAAGTAGTGAACACGTGGTACCATGAACTTCTTATGATGGACACCTTTATGTCCGATGTAGTAAGGGTGGGGTGAATGGGACTAACTTAAATGGTACCCAAATGAATCAAATAAGTAAGATGTTTGATAGTAAACGTGAACGTAAGTCGGATGACGGAAGCGTATTACGTAAGAATAACGAGCCCGAGAGAAGGGACAAGGATCAAGTAAAAAGAAAATACAGACCGACCAATAGGAATGCTAAGGCATAGGGATAAAAGTTTGACTGTCACAAGTGATGAAATTCACATGGACAAGTCAAACGAATTGAATAAAGAATAAAGGACTTGATTGAATAAAAGCGATGGATCTACCTAAGACGACCAAATAAATTAAAATAACGTCTAAAACCAGATAAGAATGGTTACTTGAAAATGATTATGGTAAAGATACCCGATGAATGGGTAGGATTTGGAAAGAATGCGTAAATCAAGAGACGGGAGCGCGAAATAGAAAGTCAAAAGACTTGGAATATGAGTCATGACTAAAAGACAATGAGAATTTGCAAACAGAAATGTTAATAACTACGCTCAACTATTTTAAAGTTGAACGGGTCGAATAAAGAATGGAGTTTGATGTTCACAAGTGATGAAATTTCACACGAACAAGTAAAACGAGATAAATAAGGTATAAAAACTTGGTAGTGCAAGTAAGCGCAAACTAAATAATGGAAGCGCGAAACATTAATGAACCTACGTGATGGGTCATAAAGGAATATATATAGGAAAAACGCAAACTAGCGAAACAAAAATGTTAAAAACACTAAGATAAAGAACCCGGGTAATGGGTCGTAAAGAAGTATAGGTAAGAACCGGGTAACGGTAAGTGTAGGACAAACCGACGTGTAAATGACGTTAGAAGTCATAAAGTCAGAAAGATAATTCGAAAGAGAACAAATGTAGCCTTAGACTACGGTCAAGGTCAAATGAAATCCAAAAAGCAAAAGTAAATAGTTATAGACATAAAAGGGGTGCCTTGACACCATATATATATATATATATATATATACAGTTGAATAAAGACTTGAATAAAAGATGATCTACGGGATTATCATAACCTACGGGGTTAAACATAGTGTTAAGGTCTACGGGACCAAGAAGACCCTTGGGTCATAAATAGAAAGAAACAAACTGTTGGGTCTCACCTTAAAAAGGTGGAAATCTAAAGAAATAGTCTACGAGACTAAGCGAAAGAACCTACGGGTTATTTGGGTTAAGCGTCGGAACTAGTTGAAATTCTCCACATTAAAAGATATTGGAAAGGAACAAATCCTCGGAAGCAACATTCCTAGATATGAGAGAAAGACATAAGACAAAGAGAAAACGTAAATTAAAAAAAATTTAGTTTTTAGTCAAAAGCAACGTTTTAATAAACATAAGTGGTATGAAGCGATTTAGAAAACCGTAAACACACATAAGGCCGGAGATGGCGGTATGGATATATGCCCGAGCAATGGGGTATAAGGTAACCAGTGACTAACAAGTCTAACCGCCAAAATAAATAATTAATAAAGATATGAAATACAAGATGAAAGTTACCGCCCATGAGGCCTTATACGTGAAAGGCACATACGTTTGGAAGCCAAACGGCATTACCATATTATCCTGGTAAGATTATTAGATGCGAGAAATGCTCAAGTAATTATCGAAACTAAGTCCAAGGAGTCAAACCTGAGGAACTGCGTAAGAAAGGTTTCGAGGACGAAACCTCTTTAAGGGGGGTAGACTTGTAACACCCCGAAAACGGGTTGGTAATCAAACCCCGTTAATACTAAAAGACGGATAAAGTACCGTTAGTGGTAAGAGTAACCCGATAAATATTAGGATTTAAACAAATAATCCTAATATTAAATACAACGTGAATAAATGCTTTTAAGGAAATAAAGTTTATAAGAAGTCTGAATTAATGGGACTTAAAATAAACTAAGTCATAATTTCCCCGAACCCACTAAGTTAACTAGGAATATTTAACCTAGTTAATAGGTGGGAATAGTGTTAGAAATAGTTAGATTGTGGCCTACTTAATAACTAACTAAACTTGAGGGACCAAAAGGGGATATACTAAAAGATTGGGTTTATTAATAAAACAAAACACAACACACACACCAAGTGTGTGTGTGTGTGTCGACTACGGCTGGAGAAAACAAGGGGAAACCCTTGTTCATCAAAGATCACCAAATTAAAGGAGTATTTGGGTCTCAAATTCGTGCATGAACGCGTAGAAACGATCACCAAGTCATGGGGATCACAAGGTATGTCACAAAACCTAGATTGGTTGAAGTTGAAATTCGAGACAAGTAGGTTACTTGCAAATAAATTGATGGATTATGATCCAAATATGAAATTAGGTGTTTATGTATGCTTAATTTCGTTAGTTATGAAGAAATTATGAAGTACTTGATGTAAGGTTACATGTAAGTGATTTACAAGTAGATTATTAAGTGGGTTTTGATAATATGATATAATTATGTTTAAATCCATCACGAATGGTAGTATTAGGAAGATACTTGAACAATTTATGAGTTTGAGTATATGTTCATACATGACTTGAATTGGGTTTTGTATATTATAATGGAATTGGTGATTTTGATTCAAGTAAATAGATGTTTGAAATCATGATATCTACTAGTTGATATGTAGAACTTGATTATATTAGGTGATCGGATGAATGTCTAATGTTATGATGAGGCGGGTTTACATATAGATGGAAACCTTTAGTTCTTGCTTAACGAACGAATAATTAGCTTTGATAATCGAAAGTTAAATTAACTCGATATTAATAATCACTTGAATTTGTTAAAGTGATAGAGAATACGTAAGGTGGGATAATCGTGTTAGACGATGATTGATCTAACCATCTTATGAATTATAAATGATAGTTTGACGCTTGGCAAGCTAGGTGAAAGCTTGGGGAAGGAAGCGGGTCAAACGAATCAAGAATGAAGGAAAAGCATAATTCGGATGCAAGGTAAGTATAGCTTACACTAGTCATATATTTTAGAATGTTCTTTTGTCGTATTGATTACGAGTAAGACAAATGCATAATTGAGTTATGGTGTTCCGGCGTGTAGTAGTACGGAACAAGATAACTAAATAGGATAAGAAACCGTATTTATGGTTAAAAATGAGTTAAATCGGTAATTCGATCATGTTATGATGAATGAAACATGTACTTTAAAAGGTTACCATATAAGGTAAATCATGATAACCAATAAGGGTAAAATTGTAATTTGGTCACTTGTGACAATAATTGTTGTTTTGAAAGATACTTATTTTCGTAAACCTTAATAGGTTAAAAAGCGTTAAGTGGAGATTATAATTGAAATGACCGCGTGGTGTAAACCAGAGCGAGTCGTATAGACTAGATGGCAATAAGCTTCATCCTGCCAATATAATCGGCCATTTAGACCAAACGGGTCAAAGGGGTGAAATTATTACCCTTTGACAATATCGACTAATGGTTTGCCAAGTTGTATGATTACAGAAATAATTATCAAGTGGATATTTACATCGCTATTACTTTGTGGCTATTGAGACAAGGTATTGAATTGGGTCAACATAATGATCCTAGCCAGGTACGCGTAATAGAATAACTCTCATTTAAACGTAAGGTTTAATGAGAGTTAAACGGAGTCTAAAATAGATATTTGGTTACTTTAATAGGTAAACCGAATGTTACAAACGATGGTCATTACATTTGAAGGGCCTAATAACTTTTCAAACAAAGTCATAATTAAAAAGAGGGCTTATGGGTCAAATATGGACCAAAACGCCCTTATAAGTTAAACTGGGCAAACAACCCTTAAAGGTTGTTTGGAAACAAGTTTCTTGATTAGATAAAGGCTTAGGACAAGTATAGAAGTTGAAAGATGTAATATGTTAGTCAAATAGCTCTGTTTGAGCCCTTGCCGTAAAATAATGAGTTGAGGGGTAAAACTCGGTTTATATAGGTTATCATAGTAAACCCACCATAAATTCAGTAGTGGTGGTAGATTATATGATAAGAAATGTGGTAGTGTAATGCTAGAAGCAATCGAAAACAATTTTAAGCTTGGTAGTGCTTAAATACCCTTAACGGGTCAAAATAAGTACTTGAGAGTAAACGGGTTTTAATTACATAAGAAACTAGTTACTGGAACCTAATATGATAGGAGATTCTGAAATTATGAATTTCATAAGTTTAGGGGGGGCATACAAACCTGTTTTTGTTAGATTTATACATGAACGGGTCAAAACAGCAAAGCATGAAGAACATGCAGCAGCTACCGTAAGTTATGGTAGCTACCGTAACTTACGGTAGCCACTAAAGTGGTTACGGTGGTTTTATACTGCATTACGGCAGCCCATGAATGCCCAAAGGCTACCGTAAGTTACGATAGCGCCCAGTTATTTTTGTTGAGTTTTGTTTCGCGAATCCATTTGAACAAGTTTTAAACCGTGTATAACTAAAATCATTTCATGTTTATGGAATGTAGGTTGCCTAGTAGTACCGGATGACGACTGAGCCCGACGAAGAACCGAACACACGAGATCAAAGCTTCCGCGAATAGTTTCGTCGTCACGTTTCAAACGACAAACTAAAATACAAAATGTTGGAATGTGTTATTTAGTAAAATGTTTTAACAAACTCGCATTTTTAAGTGTACGTTTTAATCTTAATCTACTATTATAAGTCAAATTTTGTGGATAATTGATTAAAATGGACTTAGGGTGTTACACTTTAAGTGCATAATTTTATTAAATTCAGCTATAAATCAGCTTTTAACACGTAAATATTATGCAAAATTCATGATTTATCATTCAGAATACTTCCCTAAGTGTCGGGAATTGAAAGTGTTACAAAAGGATACTTAAAAGACACTAAACAGTGCAATTTAGCACTTTAACGAACCGGTATCTAACCGAACGACCGAACACTACCCGGAAAACCAAAATATTGCTAGAAGCATTGTTTATTTATTTCTGAGCTAGTATTGGTTCCCGAACACTTAAACATATTACATAATGCATGAAATCCTTAAACACTAGACTTTTACATTAACCTCCCACTAATCACCTACCTTACCATCAAGTTACATTCTAACCCCCTCCCCCCTCATTGTTTACGGCCCCAAAGGGGACCCCACTCACAAGATTGCCAAATCTCCTTAGATATCTTGGGATCTTGCTTGGATTATGGGAAGATTTGTGTGTACTTAGGGGAACATATGGACTAATGGATAAAACACTAACATGGTTATTAGAACAACCATTTCCTTCATCACTTCAACACTACCACAACTCCTCCCTTGCTCCCCCACTTTCGGCCGACCCTATCCCCACACACCACCACCATTTTCTTTGCATGTTCATCCATTCACAAGGGTACTCAAGGTGTAAGAAGCCGTATTAGAAGGTTTGGTGAGCTCGGAACTTGAAGGACCTCATTCGTTAGCTATTATCCACTCAATCTTCTTCATTGTTCTTCCCTAGCTTTAAGCTAGTTGTAAGATTCTTGAACACCCTTGTTACTTCATATTTTTAGTGGATAAAATATATATTATGTTGAAATAACTAGAACATTAAAAGACATGCGCATAAAAGCCGCACCGTTCGAAGCTCTGTATGGCCGCAAGTGCCGATCGCCCTTATGTTGGGCAGACGCTGGAGATAAACGTATGGTTGGTCCTGAACTTGTACAAGAGACAACCGACAAGATTATGCAGATCCGAGAGCGCATTAAGGTGGCTCGAGATTGACAAAAGAGCTACGCTGATCTAAGACGAAAACCATTACAGTTCGAGGTGGGAGACAAAGTTTTGTTGAAGGTCTCACCTTGGAAGGGCGTAGTAAGATTTGGAAAGCGAGGAAAGCTAAATCCACGATACATCGGACCATTCAAGATCTTAGAAAGAATTGGTACCGTGGCATACAAGTTGGAATTACCAGAAGAACTTAATGGAGTACATGATACGTTCCATGTATCCAACCTCAAGAAGAGTCCAACACAAGAAAACGTGATCATCCCTGCGGATGAAGTGCATATTGATGACACCCTCCGATTTACAGAACGACCCGTTGAGGTTATCGACTGGAAAGTCAACAAGACCAGGAGAAGCAGTGTGAAACTTGTCAAAGTACGTTGGAACTCTAAGCACGGACCCGAGTACACGTGGGAACGTGAAGACCCGTTCAAAGAAAAGTATCCCCACCTGTTCAAGAAGACTCCTGCAAGAGTCAGCTCAGCCTGAATTTCGGGACGAAATTCTTTTAACGGGGGGAGACTGTGACAACTGGCACCAAACTGGTAATTTCCGTACATTTTAATTGTTATTTAATGACTGCAATTATGTGCTTAAATGTCAACATTGTTTGACTACATACTATACAAGTGAATTCATGCACGTTTTATACTACAAGAATTACTTTATGCATTAATGAACAGCGTTGCGTCAGAAACACTAGTAAACTCACCGGTAAGACACATTGTGTCAACAATTCTGCAGAAAGTAGTTAGACAATAGAATTGGAGCCTAGGTGTAGGTCCAACGACAAGAATACATTAAAACCCAAGAGAACATACAAGGGTTAACATATAGACATTCCGGAAGCTAAAATAAGCAATGAAAAACATCCGAAACGCACTTCAAGTGCAGAATTTTATTAAATTCAGCTATAAATCAGCTTTTAACACGTAAATATTATGCAAAATTCATGATTTATCATTCAGAATACTTCCCAAAGTGTCGGGAATTGAAAGTGTTACAAAAGGATACTTAAAAGACACTAAACAGTGCAATTTAGCACTTTAACGAACCGGTATCTAACCGAACGACCGGACACTACCAGGAACACCAAAATATTGCTAGAAGCATTGTTTATTTATTTCTGAGCTAGTATTGGTTCCCGAACACTTAAACATATTACATAATGCATGAAACACTTAAACACTAGACTTTTACATTAACCTCCCACTAATCACCTACCTTACCATCAAGTTACATTCTAACCCCCTCCCCCTCATTGTTTATGACCCCAAAGGGGACCCCACTCACAAGATTGCCAAATCTCCTTAGATATCTTGGGATCTTGCTTGGTTTATGGGAAGATTTGTGTGTACTTAGGGGAACATATGGACTAATGGATAAAACACTAACATGGTTATAAGAACAACCATTTCCTTCATCACTTCAACACTACCACAACTCCTCCCTTGCTCCCCCACTTTCGGCCGACCCTATCCCCACACACCACCACCATTTTCTTTGCATGTTCATCCATTCACAAGGGTACTCAAGGTGTAAGAAGCCGTATTAGAAGGTTTGGTGAGCTCGGAACTTGAAGGACCTCATTCGTTAGCTATTATCCACTCAATCTTCTTCGTTGTTCTTCCCTAGCTTTAAGCTAGTTGTAAGATTCTTGAACACCCTTGTTACTTCATATTTTTAGTGGATAAAATATATATTATGTTGAAATAACTAGAACACTAAAACACATGCGCATGAATCTTGAAACACAAAGTGAAATATGATGATATCTTGATGAATAGTGTTATTTAGTGTATGAATGATAATTGTTTGTTGATTTCTTGAGATGATGATGTTAATCATCACATGAAGCTTGCTAGATGATGCTTAAACACTTAATCTAGCAAGTGGGAGGATGATTATATAACAACCTAGAATAATCATCTTCTTGTAAAGACATGAACTTGAAGAATAAAAATGATTTCTTGTAAGATGATAAACAAAGTAAACTAGTGAACTTGTAGATCCAAGATTTATGAATGACTTTCCAAGAAAACCAAGTTTAAAATATTATTTTTAAAGGATCTTGGTTTTTACTTAAACCTACACTATTTTTATTAGGAAAACAAGTATATAAACACTTATGAAACAAGAAAAATACAAAAGAAATATTTTTAGAAAAATCAATTTACAAGTTGTAAATGTCTAAATCTTTCAAGAGAGTGATTTACAAACAAATAACCATGTTTTTAAGGGTAACTAAACCTACTAAATAACATGGTAAGTTACTACAAGTTTTTACAAGAACTTCAATTTCATAATGTAGTGTGATTTACATGATCTAGGTTTATGGTAAGACTTGAATGAGTTGTTGATGCTTGTTGATGATTTAAAAGAAAATAAACACATGTTTTGAAAACATGGGAAACCTCCATTTTTAGGGGAAACTATGTCAAAATTTCTATAAATTTTGACACTTAGAAAAATATAAGTTTTTGAGAAACTTATTCCCTAAAAATGTACCTAAAAACATTTACCAAGGTTTCCCTAATTTTTGTGTTAAGAAATAACGATTTCTTCAGGATTAAAATTGATATTAAGTATGTATATTTTTGAGAAAAATATATATATATTTATTTATCACCGAATTTTGTGCTAAGTGTATGTAGTATGTATTACATGAAATAGTGTATTAGGACTCGAAAATACACTAAATACTCATAAGGAGTGAAAATACAAAATACACATACAACATGCTTAGACAAATACAAGAAAATATATTTATGAAAATATATTACTTGATAGAATAAATAACTTGGACAAGTTATGAACATGAAATGAAGATTTAGACAAATACATAATTCGGGTGAAAAATACAAGACACTTATATTTATTTTTGAGAAAATAATATAAGTAAGATACATAGTTAAAAATATAAATTATTTTTAACACAAGAAAACATATACAAAAGATAGTGACTTGTACTTGTGCGATACAAGTCTAGTGACTAACGTTAATAAAACACGTTTAGGTCACGACGCTAGATAAGCAAATCCGGTGAAGTTTACGACGCAAGGAACGCAAAGTTGTGAGTTCATGCTCCCCCTTTTCTTTTAACTGTTTTCAGTTTTATAACTTCGGGGGTGAAATACATGTTACAAATGTTACAATGTTTATAAATGGTATGATACAAAAACAAGAAGCACTCTTAATGATAACTAGTACCAAGTATGATGCGTTTTAAGGAATGATACGAGAAATGATACGAGAAATCGTGTCATGAATAGGGTACCATAAGCACCATTAATCGTGTACATACTAAGACCGCATAACAAAAGGTTAGATCTAATGGGTTTTTGGGCAGCCACACTCTTGGTGAAAACTAGTACCGAGTAGTGCTTTTGTGTCTCCGTCGTGAATCGACAACTAGAAAAATGCCTATGGTTTGGTTGCTTCCTATGTCGTGTCACATGTTAATGGCCTTGCAACCCATTAACAACTTGATGCATACAGGAATACATGATTTATACAAGAATACTTGATTTATACGAGAATACTTGATTTATACGAGAATACATGATTTATACAAGAATACTTGATTTATACGGGAATACTTGATTTATACGAGAATACATGATTTATACAAGAATACTTGATTTATACGAGAATACATGATTTATACAAGAATACTTGATTTACACAAGATACATACCATGTTTTTCATACAAAGTATACAAATGTTCAATACAAGAACTGCATAAATTCACACCAACATTATGTTGACGTTTTTCCAAAACTCACATGTATTTCAGGTAACTAAAAGTGGATGTGTGCGCGGTCTTACTCATGCTCCAGGATGTTGTTTACGTTTATCCTTAAATAAAGTTGTAAACTTTCAGACATTATATGGTCTCGTGATGTAAACACTTAATCTATGTTTTCGTTAACGTAATGATATGATTATTTAAAGTTATTTTTACGAGCATGTAGTATGTTTACCTTTCGTATGCAATGAGAACCTTTCATGATCACATATCGTGCTTCCGCCTAAGAAAGGGGTGTGACAGATTGGTATCAGAGCTGCGATTGTAGTGAACCAGGATTCCTTCTCGAGTCTAGACTACAATCTCTAGGATCCTTTCACGAAAACAATTTTTCAAAAAATTTTCATTGCATAAAACTTCCCGCGACATCCACTACCTGAAACTGTTTACAAGAGTCAAGAAAAGACACTAAAAATGCTGAAAATAAAAATAAAATAAAAACAGATAGACAAGATGAATCACTTGGATCCGACTCGCCTTTAGTGTAACCTTTGATGTTTTCCGCACTTTTACACTTTTTAAGAGATTATCTTAGTTATAGTAGTAGGCCCCTCTTTTGAAGGTGACGTTACCCTCAACCCAGTAGTTTGAGTCAGCAAGGATACAATCCTAAAGGGTTGGATTATTGAAAGATAATTAATTAAGTTATTAATGCGTAATGTGGTAGGCCCCTCTTTTGAAGGTGACGTTACCCTCGGCTAAGTGGTTTGAGTCAGCAGGGATACAATCCCAAGTAGACGGGTTAATGTATTAATAATAGTTTACATATGAGGGGATCAAGCCATTCGCACCCCCGCCATCCAATACCAGTGGGTATTAAAGGAGCTCCTAGTAAGCTTGACCCAGGTCCTTGCAGGATCTATACACTGAACAAGGTAAGAACCTTACCAAACCATTCCCTTAACCCCCGACCAGGTAGCCAACATATCTCCATATAGACCGTGGAGATATGAGTGGTGTAAATCTTTTATTTTATATAGACAATAAAATAACGCCAAGACACCACGGGCAAATGATAAGGAAGTTTCACCTTCAACATAAGAAACTGGTTATTAAAGTCATTAATACAAAACCAAATAAAAAGTGCAAAAAGATTAAAAAACAAAAGTATTACACTAAATGCTTGTCTTCACCAAGTGATGTAAGAGACTTAGGCAAATATGGCCTTTGATTGTCAAGAACTCTTACTATCAATCTTGGATCCCGATACTACTACACACACTCTATGATGGATGATGGATGATGGATGATGGTGGTGGATGTGGGTGTTGTGATGGTGGTGGAGTGTGGGTGAAGTGGGAGAGAGGTGGTTTGTCAAGGGATGCCTTTGAAATAAACCAAGCACCTCTATTTATAGCCTGCACAGAAGCCCGGACACGGCCCCATGTCCGGTGGGCACTTCATTTAATGCAGTTTGTCTGTATTAGTTGACCACGCCCCCGTGTCCGCTGGGCAAGGCCCCGTGTGTAGAAGCGTATCTATACTATCAAGATTTGCTTGGATTCTGCGAATCTTAGGGTTGACCACGGCCGTGTGGAGCTGGGCACGCCCCCGTGTTGGGAAATAGAAGCTTCTACGCTTTTGTCTTTTCTGCAGACACTTGGGCACGCCCCCTGTCCGCTGGGCACGGGGCGTGTTCAGCCTTCTGATATCTTGTTTTTGCTTGGGAAGATGCTGTCGAGTGGTCGGGCATGCCACGTTTATTCCTTTTCTTGTATTTGTGTTAGATTTAGCTGTATTTTTGCTTCTTTTGTTCATTTACGCTCATTTAATCCTGAAAATACAAAAGGAAGACAAAAGCACACTTTTTCCAACATTAGTACTAAAAAAGGGTTAGTTTTATGTCTCATTTGATGTAATTTATATGTTGCATTTTACACACATCAAATATCCTCACACTTGAATCTTTGCTTGTCTTCAAGAAAAACTCTTTATAATGTGGCTTACACACCCAAATGGAATGGGTAGAAGAGAAGTTTTGTGCTTGTCTAGAGTGTCGGGATTCCAAGATCTTTATTAGGTTTTATTTTTATGTTATTTACAATCCTATTCATAAGAGAAATTACTTATTTGGGCATAACATGCCTCTTTAAAATTCCATTTATACACAAGTTCACATATCTCATAGGAGATCACTCAACACACGGCCGAAGATGTATTTTTGTGAAACACTCGAGACCGGCATGGAACTTACTTCTACCATATGCTTGCCAAGCAATCAATCCTCCTCCTTTTTAACTAGAAACCTTTGTAAACATTAAGAGGACTTTTGGGGAAGGGTTAGGCTTGGGTTAAAGGCATGTGGTTTTGGGTTAGTGGTTAGTAGAAAAGGGCGAAAGGCGTAAAAAGCGTTGGTTTTCGTAAAACATTTTGTTTTTGTGACTTTTTATTCAAACGAAGTATTTTTCAAACAAAGTTTCTTTTGAGGAACTTGTTTGCTTATTGCTATACTTCATTTTTTATAAGGAATCTCACATGAAAAAGGGTTTTGGTGGGTAAAGGGTGTTTGTTTTGGGTTTAGAAATGAAAAGGTTTAGGCTCAAAGGGGTTAACTATGGGGATTTTGGGTAGGTGGTAAAAAAAAAAGAAAAATAATGGTGTTGAAATAAAAAGGGTTAGTCCTAATGCCTCCATCATTTACTTACTTGGGTTTGAGTTGGTAAAGACCGGGAATGTATTGTCATGGCAAGTTCTAGAGTCGTAAGAAACCAAGCGGCTATTCACACAAGAAATGAAAAATGAGCATTTAGTTTAAAGATGTGTATTTGTATGCTCAATAAAGACTCAAAACTCACTTTTTTTGGGAATGGGTTTTTAATGTGATCAAGTATATATAATCAAATTTTAACTAGATTTATCATGCCGTTTCATAATTTTCTTATGTTGTTTTTTTTTATCATGACGCTATCGGTTGTAAATTCGTAAAAATATAACCTTTTTAGAACTTGTTATTCCCAATTTAAACCAATACAAGTTAAAAAATGAAAAGTTTTTGAAAAAAATTGGGGTGTTTAGCGGTTCCAATAGAGTTTTGTGTAAGGCTTGTGATTAGGACTTGCAAAATTCAAGGTTTTAGCATCCCCCCCACACTTAAATTACACATTGTCCTCAATGTGTCCCAAAAATAAGTTTTTAGGTTGATTGAATGTGTAAAGAGGTGTGTTAAACAAAAATTTTATGTTACTGGGCATCTGGACACGGCCTTGTGTCGGATGAGCACGGCCCCGTGGTCAAATTGCCAGTAACAAGAACTTACAGAAGGTGGACACGGGGGCGTGTCTGGTGAACACGACCCCGTGTTGGGCAAAAATCTGCATATTTTGGACAATCAGCAGGTCTGGGCGGTGGGCACGGGGACGTGTTGGCTGGGCACGACCCCGTGTGGACAATCTGCAAACATGTAAAACAGGTTTCTGCTTTCGGTTCTGCTGTCCCGGCTTTAGTAGCACTAATGTTTAGTGCTTTAAGCCTCGTAGGTACCTGTTTTACTAATAAAAACAATAACCAACATCCTAATTTACCAAAGTTTCATCATCCATGTCACAAAATAAAAGAAAAGAAATGCAGAAAATTAAAAAGTGTTAAGAGAAGTAAATTGTCCAACAAATGGCACGCATGCCACGAAATTGTTTTTGAGATAAGGGGGTTAACCTGTGAGACCTCCAACCATGTGCTGCTACCTCCAACTCCTCCCGCTCAATCCATGTCCTCGTCTTCATCATCATCATCATCCCCTCTGTGGCCTGCCATATACTCCCGGATGTTCCCAATATCATCCTGCATCTCGGAGATATTTCTTTCTATCGCTCCGACCCGAGCGTATGTGTTGCTGGCCATGTTGTAGGTGTTCCTGGTGCACATAAGATTTTCCTGCAACAAATCATGTAAGCTCTGAAAGTTAGGAAGACCACCTCCTTGAGAGGAGGATTGACCCGGATCACCATGGTGCTGGTATTGGTACTGGGGAGGAGGACGGATGTGTGGAGCGTGTAGGACTAGAGCTTCTTGAGGGTTCCTTGCATGCCTTGGAAGTGTTTGAAAACTGACCGTCCCGTCATCCGCTTCATAGATCAAGCTCATGGAGCGGAAAATGACCATGTCCACTTTTCCCGACCACGATCCCTTGTGAAAGGACCTTGGCATCCGCACAAAGTGTTTGAAAAGGCGGTAAATCCACCCTCCAAACAGGATAGGAGTCGGGGGAGTAGCAAGTTGGTTCAAGTGCATGTTTCAGAGTAGCAGGTATGGAACATCAAGGTTGACACAGTTGTGAATGCAATGGAGAACTAGCAGATCACGCAACCCTACAACACCACCACTGACGTGTTTCTGGCAGAGAGAGTAGCTGAGAACCCTGTGGATGTAGCGGTAAAGAGGGTCTCTCAACTGTGTGCTCTTAGTTCGGCTCGGGTTATAGTGGCCCTCCCCGATCTGAGCCCAAGCAGCTTGGCGTTGATTTTCCGAAAGCTCGCGTAGACCCCCGATGTTCTCTTCATCCACAACATCCTCTTCCGAGTACAACCCGACTATTGCCCCAAATTGTGCAACTGAGATCGAGTACAAGGTCCCTCCACAACGGAACTCTACCCCATCATTGTAAAACAGATCCGCTCTTGGCTTAAGGACAAACGTGCTATAAAATTCCATGTTGTATTCATGCACGGAGTGAAGCCGAGTGCAAAGAGCCACTCGTAGTGAGCTGGTGACAATGTTGTTGAATTGGTCAATTTGGTTCACTGCTTCAAGAGTGTCCATGCACACTTTTCTGGGATTCTCTTTGGGCATAGTTCTCAATACATCATACCGCGCCTGAGCAGCCAACTCACTTGCGTTGAATCTGGTAAATTTCTTGGCCATCTGAAAGAAAACACCAAACAATTAGCACGAAACAGTGAAATTTTCGAAGAAAACTGAAAACAGTCGGCTGAACACGCCCCCGTGTTCAGCGGACACGCCCCATGTTGGACTGAATTTGGCTGGACACGACCCGTGCTCGCTGAGCACGACCCCGTGTCCAGGCGTCTGTTTCTCTAAATTCCCAATTTTCGACCCGGTTCCGAAAACTTGAAAATTTTTGGTCCAGTAGGGGCGGTTTTCCCTGAAAATGAAACCCCAAGTGCCGTTTTTCCCAAAACAAACCGTTTACCCCTTCAATTTTATCTTTTTCGGTTCAAAAACAAGGGTTTGGGGTTTTTGTGAGAAATCGGGCAAATCTTCAAACAATACAAGTTGCTTTACTTCCTATAACACATATCTAAACTAATGCTAACAGATCTATGCAAAAATTTGGGGTTGGATCCGGTTCAAGTTGAAGAACCCTAGATTTTCCCCAAATTTTGATGTTAAACTAAATGCAAGTACTTAATCTAACTAATTATAAGGATAGAATCATACCTTGATGTTGTTAGAAGAAGGGGAAACGTTGAAATCTTGCAGAAAAAATCACCGGAAACAGAGAGTTTTTGGGGAAACGGGGCGTGAGGAATGAAGAAACTGAATGAAAAAGGGGGTTTTATCCTAACAGTTGCGCGAACACGGCCCCGTGGGCGGGCATTAATTTTTTTATAAGTGCTCGTGTGAGTTCCCGGTTTCCCAAAACTTGGTTTTAGAAATCTTACCGATTTAGATGTTTTCCCGATTGTTCGTAACTTACCAGGTATGATGTTGATGCTTGAACCTTTCTTTCATTCTTCGACCGTTTGAAGTGAGATTTCTTCCTCTTCATCCTCAATGAATCCTTTATATAGCTTTAGCCGTTGGCCATTGACTTTGAATGGAATTCCATTCCGAGATTTAATTTCGACTGCACCGTGTGGGAAAATATGGGTGATGGAAAAAGGTCCTGACCACCTAGACTTTAATTTACCAGGAAATAATCGAAGTCATGAATTAAACAATAGAACTTGATCTCCTACCCGAAATTCATTAGGTTTAATGTGTTTATCATGCAAAATTTTCATTCTTTCCTTATAAATTTCGGAGTTAGAGTATGCATAATTTTTTAATTCGTCTAATTCATTTAATTGGCAAAATCGATTTTTACCGGCAATTTCTAAGTCTAAGTTTATGTTTTTAATTGCCCAGTAGGCCTTGTGTGCTATTTCTACTGGTAAATGACAACTTTTTCCATAGACGAGCTTATATGGGGTTGTACCTATTGTTGTTTTGTACGCTGTTCGAAAAGCCCATAAAGCATCGTCTAATTTATCGACCCATTCTTTTTTATTTAACCCTACGGTTTTTTCAAGTATTCGTTTTAAACCTCTGTTAGTCACTTCGGCTTATCCGTTTGTTTGAGGGTGATATGCCGTTGAGACCCGGTGATAGACCCCATACCTTGTTAAAAAAATTTCAAGTTGATGGTTACAAAAATGGGTACCTCTATCACTTATTAATGCTTTTGATGTTCCAAAACGAGAGAATAATCTTTTCAGAAATCTTACCACGACTCTTCCGTCGTTTGTTGGAAGTGCCTCGGCCCATTTAGACAAGTAATCTACCGCTACAAGTATATATTTGTTTCCTTTTGACGGTGGGAAAGGTCCCATAAAGTCGAGTCCCCACACATCAAAAATTTCACAAACAAGAATGCCATTTTGTGGCATTTCATTTTTGGAAGAAATATTACCTGTTCTTTGGCAAGCGTCACATGTCTTGACAAGACTTTGGGCGTCTTTGTAAATGGTTGGCCAATAAAATCCCGAATCAAATACCTTTCGTGCGGTACTAGCGGCACCATGATGTCCTCCGTATGGACCTTCATGACAATGGCGGAGAATTCTTCTCGCTTCACTACCATGTACGCATCGATGGATGAGTTGGTCAGTACACATTTTGAAAGATAAGGATCTTCCCAAAAATAACGCTTTACATCGGCAAAGAATTTCTTTCTTTGATGATGTGGCCATCCTTTTGCGACTATACCGCTAGCTAGGTAGTTAGCATAGTCGGCGTACCATGGCTCTTCTCGGTATTCCACCATTTCCAGGGATTCTGTTGGAAATTTTTCATTGATTTGCTCGTCCCTGGTTGCCTCCAAAGCTGGATCTTTGAAGCGAGAAAGTTGATCTATTGCGGTGTTTTCTGCTCCTCTTTTGTCTTTAATTTCGATGTCGAATTCTTGGAGGAGTAGAATCCACCGAATCAAACGTGGTTTAGCATCCTGTTTCTTGAAGAGATATCGAATGGTTACATGATCTGTATAGACTATCATTTTAGAAAGAACAAGATAAGAACGAAATTTATCAAAAGCAAATACCATGGCTAGTAATTCCTTTTCTGTTGTTGTATAATTTTCTTGTGCATCATTAAGTGTTTTACTAGCGTAATAAATTGGGTGAAAATGCTTATCTTTTCTTTGTCCCAAGACGGCTCCAACTGCAAAGTCACTTGCATCACACATGATTTCAAAAGGTAATTTCCAATCAGGCGCTATCATGATAGGTGCATTGACTAGCATTTCCTTTAGTGTTAGAAATGCTTGATTGCAATCCTTGTCAAAGATGAAAGGAACATCTTTTTCAAGTAATTTTGTTAGAGGCCTTGAGATTTTAGAGAAGTCCTTGATAAATCGCCTATAAAATCCGGCATGCCCTAGGAAACTTCTGATAGCTCTAACGGAGGATGGGGGTGGTAATCGAGAAATAATGTCTATTTTTGCTCGATCAACCTCCATTCCTTCGGTTGAGATTTTGTGACCGAGTACTATTCCCTCCGTTACCATGAAATGGCATTTTTCCAGTTAAGGGACGAGGTTAGTTTCCTCACATCGGGATAGCATTCGTTCAAGGTTATCGAGGCATTGGTCATATGAATCTCCAAAGATAGAAAAGTCGTCCATGAAGACTTCCATTGTCTTTTCTATCATGTCATGGAAGATGGCCACCATGCAACGTTGGAAGGTTGCGGGGGCAGTACATAGACCAAAAGGCATGCGTCGATAAGCAAAAGTTCCATAGGGACATGTGAATGTTGTCTTTTCTTGGTCTTCGGGTGCTATCGGTATTTGAAAGTAACCTGAAAAACCATCCAAGAAACAATAAAATTTATGACCGGATAATCTTTCTAACATTTGATCAATAAAAGGCAAAGGAAAGTGATCTTTCCTTGTTGCCTCTTTTAATCGATGATAATCTATACATACTCTCCATCCTGTGACGGTTCTTGTTGGTATTAATTCATTTTTCTCATTAGTTATTACCGTCATACCTCCTTTATTTGGAACTACTTGGACGGGACTTACCCAAGGACTATCAGAAATTGGGTAAATGAGTCCGGCGTAAAGTAATTTGATGAATTCGTTTTTAACCACTTCTTGGACATTTGGATTTACTCTACGTTGTGGTTGTATTACCGATTTATAGTCATCATTCATTAAAATTTTGTGCGTGCACATGGAAGGACTTATGCCTTTAATATTTACAAGCTTCCAAGCGATCGCATTTTTGTGTTTTTTCAAAAGTGTAATTAATTTTTCTTTTTCTAAACTAGTTAATTTTGACGAAATAATTACAGGTGATTTACCATCTTTGTCTAGAAAAGCATATTCCAAACCTTTTGGGAGTTCTTTAAGCTCAAGAGATGGGTCTTTAGGAGACTCCTTATTTGGTTTCTCATTTTGATCAAGAACCACAAAGGTTTGTTCTATGGCGACCTCTTCTTCAACAAAGTGGTCAATTTCTTCTCTTGTATCGGGTGGTTCATCTTCATCTTCAATTAGGGGGTCATTATTGCCGAATGGATATTTCATTGAACGCTCAAGATCGACACTCTTTTTAAATGCCCCTAATTGAATAGATAAGTTGTTGTACTTCTGGTTTTTCAAGGCTTCGTGGGTTTTTACAAAAGGTCGTCCCAACACTAGAGGAGCGTCATCAAGGATGACAAAGTCGGTTGGGATTACCATTTGATTTGTTTGGACCAAAACATCCTCAACTACCCCTATTGATTTTATTACTTTCCGATTAGATAGAAAAATGGGTATTTGAAGTGGAGAAAAATCACCAATACTTAATTTTTCGAAAATGTAGTTTGGCATTATATTAACGCAAAGATCTTTATCAATTGTAATATTACTAATAAAGGAATTTTGAAAAAAATGGAACCGGTGTAATGTTAATTTCAAATGGATCTTCTTTTATTAGCGAAGTTTGATCATTTGTTAACTTAATGCTTACCGTTTCGTCAATTTTAGTGTTAGTGTTTAACTCTTTTAAAAACTTAGCATGAGTGGGTACTAAACAATGATTTTCGAAAGAAGGTGACAAGAGATTAATTTCTTCAAAATTAGACTCTTCTTGAATTTTAACGTTGTCGGACTCACCTTTTTCGTTGTTTAACTCATGTGTCGGCTTTTCACTTATTTGTTCTTCCATTTTTACATTTTCAACTATCTCTTCTTTTTTACAAGTTAATTCTTCCCTTGCGCGGGACTCCTCTTCCCTTGAGCGGGATTCTTTTTTGCAGCGCTCGATAGTTTTAATGTGTTCTATTATCTTATCGGCTATGTGGGTGATAGAGTAAGGATCTGGATCCTCAAAGCTTGAATCCGGATGTTCGATCCTTGGTTCCTCATAATACTCATATGAAGTAGATGGTTCACACCATTGTTCCTCATTGTAAGTATATTGTCACACCCCAACCGATGGCGGAAACATCAGGGCATGGCACTGAGCGAAACAGATTGTCCAGAAGTTTCCATAACAACTATAATTACCAATTAATTAAAGCAACACGTCCCATGACATGTCTTAAAAGATAACATAATTATTACAGACAAATCTAGTCAAATTGTTCTGTTCCGACAACTCATATTTCAAGTACAGACAATTGTTTATTGGTTTCTAGACCTTTCCTAGCCTCGATTTCACAGCAATCCAAGCAAACAAACATCTTAAGCACCTGTCACATACGTTAAAGTAAAAGTCAATACACATAGTGTAAAGGTGAGCATACAAGTTTGATAATAGCATATAGGGTTCGAAATTGTTACGCATAACCAGCACGTACACAGTGTAAAATGAGGCATGTTAGTTATCGACATGAAACTATCAATACCAGTGACTGCGAGCTGACTGCCCAAGGCAGTTCGTATTGCATGATCACCACCGTGACCCATGTAACAAATTGTCCTTAACAACCCCTGAGTGAACAGGTGCTGAGTCCAAACAAATAGTACTATCGTTGCTAAGGCAGGTAGACAACGAATCATGTGTAAACATAACAAACAAGCATTCATTAAGTCACGTATAACATGCGGTAGAGGTTAGCGTTTAAAGTAATGCGTAGTGTGTTCGATGTGATTTAGTATAAGTAACGTATGTAACACCCAAAAGTGCGTAAAGGAAAAAGGGATCGAGTATACTCACAGCGATTGATGGATTGAAGGGAGCGCTAGGGAGTAGGGTTAGCCTGATCAGAACGATAGCACATAGATAAGCGAAAGTCAGCGCGTAAAAATGGTGAGAAGTGTCAAAGGCTCGAACAGCAATCCGGTCGGATGGCAATCCGCTCGGATGGCCGGTCATTCGGGTGACAATCCGTTCGGACGGTCGTCCGATCGGGTGACCGTTCGAGTGGACTGTTACCTCGTTTGGGATGGATGTGTTTGTGTATGATGGCTTGACTTTTGAAGTTTTCGTTGTAGCATTTTGAAAACATTGAAGTATCTCTACCTTTCAGGTCGGTCGATCGAACGACCGTTCGATCGGACGACAATCCGATTGGTTAGACACTATAGCGAGAACGAGTTCACAGCAAGTTGTCATTCGATCGGTTCGGTAGTCCGATCGGGTGACAACCCATGTGTATTGAACATGTTGAAAATTGTTTAAGTATTGAAGTTTCAGAACATCACATGGTCGGATGGTCGGTCGATCGGGTGGCAACCCGATCGAACGGCAATCCGTTCGGCGTTCCAAAACTCTTGAAGTTTGAAATAAATGTTAAGTGTGGGGCCAAGGTGCAAGCCGATCAGGTGGCAACCCGATCGGGTGACGATCCGATCGGACAGCAGTCCGATCGGGCGACACTCCAACCTGGTCGACCTGATCGTCTTCTTCCTTGGTCATTTTGATAGTTTGTCGCTTTATAGAGATGGTTTTGATGACGTATTAGACAACAGAAACCACGTCACGACTTAGTAACCTGATCGGACAGGAATCACCCAAATCCGACCGGTTAACTATTCGAGACGGTGTTCCATGTTTAACCTGAAATCAGTAATCTCGTGGACAGAATCCAGATCTTGAACCAACACAACCACAAGAATGAGTAAAAGATCAGGACAAGCTCCGATTCTATCGGTTTTGAGTGCATTGAGTGTAAAAGAGTTGAAAGAAAGTTAGAAACCATCTTTCAATCCTTTTTCACCATGAATATGTTTAGATCTACGAAAGATCTTTGTTTATTTGTATGGAAATCATTCAGATCTAAGTTGTTCTTGGTGGATTGAAGCCAAAGCATGAAGTTCATAAGAACACCATGATGACATCATCCTAGAACACCTTAAATCTAGTGATTTCACGGTTAAAAGTTAAGATTCAAAAGATAGAAAGGTGTAGGAGTGCGTGTAGATTAAGGAAGTACAAGATTTAGGTTGATAACTTACAAGAATCGCGAGAAATCTGAAGAAATGTGGGCAAGAAGAGCTGGTCGGATGAGAGATGCCGAAAATGGTAAGTTATGATGTTGACAGGGGGTATTTATAGGCTTACCATAAAAGGAAAGGATGTGAAGGGGGCTGGTCGATCGAGTGGTGACCCTGGTCGGGTGGCAGCCCGATCGAGTGGCACCTCGATCGGACGGCTGTCCGATCGGCTGGCAGCTCGATCGGCTAGCGGTTCGAGTGGAGGGCACTGCGCGACGTGTTTTACGGTTTTGATTCGAGTGTCGAGCGTTGCGATGCGATAGAGTTTCCCATTCAAATTACTTTTAATCCCAACTACTATATCAACATACAATCATCCTTAATTCATATTCGTTTAGCGTTTGCGATTAGATTGAGATGGAGTTTTGATTGCGTTTCGATCGATCACCACAACATAAACATAAATAAACATGCACAAGTAACACATAAGGCGCACACACACATAAGAACAGTAACCAGATAGCGTAATTCGAGTTGCGAGTGCGATAAGCGGTAAAGCGATAAAACATGCGATAAATATCGATAAATAGCGATTATTAATAGATACTCCACATAAGACAACTAAAGTGATAATAAAATTAGACTAATTACAAGTCAAAGAAGTCAAAACAGGAATTAAGCATGGAGTGATAGATCGCAATTAGCAATCTTGTCCTCCTTTGACTTCAATCTTGACTTTGACTTTGACTTTCGAAACACGGGGTGTTACAACCTCCCCTAGTTGAGGGAATTTCATCCCGAAATTAGGCCGAAGCTATAACAAACAACTGCAGGTACTTCGCCTTCATGTCGCTTTTGAGTTCCCAAGTGAACTTTGCGCCTCGTTTGCCTTCCCATAGGACTTTCACGACAGGAATGCGCGAGCGTCTGAGCTGCTTGGTTTGGCGGTCCATGATTTCGACAGGCTTCTCCACGAAGTGTAGTGTTTTGTTTACTTGGAGGTCATCAAGGGGTACAATTAAATCATGCTCAGCCAGGCACTTTCGGAGGTTCGACACATGGAAAGTCGGGTGGACATCACTAAGTTCCTCCGGTAGTTCGAGTCTGTAGGCGACTTTTCCGATCTTTTCCAGAATCTTAAAAGGTCCAACATATCGAGGCGCTAGTTTCCCTTTCTTGCCGAATCTGACCACACCCTTCCAAGGTGATACCTTTAGGAGTACGTAGTCTCCAACATCAAATTCAAGGGGCTTGAGTCGTCTATCGGCGTAACTTTTCTGACGACTCCGAGCTTTCAGCAAGTTATCTATTATTTGGAGGACTTTGTCAGTCGTTTCTTGTAACAGCTCAGGACCGGTTAGTTGCAAGTGACCGATCTCGTGCCATACAATAGGCGATCGACATTTTCTTCCATATAAAGCCTCGAATGGTGCCATTTGAATGCTGGAAAGATAACTGTTGTTATACGAGAATTCGACTAACGGCAGGTAAGCATCCCAATTACCACCGAAATCTATGACACACGAACGGAGCATGTCTTCAATAGTACGGATCGTTCTTTCAGTCTGACCGTCGGTTTGAGGGTGGAATGCGGTACTTAGATTAAGCGTAGTACCAAGAGCCGCTTCAAATGTTTCCCACATTCATGAGGTAAACCGAGCATCTCAGTCAGAGATGATGTCACGAGGCGTCCCATGTCGACAAATGATCTCATCGGTGTAGATTCGGGCTAATCGTTCTACCTTGTAGTCTTCTCGTATTGGCAGAAAATGAGCAGATTTGGTCAAACGGTCAACAACAACCCAGATGCTGTCGTGACTTGATGGCGTGCGCGGAGGTTTCGTTATGAAATCCATAGCTATACTCTCCCACTTCCACATAGGGATCGGGGGTTGTTCGAGTAAGCCAGATGGTCTTTGGTGTTCAGCCTTGACCTTCGAGCAAGTCAGGCACTTCCCAACATAGAGAGCGATATCCCTCTTCATGCTCGGCCACCAGTACTTATAACGAAGGTCCTGGTACATTTTGTCGGCACTGGGATGAATAGAGTATCGTGATTTGTGGGCTTCGTCCATCAAAATCTGTCGCAAGTTAGTCCGCTTAGGGATCCAAATTCGGTCCTGAAGAAACACGTAACTAATTTTAGGGCTTAATTAGTTTGGTTTATGTCTCTATCATAGAGGTTAATCTTATCTTGGCTTTCTGAGCTTCGTAATGACCCTTTAATCCTGCAAAACAGAACACCGTTACTCGTTAAGAGGGGAATATGGGGGTTTCCCTCTTAACCGGGCTCCGGCGTGAGAATAAGCGACTGCTTTGAGGAGATAATTGCGTATTAAGAGTGAGAGTAGAGGGAATAGAATGTTTAACCTGTGGACTGAGGTCTCTATTTATAGCCGGAGAGGTGTAAGAGGATGTGGGCTGATGGGCCTTGGGCCGGAAGGCGACAACATAGGGGATATGCTCCTTGTCTCACTGGTGTCGACCGTTAGTGGCTTCTAGAAGTTCTCCGGTGCTGGCGTACCGTGATTGGAGCCACGTGTCACCGTTGTCACCCTGGCCGTCCTTCTGCCATCAGCAGGTAAATGGAGATCGTGGGGCAGGTGTCTCTGCCCTGTGATTGGTGCCACGTAGGCGTCCTTGAGTACTCTCCGTCTCCTGCACGTTAGACGATCGTGGAGCACGATTGAGCAGAACTTGGAGGACGCGGATTGGCCCTTTTCTTCTGCCACTTGTACCTTGTGTTCCTTCTGAAGTAGCCCTGCGCCATAGACCTGCGCGACTCTTGCTGAGCACGTAACTAGCCCGCGCACGGTGTGGGTGTTGAAGACACCTATTCAGAATGCTAAGTGTTTGAATGTGGTGTTTTCCCTTGTTGAGACCTCGCGCTAGATCAATACATGATGATGTAACGCACGCGAGGTTGGCAGTAAACAAGTTGATGAATAAGGAGTATGGTCCTGCGCGTGACGTGATTGAGGTCTGCGCGGCCTTTTTGGGACCATACCCCTTCAAGTCCCCCAGTCCAGTGCTGCACCATGCACGAGGCAAGTGGTTGGAGCTCTGAACTTAGAAAAGGAAAAGTGCTGAGAATGCTTGCTTTGTGTTGGGTAGGTGCGCGTGTGTAAATGTTTGACAGTTGCTACGGCGCGACTACTATGCCTGGCTATTGGTGATTCTTTGCTTCTCATTGTAAGCGCGCAGGTTCGTTTGGTAACCATGAATACTGCGCGGCCTGAGTGACTTCTGCCTGAAGCTTTTGGAAATTTTCGGTGGCAAACTCCTCGAATTTGAAATCTGACAGGTTGGTAAGAAACGTCGTTGATGGCGACGTTTGAGTTGACCGCTGACACTGCCGTCATCAAGTTGTCTCTGACGGTTTGGTTTTCCGTCAGGAGAGTGAGGTCCACGCGCACGTGGTAACTGTCGCTCCGGGATTTGCGATTGACGTGCCAGTCGCTGATTGGGTATGCGCGTGGTGAACCCGGCACGTCTACTCATCGCATTAAATGCGATGAGTATAAATAACCGTGGAGATGAGAGAAGATATCACTTTCTCTTCCACTGTTGCTATTTTCTCTCTATCTCTTCTTCATACCTTCAAATCTTCAAGTGATCTGTAGTAGATCTTCAAGATTCTTCAGCACATCTTCAAGCTTTTTCCGGAATATTCAAAGTTTATACTCGGTGTCCATGGCTGAAGAACATCAGGAAGAGAATCCCGGTGAAGAAGACCCCGTTCCCATCCTTAAGTGGGACTTAGGGTTATTCGAGCAGATTACACGGAGTTTCCGGTTTCCACCGGAATGGGATGCACGATACCCCGGTCAGAATCAGACGGTCGCCGATGCACCACCGGGGTATATCACCTTGTTTGAAGATTTCTTTTTACCGGGTAACTTCCGGTTGCCGGCGACGGAGTTCTTGGCCCACATACTTCAGTTCTATGGTTTCCATATTTCGCAAATGAGTCCACCTGGAATGGTTAGAGTTCGACACTTCGAATTTCTCTGTCGATCCCATGATGTTGAGCCGACTGTGGAAAGGTTTAGAGCCTTCTATCAACTGATCAGAAACATGGGCTTCTACTCATTTGCCAGTCGAGGGGTTGCGAAGAAGATACTCCTGAACCCTCCTAAGAGTTTCCATGACTGGAAACATAAGTTCTTTTTCATTCGCGAGGAGGTGATACCGATTGCCATGATCTTCCGCCCATGATCCGAACCGATCGAGAAGGAGGAATTGGCGATTCCCAAGAAGGAAGATTGGTATCTGAAGCTTACTGCCACTCCAAATCTAGTGTTTGGCGAAAATGTTCTGGTTGCGGCGCAGATGAGTGACCAGTGGCAGCATGATAGCGAAGAGGTGCCAGTATTGAAGTTTGAGGATAGAGGTTAGTTGTTTCCTTAGTTTTCTGTTTATTCTCGCCTCATTTAACTGTTTGAATTTTGAATATAGAAGCACACCTTTATCAAGCTGCTTTCCCCACGTTTGGTGGATCCATGGGGGTGCACCCGCTGCAGTCGGGGGAGCAGTATTGGTATGATAGAATTAAACCGCGCTTCCTGTACCCTGTTGCTAGGGCTTTCGCCAATCCTCCTACCGCAACTGAAGGTGCGCATATTCCCAATCCCCGACCCTTGCGAACTATGACCTCCGCTGGGAAAGAGATTCTTTATCTTTCCAGCGAGGAGTCTGTATGGGGAGCTAAGTTCGTGGTCTAACATCTTTGCAGGTGTGTTGCGCGACTTGGGAATTGATCCTGAGGAGAAGAAGAAAAAACCCTCCAAGCGAAAGAAGGTGATTACCATAGACGCGGAGGTGACCAGCAAGAAGGGCAAGAGTAGCCGCGCAACTGCTGGTGCTGTTGACAAAGGTACTCTCCGCCTTCGTCAAAGTAACTTGGAAGATTACATTATTATCAGTGATTCATTTGAAGGTTTATCGCGTATAGGTGGGAAGATGACCGGAGCTGTTGGCTCAAGGAGCTCAGGCAGCGCGGGTTCTCGCAACCCAGATGCTGGAGCTACTCCGTCTTCTATCGCGCATGACGAAGAGGAAGAAGAAGAGGAAGAGGAGCCTGCTGCCAAGTTGGTAAGCAAGAAAATAAGTAGAACTGAGACCACAGCTGGTGTGTCTACTGCGGCGAAGGTTGGAGGAGTTCCTTTGATCGGAAAGCAGAGCAACCTGCGCTCTCTTTATAGATTTTCTCCTGGTTAGCTTCTTGATTCCCTTTGCCTTCTTTGCTGTTGTATTTTCTTTTAACACTCCATTTTTGCAGAGGCCAAAAAGACCCCCTGAAAAGAAGGGAGTTGTTTTGAAAGACCCTCAGGAGCCAGCGCAAAAGAGGCCCAAGGTTACCATAAAACCCTTCAAGACTGCTGGGGTAGAGTCTGAGAAGGAGAAAAACGCTGTTGAGAAGGACAAGGAGAAGAAAGCTGCTGAGAAGGAGAAAGAGAAGAAGGCTGTTGAGAAGCCTGTTGGCAAGGCTGCTGAAAAGGAGAAGGAGAAGTCTTCTGGGAAACCTGCTAGTAATGCTCCGAAGGAGACTGGGACCGCTGCTACCACTGCTCGTGATAAGGCGCACGGTCCGGAGGTCGTTCACATCACGGGGCTTGACTAGCTCCATCAAGAAAAAAGGAAGGAAACTGAAGTTGATAAACCTACCCAGACTGCACAACCTGATGCCCCCCTTCATTTTACTAAGGTAACTTCTACTACTGGGGGATCAGGTTCACATGCTGCGGGTGGCGCGAGCTCTGGTGGTGTTGGGGGATATATTCCACAGGTAATCGGCCCAAAGGATACCCTCGGTGATATTTACTACAAGACTTACACCGAGGAGGCGCGTGGTAATGCTCCACATCAAGCTCCCTGGGGTCTAAAGCAGAAGGATACGTTTATGGAGTTTGCAGCACGTCATGATTGGTTCTTAAATTCCTTCCCTCCTGGTGAAGTTAACCGCCAAAGGGCGCGAACCCATGATGGGTTGTACCAGGCCTATGTTGTTGGAGAGGCCAATACTCGCGCCGCCAATCACCAGATCGTGCGAGAATGGCGCACAATGATCAAGGAGCGGGCGGACTGGGAAAAGTATCGTGAGCGCCTGTTGAAGCAGGTTAAAGATTATGAGAAGGCTAAGGCTGCCTTTGTCGAAGAGAAGGCCAAGTTTGAATCTGATAGGAAATCAGAAGAGTGGGGTCGTGAAGGCCTTAGGGGCAAGCTTCGTGCTGCTGAGGATCTGCTGGCGAAAAAGAAGGCTGAATGGAAGAAGATATGTTAGAAAGATAATCAGCGCATGTATGCGGCTCGCGCGAAGATCACTGAGCTTGAGGGTAAGGTTGTCGAGCTGACTGGGAAGGTCGAAGATGCGCAAGCTGCTAAGGAGCATGCTGAGGTTCGGAAAACCTTTTCCTTTTCTCTCCTTATGCTTTTTGTTTGCAGAATTATCTAAGTCCTTTATCCTATGTAGGTTGAACTGGCTGAGCTGAAAGCGTAATTATCTGGTAAGGATAAGGACTTGGCAGCCAAGGACGTCGAGATTGCAGAGTTAAAACGTCGCCTGCAAGAGCAGGTTGACAAAAGTGAGTCCTTGGAGATCGACCTCGAAGCCAAGAAGGGGAAAGTTGCTTCTGCCGAGGAGGCCAGGCAAAAAGCTGAGGAAGCGCGAGACGTAAGTATGGCGGCCCTCAATGTAGCGCAGAATAACTACTCCGAGGTTCAGGGTATCGTTGATACTCTTGCTGCTGAGGCTGAGTGGATGCGCGACAGAGGAGTAGTTCTGGTATGATTTTCTACTTAACTTGTGCTTTATTTACCAAAACTTAATGTCTTATTTATTGCTTTTGTTGTAGATTGCCAACTCCATCCTAAATGCTGGAGAATTGGATGGCGCTGTTGCTGCTCTCATAGATGCCTCACGCGCTGTAGGTCATCGTGGAGGCTATCTTGAGTGTGCACAGCATGCTGAAGAGGTGTTTGGACAACAGTTTGACACTAGTCATTGCTCAGTGACTGATCAGGCTGATGGTGAGTTAGCCCGCGCTGAAAAGGCTTATGATCATCTATCACTACCTGTGATGGATTTGGTCGCAGATGCCCTGAAGCACGATGATTGGTGTCAACGGTTAAAGACCATCCTTGATCCACCAGAGACTGTCGAGCTATCTGATGAAGAAGAGCCAGCTGGTGATGACGATGGTGGAGACGATGGTGATGGTGATAAGCATGACGATGATGATGACGGTGGTGACGGTTTTGAGTAGGTAGCATTGACAGGCTTTGTGCCTTGTAATTTTTATTTTTAGATGTTAAATGTAACTTGTCGCGCGGTCGCGCTTATTTTGAATCGAAACGATAATGGTTTACTACTATGTAACTATTGCGCGGCTGCGCCTGTTGAATATGATGTTTATTGTTTGTTTTCACTTAGCCTCGTTACAATTATTGCACTGTTGTTAGGAACTTTGGTTAAGTTAGCGCGAATAAATGTAAGTGTGGCTCTTTTGTGAGTGTAGCTGCCCGGTCTCGCACTATGTTCGCGGAGGACCTTGAAGGCATAACTCAAGAGCTCGTAATTTACTGAAGTGTTTTTGTGCTAATCAAAAGTTTAGCATGCATTTGTAATGTAGAGAAGTCATCACTGTAAAAGAAAACATAAGGCATATGCTTTCATTGATTAAGAAACAGGCGCTTAGGCCAACATACATCGCATGAACGTAACACAAAGGGCGTTTAGCCAACATAGGAAATTAAAAAGGCGCTTGGCCGACATGAGTAGGTAGAGGCGCAAGGCCGGGAGTCGTTACATATAGCACTTGCGCAGTTGTTGCGCGTTCCACGTGCGCGGGATGATGTATCCATCCAGAGTGTACAACTTGTATGCCCATTTCCCTAGCACCTCGTGTATCAAGTATGGGCCTTCCCATTTGGGTGCTAGCTTTCCTAGGCGTTCAGCGTTTGAAGCTTCATTGTCTCTGAAGACATACTCTCCTGGGGTGAAGGTACAAATGCGCACTCTTGCATTGTAATACTTTTCCAGCTGCGTCTTGTACTTGGCTTCTTTAATTTGCACAATTTCGTGCCTTTCTTCGAGTAAGTCCAAGTCAAGACGACGCTCTGCCTCGTTATCGATTGTGTTGACTGCTGTTAAGCGTGGCGAGGGCAGGCCAATTTCGGCTGGGATAACCGCCTCTGAGCCATAGACTCGGTTGAAAGGGGTTTCGCCAGTGCTTGTTTTCGGCATGGTTCGATGAGCCCACAGGATACTCGGGGAGCACATCTACCCAGCCTCTTCGCTTTGTGCCCAGTTGGGCCTTTATCCCATCGACGATACTCTTGTTTAAACTTTCAACTTGGCCGTTGCCTTGGGGGTGCGCAACGGAAGAGAAAGTGTGTTCGATCCCCATTTCTTTCATCCACTTTTGGAGGTCGTCAGACGCAAAGTTGGTGCCATTGTCTGTTACAATCTTGAGTGGCAAGCCAAACCTGCAAATGATGTGTTCCCAAATAAACTTGCGCACCATCATTGCAGTAGTTGAGGCAAGAGCTTTGGCCTCCACCTATTTCATGAAATAATCGACGGCCAGGATTATGAACTTGACGGCGCCAGGAGCTTCTAGGAAAGGTCCTACCATATCAATCCCCCACTGCTGAAAAGGCCAGGCAGTGGATACAGGGATAAGATCATTTTTTGGGCGCAGGGTTTTCGGGGAGTGCCTTTGACAGGAGTCGCATTTGCACAGCTCCTTTAGAGCGTCAACGTGCATCCCTGGCCAGTAGTATCCAACGTTCATAATTTTCGCCACGACCATGCGCGGTCCTTCATGGATGCCGCAGATTCCTTCGTGAATCTCCCTGATCAAGTAATTAGCTTCTTGGGGGTCCACGCAGCGCAAGAGTGGTCCCAAGAAGGATTTTCGGTACAAGATACCGCCATTCACTTCATAATGCAAGGCCTTGTTTTGTATCTTCCTTGCCTCTGCTTTGTTGTCAGGGAGTATTCCTTCTTGCAAATACTTAATTATAGGGCTCATCCAGGATGGTTGCCCTATCTCTATCACATTCACTTGACGCAGTAAAACCAATGGATTTTTTAGTACTTCGATTCTTACATCTTTGGCGAGATGTTGAAAAGAAGTTGAAGCGAGCTTGCTCAAGGCGTCTGCTGGTTTGTTCTCTGAGCGATTGATATGCACCACCTTGTAGGACTTGAATTGCTGGTGCAACTCCTTTGCTTGATCTAGATACAAAGCCATAACTTCGCCCTTCGCGTCGTATAATCCGTTGATTTGACTAGCAATCAAGAGTGAATCAACATGTGCTCGCAGATTTTGAGCTCCCATTTTTATGGCGAGGCACAAGCCTGCCAAGAATGCCTCGTATTCCGCCTCATTGTTGGTATTCTTGAAATCCAACTTGATGGCGTATGTAAATTCATGTTTCTCAGGGCTCACGAGGCGCAATCCAGCTCCTGCGCCATCTTCGTTTGAGGCCCCATTCGTGTACAGCAACCATAACTCATTGGATGTGTCTTTTACAGGAGTCTCAACAATCTCACAATCTTTGATTTTATCAACCGGGACTTCTGTGATGAAGTCCTCCAGAACTTGACCCTTGATCGCTGGGCGCGGCTTGTACAAAATGTTGTGACCTCCTAGCTCGATCGCCCACTTTGCTAAGCGCCCAGATGTCTCTGGTTTTTGTAATATCATGCCGATGTGAAAATTAGTAAGTACGGTGATAACGTGACCTGTAAAGTATCTGCGCAGCCTTCTGGAGGCGTGTAGTAGCGCAAGTACTAATTTTTCCATCGTTGAGTATCTCGTTTCTGGGTCTGTAAGCACCCTACTGACGTAATAGATTGGATTCTGCACTCCATTTCTCTCTACAAGCAGTACCGACCCCACTGCCTTATCCGAAGAAGATAAGTACATGATGAGTGGTTCCTTTTCGAACGGCGCGGTCAGAGTAGGGAGTTCAGTCAAACACTCTTTCATTTGCTGAAAAGCAACTTCTGCTTCAGGTGTCCACTTGAATTCTTGCTTTTTAACGCAGTTGCGTAGAGTTCTGATAAAAGGATATGACTTCGCAGCGTGGTTCGACAGAAAACGGTTAAGCGCGGCTAGGCGGCCGGCCAACCTTTGCATCTCCTTAATCATTCGTGGTGACGGCATCCACTCTATGGCCTGAACTTTTTTCCGAGTTGACTCTGAAACCGCCATTTGTAACCACGAACCCCAAAAATTTCCCCTCCTCCATGCCAAAGGAGCATTTGGCTGGATTCAGTTTCATATTCACGCTTCTCAATGAGTTAAATGTTTTCTCGATATCTTTTAACATTTGGTCCTCCTCGGGACTTTTAATCACCAGATCATCGATGTAAACCTCAATATGCTTCCCAATATCTCCAGCAAAGGTCTTATCCATCAGGCGCTGGTATGTCGCGCCAGCGTTTTTGAGGCCGAACGGCATCTTTGTATAACAGAAGATCCCGAGATTGGTCCGAAAAGCTGTCTTGTCTTCGTCCTCAAGCTTCATTTGAACCTGATGATACCCCTTGTAACAATCCAATAAGCATTTCCATCTGTATGGTGCTAGAGAGTCTATCTTTTTGTCGATCTCAGGAAAAGGGTAGCAATCTTTTGGGCATGCCTTGTTGAGATCAGTATAATCGACGCACATTCTCCATCCTCCATTAGACTTCTCCACCATCACGGGGTTTGCAACCTAGCTTTGATAGCGCACTTCTCTCAAGATCCCAGCTTTTAGCAACTCACACACTTGCTCATTCATTGCTTTAGTTTTATCCGCCCCTAAGCTGCGCCTTCTTTGCACTATTGGTTCAACGGAGGGATAAGTGTTCAGACAATGTTCAGTGATGTCGCGCGGGACTCCGGTCATGTCGGCCGGAGTCCAGGCGAATATATCCATATTCCTGAACAAAAGCTGCTTGAGGTGCGTTCTGATGTTTGGTGAGATTGCGTGGCCAATCGTCACCGTTTGCTCCGAGTATTTACAGTTTAAAACCCACTTTTCTGGCTCAGTTGTTGAAACTTTCGCCGCTTTTGCTGGTCGCGCCTCTTCTGTTGACATTACTTCCTTCTTCGCATAGATGATTGCCACCCCTGTCTCAGTTGGGAACCCGATGGCTGAGTGGGGTGTGGAAGTTACCATGTTCAGTTCACCTTGGGTTTCTCTCCCAATCAACACATCATGCATTGATTTGACAGGCATTACCATGAAGTTCACATTTGTGGTTCTTGAATGCTTCCCGTCAGAAAACGTGACGGGGAAGCTGATTTGGCCAAACGGGAAGACAATTTCATTGCAAAATCCTGACAGAGGATAGTCAACCGGCTCAAGTCTCGCTTTATCTTCGTCGTCAAACTGATTAAAACAATGCTCATAGATGATATCGGCTGTACTTCCCGGGTCAATGAAGATGTATTCCGTTTCATAGTGACCGATAATACCGGTAATGACAACGGGTGGTGACTTCAAAACGACTTAAAAAACTCAGAGAAAGAAGATGAAAGTGATTTGTAGAAAACCGGTGGGCGCCAATGAAGAAACACGTAACTAATTTTAGGGGTTAATTAGTTTGGTTTATGTCTCTATCATAGAGGTTAATCTTCTCTTGGCTTTCTGAGCTTCGTAATGACCCTTTAATCCTGCAAAACAGAACACCGTTACTCGTTAAGAGGGGAATATGGGGGTTTCCCTCTTAACCGGGCTCCGGCGTGAGAATAAGAGACTACTTTGAGGAGATAATTGCGTATTAAGAATGAGAGTAGAGGGAATAGAATGTTTAACCTGTGGACTGAGGTCTCTATTTATAGCCGGAGAGGTGTAAGAGGATGTGGGCTGATGGGCCTTGGGCCGGAAGGCGACAACATAGGGGATATGCTCCTTATCTCACTGGTGTCGACCGTTAGTGGCTTCTAGAAGTTCTCCGGTGCTGGCATACCATGATTGGAGCCACGTGTCACCATTGTCGGCCTGGCCGTCCTTCTGCTATCAGCAGGTAAGTGGAGATCGTGGGGCAGGTGTCTCTGCCCTGTGATTGGTGCCACGTAGGCGTCCTTGAGTACTCTCTGTCTCCTGCACGTCAGACGATCGTGGAGCACGATTGAGCAGAATCTGGAGGACGCGGATTGGCCCTTTTCTTCTGCCACTTGTACCTTGTGTTCCTTCTGAAGTAGGCCTACGCCATAGACCTGCGCGACTCTTGCTGAGCACGTAACTAGCCCGTGCAGGGTGTGGGTGTTGAAGACACCTATTCAGAATGCTAAGTGTTTGAATGTGGTGTTTTCCCTTGTTGAGACCTCGCGCTAGATCAATACATGATGATGTAACGCGCGCGAGGTTGGCAGTAAACAAGTTGATGAATAAGGAGTATGGTCCTACGCGCGACGTGATTGAGGTCTGCGCGGCCTTTTTGGGACCATACCCCTTCAGGTCCAGAAAGTGGAATATCCCATTTGACTTATTCACAAGCTGGGCTCCATTGTGGTAGATTCTTTCCTTCTTCAGAGTGCATTCATTGAAACATGCATGCTGAGCTTCGTGGATGAGGGTTTCGAGATCATATTGGGCTTGGGTATTACGAATGTTGAGTAGATAATTCCGTCTGCTGAGAGCGTCGGCAACGACATTTGCTTTGCCAGGGTGATAACGAATCTGACAGTCATAATCATTGAGAAGTTCTACCCATCGGCGTTGACGCATATTAAGTTCCTTCTGGTCAAAGATATGTTGTAGGCTCCTATGATCGGTGAAGATCGTACACTTGGTACCATACAGGCAGTGTCGCCAAATCTTTAACGCAAAAACAACTGCGCCTAGCTCGAGATCATGGGTTGTATAGTTCTTCTCATGGATTTTGAGCTGACGAGATGCGTAAGCAATGACCTTGTCCCGTTGAATGAGAACACAACCAAGACCAAGGTTCGAGGATCACAATAGACAATAAAGTCGTCGTTTCCATCGGGTAAAGTGAGAACAGGAGCATTGCAAAGCATGTGCTTGAGGGTTTGGAAAGCAGACTTTTGTTCAGTTCCCCAAACAAAAGGCTTTTCTTTATGAGTGAGTACGGTAAGCGGCACAGCGATCTTTGAGAATCCTTTGATAAATCGTCGATAATAGCCCGCCAATCCGAGAAAAGAACGGACTTCAGACGGGTTCTTAGGTGTGATCCAACTCTTAACTGCTTCAATCTTCGTGGGATCAACGTGAATACCTTGGCTATTGACAATGTGACCAAGAAATGGAACCTCCTCCAGCCAGAATTCACACTTGGAAAACTTGGCATAGAGTTGATTTCCTTGGAGTAGCTCGAGAATCAAACGTAGATGTTGCACGTGTTCGGCTTTCGACTTGGAATAGATCAAGACATCGTCGATGAACACGATGATGAAACGGTCGAGATAAGGTTTACACATGCGATTCATCAGATCCATGAAAACCGCGGGTGCGTTGGTTAAACCAAAAGGCATAACAACGAACTCATAATGGCCGTATCGAGTGCAAAAAGCGGTTTTGGGTATATCCTCCTTTTGAATGCGTAGCTGGTGATAGCCTGAGTGTAGATCGATCTTCGAGAAACATGTAGCACCTTGTAGCTGATCAAATAAATCATCAATGCGAGGCAGGGGATAGCGATTTTTGATAGTCAACGTATTCAATTCCCGATAGTCGATGCACATCCTGAACGACCCATCCTTCTTTTTGACGAAAAGGACCGGCGTGCCCCAAAGAGAGGTGATCGGGCGAATGAAGCCTTTATCAAGTAGTTCCTGGAGATGACTCGAGAGTTCACGCATTTTGGATGGAGCAAGTCGATAAGGAGCTTTGGCAACAGGGTTTGCTCCAGGAATGAGGTCGATACAAAAGTCGATATCACGACTTGGCGGTAGACCTGGAAGATCATCAGGGAACACATTAGGAAATTCACGAACCACAGGGACGTCTTTCACTTCTATCTTTCCTTTCTTTTCCTTCTCCGCTACTACAATGTTTGCCAAGAAAGCTCTGTATTCCTTGCGGATACACTTGCTAGCTTGGATACACGACATGAGTTTGAGACCTTTCGAAGCAGTTTCACCATAAACACATAGTAAATCACCATTCGCGAGCGAGAATCGAATCATTTTATCGAAGCACACAACTTCAGCATGGTTCTCACGAAGAAAGTCCATGCCTACTATGATGTCAAAACTTCCGAGTTGCATCGGAATAAGATCGATTGGGAAGATGTGATTGTTGAGCTCAAGAGTACAATCACGAAGAACAGAATTAACGGCGACAGTTCTTCCAGTGGCGACTTCAACATCGAACGTCGAGGGGAGATGGGAGCGCTTACGACTAAGTAGCTTCTCGAATTCAAACGACACAAAGCAGTTATCGGCTCCAGTACCAAACAAACACGAAGGCATAAATACCATTCACAAGGAACATACCATTGACCACGTTGCTGTCAGCCTGGGCTTGGCGCACATTGATGTTGAAAGTTCTGGCGCGGGCGGCTTGTTGCTGTTGCTGTTGAAGCTGCTGTTGCTGCTGCTGCTGGGGCTCTTGTTTCACAACCCTGTTTGGGCACATGTTCGCGAAATGGTTGGGATCACCACACGCGAAGCAGACTCTGGCGTTGATCGTGGGTGCCTGAGCCGCTTGTTGGCCTTGAGGAGCTGGAAGTAGAGCTTGATGAGCAATGGCTTGAGCTGGTGTTTGTCGGTGACTAGTACGGCAATTGGTGGTAAAGTGGCCGTACATATTGCAGTGCACACAAAATCAGCAGGCGATACCCACTGGGTGATGATAAGTACATGTCGGGCAGGCAGGGTGGGGACCAGTGTATTCACGCTTTGCAGGCGGTGCATAGATGACTGGAGCTGATCGGTGCTGAGATTGCTGCTGAGCCATCACGGCTTGAAGTGGAGCAGCAGTGGTAGTGACAGCACAGTTCTTGTTGCTGGGGCTGCTGTTGTTGTTCTTCTTCTTGCGGCGAGAGGCTTTCGATGACTGCGCGGCGGTGGTTTCAGCGGTTGGTGCGGCGGTGACTTGATGCAGGTTCTTTGAACTTTTATCCCAAAAACCAGCTTTTACTCGCTTGTCGTTGATTTCAGTGGCAAGCAAGTAAGTTTCTTCGATCGTTGCTGGCTTTGCGGCATGCACAAAATCTGCAACACAGTCTGGTAGAGCTCGGATGTACTTTTTGATTGTCATGTCGGGCGTCTTCACTTGATCGAGAGAAATGATACTGAGCTGCTTAAAGCGAGCAGTCAGAGCAGCGTTCTCTCCATCCTTCTGCTTGATATGCCAGAATTCATCCTCCTGCTTTTGGCATTCATGGGGAGGGCAGAATTCATCCATCATAATGGCCTTCAGCTCTTCCCATGTCAGCACATAGGCTACATCATTTCCGTGTTTGTTTCTCTCGGTCGTCCACCAATCTAGTGCGCGGGACTGGAAGACGCCGGTAGCATTCAGAGTACGGAGATTTTCAGGACATCCACTCTGGCGCAGAGTGAATTCGACGGAATCAACCCATTGAAACATAGTCGTTGGTCCATCTTCGCCAGTAAATTCCTTTGGACCACAAGCTTTGAACTGCTTGAAGCTGAAAGCAGTTTTGGGAGCAGCTTTAGGAGCTTAGGTTCTGGACTCTTCAGACGATTTGCTCACATTTTTGTATATTTCACTCACGATTTAAGGAACAACCTTTGCTACCTGCTTTGCGACGATAGCAGCAAGGCGTTTGTCTCTCTGTTCTTGGCGAGTGATTCGTGGGTGACGGGGTCCAGTTGACATTGTCTACAACAGACATCGTCATGGGTCTCAGACATAGCGTACTCGAATCTCACCTCACACGTCTAATACTACTAAAGCTCAGGAACACAGTGAGACATGTATCACATAAACACATAGGCACATAATCACAGATTCACATAAGCACAGAAGCACATAAGCATGTAAGGCACAGAAGCACAAAAGCACAGAAGCACATATTCACAAGAGTCGGTCAGAATACAGAAACCTATTATTCAAAGTCCGCGAGCATTCGAGAGTGGCGATCGCGATTAACATATTGAGTAGTATAGTATAAGCGTATAACATAGCATAAGGTCGTCCATAATTTAGCTATTTGTCAGCGTTTGTGCAGTGTGTTGCGTGTTTAGCGGAAGCAAAAGGCATTAGATCAAAACCAGTAGTACCTCAAAACGCTAACAAATAAACATAAAACCACATAAAATCACATAAACCCATGTAAAAGCGGTGAATATCAGAGTCGGCAGTAGCGAGCTTAGTATCGAAACACATAAAAATCGAGAAATAGATTGTCTCAGGCTCGATAGACATTGGCTACCCAAAGTGGTTCGACTATTCACAAGGACTGTTTGAGGACACTTTGACCTTCGGGACTTGTACTTTCGCCTCGAATCTGGGCGAATGGCACGTATCCTTTCAATCTCAGCATGATCTCCAGTCGTTGGAGTCCGTCGAGACTTTGGTGTGAGTTTTGTAAAACAAAATAGGGCGGAATAAGTTGTCAAGGTTCGGGTTTCACCCCTGACTTAACGACTTCGTTCCTGTTTTTGGTAAAAAAAAGGAGAATTATGAGTCGAAGTATAGATTTCACTCCTGATTCAACGCGAATTCTCGTGTTTATAGATAAAAATGCGGACTTGACAAGCAACTTAGTCGAGAGTTTGCGGTTTTCATACCTATTCTTGACTTAATCGCTCGTTCATGTTTTGAAACTAGAGTGCAGTGATAGTGTAGTGTAGGCGAGAATAGAGAGAAATAGCAGTAAGCTCGTACATAATCCCTACATGATATGCACAAGTCGGTCTGTTGGTTCCTAACTATAGACTAGGTCGTTTCTAAGACATCGACCCGGACTAGGTCGAGTCTTGCCTAATTCCCTATAGTTATGGCTCTGATACCAATCTGTCACACCCCAACTGATGGCGGAAACATCGGGGCATGACACTGAGCGAAACAGATTGTCCAGAAGTTTCCATAACAACTATAATTACCAATTAATTAAAGCAACACGTCCCATACCATGTCTTAAAAGATAACATAATTATTACAGACAAATCTAGTCAAATTGTTCTGTTCCGACAACTCAGATTTCAAGTACAGACAATTGTTTATTGGTTTCTAGACCTTTCCTAGCCTCGATTTCACAGCAATCCAAGCAAGCAAACATCTTAAGCACTTGTCACATACGTTAAAGTAAAAGTCAATACACATAGTGTAAAGGTGAGGATACAAGTTTGATAATAGCATATAGGGTTCGAAATTGTTATGCATAACCAGCACGTACACAGTGTAAAATGAGGCATGTTAGTTATCGACATGAAACTATCAATACCAGTGACTGCGAGTTTACGGTAGTTCGTATTGCATGATCACCACCGTGACCCATGTAACAAATTGTCCTTAACAACCCCTGAGTGAACAGGTGCTGAGTCCAAACAAATAGTACTATCGTTGCTAAGGCAGGTAGACAGCGAATCATGTGTACACATAACAAACAAGCATTCATTAAGTCACGTATAACATGCGGTAGAGGTTAGCATTTAAAGTAATGCGTAGTGTGTTCGATTTGATTTAGTATAAGTAACGTATGTAACACCCAAAAGTGCGTAAAGCAAAAAGGGATCGAGTATACTCACAGCGATTGATGGATTGAAGGGAGCGCTAGAGAGTAGGGTTAGCCTGATCAGAACGATAGCACATAGATAAGCGAAAGTCGGCGCGTAAAAATGGTGAGAAGTGTCAAAGGGTCGAACAGCAATCCGGTCGGATGGCAATCCGATCGGATGGCCGGTCGTTCGGGTGACAATCCGTTCGGACGGTCGTCCGGTCGGGTGACCGTTCGAGTGGACTGTTACCTCGTTTGGGATGGATGTGTTTGTGTATGATGGCTTAACTTTTGAAGTTTTCGTTGTAGCATTTTGAAAACATTGAAGTATCTCTACCTTTCAGGTCGGTCGATCGAACGACCGTTCGATCGGATGACAATCCGATTGGTTAGACACTCTAGCGAGAACGAGTTCACAGCAGGTTGTCATTCGGTCGGACGGTAGTTCGATCGGGTGACAACCCATGTGTATTGAACATGTTGAAAATTGTTTAAGTATTGAAGTTTTAGAACATCACATGGTCGGATGGTCGGTCGATCCGGTGGCAACCCGATCGAACGGCAACCCGTTCGGCATTCCAAAACTCTTGAAGTTTGAAATAAATGTTAAGTGTGGGGCCAAGGTGCAAGCCGATCGAGTGGCAACCCGATCGGGTGACAATCCGATCGGACAACAGTCCGATCGGGCGACACTCCAACCTGGTCGACCTGATCGTCTTCTTCCTTTGTCATTTTGATAGTTTGTCGCTTTATCGAGATGATTTTGATGACGTATTAGACAACAGAAACCACGTCACGACTTAGTAACCTGATCGGACAGGAATCACCCAAATCCGGCCGGTTAACTATTCGAGACAGTGTTCCATGTTTAAACCGAAATCGGTAATCTCGTGGACAGAATCCAGATCTTGAACCAACACAACCACAAGAATGAGTAGTAGATCAGGACAAGCTCCGATTCTATCGGTTTTGAGTGCATTGAGTGTAAAAGAGTTGAAAGAAAGTTAGAAACCATCTTTCAATCCTTTTTCACCATGAATATGTTTAGATCTACGAAATATCTTTGTGTATTTGTATGGAAATCGTTCAGATCTAAGTTGTTCTTGATGGATTGAAGCCAAAGCATGAAGTTCATAAGAACACCATGATGACATCATCCTAGAACACCTTAAATCTAGTGATTTCACGGTTAAAAGTTAAGATTCAAAAGATAGAAAGGTGTAGGAGTGCGTGTAGATTAAGGAAGTACAAGATTTAGGTTGAAAACTTACAAGAATCGCGAGAAATCTGAAGAAAAGTGGGCAAGAAGAGCTGGTCGGATGAGAGATGCCGAAAATGGTAAGTTATGATGTTGACAGGGGGTATTTATAGGCTTACCATAAAAGGAAAGGAGGTGAACGGGGCTGGTCGATCGAGTGGTGACCCTGGTCGGGTGGCAGCCCGATCGAGTGGCACTTCGATCGGACGGCTGTCCGATCGGGTGGCAGCTCGATCGGCTGGCCGTTCGAGTGGAGGGCACAGCGCGACGTGTTTTGCGGTTTCGATTCGAGTGTCGGGTGTTGCGATGTGATAGAGTTTCCCATTCAAATTACTTTTAATCCCAACTACTATATCAACATACAATCATCCTTAATTCATATTCGTTTAGCGTTTGCGAGTCGATTGCGTTTCGATTGATCACCACAACATAAAAATAAATAAACATGCACAAGTAACACATAAGGCACACACACACATAAGAACAGTAACCAGATAGCGTAATTCGAGTTGCGAGTGCGATTGCGATAAGCGGTAAAGCGATAAAACATGCGATAAATATCGATAAATAGCGATTATTAATAGATACTCCACATAAGACAACTAAAGCGATAATAAAATTAGACTAATTATAAGTCAAAGAAGTCAAAACAGGAGTTGAGCAAGGAGTGACAGATCGCAATTAGCAATCTTGTCCTCCTTTGACTTCAATTTTGACTTTGACTTTGACTTTCGAAACACGGGGTGTTACATATATGATGGATAAGGGTCGTAACTTTGTTCTTCATAATACTCATATGAGGTGGGTTGTTCACGCCATGGTTCCTCATAATAAGCATATGAAGGTGGAGGCTCATATCTTGGTTCCTCAAAGTATGAGTATGAAGGCTCATACCTTGGTTCATCAAAATATGAGTATGAGGGAGAAGGTTCATACCTTGGGTCTTCATAGGGTGTGTATGAAGTGGACGGCTCGTACCTGGGCTCCTCATAGTAGGTGTATGAAGTGGATGGTTCAAAGAGATCACAATATTGTACCGAGTGAGGGTTACCACAAATGGTGCAATAGTCTTCCCTATAATCATCCTCCTCATAGGTGTAGTTGTAATCTCCTGAGTATTGATCCATGAGAATCACTCAGCAGACCACAACAGAGTCTCGAGACCAGAAAACAAAAATAAAAACGGGAACAGAGGCTGGACACGGCCCCGTGTTTAGTGAGCACGGCCCGTGTTCAGGTTCTGTATCTGGGCGTTTTAATAAAAGTGACTGGTTTTGTGCAGCACGGGGGCGTGTTCAGTGAGCACGACCCCGTGTTCAGACTCTATATCTGGGAGTTTTGAAAAAAAATGTGCAGCATTGCCCCGTTTTCAGTGAACACGGCCCGTGTTCAGTCTACTGTAAATGCAAAAATTAACTAAAATGCAGAAAAATGTGCGCGTTTTTTTAAAAAGGTTTTGAAAAACTGATTAGGCCGTCGATTTTAAGCTTTTTTTAAAATCCTTGTGTCCCCGGAAACGGCGCCAAAAACTTGGTGTGCGTTAAGCGTGATATAAGTTTTTATGTATATTTTAAGCCCTTTTTAACACTTTAGTCAAGTTTTAAATTTATAAAACACGATATTTTACTAACACTAAACACACATATGGGCAAGTGCACCCATCGTGAGCGTAGTATAGCGTTGGTAAGATACCGAGGTCGTCCAAGGACACAAGAGCTTTTAGTACCGGTTTATCCTCAACGTCTAATCAAATCAAAAAAGTTAGAAAAAGGTTTAAACATGAAAATAAAAACTAAAAATGCTGAAAATAAAAATAAAATAAAAATAGATAGACAAGATGAATCACTTGGATCCGAATCGCCTTTAGTGTAACCTTTGACGTTTTCCGCACTTTTGCACTTTTTAAGAGATTATCTTAGTTATAGTAGTAGGCCCCTCTTTTGAAGGTGACGTTACCCTCAACCCAGTTGTTTGAGTCAGCAAGGATACAATCCTAAAGGGTTGGATTATTGAAAGATAATTAATTAAGTTATTAATGCGTAATGTGGTAGGCCCCTCTTTTGAAGGTTATGTTACCCTCGGCTAAGTGGTTTGAGTCAGCAGGGATATAATCCCAAGTAGCCGGGTTAATGTATTAATAGTAGTTTACATATGAGGGGATCAAGCCATTCGCACCCCCGCCATCCAATACCAGTGGGTATTGAAGGAGGTCCTAGTAAGCTTGACCCAGGTCCTTGCAGGATCTATACACTGAACAAGGCAAGAACCTTACCAAACCATTCCCTTAACCCCCGACTAGGTAGCCAACATATCTCCATATAGACCGTGGAGATATGAATGGTGTAAATCTTTTATTTTATATAGACAGTAAAATAACGCCAAGACACCACGGACAAATGATAAGGAAGTTTCACCTTCAACATAAGAAACTAGTTATTAAAGTCATTAATACAAAACCAAATAAAAAGGGAGAAAAGATTAAAAAACAAAAGTATTACACTAAATGCTTGTCTTCACCAAGTGATGTAAGAGACTTAGGCAAACATGGCCTTTGATTGTCAAGAACTCTTACTATCAATCTTGGATCCCGAGACTACTACACACACTCTATGATGGATGATGGTGGTGGATGTGGGTGTTGTGATGGTGGTGGAGTGTGGGTGAAGTGGGAGAGAGGTGGTTTGTCAATGGATGCCTTTGAAATGAACCAAGCACCTCTATGTATAGCCTGCACAGAAGCCCAGACACGGCCCCGTGTCCATCCACTTTCTCTTTCTTCATTTAATGCAATTTGTCTGTATTAGTTGACCACGCCCCCGAGTCCGCTGGGCACGGCCCCGTGTGCGGAAGCATATCTGTACTATCAAGATTTGCTTGGATTCTGCGAATCTTAGCGTTGACCACGGCCGTGTGGAGCTGGGCACGCCCCCGTGTTGGGAAATAGAAGCTTCTACGCTTTTGTCTTTTTTGCAGACACTTGGGCACGCCCCCGTGTCCGCTGTGCATGGGGCGTGTTCAGCCTTCTGATATCTTATTTTTGCTTGGGAAGATGCTGTCGAGGCGTCGGGCATGCCACGTTTATTCATTTTCTTGTATTTGTGTTAGATTTAGCTGTATTTTTGCTTCTTTTGTTCATTTACGCTCATTTGATCCTGAAAATACAAAAGAAAGACAACAACACACTTTTTCCAACATTAGTACTAAAAGGGTTAGTTTTATGCCTCATTTGATGTAATTTATATGTTGCATTTTACACACATCAATGTCTGACAAAGCTTTACAATCTTTTATTAAATGAATTTCAACTTTTCATGATCCACATAACCTTTTTCATAAAAGCATTCAACATTTCATTGGACCTCAAATTGACCAAATAGCTTTATCGTGATATCTGACAACAACAATTGAATATTATCAAAATATCAAATCCACTTAATGCACCGAATGAATGATTATTATTATTGAGCCACACAATTGATTATTGTTTATTAGATCAATGTAATTGAATTGGGCCGATCAGTTTTAAATGGACTTCACTAGTGTTTGCTGATTGGACCGATTTAAAAGTGTACAATGATAGAAAATATGCCACTTGGATAGACTATTGCTTTAATTTTTTAATTCACTTGATTTGGCCGAGCATCCCACTTAACTTCTATTGGACCCCCAATGTGCACTTTCTTTCAATTTTATTGATTTATTGGGCCGATCAATATAAGACGCAATTCATTAAATGCACTTTAATTGGGCCGACAGCACTGTTACTTTTGACCAACAGTCAATTAGTCTTCAAACTATCTCATCCGAGCGGATGGAACATAACTTGGGTCCGGATGTACTATACTGTTTACGGATGGACTAATTTTTTATATTTCTTCCGGACGAACTTATCCAATGATATACGGATGGACAAATTCAGCTCTTTTTTAGCCCGGATGGACTAGAAACAGCAACAACATATCATTTTTCGAACACATTTTCAATGATTTCTCACAAACTGCTTTGAATTAATTTCTAAAAATTTGTAGGCTTATAAAATCATGATTTTCGCATCACATATAAAAAATTTAGCAAATTTTATCCGTGAAATCTAAGTTAATTTTGAATTTTTTGTTAAAAAAATGTGAAAAAGAGAAGATGTAGAAGAAATGATGAATTTGATGTGAAAACCACTCCGAATCTGATGAAATCAAGTAGATTCTTGCATCTTTGATCCATGCAATCGATCTCCCGCTCTTATACCACTTGTGAACGCGTTGTAGGATCGTGTTTGACTCCAGAACGATTGCGAAACGACACGTACGACGTGCGGAATCCATGCACGTGTGTGGACTGAACACAAGAACGTATTTAATCAAAGATTCGATTAAAGATCTAACAATGTTTACACCTTGAATCTTTCTTTTGCTACTTTCCCTCTCTAGATCTTGAATGCTCTCCAAATGTAAAAGTGCAAAAGTTCTTAAATGAATACAAGACCCTCCTATTTATAGGCAACTAGGAAATGAACCTCTCTCATTTAAATGCTTCATCCGTCCGGATGAGGGATCCACCATCCGTCCGGATGGGTATTTAACCATCCGTCCGGATGGACTTCTAATCCATATTCTTCATTCATGAACCTTGTCTTGTTCCATTTCTGCTACGATGTACGATTGCCGGAGGCGATAGACATTAATGCACTCACACATATTCAGTTTTTACATAAAAATTACAACTCCTTTGGGTTTTTGGCTTTTGTCAAGGTTAATGAAAGATAGGTTAGGTGTAAATATGTGGTGTCAATATTGTTACACAATCTCATGGACTAGAAAGAACATGTAACTCATGTAACATAGGCAATTTATTCGAGTCTAAGCAAGAAATAATATTGTACCTCTATGCTAGCATGAACAACCATATGTTGTTTTTTGAACGCTAACCAATTATGTTGGGTCCAAGCAATAAACAATGCCAAGTGTTAGATCGATGTTCATTTAAACAACCAGCCAAGTCAGTGTCCACATAAAGATAAATAGTCTAACTAAAAGATATGTAAATCATTAGTGGTATTACCCTTAGGGTGCAGATTAATATGCTTGAAAACAACCAAATAGCGATCAGTAGGTTTCTAAAGAAATAGAAGCCTTACTAACAATCAACCCTCCATCGGTACAAAAAGAATAATGAGAAAATTGTCATCCATGAGAGACATGAGTAGATAAGGGTTGACATTAACTAAGCACGGGTTGGTTGTAAATTGTGAAACAACCCAATCTAGTAATTGGTTTGGTTACATGATCGGTTTTTTACTTTACTTTCAGTTTTTTTCAAATTGTAGCAAATAGTTTGGAAAGTTTGAAGTGTGCCTAGTGCCTTGAAGTGTGTGTGCCTTGGGCCTTGGGCCTTTTATTTTAAAGTAGTTTTCTTTCCTCTTGTGCCCTCGTGCCAAGCAGAAGAGAGGAATCCATGGGGAAGGCCCTCGAGCAAACCAACCCCTCTCCAAAGATAAAATTCCAACATTCTTCTTTGTATGCACTTCAAATAAAATGACACCAATAGTTTAGTTCACTAATGAATAATGTAATTTTGACGGTTGAGGAACACTTTATATGTACTTTTCACTTGGGTTTGATCATCACATGAGTCAGTAATCGCCATTGGAAAAAGTCTAGCCATCTTCAAATAGATGTAACCTTCTAGCTTCTTCACTCTCTTGGATTTGTTAAACCTATTTAATCTAGTATTTTATTTTTCAAGTTTTTAATGTGTTTATCTTTTTACTAATTGTTGGTTTATTACCTTTTGTGACATGAGCATTTGGCTCCTAACAAATTAACTTAATAAATTAATTTAACTTATCTAACTAGGGGTGCGTACGGCTTCTGGTACGCTTAGTCAGATGCGATGTAAGATTCTTGTATTGCTAGATCTTACAAGTAAGCTTCTGGTATTAAACCGGATCTTACAAGTTAGGCTTCTTGTATTGAACCAGATCCTACTAGGGGCTTCTTGTATTAAACCAGATCCGGTTGACAAGTTTCTGATACAACACCAGTTTGGGTGAATGACTTCTAGTATTTCACCTGATACTTAGGGGGGCTTTTGGTAAAGTACTAGATCCGATTGAGGGTAAAAGTTAAGAAAGGTCAATTAATAAGGGTTGGATAATCCGGCAAAGTAAAGCAACCGGCAATGTTATTACCGACTACTTGTCTATCTGTTGGACCCGAAAATGGATAATGATTTGAGAGGCGCACGATGTAGCAATATTAAAGGAAGAACTACTTTGTTTATTCGGTAACGTTATTAATTCGGGAGGTATTCATCTCAATAAAGAACCTAACCAAAATTCCGAGTTTAAGCTTGGAAAAACTGAAATTAATACAATTACAAAAAGATAATAAATTCAAGATGGCTTTAAACCAACTTTAATGTGACGATTTAAGAGGCGCGTATCTTACAAAATTAAATGATCTTGTTAGCCAAGGCGTATAAATTATCGTTCAACAATATTATGATGAGCTAATTTTTATTAATTAGTGAAAATATTTAACTTCTTAAAATGCGAAATAAAATACTCGGTTATTAATATAATACTTGTTTATTACAAGATTTAACCTACATTTTAACTAACAAAAAAATAATGTGTGGATGCATGGGAGGAGAGGTGGTATCTCAAAGGGGTTGCCCGCCAACACCCTAGCCTTATACATGGCACAAGTTTCCTTATACATAATCATTTCCACCCTTTAAACACACAAATCATCACATAAGCCACTCAAACTCTCTCACCTCTCTCTCTTCTCTCCCTCTCGGCCGAACATCACCACCACCACCTCCATTTTGATATTTGAACAAGCCTTGAAGATTCAAGCTCAATCTAAGGTGCTATCAAGTTTGTTTGAAGGTTTAAAGGTGATTCCTAGGTGATTTTCAAGAAAGTGCAAGTCCATTATCACAAAAACATTATCAAAAATCATCTTTTGTTCTTGGAAGACCCATATCTAAATTCTTGTTCTTGTTTCTTGATGATGATGGATTGTTTTCTCAAACACTTGAATTCTTTACAACACTGAGAACCTAATCAATAAAATGTTTTTAATTAAACTAAATTGGATGTGTTAGTGTATGTATATATAGCCGTGAGTGTGTGTGTGTGTGGGTTACAATTTGTGTTTTGTTAAAAAGTTAAAGTATGGTTATGATCAATCTTAAAAAGTGCTTGCATGTATGATTAAAGTGGATTTATGTGAAGATGATGATGATATAAGTTGAAAACTATGAGAAGTGGATGTTTGGAAGCATGCATATGTGTTGTGTATATGTATATATCTGTACGAATATGTGGGTTTTGTTTACTAGTTCATAAATGCATAGAATGTTGTATGCAATGATATGGAGATTATTGAAATGAAAGAGATTTTTTGGATTATTTAAAACATCAATAAATATGTATTAGATGCATTTAGTTGAAATATGATATGAAGAAATAAGTGTTATTCATTAAGTACTAGTACATAAAGTGTTAATTATGATTTTTAGATGATTTAATGATGATATGATGTGTTGCATGAAAGATGATTTAGATCAGGCTATGAACATGATAATATGATCAAATATGATGTGCTATGTTGATACAAAAGTGTGTCATTGTGACACCTGTGTCACTTCAACCATCAAACAAATGCCAAACCAATGAAATATTGTATTTCATACTTGGGATTTGTAAAAATATGTGTATCGTTTGCACATATCAACTCTTGTTCGATTTCAAGCTCTAAATCGCTTTCTGGAAGGTTATACGTGCACTGATGCGTAGATATAACCAGTTTAATGCAACGAACACTCTGGAATAGTGAAATAGGCTTAACATACCTTAAATAACCTTTACATAACTTAGAAATAAGTTTTTGAAGGCTTTGGTATGGCAAAATCAAGTTTAATCACTTACAGGGACTAAACTTGACAAACTGCGAAAGTATGCCAATTTGAACTGTAACAGACATTCCGGAACATGGCCATAAGTTACACATACCATAAATATCCTTTACATAGCTTAGAAATAGGCTTTGAGGGGTTCGGTGTGCTAAAATAAACTTTTGGGTCATTCAGGGACTAAAAGCGTCAAAAAGTGCACAAGTTTGCATTTTCGCGCATAACTTACGTCCTGAATACATCCGGACATCCAAAAATTTATGTAAGCACTAAAACATTTTATTTTAGTGTTCGGCATAAGAAAAATCCATTCGTCACGCCATTTGGATCGTTTTTCGCGCTTATGCGCATTCCGTCGTAATTAACCGAACAACGCAATCGTACGGCTAAACAAACCGAAATCCGAGATATTTTTGAGCACATTTTAAGTTCCCTATACTTTAACTTCATTTTATAGCTTTGAAATGAGGTTAACGGGGCTTAAAAGTGTCAAATTTGCATCAAAATACAAGTTTCTGGGCTGCAGGGACTAAAATGGTAAATCTGCCAAACTTGGCCCTTGCGCACCGTAAGGGTTATTTGTTACGGTGTGCAAGCATAGGTCAGATGCAGCAACTCGTTTTTCAGCTGCTGTTTCCTGCCCTTAACCCCTTCCAAAGGCCAATGCCATGTGTCCAACTCTTATGGTGGGTCAATATCAGTTACCACAACCTTCCGACAAGTGTACGGGCGAGATCATTCCCTCTTCTCCAAGAAACGATCCTAATGGTGAACCGAAAACTATAAATACCCAACCCTTTTCACTTCTTTTCTCACTAGAATCTGATCAATTGTGCTCTAAGTTGAAACCTTTGTTTCATACCTGAGCTATTTTGATCTAGATTAGCATTCGGGGACCCTTCGTAAGTGTTCCTTCGTTCTTTTATTGCTTTTCGAGTCCGAAAGTCAAACTTTGTTTGCCTTTCTGCATTGACCAGTTTATGGTCGATGCGAAGTTCGTTTGAACTTCATAACATGAGCGTGATCACGATGGTTATAGTCCCTAGTGACTATACCTACTGATTACCACGTTATCTAGGCTCAGTGACGAGCCGTAGTTTCGGTCAGAATACGTATTCTTGCGTATTTTGTAACCAAACTACTTATGGGTATCAAGACCATTTGTTTTGATACCAAACCTGTTTTCTAAACTTAGTTAAGCATGTTTTAACATGCTTAGCTCGTCACTTTTAGTTTAGTGCTTATTTAGGGTCGTAAGGTAAGCGATCTAAACAATCGCTTATACTTTCGAACCCGACCCGTTTGGTCGATCATTAGGATCCGACCAAGCACTTTAGGTGACCATAGTTTATAGGGAATAACCTTACGAGGTTATACCTTATGGTCGCTTCGTTTAAGTAGTTGTATGATAGGTAGTTTATATGCCTTAGGTAAATTACCAAATACCCCTTTGATGCCAAAATTCATTTTAAACATATGTAACATAACTTTTGACATCTAAACTGATTTGACAACAATATTAGACATGTTAAGGCATATGTTACTTATCATAGGACTAGTTAGGCGGTCCGAACGCGTTTTACGCGAACGACGCGTTAAAGTAGCATAAGCTACCTAAACGGGTCGTAATGGGTCGTAAGCACTTAGGTTAGGTTTCATTTAGCATGTAGGCTTTGTTAAACCATACTACATGAGTTTCCATACTCATTTGGTTTACGAGCCCTCATTCTATCCGATCTTCCAATTTAGGTCCGGTTTATTAATGTAGTTACCTATATTAGGTGCCGTTTGATATTCCGAGATCTCTAGCATTGCTTGGTGGTTATCTTAGGACTTCTAAGCAATCTCATGTGAGTACATAGAACCCCTCTTTTACTGTTTTCCAAACTGTTTTGGGGTGAAACACATGTGCCTACTTGTTACTTTCATGCTTTTCATGCTTTCACATCATATACCTGCTATGTTCGTTAGTACATTATAGTACATGATTTCATTACATTTCATGCTATGTATGCCTATTGTGTGCGTACTTAGTACATCATTTTACATTACACTTTATGCTATGTATGTCCATTTAGTTCATACTTAGTACATTGTTTTACATTACACTTATGCTATGTATGTCCATTGTGTGCATGCTTAGTACATTGTTTTACATTGCATTTCTGTTGCATATGCTCATCCAGCATGTGAACACATTATACTACATTTTGAACCGTCGTAACCGTTTGATTATATGAACCGTTTGTAACTATTGAACCGTGTGAACCATTTGTATCTGTTGACAGGATTTACATTTGACAATAGACATTTGACAATACATAAACATTTCTACAATTGTTAAACATTACTTTGGTGGTTTGGTTTGATTAAGTGATTAAGTAACGATGCGTGCGTAGTATGATACAAGCATGGTGGATACGCCGCTGGTACTTCCTATATATAAGTGTTTGTATGGTATTACATATCGTAGCGTTATTTGAATCATTTCAGTTTGAGACATATAACAATTTTATACAAATATCATACTTTTCACAAGACATTGATTTATAAACAACTTATCTTATACAAACACATTTTTACATGGTTATTCATCTAACCTGACATTTATTTATACATATCATCTGATCTTATCGTTTTTCAAATGATTTACAAGACAAAGCAAATTACAAGGTTCATGACTAAACATTTTCTCAAAAATAAGTCATGAATTCTGTTTTCACAAAAACCTATGTATCTCACAGGCATTTTTATGCTGACGTACCTATTTTCACATGTGTTTTCAGGAGATGATGCATAGGACTTATCAAGACATACTTAGGCGGACCTGTGCCTTAGTGACTTAAAACGAGACAAGAACTAGTTAATTTTTGTTATGTACTCTTTGTTTTTTTTGTTTAAAACAATGTAAACTCTCATGTTTAATTAATAAAATGAAACTTCAATTGCCATGGATTTGAAACAATTAATTCTGTTACAACACTCCCCGACGTTTCCGCCACGTTTGGTTGTTCCACGTGGTCGGGGTGTGACAGTCATAAGTTTGATGGGATTGTATGTTGTACATGAGACTTAAAAAGTAGTAAAATATGTTGTACATGAGGCTTAAAAAGTAGTAAAATGGATGAAAAATGCATGATTTATGTGGTTTACATAAATTTGCACTAAAGTGATTATGATCATCATTTTATACATCAAATAACATGAGTTATGTTAAAATATGAAGTCTCGATGATTTGGGATGGTTATAATAAAGTTCGGTACAAGACTATGCGTTAAAACGGTAAAGATCGGCTTTTAAAGTGATTTTTGTGAAACTGATTTTAATAGGTTATAAATTTATATTTTTTATAACAAATATGGATAATACGTATGTTAAGTATCCATGGTTTATGGCTTGTCGTATGTGGTTTTTGACACCTAAAAACGTTAAAAATACTTATATTTTGATGTACGCCAAATGGATTGTTTAAGTGTGAATTTGCATGATGTGGGATATGTTATATAAATATTGGTATGTGTTATCTGGAATATTAAGTGCTAGCATGATAGTAGGATATGAGACTATGCATGCGTACTAATATGATTTAACGATGTTTTCATTGAAAAGACGCATTTTGAGATAACTTATTTGCCAAGCATGAAACTATAGATAGGTTAACTTGAGAAGTTATTGCATGTATAAAGCTTTAAAATGATGAATGATATAAGTTAGCAACTTACGCGCAACTTGATTTTTAGTGATATGCTATTTGCTAGTTGTTTGTGTAAATATGTTATAAAGCGCAAATTGTAGATATATTATACACAAATGAATGTGATAGCGGATATAACATAACGAGGGTCACTAACGAAATTGTTCGGGTTTGCATAATCTTATATATATATATATATATATATATATATATATATAACATAACAAAAAATAAAGACATTTTGAGAAACGAAAAAGTTGTTTAAAAAACATAAGTTTGGAGAAACTTAGGGATTTGTAGAGTATTTGGTCAATAAATCATTCTTATTTGGATTAGGACGTGTCGGTCAATTTGTTTTGGAAATATTTGCTTTACTATAAACGCTCTCGAAGGTGAGTTTCACTACCCCTCTTTTTACTGTTTTATATAACGTTTTTTTTTGGGGGGGGGAAACACGCCTTAAAAGGGATTTATTATGTTTCGGGGAGAAACATTGTTTAAAAAGGATTTGTATTGTTTCAGGGAGAAACATGGTTCAAAAAGGATGATTGAAAGTTCAGGATATGGTTCGTAAACGAACACTAGTTCTGCATTTAACCTCGTTTAATGTGCGGAAACAAAGTCGTATCGAGTGCACGTAATGTAACTACAACATTTAAAGCTTCATTCAAAACATACGACAACCGGATAGAGTTTCAACGCTATTCAACACCTTTCTTTAAGCTCTCCAATAGATTGAATCGGTTTGTTATGAGAGTTCTATGTTATACGCATGAGCTCTTGATATTTATAGAACATATAAAGCATGTGATATTCGCTAATTTACACATATTTTAGTCCCCCGTTTTACCCCTATTTTATGCGTTTTCGGCCGTAAAACCGTCATTCGGATGCTTAATCATCTACACTTTTGTTTACAGGCCTAAAACAGCATACCAGACAAGATGATAGCGAAAACGAGGACTTTCTGGACAAAACGACGAAGCTGCGAACATTCTGTTAGAAAACTGACCTGGGCAAATGGAACGGTCGTGCGACCTGATGCACGACCATGCATATCTGACAAATGAAAGCCAGCCCGGCGTTGAACGAACGTGCAACTCGGCGTGCAAGGCAATCAAGGCAATCCCGGTGATGCACGGGCGTTCCATATCTTGCACCCCGTGCGGATCCGATGATCGCCCAAAACCTCGAAACTGAATGACCAGTGTAACTAGGCGTGCAACAAGAACCCGGAACTGAACGACCGTGCCATCTGAAGAACGGTCGTGCGAGACCGAAGACCAGTCAAGATCTGTGACGTCATGCAGCATGGTGCACCATACCTACAATAATTGCTTAAAGTGAACGGTTGTGCAACATGACGCACGACCGTGCGAAACCGAATTTATATAAAAAACTTGCAGAAACATTCTGCTCGTAATGCTGGACATTTTGGAAGCGATTCTGGCGATTTTCAAGCTCCGGAGGCTTCTGCTTTCACCCGGATTCAAGCCACATTGTGCCGATTAGCTTTGTTATCTTCCAGATTCTTAATCTTATGCTTGTTTATGGTTTGGTTTTCTAATCTTTCCATGATTTTGTTAATCTTTCAAGCATTTAGATTAATGTTTATGTATTATTGTAGCCTTTGGGTAAAAACACAACAATCCCTTGCTTGATTATAGGCATTAGTATGTTAATCTTTGTTTGTAATGACATTTGGAAGTATTTTCTATGATTATCTTTGATGATTAGTTTGCAACCTTGTTATTGATATTGATTTCTTGATTATAAGTAATTGTGTTGGATGATTGGTGCTTGGTTAGTTAAGATAGTTGAAAAATGAAGCTTAATTAATCTTGTATTAGTAAACTTTAAACTTGGTTAACTAGTTTAGCTTGGTTAAAATGTATGCATCATGATACTAGAAATGGTTAGTGATTTAATAAAATGTAATTATTGTTAATCAAGAAAGCTTGCCGTCGCGGAAGGACCTTAACGGGTTAAATGGTGTCGTTACAAATTCTTGCCATGATTTGTTAGCTTAGTTAGTAGTTTAGGCCAAAATTGCTATCTTGGTGAATTTATGTGCATGATTTGTAAAATGGACTCGGTTGTGATTTAATCTAGTTTATGCTTGTCTCGGTGGTTACATTGTGTTTATCGGTGTCGCTTTCCTTGTTTAAGTGAGGTTAGAAACTCCTAACGGATGACTAACTTATTTTTAAGAGATTTTCATAGACATTTATCAATTGCACGTTAAAGAACAATTTTAGGTGGTTAAAGTGTGTTTATCGTTTTAACTTTCCGAATGATTGTCATGTTAGGATTCCCGAAAGGGATACTAATTGTCTTAAAATGGAAAATTGACCGAATGCTTCTAGTGCCAAAACCGACTTAGTTGACATGCTTTGGTTGTGTATTAAGCAAGGCTATTTATCTATTTTCTACTATGTTTTATAAGTATTTGTTTATGCTTACTTTAGTTTATTAAAAATCAAACAACTTATGTTTTTACCGGTAGTTTAGTGACAAAGGTCTAGTATTATTCCTCCGCCCATTTCCTTGGATCGATACTTGGTTCTTACCGATACTTTACTACATATATGACGTGGTACACTTGCCTCTTTCGTGTGTGTTTTGATGTTAAAGTAATAATCACTTTTATAAATTTAAAACCGAATCGTGTGTAATTTCATTATAAAAATATGTGTAGTCGCGCACACGTCAAGTTTTTGGCGCCGTTGCTGGGGAACTGGCGAGCTTTAGGAACGACCCGAGTCATTGATTTATCGGTGTATATACTTGTTAATATTTGTGAATACTTTCTTGATTATTTATTTGTTTATTTATTTGTTAATATTTCTTGCTTTTAATTCGATTTATTCGTTTTCGTGATTCTTTTGTACACTTGTAAATTTTTGTTCCATTTATTTATTCGATCCGGATTTATTTATTCATTTATTCTTTGGGTTTTCGGCACCTTAAAATCATTTTTGTATTAGCCTATTCGATTATTTTTTTATTGTGTTGATTTTTATAAAATTTTCGGGCCCATTTTCGGATTTTTATAAAATTTTCAGCCCATTTTTAATAATATTCTGTTTCTATTCAGCTAAAAAAAACAGTATTATTATATTAATAAAATATTCATTGTGTCAATTTTTCGTTTACAGGTTGATGTCCTCTACCCCCGCTCCAAATCCTGTTGAGCCGTCAGACGAACCCGAGCGTGATCTGAGGAGACGTCTTCGTGCAAGATCTCGTGCGGTTGGGCTGCTACTCGCAGCTGGTGAGCAGGAGCAGGTAGTACCCGCTGAAGCCGAGGGCTCAGGGGCAGCAGGAAACGCAACCATGGCAGACGACGACAGACCTTTGAATGAAACAAATCAACCCGATGGAGAAGGCTTGCTACCGAGCATCACCCGACCGACGGTAGCAGCACCGAGTTTCGAGATAAAATCCTGCATCATCAATATGATACAAAACTCGGTGCAGTTTGATGGGAAGGATCACGATGATCCGGGTCGGCACATCGCAAAGTTTCTCGAGGTGTGCTCGACTTTCAAGATAGGAGATGTTTCTGAGGACGCGATCCGTTTGCGGCTCTTTCCGTTTTCATTGCGAGGCAAAGCCAGTGCTTGGCTCTTGTCACTTCCGGCAGGATCTATCACCACTTGGGCCGGGATGGCAGAACTATTTGTGCAGAAATATTTTCCTCCGGAAAAGACGACTAAATTAAGGAACCGTATCATAACGTTCAAGCAAGACGACGGAGAATCTCTACACGTAACTTGGGAGAGGTTTAGAGATCTTTTAATTGATGTCCCATATCACGGGTTGTCCAAAAGGCAACTAGTACTGACCTTTTATCAAGGACTCAATTATGACTCGCAGGAGCGTTTAGACGTGTATGCAGGAGGCGATCTTGGAACGAAGACACCAACTGAAGCTTACGCGATCATAGAGAAAGCTGCGTTGAAGTCAAGTTCTCGCCACGGTGGAGCGCAGAATAAGACATCATCCACTTTCGGAGTTCATGCTGTGGATACATATACGGCTCTTACTGCGTAAATTGGAGCCTTGGCAACAAGAATTGATCAGTCTCAGAATATCTCGCGAATTCAATCACCATCATGTGATCAGTGCGGGGTTGCACATGTGCCAGGTATGTGTGAGCAGGGTGTTATGTTTACAGGACACGAGGAGGTGAACTACATGGGCAATCAAATCAGGCCCCAAAATAACCCCTATAGCAACACGTACAATCCAGGGTGGAAGAACCACCCCAACTTTGGATGGAAATCTGGTTTTGGGAACCAAAACGCATACGGTTATGCTCAACATGCTCCCACGCCACAACAATCTCAAGGTCAATCCTTCCAGCCACAGTATCATAATCAAGGCTCAGGAAGCAACTCCCAGCCACACGCCTCTCAAAGCAACGCAAAGCTAGAGGAAATGATGGCACAACTGCTGAACATGTCACAACCCCCGATCCCTAGTTCCCGGGAACGGGCGGCCGTGAGCCAGTTTCGGTGGTATCAGTTTTATTTAGTCTTGCAGCGGAATTTACATCAGGACCGTAGTTAGGAAATGTTTATCAGAGTAAAACCACCATATTTTATAATATTAAACAAATGGGATGAAACCCAAGTTCATATGTAACACCTCGAAAATTCACGTCCTATAATGCGTTGACACGTGTCATATGTTTGAACGTGTGAAAGAATGTTCTGAAGGGACTAAAGTTGACAAACTTGAAAAGTATATGAAAATACGAGTTCTAAATGTCAACAGTGAATAAATACACTTCATAATAACCCTACATGATGTTATAACATCAAACGAATAAATCATGGATCATACGAAGCTAAAACTGAGATATTACAAACTACAGGGGTTAAATGTGTCAACATGTTTAAAGATATACCTCTGAGTGACCTTTTGACAAACCCGAAGCTTTGTAAACGTTAATTATGCTCACTAGAATGCGCGATATAAATTTCATAAAGTTTCGTTATCGTATGAGAAAGTTATGATCAAATTCGTGTGCGAGGGGTTAAAGCGTAAACATTGAAAGTTAAGACTTTTCGGGTTAACCGGAAGTGTCCAGGGACTTGGCAAAGTGGGTATAAGTCCTAAAGCCCTTGTGGGTAATTATAAGGGGGTCAAAATGCAAGAAATAACCTTAGTTGCCCCTTCGTGAAGCCAAAGGTCAAGTTGCAAAACAAAGAAAATGAAAATTCTGATTTATATGGCTGAGGCGGCCCGCTTCAACATTCATGAATCCTCAGGCGGGCCGCGTGAGGCGCCCAGAACCAGAAAAACATGACAGCAGCCTGTATACGCGAAAACTCGACCCAAAACGGATATTTCTCATCATGGGCGACCCCTAAATGCCTCCTAGGACACTAGAGACATGTGTTGATCAATTGTGGTCACTTGTAGAACCATGTGTCAACTTCTTATGGTGGATTGAACACTATATAAATGCCTCATTGTGCAACATTGTTCCACACACCTTCAATTGCATATCTGATCGATTCTGGAGCTCTCAAGCTGCTCTCAACTGATCCCTGGTCGTTCATAGGACCCTTGTAAGTTTGCCTAACCCTTCCTAATTGAGTTTTAGCTTAGTTTTAGCCTAAAAGTCAAACCGTCGTAATTAACGGTTGACTTTACGATTAATCACAAATGGTCCAGTGATTAGTCGAATCAAAAGTAGTTATAAGTTGGTATTTATGTGGGTAATAGACCCTTAAGAGGGTTCCCCCTGATCACCACTCTAACTAGGTCAAAAGTCGGGTCAAACTTATATTTAAAAAGTCAACAGGAAGTCTAAAATGCCATTTATGCATAATTAACATTGTAGATCATATACAACCTGTTGGATCATTGTTATAACTTAGTAATAAGTGTAAGAACATGTCTAAACATGTTCAACCCGACAATTTCCTGTTTAGACCCGATTCGGAACCGAAAGTCACATAGTTTGACTTTCACTTTGACTTTCAGTTCTGACCCGCTTTAGTATGATTTGAAAATGTCTTAGAGCTTCTTTAGGACCAGGCTACATGTTACCACAACCCTCTGTGGTTGGTTCATTGATTGACCCATTCGTTTACGCGTTTCCGTTAATTGCTCATATGTTGACCATTATGCCCTTATTATCTTAAAACGTGATTTTTGGAAATGTAAAAGAGTAGAAACTTTAATTACTGATATATAAACTTGTATGCAAAGTTTGACATCTGTTTGACCTGTAGATTAAGAGGTATGCTCATTATCGCAAATTTAATGCTTTATGTTAATAAAACGGCGTAATTAGCGTATAACCTAGTTAAGCCTACTTTTTGGTATCAAACTTAATACCCACTGATGTAATATATTATTTTGGGATTTTTAAAGATTGTTAATAAATTTTAGGCTGAGCATAACTAGTAGTCGTAGGCTTAATCCGGTAATTGTCGGTTTTGCCCTTACGGGCCATAAAATGAGTTTTACATATCTAAACGACTCCAAACCTTTTGCTACTGATCACATATGATAAATAAATTATTTTAAGCCTTCTGGAAATATAAAAATATCAGATTTAACTATCGGACCCGGAAATGGCCTTTAATCGCCTTATTTAGCGTTTTTAACGCATGGTATGTATTAAAATTATATTGAACATACCTGGGTTGATACCTACTGATATTTTAGGAAAATTAGAATGTTTTAACAGTAAGCAAAGGCTGATTAACTCAGACTTCGGTTTTGAGGCATAATTAACTTAGGAAACCGGTATATCGCTCTCATGAATACCCATCACGCTTATTACGCGTACGGTTCGGTTTATGTAACAAGTTTACATAAATTAGCCGAAACGGGTCAAACCTTAATGGTTTTATCTCAAAATCCAGAATGTGAATAATAAACCCATATTAGGCAAGTCTCTGAACTTGTCGGGTCTAAATCGCATTCTAAACCGGCCTTCGCTTAATCATGCGTACGAACCGTATCTTCCTGTAAGACTAACCGGTCTAAGCTTAGGCTTAATTAAAGACCCATTAGCATTCTAATAAGTTATTTATACAATCATTCCAGACTAGAGCCTTCCGGTAAATGGTACCTACGCTTACTTAAGTGAATACGGCTGAGTTATTAAATTCTTACTATTTAAGACAGGAGCTAGCTCAGGTAAATACTCTTAACTTATTTTCCCTATACGGGCTTGGGATACGACACTATAAAAGTACCGCTTGGTCGGGTGTGTAGTTATTTAAATCGGATTGTGATTGATGTACTTACAACCCGTTTAATATGTGTTATTTGGTGTATGGCCTTTGGGGGTTAATGACCATGTCCCGGATATCCTTGGCATCATTCGAAGTAATGGCCACGACTTAAGCACGGGGTGTAGGCATACACCTGACAGCTGCGTTATGTAAAAACTGGTAATCCACTCCGAGGTATCATCCTTGTGGGCATTATACCGGAACTGGTAATCCACTTAGGGGATGATAGCCTGTGGGCATTATACCTGTGGCGTGTCAGTCAATCTAGTCCGGCCCTACAAACCGGCCCTAACGGACGACAAATAAGTAAAACTGTATACAAGATTATATACAAATAATTTTCCCAAGTTAAAAAGGTTAATTTTGCCTCTGTGCATTTTAATCAAATTATAAAAGATATTTTGTGCCTCGTGCATTCAAACCAATTTTCTTAAACTCTTCTCAAATGAGTCGGTTGAGTGTATTTACCAGTGAAAACTGACGTATTTTCCAAAAAGGTTAAGTGACAGGTACTGAACGAAATTGGCTGGAAGCTCAGGGCACTAATAAGGAATCTTGCAAGTTCTAGGCGTCTAAAGTCTGTTGGACAAATGATATGTTTAAAGATCCGCCTGTGGATCCCTTACTTTCCGTTGTAATACTGGATATTACTTTATATTCGGAATGTAATAATATTTATCTTTTGCTTCCGCTGTGCATTTATATAATTGTGTTGTTTGACTATTATGTTGCCAACCACGTCACGATACTCCCCACCGGGCCCACCGGTGACACGTGGAAAGTCGGGGTGTGACAGGTTGGTATCAGAGCCAACTCTGAGTGAATTAAACACTAGCCTTTCGTGTTTAATCTCAGTACACAATAGCACATTCCTTGACCTTCTGAGTCTATACTTAACATAGGAATAATCTTAATCCTAATATGGAAATTTTTGCTTCCAATTTTTATTATTATTGGATACGTCGCCAAGCGAGGAAGCTGAACTAGGGATTCTCCACACCCGGAGCCTTGAAATGCGGAGCTTCGTACAGCGACCAAGATGAGATGTGCAACCAAGGAGAAAGCATTCAGGAATTGAATGAAGAAGAAACTCCTTTGCTGAAAATCGTTTCCTCAATAGTCCTTATAAGGACATATTTATCTTTTTAGTCCCTTCGAGGACAACACTATTCCTTTCAAGTCCGCTTAGGGCAACTTTATACTTTGATTTTTATATAGTGGAATGCTTAAGTTTAAACTTTCATTCTAAACAAGAAATATTAAATAAATGGAAAATAACATTTCTTTTATAAGATCTACCATTATAATAAAATGGCAAAATCTAAAAAGGACAAGACCTAGCCACGTGTCATTTTAAGACCGGGCCAAGATGGTAGTTCCATAATTAGATTCAGATCCATATTAACACCTCAATTTAAAAATTGTTCTGCGTTAATTAAATTAAGAATCTTAAGTGTGAAACCTAGCCTTCGAGTCAATTTTAAGACTGGGCCAAGATGGTAAGACCTGTTAAAAAGATTCAAACCATTAACTAAGAATCTTAAGAGTGAAACCTAGCCTTCGGGTAAATTATAAGACCGGGCCAAGATGGTAAGACCTGTTTAAAAGATTCAAATCCCTGTTAACATCTTAAAACATGTTAACACTCCTGGCAGATGTGATTCATTTAAAAATCACACACGTTATTATTATATAAGGATCTTTCTAAAGATTCCTAACCCAGTTTAATGATCTCTGAATCCTGGGTTTACATCATCAATTAAGATGATCATATTTTAACCATACATGGTAATATAGCGCCTACGGGCCCTGCTCATTTCCATATGAGCCAAAAGACAGTGGTAGTGATGACTCCCTGTCAGATAAAGGTAATGAACTAGGTTCAAACCTCAAATGCTTTAATTCTCTGAAATCCTAGCATATAAATTTATAATTGTCCTTGCGACTAGGCCTATTGTGCCAATATACTTTCATGCTTTGATTCTCTGAAATTATAAGCTTATAATTTATAAATGTCCATGTGACCAGGCCATTGGGTGCCACTAATAAAACTGTTAATGTTTTATAATGAGGATAAATTATAATAGAAATCCTAAACCTATATGATTAATAAATTAACCAAATATGGTCTCTGCTTACCATGGTTAATGAATTTCCCTAAGGGGCAATTCCGTAATAAACATCCCTTAGAAGGGAAGTGCCTACGGGCTATAGTTAATGTCCTCTGAGACTAAAGACAGTGGTAGCCTACAGCTCCCTGTCAGGAAAGGGGTAATGAACTTTGATTCAAACCTTAACGCCGCGATTCTCTAAAAATCATGGCTTATAAATTAAACTTGTCTACGCGACTAGGCCATTTGTGCTATTATTAACTTATAAATTAGGATTTATGATAAAAATCCTGAATAAAAATAAATATCCTTCCTTCCCTGTCAGTATGCATTTTAAAAAGAATCTTAAAGGTGAAACCTAGCCCACGCGGCCAAGATGGTGAAACCTACCCAAGGGATTCAGATCCCTGTTAACACCTAAGAACGTGTTAACACTCTTGAAAAATGTGATTCGAGAAAATCACAACAGTCATCCTTATATTGGATTCTTCCAATTCCCTTATCTAACCTTGTGATTTAGGGATCATGGCTTATATCATCCCATAACACGATCACGTTATAAACATCCGTTAATGATAAAGTGCCTACGGGCTAAACTTGTTGTCCGATAAGACAACGACAGTGATGGTCTTTGACCTCCTGTCTAAAATATTGGACTATGTCCAAACACAATAGTCTATATGATCAATGCGATCATGACTAATATCATCTAATGCGATGATAGTATTATTTAACATCCCTTAGTGATGTTTTGCCTACGGGCTATAATATATTGTCCAATTGAGACATTGACATTGTTATCTTTATGATTCCTTGTCTGAGGTGGTGAGCTATGCTCAAGCCAAAATAGTCAATATGATTAATGCAATCATGACTTATATCATCTAATAGGATGAACCTATTATAAACATCCATTAGAGATGTTTCGCCTATGGGCCATATTATATCGTCCATGTGTGACAAAAACATTGTGATCTTTACGATTCCCTGTCCAAAGTAGTGAGCTATGCTCAAGCCTAATAGTCTATATGATCAATGCCATCATGACGAAAATCATCAATACGATGATTAAAAATTTTAACATCCTTAATGATGTTTTGCCCGAGGGCTATATTATATTATCCAATTGAGACAAGGCAATTGTAATCTTTCGTGATTCTTTGCCCAAGGGGGTGAGCTATACTCAAATCCCATAGTCTATACTATCATTGTGATCCTGACTAGTATCATCAGTATGATGATCATAATATTAACATCCCTCGTGATGAAATGCCTACGGGCTATACTTTATTCTAATGTCGGTAAGACAAAGACAGTGGTGATCATTATGATCCCCTGTTCAAAATGGGTGATCATACCCAAACCTAATAGTCAATATGATCATGACTAATATCATTAGATACGATGGTTATATATAAACATCCATTAGTGATGTTGATTGGCTTATTTTTCTGCCAAATGAATCGTCTTTCAAGACGATGACAGTAGTAGTCTATGACTCCCTGTCCAAAGGTGAAGAACCACGTTCAAACCTTGAAGCCCTAATCTAATAAGATTGCGGCTAATAAATTAAGGACCTTGATGAAAGACCATCGAGTTATGTTTTAAAGTCATTCATGACAAGCCTATGTGCTATAATTTGTCATTCGTGACACGCTAACATATTAAATGTTAACATTCCTGGTGACATGCCTTTGTGCCAGATTTGATAAATGTCCTTATGACAAGGCCGTTTGTGCCATATCTAAATGACCTTTGCGACAAGGCCTTCGTGCCGTATAATCATTTATGTCCTTCATGACTGGGCTTTATGCTATATCTTTCTACGTCCATCGAGACAGGCTTCTATGCCATATATGTATATATATATAATAAAAGTCTTGTAAGACTAGCCTTTGAGCTATTTATAATCGTCCTTGTGACAAAGACAATTGTGACATTATGGTCCCCTGTCAAGCAGGTATTGGACTCGCTCCAAACCTTAAATGCCATTGATAGTCCTTTTGTGACCTAAGCTAAATGTAATAGATATACATTCAAAAAGCATTCATTAAGAATGTTCAGAACGGAATAGCCCATACGGTTTATGAATGCCGTGGTTAAATTAAGTCAGGTCATCAGGATGATGACTAAAAAATTGTTAAATCTTGGTGATTAGTACCAAGTTTCGAGTATGGAAAACTCGGAGGAGGTAGACGACAGTCGCAATACTATTAATGCGACGAAAGTTAATAAAACTACAAACGTAAACCTCAATATTAATGGAGTTAATCTCCAAGCGGTGGCTAACGCAGCAGTTTGAAAGGCCAAGGGGAAAAGGTCATGAAACAATCCCAAAGAGCCGAATGCTTCTCGCTCTGAATTTCATTCAAAACCATGTTCAATTTCTCGTGAGAAGAGTTTTGTTCACACTTCGTATACGAAGGATGAACCAAAGGAGGAAGATAACTCCCAGAAATCTAAGAAAAAAGAGCAAGAACAAGCTTAATAAAAAAAAAGCAACAAAAAATGGTGGAATTGGCCGTCCCCGGAATCGAACCTGGGTCTAGGCCGCACCCTTTCGCGCGCCTAGCCAACCGAGCTAGGTGCCTAGTTTGTGAAAATTTCCATTCTGATTAAATATAAGCACATATAGTTGATATCTCTTTAATCTCTATCGATTTCGAATACCAAATGGTATGACAAAAGCGCTATATGAGGATTGGTGTATCTTAATAAGTTCCATAGATTGCTTCCATGCCTGATCAGTATGGAGGTTTAATGCATGGAACCACAAAGATATCCCAATGATCATATGGTACTAAAGTCAACTAATAGTATTCAAAGAAGATATCCAAAATGAAATTTTCCAAGTAATTATTCCCGATTAAGGAATTCGTGAACTAGTAACATAAATGTGTCACTTATTTGACACAAGCAATGATGAGTGAACTGGAGCCTGAGATATGGAAATCTCTGTAACCTCCTTGTACCTTGATTATCTTCTTCTAAAATTACCCTGTTTACCCCTGGGAGGCAGGTAGGGTTAAGTTTCATATCCCATATAAGGCTGTATTATTATGAAATCTCCAAGACGGCTAGTACCATCATTGGAAGAATCGAAAACCCTGGTTAAGTAAGTTTTAAAGATCTAGATTCATAAAGCCAAACTCAATATCCTGAGAATTCGGTATAGTAAATTATGAAAGACGGTTCATTTTGCTAAGGCATTGTTTACCGCAACCCTAATTAGGCAACAATTAAGAATTTGCCATCAACTACCCAGGATCGTCGATTTGCTCGACTAACTGTAAAGATTAGCTATTTCTTAAGATTAATTTTGAACAATGGTTGGAATAACCATCTCACCTTAAGATAAGCTTTTCTATAATAGCTGTTATATAAGTATCAAGGCTACTCCCTTGAAGACCTTGTATAGATAGAATGTTAAACGTCCACTGATAGGACAATAGCTGGGTAAGTCCAAACATCAAGATCTGAAAGTTGCATTATAGACAATCAATAAGATCAAGCAAATGCATAATCATCAGTAAGATGCCAGTATTCGGCAGAAAATCAAGGATTAATGAAAATAGCAAACCTCCTAAATTCTTGTTAAGAAATAAGGTTCAACAATAGGTATCACCCTGGAAAGGAGTGGTGAGATTTGGTAAGAAAGGCAAGCTAAGCCCGAGATACATAGGACCTTTCGAGGTTATCGAACGTATCGGTTCAGTTGCCTATAAGCTAAACTTACCTGAAGAGCTCAGTGGAATTCACAAAGTGTTCCACATCTGCAATCTGAAGAAGTGTTTTGCTGATGAATCACTGGTTATACCACATACGGATGTGCATATAAATAAGAGCTTAAAATTTGTGGAAAAACCTTTGTCGATTGAAGGTCGACAGGTTAAGGAGCTTCGAAGGGAGCATGTGCCTATAGTAAAGGTCAAGTGGGATGCCCGTAAAGGACCCGAATTCACGTGGAAGGTTGAATCCACGATGAAAGAAAAGTACCCTTACTTGTTTCAGTAAATCTCGGGTCGAGATTTATTTTAAGGGGGTGAGGATGTAACACCTCGAAAATTCACGTCCTATAATGCGTTGACACGTGTCATATGTTTGAACGTGTGAAAGAATGTTCTGAAGGGACTAAAGTTGACAAACTTGAAAAGTATATGAAAATACGAGTTCTAAATGTCAACAGTGAATAAATACACTTCATAATAACCCTACATGATGTTATAACATCAAACGAATAAATCATGGATCATACGAAGCTAAAAGTGAGATATTACAAACTACAGGGGTTAAATGTGTCAACATGTTTAAATATATACCTCTGAGTGACCTTTTGACAAACCCGAAGCTTTGTAAACGTTAATTATGCTCACTAGAATGCGCGATATATATTTCATAAAGTTTCGTTATCGTATGAGAAAGTTATGATCAAATTCGTGTGCGAGGGGTTAAAGCGTAAACATTGAAAGTTAAGACTTTTCGGGTTAACCGGAAGTGTCCAGGGACTTGGCAAAGTGGGTATAAGTCCTAAAGCCCTTGTGGGTAATTATAAGGGGGTCAAAATGCAAGAAATAACCTTAGTTGCCCCTTCGTGAAGCCAAAGGTCAAGTTGCAAAACAAAGAAAATGAAAATTCTGATTTATATGGCTGAGGCGGCCCGCTTCAACATTCATGAATCCTCAGGCGGGCCGCGTGAGGCGCCCAGAACCAGAAAAACATGACAGCAGCCTGTATACGCGAAAACTCGACCCAAAACGGATATTTCTCTTCATGGGCGACCCCTAAATGCCTCCTAGGACACTAGAGACATGTGTTGATCAATTGTGGTCACTTGTAGAACCATGTGTCAACTTCTTATGGTGGATTGAACACTATATAAATGCCTCATTGTGCAACATTGTTCCACACACCTTCAATTGCATATCTGATCGATTCTGGAGCTCTCAAGCTGCTCTCAACTGATCCCTGGTCGTTCATAGGACCCTTGTAAGTTTGCCTAACCCTTCCTAATTGAGTTTTAGCTTAGTTTTAGCCTAAAAGTCAAACCGTCGTAATTAACGGTTGACTTTACGATTAATCACAAATGGTCCAGTGATTAGTCGAATCAAAAGTAGTTATAAGTTGGTATTTATGTGGGTAATAGACCCTTAAGAGGGTTCCCCCTGATCACCACTCTAACTAGGTCAAAAGTCGGGTCAAACTTATATTTAAAAAGTCAACAGGAAGTCTAAAATGCCATTTATGCATAATTAACATTGTAGATCATATACAACCTGTTGGATCATTGTTATAACTTAGTAATAAGTGTAAGAACATGTCTAAACATGTTCAACCCGACAATTTCCTGTTTAGACCCGATTCGGAACCGAAAGTCACATAGTTTGACTTTCACTTTGACTTTCAGTTCTGACCCGCTTTAGTATGATTTGAAAATGTCTTAGAGCTTCTTTAGGACCAGGCTACATGTTACCACAACCCTCTGTGGTTGGTTCATTGATTGACCCATTCGTTTACGCGTTTCCGTTAATTGCTCATATGTTGACCATTATGCCCTTATTATCTTAAAACGTGATTTTTGGAAATGTAAAAGAGTAGAAACTTTAATTACTGATATATAAACTTGTATGCAAAGTTTGACATCAGTTTGACCTGTAGATTAAGAGGTATGCTCATTATCGCAAATTTAATGCTTTATGTTAATAAAACGGCGTAATTAGCGTATAACCTAGTTAAGCCTACTTTTTGGTATCAAACTTAATACCCACTGATGTAATATATTATTTTGGGATTTTTAAAGATTGTTAATAAATTTTAGGCTGAGCATAACTAGTAGTCGTAGGCTTAATCCGGTAATTGTCGGTTTTGCCCTTACGGGCCATAAAATGAGTTTTACATATCTAAACGACTCCAAACCTTTTGCTACTGATCACATATGATAAATAAATTATTTTAAGCCTTCTGGAAATATAAAAATATCAGATTTAACTATCGGACCCGGAAATGGCCTTTAATCGCCTTATTTAGCGTTTTTAACGCATGGTATGTATTAAAATTATATTGAACATACCTGGGTTGATACCTACTGATATTTTAGGCAAATTAGAATGTTTTAACAGTAAGCAAAGGCTGATTAACTCAGACTTCGGTTTTGAGCCTTTCGGCTTATGTGAAATTACCAAAATGCCCCTACGGTGCATAGTTTGGTTATATTTGGTAAATTCACATATATACTTTAACCTACTATTATAACTTATCAAAATAAGTATTTTTAGTGATTATATCAGACCTGTAACTCAGATAAATACTTAAACTCTTTTATAACCTTTTAAATGACCCAACTACCCCTACGGGGCCTAGTTTGTGTTTAAATACGTTCGGGCATAATGAAAGACATCTTACTGATGTCACAACATATTTGAGGCATAATTAACTTAGGAAATCGGTATATGGCTCTCATGAATACCCGTCACGCTTATTACGCGTACGGTTCGGTTTATGTAACAAGTTTACATAAATTAGCCGAAACGGGTCAAACCTTAATGGTTTTATCTCAAAATCCAGAATGTGAATAATAAACCCATATTAGGCAAGTCTCTGAACATGTCGGGTCTAAATCGCATTCTAAACCGGTCTTCGCTTAATCATGCGTACGAACCGTATCTTCCTGTAAGACTAACCGGTCTAAGCTTAGGCTTAATTAAAGACCCGTTAGCATTCTAATAAGTTATTTATACAATCATTCCAGACTAGAGCCTTCCGGTAAATGGTACCTACGCTTACTTAAGTGAATACGGCTGAGTTATTAAATTCTTACTATTTAAGACAGGAGCTAGCTCAGGTAAATACTCTTAACTTATTTTCCCTATACGGGCTTGGGATACGGCACTATAAAAGTACCGCTTGGTCGGGTGTGTAGTTATTTAAATCGGATTGTGATTGATGTACTTACAACCCGTTTAATATGTGTTATTTGGTGTATGGCCTTTGGGGGTTAATGACCATGTCCCGGATATCCTTGGCATCATTCGAAGTAATGGCCACGACTTAAGCACGGGGTGTAGGCATACACCTGACAGCTGCGTTATCTAAAAACTGGTAATCCACTCCGAGGTATCATCCTTGTGGGCATTATACCGGAACTGGTAATCCACTTAGGGGATGATAGCCTGTGGGCATTATACCTGTGGCGTGTCAGTTAATCTAGTCCGGCCCTACAAACCGGCCCTAACGGACGACAAATAAGTAAAACTATATAGAAGATTATATACAAATAATTTTCCCAAGTTAAAAAGGTTAATTTTGCCTCTGTGCATTTTAATCAAATTATAAAAGATATTTTGTGCCTCGTGCATTCAAACCAATTTTCTTAAACTCTTCTCAAATGAGTCGGTTGAGTGTATTTACCAGTGAAAACTGACGTATTTTCCAAAAAGGTTAAGTGACAGGTACTGAACGAAATTGGCTGGAAGCTCAGGGCGCTAATAAGGAATCTTGCAAGTTCTAGGCGTCTAAAGTCTGTTGGACAAATGATATGTTTAAAGATCCGCCTGTGGATCCCTTACTTTCCGTTGTAATACTGGATATTACTTTATATTCGGAATGTAATAATATTTATCTTTTGCTTCCGCTGTGCATTTATATAATTGTGTTGTTTGACTATTATGTTGCCAACCACGTCACGATACTCCCCACCGGGCCCACCGGTGACACGTGGAAAGTCGGGGTGTGACATCATAGTACACACGTTTTCATAGGAATAAATCCTATTTTATTTAATAAAAACATCTATTTTATTTTAGGTAACTTTATTGCCACTTTTCCAAGCCTTCAGTGCTTTCCAGCTGGCTTTTATTGGCTTCACACTAAGTTACCTGAAACACGTGTTTAAAACATTTTATCAGCAAGAAATACTGGTGAGTAAATCCCAGTTTAATCAAGTTTAAATAAAAATTCACAGTGAACAGTATTGAGGGCGATCCCGCAATTATATTTGTTTACAAGACATCACAATTAACATCCATGGTACTGTCGAACCCGACTTGTGGACATGTTACTCCTTGACCAGGTGGTAACAAATTTTGTATACAAAACCCCAACATACTCATCATAATTGTATGCTTACAAATACTCAATAACTGTTTATTCGCATGGAAAAGTATTTAAGGTTTTGTAAAAACTGTTAATAAAAAGGAGATTACTCACATTGCTATCTTAGACTTCTCGTAAGGGTTTCCTGAGAATAATCTATAATTTATACAAATGTACATAGGTTAGTATTATAACCCATTGAAAATATTAATGATACCCTCCCCGAGACGGCATTCCAACAACTACGTCGGGCAGAACCACGACAGTTGTTACGGAACCCTAAATCAATCGGGCAGCGTATCTAATACGAAACTGGGGTTATAATACTTACAACGGAGCAGAACCTCGCTAATTAGGGGTATAATACCCGAAATATTATGTCTCTAATACAGAATTTCGAGATTGAAAGAAAGAATGAACGATTGAAAGTGAAATCCGAAGCCTGCTATTTATAGTTGTGAAATCTCGTCCTGTCGCGGCCCGCGTAAAAGACAGGGGACCCTTACGCGGCCCGCGTCAACACCAGTCAACGCAGTAGCTTAGCTGATTCGTTTACTAGACCGCCACGATCATGACACGTGTCGGCCTCTGGGTGTATCCGCGTTTCACGAGCTCTCGCAGCCCGCGTTAACTAAGCATAACCCTTACGCGGCCCGCTTCAACTAAAGGTTTCAGCGGAGTCCGGTCACACTCTCATACGGCCCGCGTAAACTAGGGGTAGAGTATGTCGCGGCCCGCCTCAACCCTATATTTCAGATTTTTATTTTATTTTTATAAACTATAATGTATTTTGGGCTCGGTTTTCACATACGGGGTATATTATAAAATATATTGGGACATTATAAACTATATTAGAGTATCAGAAATTTTATGAGGGTGTCGGTTTTACCGAGGGTTGTTACATTCTCCCCACCTTAATTTAGAACTCGTCCTCGAGATCTACTGGAATAAATGCGGCTATTTCTTTTCATTTGTAGAAAATGAGCTGACTTAGTTAGCTTATCTACAATCACCCAGATTGTATTATTTTCTTTCTTAATAAACTTAAAAGTGCGTGCAAATGTCTTGCATGATCTTCTTTACTCTTAGAGTAAATTAGAATATCATCTATGAACAAAATTATGAATTTATCCAAATATGGCTTACATATTCGGTTCATCATGTCCATAAATGCAGCTGGGGCATTGGTTAAACCAAATGGCATGACAGTAAATTCATAATGACCATACCTTGTTCTAAATGCGGTTTTAGGAATGTCCTCTTTCTGTACCTTTAATTGATGATATCCTGACCTTAAATCAATCTTAGAGAAAAATCGAGCTTCTTGTAGTTGATCAAACAAATCATCGATTCTCGGTAATGGGTACCGATTCTTAATCGTGACTTTGTTTAATTCACGGTAATCAATGCACATACGCATTGATCCGTCCTTCTTTTTAACGAATAATATCGGCGCTCCCCATGGCGACGAACTCGGTTGTATGAATATTTTCTTCAACAATTCATCCAATTGTTTCTTTAATTCCTGCATTTCGGCGGTTGCTAAACGGTAGAGTGTTTTGGCAATTGGCGATGTTCCTGGTAGCAGGTGAATTCTGAATTTTTATTTCTCTGTCTGAAGGTAGTCATGGTAATTCTTCTGGAAAGACATCTGAAAACTAAGATACTACTGGAATGTCTTTTAGTTCTTTTCCTTTAGTGTTAGTGATTATAGAAATCAAATACACTATAGAACCTTTTCTTATAGAACTTACGGTTTTCATCACAGAGATAAATTTTGTGGATCTAGATGGTTTATTTCCTTTAATTGTGATCATTTTACTTTTAGATGAATTTACTTGAATTGACTTTTGATCACATAAAATACTGGCTTTATTGGCTATTAACCAATCCATCCCTAAAACAATATCAAATCTGGCTAGATTCTTTGGATAAAGGTTTGCCCTAAACGTTTGGTTTAAAATTTCTATTCTTGCTCCCTGCAAGATTTCAGAAATCCTAGTGGTTTCTCCATTAGCTGTCTCTACTAAGCATTCTTGTGGTAGTTTAGTTAATGACTGATTTAGAATTTTGCAAAATGATGTATTAATAAAACTTTGGTTCGCACCAGAGTCAAATAATACTTTAGCAAATACATCATTAACTAGAAACGTACTAGCGATGACATCTGGAATCATCTTGGCTTCATCTGCAGTCAGAACAAATGCTCTAGCATTTTTAGTATTCTTGTTGTTTGTAGCTGGAGCCAGTTTTGGACAGTTTGGCTTGATATGACCTTTTTCTCCACAGTTAAAACACAATCCATTACTGGATTTCCTCCTGCAGTTCTCTTCATTGTGTCCTGGTGCTTTGCAGAAATTATAGTGGGTGGAGCATTTTCCAGAATGCTTCTTTTTGCAGATCCCGCAATACGGTGCAAAGGTAGAATCTACGTTCTTATGGTTGAAATTCCCAGAACGAAATTCTTGGGTCAGCCTTTGGGTTAAGTTTCGCCTCTGATCTTCTTCTTTAGTACGAACTAGTTCATCAGTCAAGGTATTTGCTAGTTCTACGGCTTCTTCTATGGTTTGGGGTCTAGTTGCCTTGACTACATGTCTAATTTCTCCAATTAATCCCCAGATGTAACGGGAGATTAATACCGGTTCTGGTGATGCAAGGGTTGGTACTATCCTAGCATATTCAAAGAATGTAGTAGTGTATCCTTTACTATCTACACCAGTCATCCTAAGGTTGAGGAACTTGTTTGCTATCTGTTCCTTTTCATTGGGTGGACAGAATTTCCTTTCTACCTTTTCTTTAAATTCTTCCCATTCCATATTATAGGTTTTATCACTTCCTCTTGTCTGGAGGATAGTGTTCCACCATTCTAATGCTGCATTCTTAAACAGATTAGAAGCAAACAATATCTTGTCTTCTTCAGCACACTTACTTATCCTTAAGACTGCCTCAGTCTTCTCTATCCAGCGTAAGGTTGCAATAGCCCCTTCATTGCCTGAGAATTCCATTGGTTTACAAGACCAGAATTCTTTATAAGAACAACCATAAGGCATGGTTCTTCTTCTTTTGGGAATAGGCAATTGAAATACTGGTCCATTGTTTACACTGTTTTCTGGCTCAACGGGTCGCTTACTGCTATGTTTACCTTTATTATCAGCATCCTTAACAGTTTGAAGAATAAATGGCATAGCATCTATAATTCCCTGTGCCACTATGTGTTGAATAACACTATTATCCACTTGGTTTCCATTGTTATTGATACTCGGATTATCATTAACCACATTAATGTTACTCTGGTTATCGTTATTCAGATTTCCTTGATTTTCTTCGTCGGCCATCTGAATTTTAAACATTTATCCCATATTAATATCGCAATTAATATCTTACTATAGTTAATCACATGACACGCATTTTTGCCAAAAGCGTCGATCATTGCTACTATACTCTTTTCATATACTATGCGTCTATTACACACTAGTACTGAAATAAAAATTACAATACCAACAGAAATAAAAACACACTAATAGTAATATACATCCGTACACACATATTTTATTTTATTTATTATTATTCTTATTATAATATTATTATTACTACCGTTCATTTTATCGCATATATTGATAATCAAATAATGTTTATCATCAGAGTTTATATATATACATACTAGAGATTTCTGACAAATCTAAATTCATAATTGACACCTCTGTTCGTAATTTATTTCTCATTATCAATTATTAGAATCTTTTGGATTTCCTCATAGACATACATGTCTAAATAATATTTCATATACTGTAGTATGCACATTATCCATAATGTAAACAGACTCATAAGTCAGACATCAGGTCATGGTACTATCTAGGGAATTCCATTATTATAACACATACCCCATCTTACCCGGTCTTGTCGGAGAGGTAACCCCATCTCACCCGGTCTCGCCGGAGAGGTAACCCCATCTCACCCGGACAAGCTGGAGAGTCTACCACACCATGCCCAGTTTTACCGGAGAGGTAATTATCATGGTATTTTCCACCCATAAACTTATTTCAAATCATGATCTTAAAGAAAAGCATCATGTATTATGGTTTACATCAAGAGACAACGAAATTAGTATTCTTATGAGGAATCATATTCTAGAACCGAGTAGTATCAATAAACAAGAAATAACAGTGGCCAAGTGTTATTGCTTATTTATCATACAGGCACTGTTCTAGTCATTATCCTCACATGATACCAATAATCATCACACTTTATTTATGCAAGCAATTGGTTTATCTCAAAGCTTCATATTAAGGCATAGCATTAAAAATTCTCTTGTACTTCTAGACTTTATTCTGGTTTTCTTGGTTCACTTTTGTTGTTCATCCGAATGTTTATTTATCATAAACGAATATCTAGTATAATTATACGAACATATTGATTAAAATGAAATATTGCAATTTATATATTTATTACAAACTAGAACTGAAATTCGAAATATATTATTGGTTATACATCCGTAACTTATTTTAGTCTAACTAGATTATAGGAGTATTATGCTCAACATGCATTTTTATGTAAGGTTTATTCTATCTCTTTCTTCTCACTAGGTTGTTATCAAATGAACGAAGTTCTTTTAAAGTTTCTAGCTCGTAGGTGACATGAGTGCTGGCACTGGTTTGACGATTCAACTATAAGTTAACATTTATTGCTGTAGTGGCTAACATATAGAGATTTTCCCATTTTTCGTCTAATTTATCTTCCCAAGGTGGGTTACTTCCTATTTTCTGGTTTTCCTGAGACTTTTTCATATTCTCTTGACTTTTTCTAAGAATCCGACTTCTTTTACTAGGGTTAAGTGGATTTTCATACTGAGCTTTACGGACAAATATTCCTTCCTCAGTATCTGCTGAGTATCTTGAGGAATTTGTTTGAGATGAACTTCCCTTTTCTTTGGGGGAACTATCTAATTTATGATAGATGTCCAAAATTCTTCTCTTACTCATACTGTAAACTAACAAATAGTCAAATAACACATCATAATTATTACAATTACGCATGTATTTTCATAATTTATTTCCTAACACAAAATATAACTTTAAGTGTCAGCAGAACACTTCTTTGGCTTGAGGCAGTGGCTAGGCTCTGATACCACCTTCTGTCACAACCCCCGATCCCTAGTTCCCGAGAACGGGCGGCCGTGAGCCAGTTTCGGTGGTATCAGTTTTATTTAGTCTTGCAGCGGAATTTACATCAGGACCGTAGTTAGGAAATGTTTATCAGAGTAAAACCACCATATTTTATAATATTAAACAAATGGGATGAAACCCAAGTTCATAGTACACACGTTTTCATAGGAATAAATCCTATTTTATTTAATAAAAACATCTATTTTATTTTAGGTAACTTTATTGCCACTTTTCCAAGCCTTCAGTGCTTTCCAGCTGGCTTTTATTGGCTTCACACTAAGTTACCTGAAACACGTGTTTAAAACATTTTATCAGCAAGAAATACTAGTGAGTGAATCCCAGTTTAATCAAGTTTAAATAAAAATTCACAGTGAACAGTATTGAGGGCGATCCCGCAATTATATTTGTTTACAAGACATCACAATTAACATCCATGGTATTGTCGAACCCGACTTGTGGACATGTTACTCCTTGACCAGGTGGTGACAAATTTTGTATACAAAACCCCAACATACTCATCATAATTGTACGCTTACAAATACTCAATAACTGTTTATTCGCATGGAAAAGTACTTAAGGTTTTGTAAAAACTGTTAATAAAAAGGAGATTACTCACATTGCTATCTTAGACTTCTCGTAAGGGTTTCCTGAGAATAATCTATAATTTATACAAATGTACATAGGTTAGTATTATAACCCTTTGAAAATATTAATGATACCCTCCCCGAGACGGCATTCCAACAACTACGTCGGGCAGAACCACGACAGTTGTTACGGAACACTAAATCAATCGGGCAGCGTATCTAATACAAAACTGGGGTTATAATACTTACAACGGAGCAGAACCTCGCTAATTAGGGGTATAATACCCGAAATATTATGTCTCTAATACAGAATTTCAAGATTGAAAGAAAGAATGAACGATTGAAAGTGAAATCCGAAGCCTGCTATTTATAGTTGTGAAATCTCGTCCTGTCGCGGCCCGCGTAAAAGACAGGGGACCCTTACGCGGCCCGCGTCAACACCAGTCAACGCAGTAGCTTAGCTGATTCGTTTACTAGACCGCCACGATCATGACACGTGTCGGCCTCTGGGTGTATCCGCGTTTCACGAGCTCTCGCGGCCCGCGTTAACTAAGCATAACCCTTACGCGGCCCGCTTCAACTAAAGGTTTCAGCAGAGTCCGGTCACACTCTCATACGGCCCGCGTAAACTAGGGGTAGAGTATGTCGCGGCCCGCCTCAACCCTATATTTCAGATTTTTATTTTATTTTTATAAACTATAATGTATTTTGGGCTCGGTTTTCACATACGGGGTATATTATAAAATATATTGGGACATTATAAACTATATTAGAGTATCAGAAATTTTATGAGGGTGTCGGTTTTACCGAGGGTTGTTACATTCTCCCCACCTTAATTTAGAACTCGTCCTCGAGATCTACTGGAATAAATGCGGCTATTTCTTTTCATTTGTAGAAAATGAGCTGACTTAGTTAGCTTATCTACAATCACCCAGATTGTATTATTTTCTTTCTTAATAAACTTAAAAGTGCGTGCAAATGTCTTGCATGATCTTCTTTACTCTTAGAGTAAATTAGAATATCATCTATGAACAAAATTATGAATTTATCCAAATATGGCTTACATATTCGGTTCATCATGTCCATAAATGCAGCTGGGGCATTGGTTAAACCAAATGGCATGACAGTAAATTCATAATGACCATACCTTGTTCTAAATGCGGTTTTAGGAATGTCCTCTTTCTGTACCTTTAATTGATGATATCCTGACCTTAAATCAATCTTAGAGAAAAATCGAGCTTCTTGTAGTTGATCAAACAAATCATCGATTCTCGGTAATGGGTACCGATTCTTAATCGTGACTTTGTTTAATTCACGGTAATCAATGCACATACGCATTGATCCGTCCTTCTTTTTAACGAATAATATCGGCGCTCCCCATGGCGACGAACTCGGTTGTATGAATATTTTCTTCAACAATTCATCCAATTGTTTCTTTAATTCCTGCATTTCGGCGGTTGCTAAACGGTAGAGTGTTTTGGCAATTGGCGATGTTCCTGGTAGCAGAATCCGAAGGGGCGTGGTAATGGCCCGCACATGTAACAAGTGTGGGGACATGAGTCTTGCTATCGACTCGCCGACAAAAAATTAGCATGAGTCTTGCTATCGACTCGCCGACAAAAATTTAGCATGAGTCTACGCTACTGACTCGGTGATTAAAAATGTAGCAAGAGCGTCTTTGGCGCTATAAGGGTAAAATTGTCTTTTTTGTGTTTTTCTTGTTTTAACGTAATTTAGGTTTGTTAGTTAGTTTACGTTAGTTTGTGCAAGTTTCATACGTGCCGGGCGAAGGTTCTATGTTGAAACATTGTTTAAACAGTTTGTGTGTCGAAAAAATGGCAAAAAACGGCCAAAACAGTTGCTGGAAATGGCTTCTGCGGAAAATTCTGATCTGCAGCTGTTGCACGACCATGCCACGATTCGCACGACCACGCGTTTCCGAGCAGGGCGGCACGGTGAGTCGCACCCCCGGTGCATCTCCGAGAACATGCTGCAGTTTTGAAAAATGTAGGTGACGCACGACCGTGCGAGCTGTCGCACGACCGTGCGAGAAGCAAGGGCAATTTAGTCTTTTGCACATTATAAAACCCCCATCTGCTTCCAAACCCTTCATTCGCGAACCCTAACCATCTGCAGCCGTTCCAGAGTGATATTGCTTCAAATCGCACGGTCTCTTCGCACGGTTTCACACACGTCTTCGCACGGTACGTTCCTTCTTGTAGTTTATCTGTTTTTCCGCTTTCTAGGGTAGATTCATCCGTCTCTTCAAGGATTTTTAGGGTTCCCTTCATAAATACAAGCGAAACCCTAACCCTTGCAAGAACCATTCGTATCGTGAACATCCGGTTAAGTTTCCGAGCCCTGTTTGTACAAAAAAGTTGTTGATTTTGAAAAAAAAATCAGGCAATTCAAAGTTCAGGGGTTTGAAATCTGCAGAACAGGTGTCGCACGGACGTTCCTTGGATGGAACGGTCGTGCACTTCCGGATATTCACGATGATCTGCTTGTTGGTCGGTGTTGCACGGTGGTGCCGTTAGTCGCACGCCGTGCATTTCCGACAGATTTGGGCCACTGGTGCTTGTTCTCGGCGACGCATAACCGTGCGTCTCGTAGCACGACCGTGCCACAGGGCCAGATCAGAATCACAGTTTCTTCATAATTGGCTGCTCGGCTGTTTTTGATTAAAAATTTTCCTGTTCCCATCTTTCTAACGATATATATCATACAGATGGACCATCCTTTTCTGCAATTTAATCCCGAAAATGAGCGAGATGCTCTTTGCATCCCGAGACGTGACGCCTTATGGGCAAGGCGAGGGCAATTCGGAGTCCCTAGGTGGCTGGATTGGGAAGTTATGGGGGAGCTAAACCAGAGTGACAGACTTGACAGCATGCTCACTATCCCACTTGTCCGCTTAATATCTATCAACCGACCCGTCTACCTTGAGCTGACAATAGAGTTCTTCTCCACATATGCCTATGAAAAACCAGTTGCTCATAGAAGGCCCAAATTCCACTACAAGGAGCGGATAACTTTCAGGTTGGGTAGAAAATGGCATAGTTGGTCGGTGGGTCGATTAGGTAGGAAGCTCGGGATTTACACAAGAGAAGACATGGATTCCGATGTCTTCACGGATCAGTTCACTTTTCCATCTGATGCAGCACGAAACCAGTTTTGGGCTGAAAATGCTATTGGTGACCCTTACGACCCGAGAATGTCAAGGCTTCACGACTGAGAGACCCTTTGGTTCGGGTGATGCATCATGTGTTTAGCCACACAATTTGCGGGCGCATGGACAGTCTTGGGAACTGTCCAACACCAGATTTGATTTTTCTCTATGCGCTGGTTGAGGGAGTCCATATCAACCTAGCCGCAAGGATGGCTGAATACTTCGTGAAGTGCTCGGGGCGGAAACCCAACAGCCAAATCCACGGTGGTCAGTACGTGAGCGAAATTGCTTATAATCTGGAATTGATGACTGACGAGGTACTTCAGGGTCTCACTCTGATAACTGAGGGTGTTTATGTTGACATTAGGTCACTAAAGGCGATGGGAGTGATTGTTGAGTTGCCTCACGGGGATAGATTGAAGGGGTTAAACAACGAGGTCTGGGACCCGTTGCCTCCAGCTGTGGAGGAAAATGAGGATGAGGTGATGCATGATCAGGAGCAGCATGATGAGCAGCACGTACCACATCCACCGACACCATCACATTCACCGCAGCACCATGCATTCCACCAGCATCAGGACTGGCCCGAGTTTTATCAGCAGTTCCAGCAGATGCAAGTTAACCAGGATCAGATCAGGGTTAACCAGGAGCAGCATGGAGTTTATATTGACCAGATCAGGACTAGATAGGACGAGATTAGGGCCACTCAGGATCAGATTCGGGCAAACCAGGATAGTTTGTATCAGGGGGTGAGTGCTGGATTTTCATACCTGTTTGGGGAGATGCATCATGCCTATCCAGATTACTTTCAGCATCCTCCACAGTTCCCACCATGGAACCCACCTGGTTACGGAGATCCGGGCCCGTCCTTCACGAGAGACGATGATGGTGATGACGAGTAGGAGTTGGTCGTTTGTGGTTTTATTATTTCCGTACTTTTTTTTATTTCGGGTGTTTATTTTGATTGTTATTTCAAACACCCGCGGTTATGTACGCTTTATTTTTCAGACTCTTTACTTTAGTTTTTATGTTATGTATTTGTTGGGATTTCTAGTATTTCTATTTATGTACATTATGGTTTATTTATGTTTATTCTGTTTCTGTTCTGTTTTGGTGTACATGTGACATACTTGCAGTTCCGACATATCTTGGACCGGAGCACGTGGCAGATACAGCTTCGGAAGTCTCGTTGCATCAACATCATCTTGAGGGGAGTACTATTATCCTTTTCTCTATATTTCGGGTCTCGCATTGGGGACAATGCGAAGTTCAAGTGTGGGGAGGGGGTTAACTTTGTTAACTTTATTTGTCCTCTATATATAAAAAAAATCAGAAAATCAGAAAAATCATTCAAAAATACCTGTATTTTGTATATATTTCAGTAAATAAACCGGTTGGTTGTGTTTTAGAAAGCTTCGGACTTGATAAAAACTCGACAAGCAAAATATTTTTGAAAAAGGAAACCGGAAAGCGTGACAAACAAAGAAAGACTTACATGATAGTTTTCACACTTTTACCCATTCCGTCCGTTACGTGAGCATATTTGAGCCTTGATATTGTTATATATTTGTTCATTTTGGATATAGGAGTGAGCCGGATGTTATGTGTAATTTAGAACTTGTCACTAGTATGCTTGTTAAGACCATGAACTTGCGGAATTGTGTAGAAGTGATAGAGGCACTTAGATTACCCCTTTGTTGTAAACCTTGTTCTTTGTGTTGTGCTTCCCGTAAACCTTATATTACCCTTTAGGATTAACCATGTTGAGCCTTCCCGTTTACCTTTGTTTACCCACATTATCTCCCACTTAGACAAATTTAGCCTTTTTATGTTTTAAACCTTTTTAGTGTTGAAACTCGATCAAAATAATCGTTTAACTAGCGTTTGTTGTAGTTTATTGTTTATTATATATCTAGTTTCTTGAAAAAAAAAAGAAAATAAAACACCCTAAAATAGGGTGAAGTCGACGAAAATCTAGCAATTTTGAATGCTTAAATGTATAGTTGTATTGTTTGTTGCTAGTTAAACGCTACTACCGAGTTTTAACCGTTTTCGCCACTTTAAATATCCATTTCCATACCCTTCGCCCAAGCCTAACATTATAACCCGTAAAGACCTCTTGATTTACACTTTTTCGCATGTTAGTTGGTGGAGACGAGATCTTATGACAAGCTTATGATATTACACATTTCATTGATGAGGCGTTGAGTGTTTGCACGTACACATTTTATGTATGTTTCATAAATAAAACCGAGTGTGTGTGAACATTGTGAGTTGTGTGAAGATTAACATGTTGAGTCAATTAAATGTGAAGTCACGGCTTTTTGGTTGTCGCTATATATTTGCGTATGCTTGTTGGGTTTGAGTCTATTGATGTTGTCTTTCGAAAAACCGGCTAACCGTTTGTAGTAGTTTCAATAAAATATTGTGTAAATTATCGTTCTTGTTTGATTCTATCTTTTATTACATTTTAGTTTAGCTTGCTTGAGGACAAGCAAGGTTCAAGTGTGGGGAGATTTGATATTCGCTAATTTACACATATTTTAGTCCCCCATTTTACCCCTATTTTATGCGTTTTCGGCCGTAAAACCGTCATTCGGATGCTTAATCATCTACACTTTTGTTTACAGGCCTAAAACAGCATACCAGACAAGATGATAGCGAAAACGAGGACTTTCCAGACAAAACGACGAAGCTGCGAACATTCTGTTAGAAAACTGACCTGGGCAAATGGAACGGTCGTGCGACCTGATGCACGACCGTGCATATCCGACAAATGAAAGCCAGCCCGGCATTGAACGAACGTGCAACTCGGCGTGCAAGGCAATCAAGGCAATCCCGGTGATGCACGGGCGTTCCATATCTTGCACCCCGTGCGGATCCGATGATCGCCCAAAACCTCGGAACTGAATGACCAGTGCAACTAGGCGTGCAACAAGAACCCGGAACTGAACGACCGTGCCATCTGAAGAACGGTCGTGCGAGACCGAAGACCAGTCAAGATCTGTGATGTCATGCAGCATGGTGCACCATACCTACAATAATTGCTTAAAGTGAACGGTCGTACAATAGGACGCACGACCGTGCGAAACCGAATTTATGTAAAAAACTTGCAGAAACATTCTGCTCGTAACGCTGGACATTTTGGAAGCGATTCTGGCGATTTTCAGGCTCCGGAGGCTTCTGCTTTCACCCGGATTCAAGCCACATTGTGCCGATTAGCTTTGTTATCTTCCAGATTCTTAATCTTATGCTTGTTTATGGTTTGGTTTTCTAATCTTTCCGTGATTTTGTTAATCTTTCAAGCATTTAGATTAATGTTTATGTATTATTGTAGCCTTTGGGCAAAAACACAACAATCCCTTGCTTGATTATAGCCATTAGTATGTTAATCTTTGTTTGTAATGACATTTGGAAGTATTTTCTTTGATTATCTTTGATGATTAGTTTGCAACCTTGTTATTGATATTGATTTCTTGATTATAAGTAATTGTGTTGGATGATTGGTGCTTGGTTAGTTAAGATAGTTGAAAAATGAAGTTTAATTAATCTTGTATTAGTAAACTTTAAACTTGGTTAACTAGTTTAGCTTGGTTAAAATGTATGCATCATGATACTAGAAATGGTTAGTGATTTAATAAAATGTAATTATTGTTAATCAAGAAAGCTTGCCGTCATGGAAGGACCTTAACGGGTTAAATGGTGTCGTTATAAATTCTTGCCATGATTTGTTAGCTTAGTTAGTAGTTTAGGCCAAAATTGCTATCTTGGTGAATTTATGTGCATGATTTGTAAAATGGACTCGGTTGTGATTTAATCTAGTTTATGCTTGTCTCGGTGGTTGCATTGTGTTTATCGGTGTCGCTTTCCTTGTTTAAGTGAGGTTAGAAAACTCCTAACGGATGACTAACTTATTTTTAAGAGATTTTCATAGACATTTATCAATTGCACGTTAAAGAACAATTTTAGGTGGTTAAAGTGTGTTTATCGTTTTAACTTTCCGAATGATTGTCATGTTAGGATTCCCGAAAGGGATACTAATTGTCTTAAAATGGAAAATTGACCGAATACTTCTAGTGCCAAAACCGACTTAGTTGACATGCTTTGGTTGTGTATTAAGCAAGGCTATTTATCTATTTTCTACTATGTTTTATAAGTATTTGTTTATGCTTACTTTAGTTTATTAAAAATCAAATAACTTATGTTTTAACCGGTAGTTTAGTGACAAAGGTCTAGTATTATTCCTCCGCCCATTTCCTTGGATCGATACTTGGTTCTTACCGATACTTTACTACATATATGACGTGGTACACCTGCCTCTTTCGTGTGTGTTTTGATGTTAAAGTAATAATCACTTTTATAAATTTAAAACCGAATCATGTGTAATTTCATTATAAAAATATGTGTAGTCGTTCACACGTCAGCATGTGTATGAGTATTGAGCGTAGGTCTTCTGCATTTGTTGTCTTCATGCGCATAAGTGACCATATGTAGGTGTCCTGCGTTTGATTTCCACAATTTATAGACCATGTAAAGCATGCGTATGACTATTAAGCGTATGTCTTCTACGTTTGTTGTCTTCATATGCGTAAGTGACCATATGTTGGAGTCATGCGTTTGATTTCCACAATCCATGCAAGTGTATGAGTGTTGTTGATGTTTTGTAATGTATTATTTGCACAACAACATCTCATGTATATCAGGCACATCATAAAATCTCATTATCACAACATCATGATGATGTTCTGATGATCTCATCTTCCTAAAAACCTACACACACAAACCTAGTGAAACCTCTAAGCGAAACCTCTGTCTGAAACACATTACACAGACTCAAGACTTTGTCTACGTTATGTTTATGAGATTTCTAGCTATGGACATAAACTGCACTAACAGACTCTATAACAACCCTCTTAAGACCCCTTAACGTGACCCTAAACGTTCTAAAATATACCCCGTATGCGAGAAACAAGCCTAGAATACCTTAATAATTACAAAAATCAAATAAAACAAAATATGGGAGCCGCTCGCGGGCCGTGACCTAGATGGTCGTAGGTCTCGCGGGGCGTGAGCCCCTTGGTTTGCCAGACACGGCATTGCGCCACGTGTCCCTGTCTCGTGGCAACCCGACTCGATAACTGGCCAAGCCTATGACCGCCCTTAAAGCCCTCTCAGGCCGCGACAGAGGAAGAGGAGGCTCTCGTGGGGCGCGAGAGACCCCTCGACCAACCTATAAATAGAGGCTTCAGCCTCATTCAGTCACCGTTCAATTCTTTTCTTTCCTCTGAAACTTTAAAGCTATTATACTCGAGATATAATACCCCTATAAAGCGAAGCTCTGTCTCGTTGTAAGTATTATGTGACACCTGTGTCACTTCAACCATCAAAAAAATATCAAACCAATGAAATTTTGTATTTCATACTTGGGATTTGTATAAATATGTGTATCATTTACACATATCAATTCTTGTTCGATTTCGGGCTCTAAATCGCTTTCTGGAGGGTTATACGCGCCCTAATGCGTAAATATAACCAGTTTAATGAAACAAACACTCCAAAACAAGGGGCCCATGTGTACGGCCTAGATCGAAGCACGTTTCTCGACGAACGAGCTTAACGGTTGTGCCATGCCTATATATACCCACCTTGTCTTTGCTCAAAACCCACATTTGTTCTGATTTATGCTCTCTAAGTTGAAGTTTATACTTCATACCTGAGAGAAAATCGGATCAAATCTTGCAGGGACCTTCTGTGAGTATTCCTTTGTTCTTTTCATTCGTTTTTAGCATTAAAGTCAAACTGCGATTGACTTTCTGCATTGACCAGTTTATGGTCAATGCGAATTTCGTTTGAACTTCATAACGTGAGTGTAATCACGATGGCTATAGTCCCTAGCGACTATACCTACTGATTACCACGTTATCTAGGCTCAGTGACGAGTCGTAGTTTCGGCCAAAATGCGTATTCTTGCGTATTTTGTAACCAAACTACTTTTAGGTATCAAAACCGTTTGTTTTGGTACCAAACCTGTTTTCTAACCTCGTTAAACATGTTTTAACATGTTTAGCTCGTCACTTTTAGAATTGTGCTTGTATAGGGTCGTAAGGTAAGCGATCTAAACATTCGCTTATACTTTCGAACCCGACGCATTTGGTCGATCATTAGGATCCGACCAAACACATTAGGTGACCATAGTTGTATAGGGAATAACCTTCCGAGGTTATACCTTATGGTCACGTCGTTTAAGTAGTTGTATGATAAGTAGTTTATATGCCTTAGGAAAATTACCAAAATGCCCTTTTTGCGCCAAAATTCATTTTAAGCATATGTAACATAATTTTGGATATCTAAACTGATTAGGCAACAATATTAGACATGTTAAGGCATATTTTACTTGTCATAGGACTAGTTAAGCGGTCTGAACGCATTTTACGCGAATGACGCGTTAAAGTAGCATAAGCTACCTAGACGGGTCGTAATGGGTCGTAAGCACTTAGGTTAGGTTTCATTTTAGTATGTAGGCTTTGTTAAACCATATCATATGAGTTCTAATACTCATTTGGTTTACGAAACCTCATACTATCCAAACTCCCGATTTTGGTCCGGTTATTTATGTAGTTATCTATATAGGGTGCCGTTTGATTCCGTGATCCCTCTAGCTTTGCTTGGTTGTTGTTCAAGACTCTAAGCACCCTCAAGTGAGTACATAGTCCCCTCTTTTACTGTTTTTCAAACATTTTGGGGTGAAACACATGTGCCTACTTGTTACTTTCGTGCTTTCCATGTTTTCATATCATATACTTGCTATGTTCATTAGTACACTATTAGTACATGATTTCATTATGTTTTGCTATGTATGTTTACTTAGCATGCTAGCACATTGATTTACATTACATCTTCTTTTGCTATGTATGTTTACTTGGCATACTAGCACATTGTTTTACATTACATTTTCTGCTTTGTATGTAAACTTAGCATACTTAGTACATTGTTTTACTTTACATTTCTGCTATGTATGTTTACTTGGCATACTAGCACATTGTTTTACATGACTTTTCTGCTTTGTATGTTAACTTAGCATACTTAGTAGATTTGTTTTACATTGCATCTCTGTTGCATATGTTCTCGTAACATATTGAAGGGGTATGGTCCCAGATCTCACGTCAGCATGACCGCGAGTGACCATTACCCTTATCAAAAACCCCCACCAGCAATAACTTACCTGTGTTCGTGCGGGCATGCGCGAACACAGCGGTCCAATCTGTCCAGTGATGAGAAGACTTACCTTAAGTACGAAAACAGATGTTACGCATAGCGATGCGGCCTGGCACCGCATCCTATGAACATTTTCGTCACGACAAGGGATCTGGACAACAGTAACAGTCACTAAACGGAGATGCGACATGGCACCGCATCCCGTATGCATCCTGGATAGAACAAAGAACGTGGGAACAACATAAGTGACCGCAAACAGCGATGCGGCCTGGCACCGCATCCTGACCATAAGGCAAGTGGGTCTGACACCACAGTGCAAGTGGCACTGGGAACAGTCGCCTACCAGCCCACATGTGTGCAACAGTCTGACACCACAGTAGGACGTGGCATCACCACCGTAACCGACAGGTCTGACACACCTGCAGGTAGCTGTGCGATGTCAGGCTAGCTACTCAACTACCCTCCTTCACTCCTCGGCTATAAATACTCACCCCAAACCAGGTTTGAGAGATCACTTCTCAACTCTCTCACTACTACTACTATCACACTTTGCTTCCCAAGCAAATTACTGATTCTCACGCCGGAGAGTGGTAACAAGGAGCACCCCCCACCTCATCCTCCTTGTTACGAGTCACGGTTTGTTTCCTTGTGTAGGAAACCCACCACCAGACGATCCAGCCAGCGATCCTCGGAAAGAAGGGATTAACCCTCTTGACGAGACCAGTGAGTTAACCCCACCCGGTTAACCATTGTTTCATCATTGGCGCCCACCGCTACTCTTAGCACTTTTTTTCAACCATCCCTTTCTCTCCAAAGATTATGTCTGATCGTCAAAACAACGCTACCGGGGATAACCTAAACCCCGCAAACACAGGGCCTATGGGGACTACACCCATAGCCCCAAATGTTGAACATATTGGCACATCAACGCAAGGGGGCGCATCCCTTACGTTCAGACACGATTTATCACAGTATGCTTCTGTGATACCTCCAGGCATGAACCTTCATACCTGGTACGACCAGCAACAAGTTCTGCTGGCCGCAACATACAACAGAGCTTGCGCAGAAGTGCAAGTATCTGCGGGGCCTACCCCAGCACCGCATACCCCGGTGGGTCAGACTTTACAATACGACGGCAGAGCCCCAACACATCCGGCCTCCAGAAGCAGGCAAGAAGACCGCGGTTCCTCTTACTGCGACATCCGCACACTGGAAGAGGATGATTCCTCATAGGGGTCCCGCCGCAGGGGCCATATACATAGTCGCCTAGGCCCCCGTGGCGAAACTAGGCGACAGTCTACAGCCCACCATGGCCTCGGAATCCATAGCCGGCTAGGACCTCAGTCCCACCATGAAGGGCAGGGCCGTACCGATCCAGACGACGGTACATACTGCGGGGAGTCCCATGCCACTAACAGCAGAACGGGAGGACGCAACTATGTTCCTCCCACTCACCCCCGGACTACATACCTCCCCGCTGCAAAGCGCCACCAGAGCCAACCCTACAGGCCAAAATCTGCGGCCGAAAACTCCAAGTTTGTCCCGGAGATTGCCAACGCCGATGTCACCACCACCAAATTCCCATTTAACATTGGGAAATACAATGGTTCAGCCGACCCAGATGACCACATGAACATCTTCGTCGGCGCCGGGTGCAACGGCAGGTGGGATGAACCCACTTGGTGCCAATTTTTCCCGCAGACCCTAACAGGTCTGGCCAGGGCTTGGTTCGATTCTTTGCCAGTGAACTCACTGACATCATTCGAGGACTTGTAAGCAAAGTTCCTCGCACATTTTTGCCAGCAACGACATCATGAACGTGATTCTATGGACGTTATGAACATCTGGCGCAGAGACAACGAATCGATTGAGGCGTTCGTTGGCCATTACAATAAAGAATGCCTGGAGATAGGCGACGTGGCAGACCAAATGGCACGCAACCATTTCATTGTTGCGGTGAAAGACGAACAAATGGTTATGACTATCTCCGGCAAGGATGGCTTGCCTAACAAATGGGAAGATGTCATGGCTGCGGTCAAGACATACGCCCAAACTCAGCGGTCCCTCAAACCGCACGTCTCAAAGGCACAGCCCCAAATGGAAGGCCAGTCCTCCCACCAAGAACATAAGCGCAACAACAAGCGCAACCGGGACACATGGAATCGCGACAGCGACTCCAGACCATATGTCCTGCGGAACAACCAGCCCGACGCAAGGGCTACAATCAACGCCCAACGTGAAAACCGGGCGTCGAAGAAGGAGTCTCGGGACCGTAGCTGGACCGAGATCAACCACTCGCCAAGCGAAGTCCTCCTAACGGACGCGCAATTCCTGCGACCGGCCCAACCGATGAAGTCCAAAAAGAACCAAGATCCCGCACTCTATTGCGAGTATCACCAGGACTCGGGCCACACAACAAACAGCTGCATCAGTCTCCGACTGGAGATTGAGCGAGCCCTAAAAGAGGGGAAACTGCAACACCTGTTGCCAGGAGCGCAAAAACCAACCAAGCGCATCACCCCACATAACGAGGGCACCTCCACGGCCAAGAGGACCATGTACGTGGCCTCCACCCACATGATCAATGGAGGAAAAAGAAGACCACGCAAGGCGGCAAGAAGACCGGACAATGACTGGAAAGACAAGCAAGTCGTCTTTCCAAAAGTCCAAGGCGGACCGCGCGATAGGCGCACCGTGGTTATCACAGGCCACCTGGCTCACTACTGCACCGAGCGATTATTCATCGACCCGGGTAGTACATATGATATTATATACGAGCAGTGCTTCAACCAATTCGATCAAGAGGACAAGGATCGGTTGTAGCCGGTGGACTACCCGTTGGCCGGGTTTGCGGGGGAAACCGTTTTCCCCCTGGGCCTGATTACTTTTCCTGTGCGCCTCACCAACGGAAGGCACACAAGAACGAAGGCGGTAAACTTCATGGTTTTACCTCACACCTCCAAGTACGACGTACTTCTTGGGAGGGAGTCCCTGGGCGACTTCAACATGATCACATCCGTCCCCCACTCTGCCATCGGTTTTCCAACCGAAACAGGGATCGCGATAATATACGCCTGAAGTGAAGTTATGTCTACGGACGAGCTGCGTCCAGCCAAGGTAGCAAGGCTTACCCCCAATACTCAAACAGAAAAATGGGTTCTTAACGCAAGACACCCAGAGCAAACAGTCACGTTGGGCCACGCCTTGTCCCCTACTATCAAAGCACACCTGAAGCAGCTCCTCTTCAGGAACTAGGATATTTTTGCGTGGACACCCGCATACATGACAGGGGTACCACGTGAAATCGCGCAGCACTTCTTGAATACCATGCCATGTATCAAGCCGGTGATCCAAGGCCAACGCCACGTCGGATCAGCAAAAAACCAGGTGATGCATGAGCAGGTGCAAGAGCTGCTCTCCGCAGGCATCCTGCGGGAAGTCAAATACCAGACTTGGCTGTCAAACCCAGTCATGGTAGAAAAACCATCCGGGGGCTGGCGCATGTGCATCGATTATAAAGATCTCAACAAAGCCTGCCCCAAGGATTGTTACGCACTTCCGGAGATCGACGAAAAGGTTGATAACCTCGCACCATTTCGATGGAAGTGTTTCCTCGATTGTTACAAAGGCTACCACCAGGTGCAGATGGCAATCGAGGACGAAGATAAAACGGCATTCCACATTCCTACCGGGAACTACTGCTACACAAAAATGTCGTTCGGGTTGCGCAACGCAGGCGCAACCTATCAAAATTTGATGAACGACACTTTCCGCGGTCAAATCAGCAAAAGTGTCGAAATCTATATGGACGACCTGGTCGTCATGAGCATGGAGGAAGACACCATGCTCAACGATATTGAAAGAACATTCCAAACTCTGCGAAGCGTCAATATGAAGCTCAATCCAGGGAAATGCTCGTTTGGAATGGAAGAAGGCAAGTTCCTTGGATTCATCGTAACCAAAGATGGATTCAAGGTGAACCCGGAAAAAGTACAGGCGATCGAACGCATGCCATCGCCTTCTACGATGATGGAAATGCAACGACTAGCCGGCAGGCTAGCCGCACTAAATAGATTCTTAGCCAACCATGCAGCTAAGACTTATCCTTTCATCAAGACCCTGCGGAGCTGCTTAAAAAAGGAACAATTCCAATGGACCGCAGATGCTGAAAAAGCTTTCCGGGAGATGAAAGAGTGTTTGATTCTACTCCCAACTCTAACCGCACCACGTAAGGATGAGCCACTTATCTTGTACTTGTCTGCCGCGGACAACGCGGTAGGCGCGGTACTCATAGTGGAACGAGAAGGAGTTCAAACACCCATCTACTACATCAGCAAAATGCTCAACGACCCAGAGACGAGGTACTCCATCATGGAGAAATTGGTACTGGCACTAGTGCACGCATCGAGACGGTTACGATGATACTTCGCAAACCACGTCATCACGGTGTTAACCAATTACAGGATCGGCCCGATCCTATCAAAACCCGACATATCTGGTCGATTAGCAAAATGGGCAATTGAGCTGGGCGCACTTTCACTGAACTATAAGCCGCGCCCCGCAATCAAAGGCCAAGTCTTGGCTGATTTCATTGCTGAAATACCAACAAATCGCATTCAAGAATGCGAAGAAGAGCAAAACCCTGCATCGCCACCATCCTCCGCAGAAACTTGGGCACTATATACAGATGGTGCATCCAACGAAGATGGTGCAGGTGCGGGTCTGCGACTCGTCAGCCCCGATGGCCAAGAGCTTACCTATGCAATCCGCCTCGATTTCAAAAGCACAAACAACGAGGCAGAGTATGAGGCTCTACTGGCAGGGCTGCGTCTGGCAGTAAAACTCGACGTCCAACATTTGGAGGCACACGTCGACTCACTATTGGTTGCAGGGCAGATACGCGGCGACTATGCCGCAAAAGGGGATATCATGATCCTCTACCTCGAACAAGCCTTGCAACTGAAATCAAAGTTCACCTCCTTCAATATTCGCCATATCAACAGGAGTGATAATAAACCCGCGGATGCACTATCAAAACTCGCATCCACTAGCTTCCAACACCTGGCAAAAGAGGTACGCATCGAAATTCTACAAAATCCCTCGGTACCCCTGCGCCAAATCAATGTCATCCAGTACGGTACAACATCCTAGATGACAGCGATCATTGCATACTTGCAATCAGGTGTTACTCCCGAAAGCAAGGCAGAGGCACGTAAGTTGCAATACAAAGCGTGTCATTACCAAATGGGAGACGGTATCTTATACCGAAAATCATACCTGGGGCCACTACTACGATGCGTCAACCCCCAAGATGCCACATACCTTATCAGAGAAATTCACGAGGGAATATGTGGCCTACACGCAAGCCCACGCATGGTGGTGGCCAAAATCATGAACGCCGGGTTCTATTGGCCAGGCATGCACCTAGATGCGGTCAAAATCTTGCGCAAGTGTTTCAATTGTCAGCGGCACGCTCCTAAAACCTTGCGCCCCAAGAACAACCTGATCCCCGTCACCACCGCATGGCCATTCTAGAAATGGGCAATCGATGTGGTAGGACCATTTCCAGACGCACCAGGTGCAGTGAAATTCATCATAGTGGCTGTTGATTACTTTACAAAGTGGGTAGAGGCAAAACCGCTCGCCTCAACCACCGCTATGATAACAAGGAAATTCGTCTGGGAACATATCATCTGTCGTTTCGGTCTACCAATGTGCATTGTTACCGACAACGGTACCAACTTCGCTGCCGATGACTTTCAAAAATGGCTAAAGGAGCTAAATATTGAACACATATTCTCCTCAGTGGCGCATCCGCAAGGGAATGGCCAGGTCGAGAGTATCAATAAAAGCTTAGTCGAAGGCATCAAAGCACGGTTGGGAACAGCCAGACGCGGCTGGGTTGATGAAGTCCCAAGTATCTTATGGGCTCACAGGACAAGCCCAAAGACAAGTAACGGTGAGACACCCTTCAGCCTGGTTTACGGCACTGAAGCGGTGATCCCCGCGGAAGTAGGCCTCCCCTCACCTAGAATGTTGGCTATCAACAAGATAGACAACAATGAGGAACGCAGGGTTGACTTGGACCTCCTGGAAGAAAGGCGTGAAAACGCTACCATCAATGAAGCCAAGTATAAAACTAAACTCGAAAAGTACTACAATGCACGCGTCCGCATTTGTACCTTCAACCCGGGAGACTACGTCCTTCGTGACAATGAAGCTTCCAATGCGGAACGCCTAGGGAAACTTGCCCCCAAGTGGGAAGGACCCTACCTCATCCAAGAGGTCTTGGGCAAAGGCGCGTATAAACTGCAAACATTAGAAGGCGAAACTATCGCACGCACATGGAATGCACAACAGCTTCGACGCTGTTACATGTAAGCCATGTTTTTTATATTCACCATGTAACCTATCGGGCCGCAGGCCATTTACAAATAAATAAATAGACGATTCAATGCAATATTGTTTATTTACTTCTATTACAAATGCGTGTTCCACTCTGCGGTATCCACAAAAACAGATTGGCAAAATCTTCATTTGCGATACCCACACAGAGTGGTAACCACACGCAACTATTGTAATAAGCCAGCAATGACAACACTAATTGTCTATCCGGCTGGATACGCAAATACAGTTTTCATAACGGGTAAAGTTCTTCATAGTTGCATATCATCTAGATATGCAAAAGGCAAATACAGACTTAGTGTTATATAAAATAACATCAAATCATACAAAGTTCAAACATGCAAGTAATAAAAACACTTGTACAACTTGAACAAAACGGTTAAAAACTTTATATTCAAAAAATTCCTACACGGTGCACAAGGGATTTACATAAAGTTCTTAACATTTACAAAGAGGAAACAAAAAAGGCACGCAGGCCAGCCTAGTCTTTCTTTGTACCGCTGGAACCCACACCATCCTTGCCTTCAACGGCAGGTTTTTCCTCATCTTCCTCATCAGCATACAACACCCGCAAGCGGTCTACATAGTCTTCTGCCTCTAGGCATTCCTCAAGCTCTTCAAGAGCGGCAATAGACGTGTCGTTGTACGCCGCAAGAGCGGCAGCAAGAAGCGCTTCGGTGTCCACACCGTGGAATCCAGACCTTTCGTCAGTATATTTGCCCTGGGCCATAATATTCATATGACCAATGCAGCGATTGTAGCCAGCTTTAAAACCAGCATTCCGGGCGCGCTGCCTAATCTCATTGACACCCGCCACATTCTCAGGTGCGTCAAGAATGGACGTAACAATCTGCGAAACAAGAATACTACGGTTATCAAAGGCAAACCTAAAAAAGATGGCAAAAGCAACGGATACTTACATGCCCGATACCGTGCATACGCATCCATTCGCGATCGGCCTTGAGTAGATCAAGTGAAGAAGCAAGGCTATCTCTAGCCTCTTCAGCCTCTCTTGCCCGCGCTTCAGCGTCAGCAGCACGGCCAGAAACCTCCTCAATAGCGGACACCCGGCTCCGCACTTCAGCCTTTTTTCAAGGAGAACACAAGTATACAAATATAATCAACATACTTGTGAGACATGTACAAATTCAAAAGCAAAAGAGACTTATACCTGGAGGCCCAGAATAGTTTTGGTTAAGTTGGTGCGGTCAACATTTGCCCCTTCAAGAGCCCTTGCAGCGCGGGCCTCAGCCTCCTTGGCCTCTTCAAGAGCCTTGACAAGGCGAGCCTCTACTTCCTTGGACTCTTTGGCAGCCGCATCAGCTGCGTTTTTCTCCTTAATCAAAGCAGCATTCGCTGCCCTGGCATTGGTAAGCTCCTGGCGAACACGAAAGAGAGTTTCATTCTATTTGGCCCAAGATTCTTTCCAAGCCTTGCGCTCATCAGAAAGTGTCTTGCGCTCATTAGAAAGAGATTCTTTCCAACTCTTGCGCTCATCAGAAAACAGTTTTGCAAGGGTACAAACCTGTTTAAGCTCAGCAGTTGCAGCCCATTCTTCAGTCTGCTTACGCTTTTCAAAGGCAGCCTTGTCCCTTTCAAGCTGCTCTGCACCCTCACGTGCAGCCTTCACCAACTCTTCGGCCTCAGCCCGCAAGCGCGTATTCTCCTCCTCCTTGCGCCCTAGCACCTTGTACTTTTCCATAATGGCATTTGCCATTATGGAACCCCCCACAAGCATGGAGGAGAGTTGGTTAATCTGGACCTCACTCGACAATGAACGGGCCCGATTGATTTCAAAAGGGGTGCCCAAACCACCCAAAATCTCCCTACACGCGGAGGGGTCAACAGTAATATCATCCCCTTGCATTACAGACCATGGGGGTGGTGATAGGTCATGGCCCGATCTTCAGTATAGGTGCGATAATAAAACTCCAATTCAGACTCTTCAGGCTGAGTAGGAGTCCCTGTATAACCCGCACCCCCAGAGGAAGAACCAGAAACATTCTCAGCAGCAGGGGATTTTTCTTCTCACCATCAGTAAACTTCAAGTGAAGATCGCCAGTATCCTCTGGGGTGATAACATTATCATGGGAATCCACCGTGTCATAAATCTGAGACGCAGGACCCTTCCCAGTATCCTCAGCCCACACAGAGGGCTCAGGCACCACTTTAACCCCCACATCCGCAGCTGTCTTATGCGGGGGAGAATGAGGAGCATCAAACATGGAAAACCCTTCATCTTGCGGTTCTGCAATCAAAGCAAAAACACTAAGTACAAGTACAAACAGAAAAAATACTTGTAAAAGTTATGAATTTACTTACCAGAAGCAACCACAGGTTTCGCAGGTCCCACAAAAGCTGCCCGTCGGGTCTGAATTTTCGGCTTCTTCTTCTCACCGGCATCAACAGCCTTATCTTCCTTTCTCTTCTTCTTCTCATCAGCAGGCTTGGAACCCGCAGAGGTCCCACCTGCAACCACACCACCACCTGGAACACCCAAACCCTCAAGGGTGTCAGATACTACCACGTAATCGATATATCTGTGGAAATGAGAACGAGAGATACCTGCCGCCTGCGGCACCAAAGGCGGAACAATAGGAGCCTCAGGTTTTTTCTTGCCACGACCCCGCGGAGCTTTCTCCGCATGCTTCTTCGGAGCACCCTTCACCTCAAATTTTCCCAGGGCCCCAAGAGTACCTGCGTGTAAATCACAAAACAAGCAAATAAGAAATATGAACTTCTTTACAAAGAAGAAACAAGATTATACAATATACCTTCGCCTTGCGGCAGGGGTGCGTTCAACACATCACGAGCAGGAACGCGGAAGTTCTTAACAATGGTCAAATTAAAACCTGCACCTTCCGCAGTCTTAACAATCTCAAGCTTGCCTTTGAAAGACGGATCAAATATTTTCCAAAGCTCAGCATCCTCTGATAAGTAAATTTACAAATCAGTAACAATGGTTAAGGAAGGAAACCGCGAAAGAGTAAAACACGTACCTCCACTCTTCTCCCGCACAACGGGCCTTGCATGCCTATCAGCCCTGGTCAACATCATCCACAGCACCCACAGCTGCGTATTGTCCAGCTTCTGATGCTCAATGGTCCTTAACCTTAGGAACCATTCCACCGTTTCCGGACCGGGAAGATCAATATCCTCTACAGGGATCGCCTCGTTCACGTTGCGGAAGGTCATCCTCGCAACAACCGCCACTGCCTTAACGTAGAAGAACTTCCTCTTCCACGTTGTGATACCCTTGGGTGGGGTCATCAGCTTGGTGCTCCCATACCGTTGGCCAAAAGAAAAAAACCCAGTGTTTACAGTTAACAGGTAGAATCGCCGGAAATTCTAAATGGTAATGGGCAAACCAAGAGCACGAAAGGTGTACTCAAAGTTTCTAATACGAATCATCCCGAAAGGACTCATCTGGGAGATATGAAGTTTGTAAAACTCCAAAACTTCGGCAACAAACACGGTTAATGGTAAACGAAGGTTACCTTCACCGAATGAATCAGCCCACATAGTGACATAACCGGCCGGAGCATTAGCACCGGTGTCACCCTCCTGGGGATAAAGAGCCCCAAACTCCTTGGGCATTTGTATACCTGTCATCAGTTTGTTAAACAACACCCTTGACCACTTCAATGGTGGTAGGCCACCGCCGGGGGCACTACCACCGTCGCCTTCTTCTTCACCAGCCACCGGAGAAGAATGTGCCGGGTTTTAACCCTCAGAATGGTGTGGATCAGAGGGTTCAGCCATCAGGTGTAAAAAAGATAGAAGAATGAAGTTACAGAAAAACCCAGAAACTCGACCGGAAATTCAGATAAATCCTATCGGAGAAGACAAAGAGAGCACACACTTTTCACCGGAGAAATTTTGAAATTTGAACAAAGTGAGGAGAAATCAAACGGTTTCCCCTTATATACTCATCGCAATTAATGCGATACAGTAAACCGACTCAACACGTTCAAAAAGGGCCAATTGCGTGTCGCCACGTGTTCAGCGACGTTTCCACTGACGGTTATCACGCGCGCGTGGCCACCCACGAAAAGACCTTTACACTACTTGCTACAGTGCATTTATGACCTCGGGCAGTGCAAACGTCCTTTCAATTCAGCACATAACAGGATCCTACCAACTTTCACCATCCCACACGTGCAATCATGACGTATGCAACAGAAAGCGACAACATTATCCAAACATAAGCGGCATGCGGTTTCTCTGGTTTACCGCACCATAACCCATACCGCATGTCGTTTTTTACATACCCCTCAAAAAAGACAAAAATATATATCTCTACATTATATAAAGGGGTATAAACAATAACCGCACATACCCACGGGCACACGTTGAATATGCGGAGATGACACACACGAACCCGCACAGGTGTGTCAGATACTCAGAACCAGCATGGTTCTTTGGACTGCAAAAACCGCTTCTCAGGATACGGTAAACCGCACTCCATGTAACCTTCTTCAAGCTTCAAAACCCTCATTTCCGGTTCATAACCACAGAGGGGACGAAATCAGCTTCTCCTTAGGGAAGAGGACAAGTATGCTGGGCAACCGCACATCAGCAACCCTGACTCCTGATCCTTCAAGAGCCACATCCAGGTTACAAGACTTCTAGAAGCGAGTTCTTTGCTACAAACCACAACCACTCATGGATAGCTGTTATAAACCGCAACTATGCGAACGGTAGCTACGAAAGAGCCACAACTAAACCACCACGCGGTTGAGCAAAGCTACTTCAAGGAAAACCGCTTTCCAACTAAGCGTGAAGGAAAATGGTTACAGAACGGATGCGGAAGAGTTTCAACCAACTTCCCAAGCATCTAAGGTGATCTCCTCCGGCGACACTACTTAAAGGAAAACTACTTTCTGGCAAAGCGTGAAGGAAAGTGGCTCCAGAACGGTGGTAACAAGTCTGCTTATGATTGGTTACACACCTATGGACCGCATAGAATAATCAATGGTGGGCACAACCATGCCTATGACCATGTTTATCTGCCCATAGTCCAGATTCACATTGTTCGACCAAACACGGCCAACAATGACGCAACTACCCCACGTGGCTCAAACAACACATGGCCAGCAAGGTATAGCAACGAGGTAACCGCAAAGAATGTGTGGTTACTTGAGAGCTAAACCGCAGAGGACGTGCGGTTACTAGAGAGCTAAACTGGAGAACACGAATACCCCACAAAGCAGGGATCATCGTTGAATGTCCAGTTGAACATAGAGCTTGAGCAAAGTACTTACAAACATTGCATAAAGCTGACGCAGAGCTTACAACTAGAGTTGCGGTAACGGACACCTTCCGTCACCATCTCAAAGGTTGGTTCGAAACGTCACCGTTTCAAAGGTTGGTTCGAAACACCAACAGGTGGCTGAGGACATCAGAAAACGGTAGACCAGATTACCGCATCAAATCCTCGGCTGAGAATTCCGCATCAGACGGAACTTGCTCACCGGTGCGGAATCATACACAAACACATCCTTCTCAAAGGAAGAAATAATCCACTTGAACGACCTACAAACAGGTCAGCAGTTTGATTTAATGAAAGTAGGAGCTATCCGCATGGCCCATATTCTACCTTCTAGACACCATAGTCCAGTATTCCTCCCGCATGGCCCATATTCTACCTTCTCGCGTCAGCATGACCGCGAGTGACCATTACCCTTATCAAAAACCCCCACCAGCAATAACTTACCTGTGTCCGTGCGGGCACGCGCGAACACAGCGGTCCAATCTGTCCAGTGATGAGAAGACTTACCTTAAGTACGAAAACAGATGTTACGCATAGCGATGCGGCCTGGCACCGCATCCTATGAACATTTTCGTCATGACAAGGGATCTAGACAACAGTAACAGTCACTAAACGGAGATGCGGCATGGCACCGCATCCCGTATGCATCCTGGATAGAACAAAGAACGTGGGAACAACATAAGTGACCGCAAACAACGATGCGGCCTGGCACCGCATCCTGACCATAAGGCAAGTGGGTCTGACACCACAGTGCAAGTGGCACTGGGAACAGTCGCCTACCAGCCCACATGTGTGCAACAGTCTGACACCACAGCAGGACGTGGCATCACCACCGTAACCGACAGGTCTGACACACCTGCAGGTAGCTGTGCGATGTCAGGCTAGCTACTCAACTACCCTCCTTCACTCCTCGGCTATAAATACTCACCCCAAACCAGGTTTGAGAGATCACTTCTCAACTCTCTCACAACTACTACTATCACACTTTGCTTCCCAAGCAAATTACTGATTCTCACGTTGGAGAGTGGTAACAAGGAGCACCCCCTACCTCATCCTCCTTGTTACGAGTCACGGTTTGTTTCCTTGTGCAGGAAACCCACCACCAGACGATCCAGCCAGCAATCCTCGGAAAGAAGGGATTAACCCTCTTGACGAGACCAGTGAGTTAACCCCACCCGGTTAACCATTGTTTCATCACATATGGACACATTGTTTTATATCTCTACCTTGTATGTTCACTTAGCATACTAGGTACATTATTTTCATAAAACATGCTTACATTTGGTATGACATTTGGTTTGTTTAACAGGTCTTTATTACATTCATTAACACCGATCATGCCGCTCGGTAGTAGGTAGTGGTACCATAGGACTTGACAAATCCCGTTCCTAAAATCCTAGGTTTGTTTGGATGGATGGAATGACCGAATCCGAAAACATTTTCTTTTGATAACTTTTACTCTAAGGTTATCCTGCTGTCTCAAGGCTTGAATGTAGGCGTTTAACATTACCGCATAAATGGTTGTATCAGTAGAGCATGCATTATCTTACAAAACATAACTTTTGATTATATTTTATCAAATGCATTGTTTTGTACATTACTTTCTTATAGGGTTGAATAAATGCTTTTAATCAATAAATGCTTTTATTCACTCTACATAACATTTGTTTACACATTATGTGATTTACACATGATGGTTTTTACATAAACATTTGGCATTTGACTATACATAAACATTTTTACATTGATGGTTTGTTTTGGTAAGTGATTTAAATAACAAGGCGTGTGTAATAAGATAAAAGCATGGTGGATACGCCGCTGGTACTTCCTATATATAAGTGCTTTTATAGTATTACATATCGTAGCGTTATTTAAACCATTTCAGTATTTGACTTATCACATTTTACACAAATAACATATTTTCACTAAACATTTGTTTTACAAAACAACTTATTTCATACAAACTCATTTTTACTTGGTTATTCATTTAACCTTACATTATTCTTTACATATCATCTATTTTAATCATCGTTTTTCAAATGACTTTTAAAAGAAAACATTTTACAATGATCATGACTAACTTTTCTTAAACATTTTTCTTTAAACTTATAAGTCATGAATCCTAAATCAACAAAACCTATGTATCTCACAGGCATTTTTATGCTGACGTACCTATTTTCACATGTGTTTCAGGATATGATGCATAGGATTTATTAAGATACACTTAGGCGGACTTGGGCCTTAGTGACAATAAAAGATGCAAGACTAGTTAATTATGTTATACTTCTTTGTTTGTTAAGACATTGTAACTCTTTTAATCAATAAAACAAAATTTCAATTGTCCATGTGTTATGAAACAATGATTTTGTTACAACACTCCCCGACGATTCCGCCACGTGTGTTGTTTTACGTGGTCGGGGTGTGACAGAAAAGTTGGTATCAGAGCTCATGGTTATAGGGAATTAGGTTATTAGTAATGCTTTGACCTAGTCTATAACCTTCCTAGGACCCTAACGCGAGTTTACTTGCGTTTAGTCATAAAACAATACCGTCACCTATCCTTAGGCGACAACCATAACAAGAATATAAAATTGGAAACCGTTTTGAAAACTAATCATCTGTTCTAGGATGATTGATTACTAGGTTTTGAACCCTCTAAGTTTTCAAAATCTCGTCAAAGTTTGGGTCTTTTGATGTGAACATGTGCAAACTGGAAGGGTGAATACCTGTACTCTGAGTTTTCTGTCTAAGGCAAGAGTGTTCGTACAAATCCGCAGTATCGTACCAGTCACTCTTACCTGGGAACTCTTGGGGTGAGTGTTCACTTATAGGCAAGCATGTCTTCAGCGATACATTATTATAACCCGCTTGCTTTGATTTGTCACCATCTCATTTGTTTGCCTTAGGTAACAAACAAATGATCGCAATTCTTATGCATTGCCGTTCCGTTTTGTTTATCCGATAATATTTCACTTGTTTCTTCCTATGATTTTCATTTCTTCTAGAATGTCTCTTCAACTCAGCAACGGTCAAATGTCCGAGCAAACAGCCAAATTTGCCCAGCAAATAGGCGAAGTGATTCTGAAGACTGTGGATCTAGGCATTGCCATGTCTCGTCTCAAAAATGGAGCCACTCAAGAGTCACCGAAAGAAGCAGAAGTCAAGCCTGCACCAAAATTAAGGAAGCGTAAGGCTTCAAGGAAACCCGCAACAATTACACCTAATCAAGCGGGACCTAGCCAAGTGGCAGCGCCACCAGCTAGGAAGCCGTACTTAGGAGCTGCCCCATGGTCCAGACGATGCAACCGTCATCATTCAAACCTCATACCATGCTTCAAATGTACCTACTGTGGACAGTGGGGACATTTGATTATCATACGCTTTGCTATCCAAAACAAAGCTGTTGCAAATCTTGCTACTGCCCAACTCCAAGTCAACCCTACTCAAGCTCGTTTTCCGTCTGGTACTTGCTACAACTGTGGCAAGACGAGCCATTTCAGGAACAAATGCCCGAAGATTGTCAATGCAAATCCAACCCTTGGATGAGCATTTGGCTTATTAGAAGAAGCTGCTGCTTTAAATAATTTGTATCTATTGCTTTTGTTTCTTTTGTTGAACTCGAAACAATGTGTTCAGTTTATGAATAAATTGTTGTTCACAATTCTGATATACAAGTGTAGTTATAGGTGTGCATGGCATTTCCCTATAATACATGCATTAAGGAACTATGTTCCTTACAAACTACTCTTGCGAATTTCCCATTCTTGTGTTTACTCATGATTCCTTTGGAAAATTCTAAGTACTCGTTTCATTCTAAGAAACGAAGTACAGAAAATAAAGTGACATTATCAGTAATCGTGCTTTTGCACATCTGTGCCTTTGAATCCTTGGTTAGATAACTAAGGGTATTTTCAAATCTCATACCCATTACGTTCTGATTTTTCAACATGCATAACATAAGTTTTCAAAACAACCTTCATGATTTCAAAAACATTTTATATATAGTTCGAAAACATTTTTAATATAGTGTATTTACTTATCAAATGCATGATTTCAAAAGCATTGTCTATGTTTTCAAAAACAACCTCCATGATTTCAAAAACATTGTCTATGTTTTCAAAAACAACCTCCATGATTTCAAAAACATTGTCTATGTTTTCAAAAAACAACCTTCATGATTTCAACATGTTTCATATAGTCCGAAAACAATATTAACACAGTATATTTTCTTATCAAGTGCATAATTTCAAAAATTTCATCTCGCATGATTTTAAAACATTTTATCTAATGCACCTACTTTATGATTTCAAAATGTATTATGTAAGATTTCAAAAACATTAAACACATTAAAAAAAAAAGAAAAAAGAGAAACCCCATGCATAGTTTTCAAAAACATTTTTTTTCTCATACATTGACTTAACTTTCAAATTCTGCTTCATATGTCACCTTGACATATCTAGCATCTCAACTTCGTAAGCATTTTTATCTCATGTTTTGACTTAAGCATGTCTAGTGCAAGATTTCAAAACATCTCCAACTTCTAAAATCCATATGGGGTCTCCTTGCCTTCATAATTAGACCCTTATGGATGATTATCATTCAAATCAGAGTCCTTAATTGGATTCCTTGTGTACCTTAATTCGAACATTTCGGTTCCTTACAATCGAAATCGAATCTTCTCTTTAAGATCTTTCTATCTTCATAGTTAGATTCTTAATAATGTTTAAAGTACCAAATGAAATCCACGGAATGGATTCCTAGTGTGCTTTAAATGCTTTTGCGCAATTAACAGAACAAATTAACAAAATGATAACAAATTTAAAATCAAGATAAACAATTTTGTGGTTATGTGACTATGTGTTTATGCATTTTATGTTTTCTTCTATGCATTTTTGTGTTTTTGTATACTCTGGATATTCGTTATCTAAATCCTCGTAGAATCTTTCATATCTTCATATGAAGGATTCGTAGTAGGATATTCAAAAAGATACTACCTTAAAATCCTTATTGGGCTTCTACATGATAGTTAAAATCCTTGGATTATATAGTACCATTCCATCTTTCATAAGAGACCCTTTGAGTGGTCTAGTAAAAAAGATTGATTCAGAATCTGGTTAAAGAATGACATGTGGTGATATGGCTGAACAGACTCCTTGGTAGTCTATTTAGATCATTTATTGATTTAATTAAAAGGAATCTATGGTGGTCTAGTCACACTTATCACAGGTTTGTTCATTTGGTTTTCCCCTACACATTATAAAATATACTGTGTAAACTATGCAAGGAATTGTGTAATTATGGACGCGTACATAATTATGAAATTCAGTGCATAGAAACCCAGTAAGATTTATTATGTGTAAGAACTGATAGTGACAACAATAACAAAATGTGAACGATGTAATGGAGGTACGGTGGACGCACCAATAACGCTTAATAGACTTATATATAAGTGTCCCTCCTACATTGTAAGCATGATGTTATCTAAAGTTACTAGAAGTTCAGAACTCTAACCAGTGTTGTTTGATCTTTTCAACTTCATGTTTCAAACCCTCACAAGTTTCCTCTAAATAAATTTCGGGACGAAATTTGCTGAAGTAGGGGAGACTGTGACACCTGTGTCACTTCAACCATCAAACAAATATCAAACCAATGAAATATTGTATTTCATACTTGGGATTTGTATAAATATGTGTATCATTTGCACATATCAATTCTTGTTCGATTTCGGGCTCTAAATCGCTTTCTGGAGGGTTATACGTGCCCTAATGCGTAAATATAACCAGTTTAATGCAACAAACACTCCGAAACAGTGACATAGACTTAACATACCTTAAATAACCTTTACATAACTTAGAAATAAGTTTTAAAAGGTTTGGTATGCCGAAATCAAGTTTATTCGCTTACAGGGACTAAATTCGACAAACTGCGAAAGTATGTCAATTCGTACTGTAACGGACATTCCGGAACTTGACCATAAGTTAAAAACACCCTAAATATCCTTTACATAGCTTAGAAATAGGCTTTGAGGGGTTCGATGTGCTAAGATAAACTTTTTGGTCATTCAGGGACTAAAAGCGTCAAAAAGTGCATAAGTTTGCATTTTCGCACATATCTTACGTTCTGAATACATCCGGACATCCAAAAATTTATGTAAGCATTAAAATATTTTATTTTAGTGTTTGGCATAAGAAAAATCCTTTCGTCGCGCAATTTAGATCGTTTTTCGCGCTTGTGCGCATTTCGTCGTAAATAAGCGAACATCGCGATAGTACGACCAAACGAACCGACATCCGGCATATTTTTGAGCATGTTTCATGTCCACAATGTTTAGGCATCATTTTAAGGCCTTAAGGTTGGCTTAACGGGCCTTAGAAGTGCCGAAATGAGCTTTAAAACTGTTGGGATTGAACCCTACCAGAGGAACAGATGATGTAAAGCTAAAACCAGGTCACAACAGTGGATTCATAATAAGCAGTTGTTTGCATTAAGCTTTCCCCTTGACAGTGGTTATCTGGCAACTGACAGACTTCAAAGCACTGCTCAAAAGAGAACTGTTACTAAAGTACCGATGAAGAACAAATGACAGTGGATTCATAACAAATGAAGGGTTTTGGCATTATCTATTCCAGGGGGAGATTGTTGGGATTGAACCCTACCAGAGGGAACAGATAATGAAAGCCAAAACCGGATCATGACAGTGGATTCACAATAAGCAGCAGTTTACACTAAGTCTTCTCCCTTGAAAGTGATTATAACATCTGATGGTCCTACATCCACTGCCCGGATACAACTGCTGCTGCTCTTCTATCTACTGATGACACCAGAAAACTGCTGAGAAGAAAACACTGCTGGTACAATCTACTGATGACAAAACCCTGCCCAATCAAGGACTGATCAACCTTCAGGAAAGCACTGACATGAAGAGAGAGCAGTAGTTTAGTATATCATCTGTTTCATGTATAGTCAGTAGTTAAGGTTTAGCAGTGTTTGTATAAGAACAGTAGATACAGGTTGTTAGGCTGTTAGATGTCGCTTTCATGGTGACGTCAGCTGAGATGCCTCAGCGGTTTGGATTGTCTATAAATGGAACAGTACTCTGTACTGTTACATTTGATTCGTTTTGAGAGAGTTCTTCTCCTCAATTCAATCCTTTCATCTTGTGCAATCCAACATTGGGGCATCAGGCTGAGGGGGAGCTTAGTTTGTAAGCATGTTTGTAATCATTTGATTTGTATTGTAAATCTTTTGACTAAATGAATTACATATGCTTCTTCAAAACTATTCTCTCCTTTGATTATGTTCACAAAGTTTGTTATTCATTTCCGCTGCACTTTACATTGTTTCATATTCATTCTTTGTTCAAATTACACAAACAAACACAATCATGAGAGCCTCCGATCCTAACAAAAACACAACAGGGACTGAAACTGTAAAACTGGAAAGTTGTTGCTGGTCTGCAGAGCCCAGGCGGGCCGCGTAGACTGTCTCTGTCTCTTACGCGGGCCGCGTGGCCCTCCCAGATCTGCACAGAATCTGGTTTTACAGCTGTTTGCAGCTGTTATACTCACATTTCCCACTTGCAAATGGTTTTAAACAAACCATGGGCTGAAACTAAGGGTGCCCATGGTTTTGCAAAACAAGGGGCCCATGTGTACGGCCTAGATCGAAGCACGTGTCTCGACGAACGATCTTAACGGTTGTGCCATGCCTATATATACCCACCTTGTCTTTGCTCAAAACCCACATTTGTTCTGATTTATGCTCTCTAAGTTGAAGTTTATACTTCATACCTGAGAGAAAATCGGATCAAATCTTGCAGGGACCTTCTGTAAGTATTCCTTCGTTCTTTTCATTCGTTTTTAGCGTTAAAGTCAAACTGCGTTTGACTTTCTGCATTGACCAGTTTATGGTCAATGCGAAGTTCGTTTGAACTTCATAACGTGAGTGTAATCACGATGGCTATAGTCCCTAGCGACTATACCTACTGATTACCACGTTATCTAGGCTCAGTGACGAGTCGTAGTTTCGGCCAAAATGCGTATTCTTGCGTATTTTGTAACCAAACTTCTTTTAGGTATCAAAACCGTTTGTTTTGGTACCAAACCTGTTTTCTGACCTCGTTAAACATGTTTAGCTCATCACTTTTAGAATTGTGCTTGTATAGGGTCGTAAGGTAAGCGATCTAAACAATCGCTTATACTTTCGAACCCGACCCATTTGGTCGATCATTAGGATCCGACCAAACAGATTAGGTGACCATAGTTGTATAGGGAATAACCTTCCGAGGTTATACCTTATGGTCATGTCGTTTAAGTAGTTGTATGATAAGTAGTTTATATGCCTTAGGAAAATTACCAAAATGCCCTTTTTGCGCCAAAATTCATTTTAAGCATATGTAACATAATTTTTTATATCTAAACTGATTAGGAAACAATATTAGACATGTTAAGGCATATTTTACTTGTCATAGGACTAGTTAAGCGGTCCGAACGCATTTTACGCGAACGACGCGTTAAAGTAGCATAAGCTACCTAGACGGGTCGTAATGGGTCGTAAGCACTTAGGTTAGGTTTCATTTTAGTATGTAGGCTTTGTTAAACCATATCATATGAGTTCCAATAGTCATTTGGTTTACAAAACCTCATACTATCCAATCTCCCGATTTAGGTCCGGTTATTTATGTAGTTATCTATATAGGGTGTCGTTTGATTCCGTGATCCATCTAGCTTTGCTTGGTTGTTGTTCAAGACTCTAATCACCCTCAAGTGAGTACATAGTCCCCTCTTTTATGGTTTTTCAAACATTTTGGGGTGAAACACATGTGCCTACTTGTTACTTTCGTGCTTTCCATGTTTTCATATCATATACTTGCTATGTTCATTAGTACACTATTAGTACATGATTTCATTATGTTTTGCTATGTATGTTTACTTAGCATGCTAGCACATTGATTTACATTACATCTTCTTTTGCTATGTATGTTTACTTGGCATACTAGCACATTGTTTTACATTACGTTTTCTGCTTTGTATGTAAACTTAGCATACTTAGTACATTGTTTTACTTTACATTTATGCTATGTATGTTTACTTGGCATACTAGCACATTGTTTTACATGACTTTTCTACTTTGTATGTTAACTTAGCATTCTTAGTACATTTGTTTTACATTGCATCTCTGTTGCATATGTTCTCGTAACATATGGACACATAGTTTTATATCTCTACCTTGTATGTTCACTTAGCATACTAGGTACATTATTTTCATAAAACATGCTTACATTTGGTATGACATTTGGTTTGTTTAACGGGTCTTTATTACATTCATTAACACCGATCATGCCGCTCGGTAGTAGGTAGTGGTACCATAGGACTTGACAAATCCCATTCCTAAAATCCTAGGTTTGTTTGGATGGATGGAATGACCGAATCCGAAAACATTTTCTTTTGATAACTTTTACTCTAAGGTTATCCTGCTGTCTCAAGGCTTGAATGTAGGCGTTTAACATTACCGCATAAATGGTTGTATCAGTAAAGCATGCATTATCTTACAAAACATAACTTTTGATTATATTTTATCAAATGCATTGTTTTGTACATTACTTTCTTATAGGGTTGAATAAATGCTTTTAATCAATAAATGCTTTTATTCACTCTACATAACCTTTGTTTACACATTACGTGATTTACATATGATGGTTTTTACATAAACATTTGACATTTGACTATACATAAACATTTTTACATTGATGGTTTGTTATGTAAGCATTAAAATATTTTATTTTAGTGTTTGGCATAAGAAAAATCCTTTCGTCGCGCAATTTAGATCGTTTTTCGCGCTTGTGCGCATTTCGTCGTAAATAAGCGAACATCGCGATAGTACGACCAAACGAACCGACATCCGGCATATTTTTGAGCATGTTTCATGTCCACAATGTTTAGGCATCATTTTAAGGCCTTAAGGTTGGCTTAACGGGCCTTAGAAGTGCCGAAATGAGCTTTAAAACTGTTGGGATTGAACCCTACCAGAGGAACAGATGATGTAAAGCTAAAACCAGGTCACAACAGTGGATTCATAATAAGCAGCTGTTTGCATTAAGCTTTCCCCTTGACAGTGGTTATCTGGCAACTGACAGACTTCAAAGCACTGCTCAAAAGAGAACTGTTACTAAAGTACCGATGAAGAACAAATGACAGTGGATTCATAACAAATGAAGGGTTTTGGCATTATCTATTCCAGGGGGAGATTGTTGGGATTGAACCCTACCAGAGGGAACAGATAATGAAAGCCAAAACCGGATCATGACAGTGGATTCACAATAAGCAGCAGTTTACACTAAGTCTTCTCCCTTGAAAGTGATTATAACATCTGATGGTCCTACATCCACTGCCCGGATACAACTGCTGCTGCTCTTCTATCTACTGATGACACCAGAAAACTGCTGAGAAGAAAACACTGCTGGTACAATCTACTGATGACAAAACCCTGCCCAATCAAGGACTGATCAACCTTCAGGAAAGCACTAACATGAAGAGAGAGCAGTAGTTTAGTATATCATCTGTTTCATGTATAGTCAGTAGTTAAGGTTTAGCAGTGTTTGTATAAGAACAATAGATACAGGTTGTTAGGCTGTTAGACGTCGCTTTCATGGTGACGTTAGCTGAGATGCCTCAGCGGTTTGGATTGTCTATAAATGGAACAGTACTCTGTACTGTTACATTTGATTCGTTTTGAGAGAGTTCTTCTCCTCAATTCAATCATTTCATCTTGTGCAATCCTACCTTGGGGCATCAGGCTGAGGGGGAGCTTAGTTTGTAAGCATGTTTGTAATAATTTGATTCCTATTGTAAATCTTTTGACTAAATGAATTGCATATGCTTTTTCAAAACTATTCTCTCCTTTGATTATGTTCACAAAGTTTGTTATTCATTTCCGCTGCACTTTACATTGTTTCATATTCATTCTTTGTTCAAATTACACAAACAAACACAATCATGAGAGCCTCCTATCCTAACATTTGGTATCAGAGCCTGGACAGTCAAATTCGATCTAACAGTCAATTTGACATAACAGTTCAGCTCAAAATTCATTGATACTAAGGTTGATTGTATTTAGTTGAAAAACAGAGTAACGAGAAATCACGTTCAAAGTGACTACTCAAAGGCTCTGTAAAACAACCAAGATGTCATAGGACATACAAACTTCACATAACAAGTGATATCATACATAAACCACCTACAGTTTTCAGATCTGAAAATATATCTGATAACTATGGTAAAATTATTTACGAAAATTGATTTCAATTGTTGTTATGAAGTTTTTGCTGTTTCCATCATGTTCGCTGCTAAAGTATGAACCTCAGGTCAACAAAAACCTATGTTCATAAAAACATTAGTGTTTTTGTTTACTCAAAAAGAGGGAAATTAAAACTTTAGTCAGTTAGATCTTATGTATTGAAAAACATGTTGAGAATCCTTCAAAAGGATCAAAGTCAATTTTGTTAAGAATACATTAAGAAAATTAGCAAGTAAAAAATGTCCAGATCATGAGTAATGTGAGATTTGGCATACGCATTTGCAAAAATGACCAAATCTCTTAAAAACATTGCCATAAAATGATTCTGGAATCAAAGTATTCCTTCCTTAGAACCTTCCAGTAAGTATTTGAAAACTTATCAATGGAAAGGGCAAAAAGGGAAGAAGAAAAATCACAAAACCTCTTAAGTGTGTTTATCTCAAAAACTTTTGAAGTCAAAAGAAGCGAGTATAAATATAAAACACTTAAGAATCCAAAATATGGGTTAAAAATGGTCATCAAGCAACTGTGTGCATTCACTGACTCAGGGAAATTCAGGTAACAAAAGTATCACCGGTGATTAAACTTACAAAGAGGACTAGACAAAATTTTTCAAAATCATCACATGGTAATAAGTTCTATAAAAGGACTTTCAAAACCTTTGTGAACATGTTTCCTCCCATTTGCAATCAACTGACAAGGAAATGGTCACAAACAGTGGTTATTAAGTTTTCAAACCATTGACCATTCTCCTAAACTTGAGAATGATGTGATTATGATCATATAACAAGGTATAATTGAAAATATACCAGATCCTTTTGATGTTGTTTTCAGAAAAACCTTTAATTATTTTTCCTTGAAAAGGTTTTTCTCAAATAAAACAGGATATGTTGTTCTTTATTTTTCTTAAGAATAATATATTTTGAACTCTTACTTGTTTTAGATAGTAAAAGTTTCAATCTCCTGTCAGGATGTAAAACCCTTATTTTTTGTGGTAATACTATCCTTGAAAATAGATCAAAAGGAAATGGTACATGGGTCAAGGTCATGTCACACTCAAGTTTATTTTAACAACAGATCAAGAATTAATTGCTAACAGACCTTAAAATTCTTGACTACTCATGTTTTACTCTATGGATTAGAACACAAAATGTGTAGTCTAAGTGAAAAGGTTGTCATCATCTGGGATACTCAACTACTGTCAAAAGTTATAAAATGTTTAAAACAGGAAATAGATAAGTGGTAAAAAACCTTGAATACAAATCCCTGTAAAAATCTGCTAATGTGTTAATCTTGATAATATGCATCTAAAATGTGTTTTGTCAAGAGTGTTACTTTGCAGATATCTCATTATCACCATCAAAAGATGTTGTACATGATACTGTGATATCACAGGACAAAATCATTTACTTCATCTGAGCAGCAGATATACAAAATAGCTGGTAAAGCTCACCCACTGATCCACCAACAGTTGCTGATAGAAGTCCATCAAAAATGGATAGAAATCACTTGACTGCTACCTCAACAATTGCTTGACCAAAGTAGCCCTTCATCTCTATTTCCATGTCCACAACCACTGTTGATAAAAATCTACTAACAGTGGATAAAAATCAACACTGGTTATCACCAATTCCTTTTATTTCTCCACTTCTACCTTCAAACAGCTGTTGGATCATTAAAGTCACCAATAGTTGTTAGCTCAGATGACTCACATCTGCAGCCTCACCTTTTGAACACCAATGTCATTTTAAAATTCATTCATGTTTCCATTCTCTTGACAACATCAATTGAAGGGATTCTTATAAAAAGTTTATCCCATAACCATTGTCTTCTTCTTGACTATCTACCATTCCATCAACATGTCATGTACCTTTGGGGCACTTAAAGACAGAAAGTTGGGTAATTGACAAGGAAGAGGAGCTTCAACAGTTCAGGGAAAAACAAGTTTGAGAACTTGTTCCATTACCAAAGAATGAGAATCTTTTTGGTAAAAAGTGGACCCTAAAAAACATTGCATAAGTTGGAGCATAGTTGTCAAGATTCATGTTGTTCAAACTAAGCACAAACAGCAGATATTTCCACAATCACAATTTTGAAGAAGACTATGCTGTTGCTGCATAATGAGAAACTAACTGTTTGTCTCTTCAAGATATGATATTTGATTTTGATATAATTGCTCGAAAGACTTCTTTTATGCAGGATTGTCAAACAGCTTAAATATATCATCAAAAATCTTATATCCCATTCATCCATCATCACTCATCATCAGACATCACTTTGTGAGGGATTGCTATAAAAAGGTTTGGAGTGCTAAACATGGATTAAAGGAATCTTTCTTGTGTTCCATGTGTAAATAGCATAAAAATGTTTTTAGAAAAATAAAAATCACCTTAAAAATAGTTTAAAATTGAATTTTTCAATAAATCCTCAAGGTCTGTTCAAAGCACTGATGGCATTAAAACTCTGTTAAATAGTAAAATCTATCCACTGCCAAAGTGTATCATCTGTCAGTGCAAAACACTGATTTACAACAGAGGTTACACGTGGACAGATGTTATTCAACAGTTGTGTGCATCAGATGCCATGATCACTTTTTCATATAAATGGCCTTACATCTGAAACATTTACAAGGCTATCAAAAATTTTCCAAAACAAAAGCAGAGGTTCCTGAGCAGACTTTAGCAGCTACCACTGCTCCTCAGGCACCTGCTGCTGAGCCCACTGCTCAAGGTGATCACAGCAGTAACACAACTGTTGTGAAACCCACACCTAAATCCACCAAAAGACCAAAACAAAAGAAAATTCAAAAGCCCCCCAAAACTTACAATAAAAAGGCAACTCTGGAAGATGAGATCCCAGAGCAATTGCCAGTGACAACACAAAAGTCACTAGAAACCACTGCTGCTACTTCCTCACAGCAGATGGTAGAAAGGTCTCAACCCATGCCTGAAACTCCTCCTACTTCTTCTCAAAAAGATCAGGTTGTAAGAACAGGGACACCACATTATGATGCTCTGGAATCACTTGATTCCAACATCCACAGCCACCTGCCCGGGGCAAATTCACTTTCAACTCCCATCATCACTTCACAAATAGCACCATCAATGATGACCTTGTTGCATGCTTTGGATATAACTCAGACATAAATCAGTTCCTCTCAACCACCTATCACTGAGAGTACACTCCAACAAGTGACTGAGTCTGATGCTTATACCTCTGCTATCCCAGCAACAACTGAGGAGGTTACACCCCTTGAGTTACAAGTAACTCTTGGTGGTAGTTTAAGTGAAGCAGCTACTACAAGTGCTGAACCCACTGGTTTGCACTTGGACAGTAGTTTCATCAATAAGACTTCCTTAAAGGAAATTTCTTCACAGAGAACTCTTGTGTATCCAGTCTTCACCGGTTCTCTAAAAAGCGTTTCTCATTATGAAGAAAGAAGTCCCCAGTACCAAGACAAAGGGACAACAGTGGATGATCTTTGGGATACACTTCCTCAATCAACCACTGTTACAACCACTGCTAGTGGGAAATCAGATGACCCCATTAAGTTGGGTGATGGTTTAATGTACCAAGAATTGACGGCTAGAATTGATAAACTGGATACATCTGTTGCAGAAATCAAAGACATGCTGCAACAGTTGTTGAAGGCACAAAGGGTACCATCCACTACTGCACCACCTCCAACAGCTACTCAATTTTCTGCTCCTACTCCAGATGAGCTGTGAAATTTGTTTCAACCCCTGCACTTATCTTCGAAAGAGTTGATGATGCCAAAAAGGGGGAGAAAAATGACTCTGAGTAAATTCCTTCAGTGACTTCTGCTGAAACATCTGTCAAAAAAAAAGGAAAGGGAGGTGATAAAACCCTAAAAATTCAAGCAGATGATGAAGATACACAAATGAGGATAGTTCAAAGTCAAGTCAATTCAGCTGGTCTCAAAACCACTGCTGATATTAAAAGGGTAATGGATAAGAGCAGAGCTTTGGTTGAGAAAAAAGATAGTTCTGCAAAAGGAAAAAGAAGAGGTTGGTACTTCATTAAAGAAGAGTCTTGTTAGAAAAACAAGGCAATCAACTTTCACAATTTCTAAAACTAAGCCAGTTACTACTTCAACCACAACTTCTATTCCCACAAAATCACTTACACCTCCACCATTAACAACATATGTCACCCAAACAACTGCCACCAATACCACATCAACACACACCACAACCACTGCCATTCCTACTAAATCAACCACTGCCACATCTAAAACATCACCACCACCACAAACACCACCTGCTGCCATCCTTCATCAAAGAAGGAAACAAAGCAGATGGATGCAGAAATATCAAAAGAAGACCAAGCTTGAGAAAAATATATCATGAAGATGGTTCTTCAGACACTTAGAGCAGAACTACATGAAACAGCAAAATCTTAAGACACTGCTCAAAGTTGTCATCGCCAGGCCTCAATTTCCAAACTCATCAAATAAATCTCTCCCAAGAAACACATTGGATTCAAAAATACTAAAGTGGATGTCTGATCAAAAGACCCACGTATTGACTTTGCTCAGGTCCAATGGTGAAGTGAAGCATATATCAAGGGAAACAACACTTGGCCTGGCTGTTGAAGATCTACAAGATCTCCTTGAACTTACACTGTGCAGGGATGTGGATGACTAAAGTTCCAAGGACTTTGAAGTGGAATTTAAAAGACAAGCTAAGGAACTTCTGATGAGAAAATAAAGATCCAGAATAATCAAAGGTTTTGGCATCATCTGTCCCAGGGGGAGATTGTTGGGATTGAACCCTACCAGAGGAACAAATGATGTAAAGCTAAAACCAGGTCACAACAGTGGATTCATAATAAGCAGCTGTTTGCATTAAGCTTTCCCCTTGACAGTGGTTATCTGGCAACTGACAGACTTCAAAGCACTGCTCAAAAGAGAACTGTTACTAAAGTACCGATGAAGAACAAATGACAGTGGATTCATAACAAATGAAGGGTTTTGGCATTATCTATTCCAGGGGGAGATTGTTGGGATTGAACCCTACCAGAGGGAACAGATAATGAAAGCCAAAACCGGATCATGACAGTGGATTCACAATAAGCAGCAGTTTACACTAAGTCTTCTCCCTTGAAAGTGATTATAACATCTGATGGTCCTACATCCACTGCCCGGATACAACTGCTGCTGCTCTTCTATCTACTGATGACACCAGAAAACTGCTGAGAAGAAAACACTGCTGGTACAATCTACTGATGACAAAACCCTGCCCAATCAAGGACTGATCAACCTTCAGGAAAGCACTGACATGAAGAGAGAGCAGTAGTTTAGTATATCATCTGTTTCATGTATAGTCAGTAGTTAAGGTTTAGCAGTGTTTGTATAAGAACAGTAGATACAGGTTGTTAGGCTGTTAGATGTCGCTTTCATGGTGACGTCAGCTGAGATGCCTCAGCGGTTTGGATTGTCTATAAATGGAACAGTACTCTGTACTGTTACATTTGATTCGTTTTGAGAGAGTTCTTCTCCTCAATTCAATCCTTTCATCTTGTGCAATCCAACATTGGGGCATCAGGCTGAGGGGGAGCTTAGTTTGTAAGCATGTTTGTAATCATTTGATTTGTATTGTAAATCTTTTGACTAAATGAATTACATATGCTTTTTCAAAACTATTCTCTCCTTTGATTATGTTCACAAAGTTTGTTATTCATTTCCGCTGCACTTTACATTGTTTCATATTCATTCTTTGTTCAAATTACACAAACAAACACAATCATGAGAGCCTCCGATCCTAACAAAAACACAACAGGGACTGAAACTGTAAAACTGGAAAGTTGTTGCTGGTCTGCAGAGCCCAGGCGGGCCGCGTAGACTGTCTCTGTCTCTTACGCGGGCCGCGTGGCCCTCCCAGATCTGCACAGAATCTGGTTTTACAGCTGTTTGCAGCTGTTATACTCACATTTCCCACTTGCAAATGGTTTTAAACAAACCATGGGCTGAAACTAAGGGTGCCCATGGTTTTGCAAAACAAGGGGCCCATGTGTACGGCCTAGATCGAAGCACGTGTCTCGACGAACGATCTTAACGGTTGTGCCATGCCTATATATACCCATCTTGTCTTTGCTCAAAACCCACATTTGTTCTGATTTATGCTCTCTAAGTTGAAGTTTATACTTCATACCTGAGAGAAAATCGGATCAAATCTTGCAGGGACCTTCTGTAAGTATTCCTTCGTTCTTTTCATTCGTTTTTAGCGTTAAAGTCAAACTGCGTTTGACTTTCTGCATTGACCAGTTTATGGTCAATGCGAAGTTCGTTTGAACTTCATAACGTGAGTGTAATCACGATGGCTATAGTCCCTAGCGACTATACCTACTGATTACCACGTTATCTAGGCTCAGTGACGAGTCGTAGTTTCGGCCAAAATGCGTATTCTTGCGTATTTTGTAACCAAACTTCTTTTAGGTATCAAAACCGTTTGTTTTGGTACCAAACCTGTTTTCTGACCTCGTTAAACATGTTTAGCTCATCACTTTTAGAATTGTGCTTGTATAGGGTCGTAAGGTAAGCGATCTAAACAATCGCTTATACTTTCGAACCCGACCCATTTGGTCGATCATTAGGATCCGACCAAACACATTAGGTGACCATAGTTGTATAGGGAATAACCTTCCGAGGTTATACCTTATGGTCATGTCGTTTAAGTAGTTGTATGATAAGTAGTTTATATGCCTTAGGAAAATTACCAAAATGCCCTTTTTGCGCCAAAATTCATTTTAAGCATATGTAACATAATTTTTTATATCTAAACTGATTAGGAAACAATATTAGACATGTTAAGGCATATTTTACTTGTCATAGGACTAGTTAAGCGGTCCGAACGCATTTTACGCGAACGACGCGTTAAAGTAGCATAAGCTACCTAGACGGGTCGTAATGGGTCGTAAGCACTTAGGTTAGGTTTCATTTTAGTATGTAGGCTTTGTTAAACCATATCATATGAGTTCCAATAGTCATTTGGTTTACAAAACCTCATACTATCCAATCTCCCGATTTAGGTCCGGTTATTTATGTAGTTATCTATATAGGGTGTCGTTTGATTCCGTGATCCATCTAGCTTTGCTTGGTTGTTGTTCAAGACTCTAATCACCCTCAAGTGAGTACATAGTCCCCTCTTTTATGGTTTTTCAAACATTTTGGGGTGAAACACATGTGCCTACTTGTTACTTTCGTGCTTTCCATGTTTTCATATCATATACTTGCTATGTTCATTAGTACACTATTAGTACATGATTTCATTATGTTTTGCTATGTATGTTTACTTAGCATGCTAGCACATTGATTTACATTACATCTTCTTTTGCTATGTATGTTTACTTGGCATACTAGCACATTGTTTTACATTACGTTTTCTGCTTTGTATGTAAACTTAGCATACTTAGTACATTGTTTTACTTTACATTTATGCTATGTATGTTTACTTGGCATACTAGCACATTGTTTTACATGACTTTTCTACTTTGTATGTTAACTTAGCATTCTTAGTACATTTGTTTTACATTGCATCTCTGTTGCATATGTTCTCGTAACATATGGACACATAGTTTTATATCTCTACCTTGTATGTTCACTTAGCATACTAGGTACATTATTTTCATAAAACATGCTTACATTTGGTATGACATTTGGTTTGTTTAACGGGTCTTTATTACATTCATTAACACCGATCATGCCGCTCGGTAGTAGGTAGTGGTACCATAGGACTTGACAAATCCCATTCCTAAAATCCTAGGTTTGTTTGGATGGATGGAATGACCGAATCCGAAAACATTTTCTTTTGATAACTTTTACTCTAAGGTTATCCTGCTGTCTCAAGGCTTGAATGTAGGCGTTTAACATTACCGCATAAATGGTTGTATCAGTAAAGCATGCATTATCTTACAAAACATAACTTTTGATTATATTTTATCAAATGCATTGTTTTGTACATTACTTTCTTATAGGGTTGAATAAATGCTTTTAATCAATAAATGCTTTTATTCACTCTACATAACATTTGTTTACACATTACGTGATTTACATATGATGGTTTTTACATAAACATTTGACATTTGACTATACATAAACATTTTTACATTGATGGTTTGTTTTGGTAAGTGATTTAAATAACAAGGCGTGTGTAATAAGATAAAAGCATGGTGGATACGCCACTGGTACTTCCTATATATAAGTGCTTTTATAGTATTACATATCGTAGCATTATTTAAACCATTTCAGTATTTGACTTATCACATTTTACACAAATAACATATTTTCACTAAACATTTGTTTTACAAAACAACTTATTTCATACAAACTCATTTTTACTTGGTTATTCATTTAACCTTACATTATTCTTTACATATCATCTATTTTAATCATCGTTTTTCAAATGACTTTTAAAAGAAAACATTTTACAAGGATCATGACTAACTTTTCTTAAACATTTTTCTTTAAACTTATAAGTCATGAATCCTAAATCAACAAAACTTATGTATCTCACAGGCATTTTTATGCTGACGTACCTATTTTCACATGTGTTTCAGGATATGATGCATAGGATTTATCAAGATACACTTAGGCGGACTTGGGCCTTAGTGACAATAAAAGATGCAAGACTAGTTAATTATGTTATACTTCTTTATTTGTTAAGACATTGTAACTCTTTTAATCAATAAAACAAAATTTCAATTGTCCATGTGTTATGAAACAATGATTCTGTTATAACACTCCCCGACGATTCCGCCACATTTGTTGTTTTACGTGGTCGGGGTGTGACATATTATAACCCTATTTGTACTACACGATCGATCTAGGGCTCCGTAACGAATGTCAAGGCTCTGCCTAACTCAGTCATTGGAGTTCTGTCTCGTGTTACACCCGATTGATCTAGGACTCCGTAATGCATGTCAAGGCTCTGCCTGACTCAATCATTGGAGTTCTGTCTCGAGTTGTACGGTTAATATGATTTGGGTTATTTTACTAACACGTGTGCATTGTTTAATTTTAATAGATAATAACCAGGAGAATCACCAGGAAGCTTTAGTTTTACCTAAATAAACAATGTGAGTACATCTTCTTTTTGTCACCTTTTTACCAAAACCTCAAATGCTTTAAATTAGACTTAACAGTAATTGAGTATTTGTAATTCTACCATTACTGCCGGTATGTTGGGGTTTTGTATACATTACTTGAAAATCGTTACTATTGCGAATAGTAGCATGACCACAAGTCAGGATTGACAGTACCAAAGGGGTAATTGGATAGATATAAACAATGTAAATGCGGATGCTCTCAATTATTGTAAAGATTATAAAACTGTTTTGATTAAACTGGGATGCACTTGCCAGTATTTCTTGCTGATAAAATGTTTTTAAAACGCGTTTCAGGTAACTTGATGTGAAGCTAACAGAAGCCAGCTGGAGAGCACTAAAGGCTTAAAGTTGTGGCTATAAAAGTTACCAAATAAGAAACAGAGTTTATGTTTTCAATAATTAGGGTTTATCCCTACAAATGTATTGTCAAATAAACTTGGGTTTTATCCCAATTATTACTATAAAAGTTTGGTGTTTAACTCTGATAAAAGTATTTCCTAACTACGCTCCTGATGTATTCCGCTACCATATTAATAAACACCGATATCACCCGCTCTGAGTCTCGCGGCACCCGCTCCCGGGGTAGGGGTCGGGGCTGCGACAGACTCCCACTTGGACGTAGCTAGAAATATGTGATTTAAAGTCTTGATCTGTCTTGGATAACATCTTTAAGTGAAACCATAGTCTCCCCCTTGAACGATACTCCGAATCTCTATTAGATTTGACTTCGATGAATAATCACACGTGTCCACACATAAACAGTTTCTCAGTTGTCTCATTGGTCCGACTCACATCCAACATTATTAGGTTTCCATGGAAGATTTTTGAAAGAAAATCTTTTTGGATTTTGACTATTGAATGTAGAAATGTAAACATATTGAAATGTAATATATACATTTTATATGTTTGTGAGAAAATGTGGCAGAGGATCATATCAGTTTACTGAGACATATAAGTTTCACCGTTGATCTAAGAAACACTCAGTTTAAACAATTCACGTGGATTGTCGGTATTGTTTATCCACTTAAACTCAATCTAAAACTTTCGCATTGCTTTCCGATGCGTTAAGAAGGTACATTAATTTGCACTAAGTTCCTATAGACCCCATGGTCTCAGCATATCCACTCATCATGTAATACACTGACTCAAGTAATACCTTTAAACTTTCATCAACTATGATATGTGGGAAACTAACACAAAATGTTTAAACATTAATAATTAGGCTGATCTTTCGATCCGCATAGAAAGTCCAATGTTTAAACAACACAAGATATAAAAACAAGCTGAATTTGTTTAAATCTTAACCACCGGTTCGATATTCTCATATACGCAGAGGTGATCCAAGATTTAAAAGGAAACACAAAGTAAAATAATATGAAACATTTAAGCAATAACATCCAGTTCGATACATTCGTATACGCAAAGGATGTCCGGTGCTTAAAAAAATAAAGAAATAAAACAGGTTGAAAACTTTTGAAAATGAAAACACAATTAAAGTGACTTTTCAGTAAGTTGTGAAAGTTCACATACTGATTATTTTTATTCTTTGAAGCATTCAGCGATTACCGAGTAGGTACACAATCACGAAGGACAAAACTAAGTACTATGCTTTCAATCACATTTCCCACTAGAACCAGGCTTTTCTTTTTTTGTTTGTATCATTTTCGTAAAACTACTAGTCTAGCTGAGCCTACTGACACATCTTTAGTGAGACTGTTTAAAACTTTTAAACATTACAAATCTTTAGCATGCACTGATAGTCCACCGATGTACTATCATTTCCTCTTTTTGCAACGATAATCTCATTTTATCATTTTTCAATGTTTTTGTCATTTTGAAAATTTTCTAATATTTTTGGCTTTTTGAAAATTTATCAAGCTAATGATTATGAAATGATGTGTTGAATTTTATAGAAATTTTGAATAAAAACTTTTTACCCCCTTAAAATCCAAAAGAGTTAATTATGTTTTCCTCCCTGTGGTTTGTCAAAAATCACTATTTCAGTCCATTAGTTTAAAAATTGCCATTTCAGTCCCTATGGTTTCACTTTCGTAACTATTTCAGTCCACTCACTTAACACCGTCTATTTTTTCTGTTAAGTTTTGATAAAATGACTAAATTTCCCCTGCAAAACTTCTTTCCCCCACCCTATTTTTTACGGTCATCTTCTCCGGCGACCCCATGTTTTTCCGGTCAACTTCTCTAGTAGAGCGTGGGCTCGTTTGCACCTCTACTCATAATCAAGCATATTAACATGTCATTTATTCAGCAAACAAACATTCTAACTCCATCATAAGCATAAACAAACAAATAGGCAGTCGGCGAATATAAAAATCTTCAAGCCCTAGCCAGATAGGCGCATATCCCTAACAATACACAACAACATATTAATCATTTACACACTGTAAGGCCCCAAACTTGGGAACCCAACCCGTTGGTAGTACGATAAGCAAACATAGTTCTAGACCAAAATGTCATCAATACGCAGTGGAAAAATTTAAATAAAGTACGAACAAACTTCAAAGTACTAAAACGACTAGAGTGTGTTAAATGTTCAAAACATTAAGAGATGCCGGGTAACTGCTGCCAATACCAAAGAGCCGCCAACATTCAAACCTTCTTCTTACCTGAAATACATGCTAAAAACGTCAACTACGCTGAGTGAGTTCTATAGTAATTAACTTGGGGATTTATCCCAAACAAAAAAAATAGTTTTGTAAACCTCGTTGTAAAACAAGGTTTTCAAACATTCAACACCAACAAATCATCACCAACATCGAAACATCATTAGACCTCGTTAAAAACGTCTTTGAACTCATCATTCGACTTCGTTGAAAATTATCATTAAAATCTCTTTTAAGAAAATAAATAAAGATTGTGTGCTTAACATTATTTGCCCATACGAGCTTCGTCACCCACAATTTTGCCCTCATCAGGGCCGTCTCCCACATAATTACCCCGAAGGGTTTCGTCTCCCACATAATTACCCCGAAGGGTTTCGTCTCCCACATCATGGTTTGTCGTATCACAAAGACAACGACAAACAAAAAAAATATAACATAAACACACAACAATCTAAAAAAATACATCTTTACACACGTAAGCACATAATCGTCCGTCAATTATTAAATATATAAAATATATGCAATTGTACCATCTTAAGCAATCAAAACAGTTAAGCATGTACCTCAGCCCAAAACGCTTAAAAAGAACACACAAAAAAATTGGGCAATAGAACTCACCTTAATAAAGTGCTTGTATCTCAAGAAACGAACGAACTGTAAGAACAACCAACCTTAGAACGAGCCCAAGAACCTGAAAGGCGAGTGAGTTCCTCAACCGGACTTCTTGAATGCGTTAGAACAAAGCTATCGACTCCCTGGTGAGATCGGAGATGTGTAGTCGGTGAACCGAGACTTCCGTGTACACCGCAACAAGCCTGGGATCTATTGGCGTTCGTCCTTCCGTTTCGTGTGCGGTTGTAGGGTTTTCAATAGGTTGATGATGAGTATGAGTAGTTTTGCGTAGATGCAGTTTTAAAAGAAGGTTTACACCCACAATTTTGCACTTTGATCCTTTAAATTTGTCCCATGTGCACTTGTTCCATACCACTTTCATAAATTACCCCATGCACCTCATAGTTGTTTGACATCTACATCTTTATGAATACATCATATACACACTGTACACGTAAGTAAGAGTTTGGGGCGTTACACACACACACTAACAAATACACAAACAAACAACAGTTTTGAGTGGAAAATTAAAAGAGAATACAGAAATGTAAGATGTGATGCACTTGGAGATTGTTATCTTTCCACCAATCGAAGAGATTGCGAAAGAAATCATGCAATTGACCGAAAGCTAATAGTAATCTGTAACTGAAGTAGGTTGTTAAGGTGGTTATATATGGGATTGTGATCATTTCAACCAGTATATATGAAGGTGATCGGAGATCGGAACCCTAGTTAGAGAATGAAGTGATAACTGGATAGGAAGAAGTTGAATTTCTGCTCAGGATTTGCTGATGGAGTGGGGAAAGAAGTTTTGCAGTGGAAATTTAGTCATTTCATCAAAACTTAACAGAATAAATAGACGGTGTTAAGTGAATGGACTGAAATAGTTACGAAAGTGATACCACAGGGACTGAAATGACAATTTTTAAACTAATGGACTGAAATAGTGATATTTTACAAACCATAGGGACGAAAAACATAATTAACACAATCCAAAACATCTTTTCAAAATCGAAAATAAGAATCTTTCATTTTCTTTGGATCTGAGTATACAAGGATTTTGATTAAAATAAATAAGAACAGACAATTTTGTATTGTAAAGTAGATAAAATAATCACAAGCAAGGAAATATCATCAATGACTGTTTTATATCAAATTCAACTGATTTGATTACAATACAATTGACTTTACAAACCCCCCATCAGCCAGATCACAAACAAATATGTTCGTACAAAAGAGAATGGAATGTGATGAATAGATCTCTAACATGTGAGATCTATTTATACTAATTACAAAAGGTTTGTTCTTGATTGGCTGACATTATCCTGATAGTGACATCTAACATTCCTAACAGAAAACATTCCATAGATGTTTGCAAACATCTGTGGGAATCTAACATCTGATCTAATATACTAAACATATGTTACAAAGAAAAATATTGTTACATAGATGAAACCCCTGGTCTTCAAATCGTTGTTGCTTCATATCAAACATTTGTTTTGCCTTAATAGATGTCTGGCCTTCTTGAATAGATCTTTTCTTCAACAGCACTTTGGTCTTGATAAGTGCTTGGCTCTTCTTCAATAGTGGTTTCATCTATTATTTATTTCTTTATCAGATAAGTCATGATTTGGCTTTTGAATATCATCTGTTCTTTTGTAGGCCCAACAATCTCCCCTAGAATAGATGATGCCAAAACAGATGCTTATTAGATCAACCTTTATTCCTCATCAACTTTTCTCTGATTTGGGTTTTGAATTGCTTCTCAAATTTTATTTAAAGAGAGTCATCTAGATCCCTTTCAAGTGGAAGACTCAATAAGTCTTGCATATCTTCAAGTTTTAGTCTAGAGGCAGTATTCATTGAAATCTTTTTCACTTCTCCATTAGCTCTGACAAGTGTCAATTCATGGTTTGTGCTGTTGGATGACCAGTTTAGAATTTTTAAGCTAGATGGATTTCTTGGGGTAGAACTTATTTGATGAGTTGAGGGAAATTGTTTTCCCAGGACTTGTCCAAGTAGTTCTTCTGGTTTGGCATCTGGATGCCCATACATTAATTCATTCCTGATCCCTTCTTTTCTTATGTCATCTTCATATTTCTTTAAATCTTCTGCAGATATCTTTTTTTTTCCTTTTGAGGTAGCTTTTGATAGATGAAGAGACATTCTTTGCAATGGGAAGCTCTGAAGGGTCAACCAGATATTCCGATGTTTATGTTCAAGTCTTCATAATTTTGTCTTTTGGGACTAGGGGATCTTTTGCTCTTAAAGCTTCAAGTTTTTTGTAATCATCTTTGATTGTTGGCTCATCCCATCTAGCCATTGATTGCATAGAACCAAATTTGGCTGCTACCATCCCCTCTTTCATTCTTCTTAGATCAAGAGCCTTTTGGCCAGCAGGCTTTTTACATGCTCTCCAATTGGGATGAGTGGGTTAGATATCAAGATTAAGTTTCAGTTTCTCAATCATCAAAATTTCTTCTAGAAGGCTTTCTGAAGACCATCCAGAGAATTGGGCTCTTGTTGCTTTATAAGGCATATTCTTCATTATATGCTTGAAGGGGTATGGTCCCAAAAACCTTGCGGAAGCGCATAGGACCATACCCTAACTTCATTCCAGAAACATCTTAAATAAGACCCTGCGCGGCCGCGTAACGGTTCTAAACAAGATTAGGGAAAGAATAGTCTTCGATGACCATGCGCCAGATGAAAAGAGAGACAAACATTCAACTAACACCCTTGCACGGGCCCGCGCAAGGGTACAATTAGGCTTAAAGATAAACTCCTAAGTATCTCCGTGCGCCTGAAAACAAGACTTGAACAAAGGAATCTTTTCTGTTATAACAGAATGGACACGTGGCAAAGGCACAATGGTTTACAGCTGTAGACCTTCTAGAAAGCCTTAAATGCTCGTCGTGCATGGTCATTCGGTTACAACCGAATGTGACGTGGCACAATCTTAGACGAACATCTGAGTCACGATGATGGCACTAACTTGAAGAAAGATCTACACAAAATCACTTTCCACGTGGCATCTCCCCAGCCGTTGATCAAACTCACTATCCGTGTGCATGGATGTGGAGTTAACCATTAAACGGAAAGTAAGATAACCGCCGACGAAAAGGTATTTCCCGTTACTCTCTCCATTACACATTTCCCACCAAAATTCCGATTATAAATAAGATGCTTCAGGTATGATCACACAAGTTACTTTTCGCTAACTCTCATACTTACTACTTCATCTTCTTTCTTTGAGATCACTGTAGTTATTCTCACGCCGGAGGGTGGTCACGGAGAGAACCCCCATTCTCCCTGTGGCGAGTCTAACGGCTTTCTGTTTTGCAGTGATCACCGAAGAAGTAGTCCAACCGACCACCGAATCGACGAAGAGATTAACCCTTTTTATGTAGAGATAAAACCCCCGATCTAATTGATTCCGGTCAATCTAGATCGTTGTTTCTTCATTGGCGCCCACCGATTCTTCTATTTTCATTTTCATCTTTTCGATCGATTCATTTCTTCTCTTCTATTTTCTATGGCAGAAGCTCCGTCGAATCATCCACCAGGCCCTTGACCAGAGAACAGGGGCCATTTTGCTCATGCTTCACGTGTCGAGGGGATTGTGGAAGAAGCATCTGACCAGAGAACATCCACCAGGCCCTTGACCAGAGAACAGGGGCAATTTTGCTCATGCTTCACGTGTCGAGGGGATTGTGGAAGAAGCATCTGATGATAACGATGTTTAAAACAACGTTAATCATGTAAACGATCCTGTTACCCCAGGAGTACAACCTAAAATCCCGATCAGCTTTACCTCCTGGTGAGACTCCGATCTCTTGGTATGTTAAGTCCCAAGGTGCGTTGAACGCCGTTTATGCCTTTTTTAGTCGAGTCAGGAGATCCGCTACTCAGTCGTACAGCTTCCGTCAAATCGTGAGTTCGCCCTTGATTCGGACTAGCAATTAGGAGATCGTCCTCGGACAAAGAGCTCAAAGCCTTAGCTTTCATGCCGACTTTGGATCAAACCGCTTTCTTTGGCAGAGCACTAAAATCAGTAGAGACACAGGGAATATAGCAGCTAAAAAGATCTCTTTTATGTGAAACATGCTTGTCTGATCCATTTGAGGAAGACTTATCTTCTTCCGCTGTGAACAAATCCCCGGCATCACAGCTTTGTGCGCAAACTGCTCAACCAGCACCACAGACGCGTAGATCTGCAGCTTAGGTGCGAGCTCCATCTGCACCTCGAGTGTTACATTATGATTCACCATCACACATGTCGGTCGATGATACAAAAGTTTACTCTCAGTCCAGCACCAGATATGAGTCTACTCATTCTGGATCTAGAGGACGAGATCATCGTGAAGAGCAATACTCTCAGAAACGCCAATCGGTTCATTCACGCTTGGGCCTGTGTTTCTCACAAAAGCAGGACAGCCAAACTGATGAATACAATAGAACATATAATGAAGACGATAACACAAGCGTTTTCAATCGGATACAGAAAGATCATGCAAGTTACAAACCAAAAATTCGTGCGGTTTACAACCCAGAAGTGGAGTATGACTACAATCTAATTTATCGACTAGCGGAAGCTACTGAAAACTCAAAGTTTATCAGAGGGATTGCACTGGCCCCCCTCGAGCTGGCAAAATTACATTCAAATGTAGGAAAGTTCAATGGATTGTCAGATCCAGATGATCACCTGCACGTGTTCACCAGCGCGGGGCTAATCGGCGGATGGGCACTACCTATGTGGTGCCACTTGTTTGTCCAAACCCTTACAGGCGTCGCGCGCCTTTGGTTTGACAATATACCAGTAAGTAAGTTAACATCCTGGGTTGATCTTAAGGAGAAATTTCTGGTTTATTTCAGTCAGCAGCGCTGCTCCATTTGAGACTCCGCATATGTCATGAACATCTGGCGGAGGGACAATGAAAGTTTGGAGGATTTTATCATGAGGTATAACAAGGATGTTTTGGAAATTGGTGATGTGCATGAACACTTAATTCGCGCACAATTCAAATACGCTGTGAGATACGATGACATGATCAAGGTGTTATCGAGAACTAAAGGATTGCCGAAAAGCTAGGAGAAGTTGATGGCAGCAGCCAAGGTCTATGCTCAGACTAAGCGCAATCTAAGTTCCAACAAACCACCACTGCCCCAAAACCGCCCTCAAGACATGAGCGGAAGCAGCGGTCGAAAGTTCAAGAAAAGCACGAAAGACTAAACTTCAAGCGCATACTCTTCAGAGGATGATCGCGCAACAATAACCAAGATCACAGATGAAAAGGAAACCAAGCAAGAAAACCGCGAAAGACAATGGACACCTATCACACCCCAACCGATGGCGGAAACATCGGAGTGAGACGAAGAAAGATTGCTCATCACACATAACGCTAATTGTGACAATAGAATTAAAGATAGATTGATTTCATTCATAAATAAATGTTACAATACATGAAAAATACAAGAAAACAACACAATAACCAATATGAAATTTATACAACGTATTTGACCTAAGACGTCTAAATGTGTATCTAAGCATCAACACTACTCCAATTTAAAGCATCGTCATCCTCAACCTGTAAAATGTTTAAAATAAAGTTCAATGCAAAAGCAAAGGCGAGTATACAAGTTTTCGTACGTAGCATAAAAAGATAAGTTGTCAAACAATTCCGTGTGGAAGCCCTTGATACAAGATAAACAATAAATTTGGCATGTGTCTACATATCAAACAATGATGAAACGCAATATGCTCATGACATAACCACAAGTCTACGGGCGGTGCGTTAATCCTATATCGCTATATATGTCACAGATAGGCTCGTACGAAGTTAATGATAAGTCTAACACAAGATGTCATAAACCCAGGTTTAAAGTATCAAGTAATCAAATAAGCATGCGTGTAATAGGAATGTTTGTGTATTATGATTAAAGTGTAGGTTTCATAAGAAAGCATGTTTCACCCCAAAAAGTGATAAACATAAAGAGGGGTTCAAGTATACTCACAAAATTTGCTAAGTCTTCTGATTATCCAAGTATTGACGAGTGTATGAGATTAGGAGGATGGAACACCGAGGTCACCCTATATGGGCAAACGATGGTGCATGAGTAACGGAATTTTGACGGAGCATTTGAAGTGGAATCTAAAGTATAACTTGTGGACATATATATGTATATATATTTCATATAGTTTATGTAAAAGCTCCAAATTAAATCTATCAATAGCATTATAAAAGTGTTGTCAAAATTAAATATAAATTCATATTTGTTGTTATAGAAATTATTTGAACTTCGATAAGTGTCGATTTTAGAACATAATTGAGTATCGTGTTATAGATTTTTACGAAAAACGGGCTGCGTTTCCTCTGTTTTTGGACGATCCCGACAACTATAGTTGTCGTTATAATTTTCAAAACTCAACAAGTAAACAACAAAATGTATAAAATTCATGTCAAATGCTAACATGTATTTAAATGTCAAGTGTAACGGTTCAAGTTTGTTTAGTATATATAAAAAAATATAAACAAAACACTAAAGGGAAAAATAATAATGTCGTAAATGTTATACCGTGTCTCGCGAATAACCCGGGTTGACCAGCTGACTAGTTTGACCGAACCGAAACTGAATTGACTAGGTTTGACTTTTGTTGACCACCCTTTGACCACGTTGACTGTTGTCGACTAATCTTGACCCACGCTAACCCGAACCGAACCCGTATCCATTGAACCGTAACCCATCTGAACCTGGCCCGAAACACCAGATCTGACCATTGACTTTCGTTGACCAGCATTGACCAGTCCACTGGTTGTATTGACTGGTGCGACTTCATTGACCGAGTCTGAATGCGAATCGTTCACGAACTAAACCCAAATCAATACATATTTTCTTACAACTTAACCGAAGCAGACCCGAATCAAAGTGAATCTCGAACCCGAAACCAACAAGAATCAACCTGCTGAATTTAACCGCCACCACCACCACGGGCTGCCGTCGCCGCTGGCGGTTTTCCGCCGGTGTAAACCTCAAGAACAAAAATTGTAAACATAAAAAATCTTCGAATGATAGAAACAAGATGAAAGAGCACAAGGGTCTTACCGGAAAGGTTTGTCGGACAGAAAAGCTACCCCACCGCCACGCGGCTCGGCCGTCGACGGCGGGCCGTCGCCGGAGAACGTCATCCGTCGCCGCCGATCTTCCTCTCTCTCCTGATTTCTCCTCTCTCTTCGCTCTCTCTCTCCCTCTCTGTACATGCGCTGCTGCACACCACCAGGTAATGGTGGTGGCCGGCCATTAAACCGAGTAACATGGGGGTACATGGGGTGTCGCTGACTGCCGTATCCACCACCGCGGTGCACCGCCTCCACCGCCGTGGTCTCCCCGGAGACGAAAACAGACAGAGGGGGTGTCGGCTATGTTGAGATAGATGGCTAGGATTTTGATTCCAAGTGGGTGTGTGTTTGAAGTATAGATTGAGAGAAGGAGCAGAGAATGTGAGCTTGTGTGTTTAGGGTTTCTCCAAAAACTAAAAATGCAGAGGAGATGAAGGGGTTTAGGAGGGAAAGAAAATTGTGTACGACTAAAACAATGGGGACAATAGGGTTTAGGTCATTTATTGTTAAAGGGGTTTTTTTTGCAATAAGCTGATATGTGGGCTTGGGCCCCAGGCCCACAAGCCCGTTCTCGCATTTAAGTGGCCCGTAATTCCTACGTATATATATAAAAAATGCTGGAATACGAGGCGTTACAGTCTCCCCTCCTTTAGGAAATTTTGTCCCGAAATTTATTCAGAAGGAAGGCTTGAAACGGTTTTGGCAACAGAAGATGTTTCTTTAAAATTGAGGCTTTGGAGTTTGAGACAACAGAGAATATTTGAGGTATAAGGGTGAACGATTGATCTAATAACGATTATGAGTATAAGAATAGCATAAGTATCGGATAGACGAAAGTAGCGTGATAAGAATGAAGTCTCGTAGTGGATAATCGGATATAATGCGTTTGTGAGTTGTTTAAAGTTCATATTAGGTCTAAATAGGTCTGCAAAATACTGAATTTCTCATGGCACGTCTTACGAAAGTTTAGTAACATGATGAAAACACTTATATATAGGAAGTACCAGCGGCGTATCCACCATGTTTTGACCATGTTATGTCCGTCTCGTATTCGGTGTCAGGTTACATTCCGTGTCTTACCATACACAGTAGTACACTCTATGGTTCTCATGCGCTTATCATTGTAATCGCGTGTGCACGCGCGATTATACTGATCGTCGCATGATCCGCATAGCTTGTACTAATCATGTATGAATCAGGGTATTCATAAATTTAAAAATAAGAACGAGTACGTATAGGAATTTCGTAAGTAAGCATGTTTATGTTTAAGCATGTATGGGACCCACGTAAGCGAATCCCACGGATTCCGCTCGCGTACGGGTACGAATGTAGTATATAAGCATGTATGGGACCCACGTAAACGAATCCATCGGATTCCGCTCGCTACGAGTACAAATGTAGCATATAAGCATGTATGGGGCCCACGTAAGCGAATCCATCAGATTCCGCTCGCGTACGGGTACGAATGTATGAATCAAGAGTATGAAGGAAAGTATGAGCATAAATATGAACGTGAATATAGGTGTAAAACATGAAGGTTTAAATATGAATACGATATATGTGTATGAAGATAAGTGTAAACAAAGTTGTATAAGTGTATTTGAAAACATAAAATGTATGAACATGAATATGAATATGAATGTAGTATAAACGTGAATGTAAGTACGACGTAAATGTATAATTGTGAGTGTATGTATAAACGTAAAACGTGTGAATTTTGAATCATGAGTATAATTTAAATGTGTAAGTGTGAACATGAATGAAGGCATAAAAGGTATAAGAATGGATGTAGGAAATAATGATTTTGTTTATAGTATAAATCGAAATGCACGAGTTTATGCGCGTAAAAGATTAAAAGTTTTAAGTATGAAAGAAAAAAAAGAACGAGTGACACGCGTGAAATTGTTGTGAGGTATTGACCAAAACGTGTAAGATGATATGCATATATGGTTGTTTGCGCAAATCGTGAAGTTAAAATAGATTGAGTTGTCACGAAATATAGGCTCTAGTTTGTAAATGTAAAGAGAGTATAAAACATCTATTAGTTATGTGAAAAAGGTACTTTGTAAAGGAATGAAAATGCTACTATGGTTTTTTTTTTTTTTTTGAAGAATTGATATAGTTGAAAATTATTGGTTCCTATGAAGTTTCCTTGCCCACATGGTTTGAATTTAATTGACGTATCGAGTGAGGTTTTGAAAAGTTGTAAGGATTAATAAGTTTGCACCGTTTTAAATATCTTTGTATAAAAATTTTGAAGTTTATAGATTCTTGCGTAAAGTTGATCCTTAGGAAAAGGAATTTGATATATGAACTTAGTGTTTGTCGAAAGGCGTCTTTTAATAAGATGTTTTATTGAATTTTCAAAGAAGCTTTAGTGAATGTTTGAATAAAATTTGTAATGTTTTATAGACGTGTGCGAAAAAGGTTTGTTGATTCCCAGTTGAAAATAAAAAAAAAATTCTAGTTTAATGTTGTGAGGTGAGCGTGTTTTAATAATTACATTGAATACGAAATTTCGTAGGCAATGGATTTATTAGACTGACTAAGTTGATGAGTAGCATTTCGTGAAATTGTGAATATTGAAGAACAAACGTCTACGAAAAAGTTAAGAATTTTGTGTATGTGAGCTATATGAAAATAGATGGTAGGGTAGAAATTCCTTTATATAAATAATGCATCTTGCAATAATTAGAGGTTTGACTAATGATAAACGATTTAGATATAAACATGACCGGGTTTACATAATATAGTCTATTAAAAGAAAGTATCGGTAACAACCACCTAGGTAAGGGAATCACCCTTAACCCATTGGCGAGGTCGTTGTAAGATGAGAAAAAGAATCGAAGTGTGTCGTCAAGGTAAGGAAATCACTCCTATCTTGATGATATGTCTCCACTTGTTACAAAAAGTGTAAATGAATTTACGTGAAATTATGCATGCTAATTATGTATGATCGTATGAAAAGTGAAATCTCAAAAATGGTTCAAAATTGACAAGAGAGAGTTTCATCATAAAAGATCGAAAATAATAAAGCGTAAATTTGATAAAAAGAAACTTCGATGGTTCCAACGGAACTTTGACTAACCAAGGTGGTCGAAAGGTCTCTTGAAATTGAGAACATGCTTTGGCCTAATAGGTTAAATACTCTCGCCGACATATCGGTTAACGGTATTTACACTTCCGGTTACTACACGTTCCAATTCAATCGAAAATTCGAGACTTGGCGGGATTTGTAAAATCAAGGAGTGGGACTAGTCGACGAGATGCAGGTTTCACCCCTAACTTGATGATTTCGTATCCTAAGTGTGGTTGGTACTCGTCGGGTCAAAATTTAATTTCAACACCTGACGAGGTCCACTAGAATTTTGAAATTTGAATTTCTCCATCAAGGTGAGGATTTCACTCCTAACTTGATGGTGAATTTCATGTAAAAAAAGAAAAGTAGATGGATTGAGAGTTGTTCACCAAATTGTGGGTTTCACGCCTATTTTGGTGAGGTCGTCTCGTTTGTGTATTACGAGTGGTTTTAGTTTTTGTATAAACAAGTAAAATGTATGAGGAAAAGTGTATGTTAAGGATTAGACGAACAAGTATAAACATGACAAGAATAACACATAAAGAATGGAATAAAGAAACAATTATTAACACATAAAAAAAGTATGTCAAGAATAACACATAAAGGATAGAACAATGAAACAGATATTAACACATAATAAAAACAAGTATAGCATGTCAAGTGTTAACACATAAGTGACAAATCATGCTTAAAAGATCAAAAGAGAATAAATAAAAGCAAATAAAGTAGCATGCAAGTAGTTTCAAACAAAACATAAGAATAAAGCTCTAAAACTATAGACTAGGTTAAAGCATTCCTACTTCTCCAAATTCCCTATAGTTATGACTCTGATACCAATCTGTCACACCCCAACCGATGGCGGAAACATCGGAGTGAGACGAAGAAAGATTGCTCATCACACATAACGCTAATTGTGACAATAGAATTAAAGATAAATTGATTTCATTCATAAATAAATGTTACAATACATGAAAAATAAAAGAAAACAATACAACAACCAATATGAAATTTATACAACGTATTTGACCTAAGACGTCTAAATGTGTATCTAAGCATCAACACTACTCCAATTTCAAAGCATCGTCATCCTCAACCTGTAACATGTTTAAAATAAAGCTCAATGCAAAAGCAAAGGCAAGTATACAAGTTTGTGTACGTAGCATAAAAAGATAAGTTGTCAAACAATTCCATGTGGCAAGCCCTTGATACAAGATAAACAATAAATTTGGCATGTGTCTACATATCAAACCAATGATGAAACGCAATATGTTCATGACATAACCATAAGTCTACGGGTGGTGCGTTAATCTTATAGCGCTATATATGTCACAGATAGGCTCGTACGAAGTTAATGATAAGTCTAACACAAGATGTCATAAACCTAGGTTTAAAGTATCAAGTAATCAAATAAGCATGCGTGTAATATGAATGTTTGTGTATTATGATTAAAGTGTAAGTTTCATAAGAAAGCATGTTACACCCCAAAAAGTGATAAACGTAAAGAGGGGTTCAAGTATACTCACAAAATTTGCTAAGTCTTCCGATTATCCAAGTATTGACGAGTGTATGAGATTAGGAGGATGGAACACCGAGGTCACCCTATATGGGCAAACGATGGTGCATGAGTAACGAAATTTTGACGGAGCATTTGAAGTGGAATCTAAAGTATAACTTGTGGACATATATATGTATATATATTTCATATAGTTTATGTAAAAGTTCCAAATTAAATCCATCAATAGCATTATAAAAGTGTTGTCAAAATTAAATATACATTCATATTTATTGTTATAGAAATTATTTGAACTTCGATAAGTGTCGATTTTAGAACATAATTGAGTATCGTGTTATAGATTTTTACGAAAAACGGGCAGAGTTTCCTCTGTTTTTGGACGATCCCGACAACTATAGTTGTCGTTATATTTTTCAAAACTCAACAAGTAAACAACAAAATATATAAAATTCACGTCAAATGTTAACATGTATTTAAATGTCAAGTGTAACGGTTCGAGTTTGTTTAGTATATATAAAAAAATATAAACAAAACACTAAAGGGAAAAATAACAATGTCGTAAAGGTTATACCGTGTCTCGCAAGTAACCCAGGTTGACCAGCTGACTAGTTTGACCGAACCGAAACTGAGTTGACTAGGTTTGACCTTTGTTAACCACCCTTTGACCACGTTGACTGTTGTCGACTAATCTTGACCCGCGCTGACCCGAATCGAACTCGTATCCATTGAACCATAACCCGTCTGAACCTAGCCCGAAACACCAGATCTGACCATTAACTTTCGTTGACCAGTCCACTGGTTGTGTTGACTGGTGCGACTTCGTTGACTGAGTCTAAATGCGAATCATTCACGAACTAAACCCAAATCAATACATATTTTCTTACAACTTAACCGAAGCAGACCCGAATCAAAGTGAATCTCGAACCCGAAACCAATAAGAATCAACCTGTTGAATTTAACCGCCACCACCACCACGGGCTGCCGCCGCCGCTGGCGGTTCTTCCTCCTCGGGATCCTCAGGGTCCTCTTCGGGTTCTTCTTTAGATTCTTCCTCTTCTGGCTCTGGTTCTGCCGGTGGTGATGGTGGTGCTGGTGGTACACGTTGGTCTAAAAAATGCACCCTCCAAGCAGTCTCGTGTAAGTTCACTTCTATAAGTCCGACCTGAAAATATTTCCTTTCATTAGCTTCTTCCAAGTTTCGTATCCTTCTAAGAGAATCTTGTAGGTCTGCTCCTAAACGTTGGATACGTATTTGGTCAGTGGTTTGATGGACAGATGCAGGAGCCTCAGCTCGTGCCACTGGAGTAGGTAGGGAGAAGATTCACAGGTTTGGGCTACAACGTATTTTAACAAATATTCAAATTTAAAAGTAAACATAGGTATTCCGAAACAAATAAAATGAGAAAAGATAGTTAGGTGGTGGAGCAGTCATCAACTTCTGTATCGCCTATGTCAGCATCGCCGTCATCGCCATCGTCGCCATCTCCACCGTCTTCACTGTCATCGTTATCTTCATCAGCAGCACCCTCGTCAGGTTCTTCCTCCTTGGGATCCTCCTCAGGGTCCTCTTCGGGTTCTTCTTTAGATTCTTCCGCTTCTGGCTCTGGTTCTGCCGGTGGTGCTGGTGGTACACGTTGGTCTAAGAAATGCACCCTCCAAGCAGTCTCGTGTAAGTTCACTTCTATAAGTCTGACCTGAAAATCTTTCCTTTCATTAGCTTCTTCCAAGTTTCGTATCCTTCTAAGAGCATCTTGTAGGTCTGCTCCTAAACGTTGGATACGTATCTAGTCAGTGGTTTGATGGACAGATGTAGGAGCCTCAGCTCGTGCCGCTGGAGTAGGTAGGGAGAAGATTCACAGGTTTGGGCTAGATGTGTCTAACGAGAAGCGCGGGTCTCCACGCATTGCGGTGGGGGATGAACAACCATAGGTGGTTTCCCCGGTGCATGAGAACATTCAGAAGAAGAAGATGATGATGTCGACATACCTGTGATACGTTACGTTTACCTATTTTAGTTAGCACAAAGAAAGTCATAATATTGTAAAAGTAATGCATATATAAATGTCAAGTAATACAAATACCATGTATGCATCTAAGTATGACGAACCTTGCAATCTGGAGTGTGGTGTTGATGTGTGTAAAATGCAACATATAAATTACATCAAATGAGGCATAAAACTAACCCTTTTTTAGTACTAATGTTGGAAAAAGTGTGCTTTTGTCTTCCTTTTTGTATTTTCAGGATTAAATGAGCTCAAATGAACAAAAGAAGCAAAAATGCAGCCAAATCTAACAATAATACAAGAAAAGGAATAACCGTGGCATGCCCGACCCCTCGACAACATCTTTCCAAGCAAAAACAAGAGAACAGGAGGCTGACCACGCCCCGTGCTCAATGAGCACGGGGGCGTGCCCAAGTGTCTGCAGAAAAGACAAACCAGTAGAAGCTTCTATCACCCAACACGGGGGCGTGTCCACCGGACACGGGGCCGTGGTCAACGCAAAGATTCGCAGAATCCAAGCAAAGTCAACGCAAAGATTCGCAGAATCCAAGCAAAGTCAACGCAAAGATTCGCAGAATCCAAGCAAATCTTGATAGTACAGATACGCTTCTGCACACGGGGTCGTGCCCAGCGGACATGGGAGCGTGGTCAACTAATGCAGACAAACAGCATTTAATGAAGAAAGAGAAGATGGGTGGACACGGGGTCGTGCCCATTGGACACGGGGCCGTGTCCGGGCTTCTGCGCAGGCTATAAATAGGGGTGCTTGGCTCACTTGCAAATCATCCCTTGGCAAACCACCTCTCTCCCACTTCACCCACACTCCACCACCACCACCACAACACCATCATCCACCACCATCATCCATCACAGAGTGTGTGTAGTAGTCTCGGGATCCAAGATTGATAGTAAGAGTTCTTGACAATCAAAGGATATGTTTGCCTAAGTCTCTTACATTACTTGGTGAAGACAAGCATTTAGTGTAATACTTTTTATTTTTAATCTTTTCGCACTTTTTATTTCGTTATGTATTAATGACTTTAATAACTAGTTTCTTATGTTGAAGGTGAAACTTCCTTATCATTTGTCTGTGGTGTCTTGGCGTTATTTTACTGTCTATATAAAATAAAAGATTTACACCATTCATATCTCCACGGTCTATATGGAGAAATGTTGGCTACCTGGCCGGGGGTTAAGGGAATGGTTTGGTAAGCGTCTTGCCTTGTTCAGTGTATAGATCCTGCAAGGACCTGGGTCAAGCTTAGTAGGACCTCCTTCAATACCCACTGGTATTGGATGGCGGGGGTCCGAATTTTTTGATCCCCTCATATGTAAACTACTATTAATATATTAACCCGGCTACTTAGGACTCTATCCCTGCTGACTCAGACTACTTAGCCGAGGGTAACGTCACCTTCAAAAGAGGGGCCTACCACATTATGCATTAATAACTTAATTAATTATCTTTCAATAATCCAACCCTTTAGGATTGTATCCTTGCTGACTCAAACTACTGGGTTGAGGGTAACGTCACCTTTAAAAGAGGGGCCTACTACAATAACTAAGATAATCTCTTAAAAATTGCAAAAGTGTGGAAATAATCAAAGGTTACACTAAAGGCGAGTCAGATCCAAGTGATTCATCTTGTCTATCTGTTTTTATTTTATTTTTGGTTTCAGCATTTTAGTTTTTATTTTCATGTTCAAACATTTTTCTAAACTTTTGATTTGATTAAACGTTGAGGATAAACCGGTACTAAAAGCTCTTGTGTCCTTGGACGACCTCGGTATCTTACCAACACTATACTACGCTCACGATGGGTGCACTTGCCCATATGTGTGTTTAGTGTTAGTAGAATATCGTGTTTTATAAATTTAAAACTTGACCAAAGTGTTAAAAAGGGCTAAAAATATAATTAAAAATGCATACACGACGACACGCATCAAGATTTTGGCGCCGTTGCCGGGGACACAAGAATTTTAAGAAAGCTTAAAATCGATGGCCTAATCAGTTTTTCAAAACCTTTTTAAAACGCGCGCATTTTTCTGCATTTTAGTTAGTTTTTGCATTTACAGTAGCCTGAACACGTGGCCGTGCTCATTGAACACGCCCCGTGCTCCACGGAACCAGTCACTTTTATTAAAACGCCCAGATACAGATTCTGAACACGGGGTCGTGTCCAGCCTCTGTTTCCGTTTTTATTTTTGTTTTCTGGTCTCGAGACTCTGTTGTGGTCTGCTGAGTGATTCTTATGGATCGATACTCAGGAGGTTACAACTACACCTATGAGGAGGATGATTATAGGGAAGATTATTGCACCAATTGCGGTAACCCTCACTCGGTACAATATTGTGACTTATTTCAACCATCTACTTCATACACCTACTATGAGGAGCCCAGGTACGAGCCATCAACTTCATACACATCCTATGAAGACCCAAGGTATGAACCTCCTCCCTCATACTCATAATTTGAAGAACCAAGGTATGAGCCTTCATACTCATACTTTGAGGAACCAAGATATGAGCCACCACCTTCGTATGCTTATTATGAGGAACCATGGCGTGAACAACCCACCTCATATGAGTATTATGAAGAACAAAATTACGTCCCTTATCCATCATATACTTACAATGAAGAATAATGGTGTGAACCATCTACTTCTTATGAGTATTATGAGGAACAAAGGATCGAACATCTGGATTCAAGCTTTGAGGATCCCGATCCTTACTCTATCACCAACATAGCCGATTGGATAATAGAACACATTAAAACTATCGAACGTTGCATAAAAGAATCTCGCGCAAGGGAAGAGGAATTCCGCGCAAGAGAAGAATTAGCTTGTAATAAAGAAGAGATAGTTGAAAATGTAAAAATGGAAGAACAAATAAATGAAAAACCGACACATGAGTTAAACAACAAAAAAGGTGAGTCCAACAATGTTAAAATTCAATAAGAGCCTAATTTTGAGGAAATTAATCTCTTGTCGCCTTCTTTCGAAAATCATTGTTTAATCCCCACTCATGCTAAGTTTTTAAAAGAGTTAAACACTAACACTAAAATTGACGAAAGGGTAAGCATTAAGTTAACAAATGATCAAACTGCACTAATAAAAGAAGATCCATTTGAAATTAACATTACACCGATTCCATGTTTTTTTCAAAATTCCTTTATTAGTAATGTCACAATCAATAAAGATCTTTGTGTTAATATAATGCCAAACTACATTTTCGAAAAATTAAGTATTGGTGATTTTTCTCCACTTCAAATACCCATTTTTCTATCCAATCGGAAAGCAATAAAATCAAAAGGGATAGTTGAGGATCTCTTGGTCCAAACCAACCAAATGGTAATCCCAACCTACTTTGTCATCCTTGATGACGCTCCTCTAGTGTTGGGACGACCTTTTGTGAAAACCCACAAAGCTTTGATTAATCGGAAGAAAAACAACTTACCCATTCAATTAGGGGCCTTCAAAAGATGTGTCGATCTTGAACGATCAATGAAATATCCAATCGGCAATGACGATCCCCTAATTGAAGACGAGCCAGAACCACCCGATAAGGTGGGTCTAGCCAAGGACCCTTATAAACGTGGCGCACCACGGAGGCATTCCGCGGAACTATCTGTAGTTTTAGTTTAGATTAACTTTTACGTTTTCTAGTTTAGCTTTACTTTTCAGGAATAAAACACACTAAAAAAGGTGGAGGTTACTAAGGGAAACTTGAACCCACACCCCATGCACAAAAACAGAGCCTCCCGACAATTTTTCTTCATTACAGCAAGTTCAGCACGGGGCCGTGCTCACCCCAACACGCCCCGTGCCCGAGGTTCTGCAGAAAATGCCCAGTTCAGGTAACTGGACACGGGGCCGTGCTCACTGAACACGCCCTCATGCCCAGCCTTCTGTTTAAATTTGATACTGGCAGTCTAACCACGGGGTCGTGCTCAGCCAACACACCCCGTGTTCAGCTACCCAGTAACATAAAATCTTGTTTTTAACCCACTTTTACACATTTTAATCAACCGAAAACTTATTTTTGGGACACATTGAGGACAATGTGTAATTTAAGTGTGGGGAGGGGATGCTAAAACCTTGAGTCTTGCAAGTCCTAAAAACAAGCCTTACACAAAACTCTATTGGAACCGCTAATCGCTTCATTTTTTTTACTTCTCTTGGTTTAATTTGGGGATAACAAGTTCTAAAAAGGTTATATTTTTACAAATTTACAACCGATTGCGTCGTGATAAAAAGAACCAACATAAGAAAATTATGAAACGGCATGACAAATCTAGTTAAAAGTTGATTATATATACTCGATCACATTAAAAACCCATTCCCATAAAAAATGAGTTTTGAGCCTTTATTGAGCATACAAATACACGTCTTTAGATTAAATGCTCATCTTTCGTTTCTTGTGTGAATAGCCGCTTGGTTTCTTACGACTCTAGAACTTGCCATGACAATACATTCCCGGTCCTTACCAACTTAAACCCTAGTAAGTAAATGATGGAGGCATTAGGACTAACCCTTTTTTCTTTTCAACACCATTATTTTTCATTTTTTTACCACCTACCCAAAATCCCCCTAGTTATCCCCTTTGAGCCTAAACCTTTTCGTTTCAAAACCCACAAAACAAAACCCTTTACCCACCAAAACCTTTTTCTTTTCAAACCCATTTTGTTTTAGTAAAAAGCTCGGTTATCTTGTGCAAAAAAAAAGAAAGAATTTTGCAATAACCAAACAAGTTCCTCAAAAATCTTGTTTGAATATGCTTAGTTTGAATAAATGTAAAAAAAAAAAAGAGGATTCACGAAAACCGACGCCTTTTACGCTTTTAGCCCTTTTTTACTAACCACTAACCCAAAAACCACCTACCTTTAACCCAAGCCTAACCCTTCCCCAAAAGTCCTCTTGATATCTACAAAGGTTTATAGTTAAAAAGGAGGAGGATTGATTGCTTGGCAAGCATATGGTAGAAGTAACTTACTTCAAGTAAGTTCCATGCCGGTGTCGAGTGTTTCACAAATACATCTTCGGCCGAGTGTTGAGTGATCTCCCGTGAGGTATGTGAACTTGTATATAAATGGAATTTTAAAGAGGCATGTTATGCCCAAATAAATAATTTCTCTTATGTAATGTTTTAAATAAATCATGACGAATAGGATTGTAAATAACATAAAAATAAAGCCTAAAAAAGTGTGCTTTTGTCTTCCTTTTTGTATTTTCAGGATTAAATTAGCTCAAATGAACAAAAGAAGCAAAAATGCAGCCAAATCTAACAATAATACAAGAAAAGGAATAACCGTGGCATGCCCGACCCCTCGACAGCATCTTCCCAATCAAAAACAAGAGAACAGGAGGCTGAACACGCCCCGTGCTCAATGAGCACGGGGGCGTGCCCAAGTGTCTGCAGAAAAGACAAACCAGTAGAAGCTTCTATCACCCAACACGGGGGCGTGTCCACCGGACACGGGGCCGTGGTCAACGCAAAGATTCGCAGAATCCAAGTAAATCTTGATAGTACAGATACGCTTCTGCACACGGGGTCGTGCCCAGCGGACACGGGGGCATGGTCAACTAATGCAGACAAACTGCATTTAATGAAGAAAGAGAAGACGGGTGGACACGGGGCCGTGTCCGGGCTTCTGCGCAGCTTATAAATAGGGGTGCTTGGCTCACTTGCAAATCATCCCTTGGCAAACCACCTATCTCCCACTTCACCCACACTCCACCACCACCACAACACCATCATCCATCATCCATCATAGAGTGTGTGTAGTAGTCTCGGGATCAAAGATTGATAGTAAGAGTTCTTGACAATCAAAGGCCATGTTTGCCTAAGTCTCTTACATTACTTGGTGAAGACAAGCATTTAGTGTAATACTTTTTTATTTTTATTCGTGGTGTCTTGGCGTTATTTTACTGTCTATATAAAACAAAAGATTTACACCATTCATATCTCCACGGTCTATATGGAGATATGTTGGCTACCTGGTCGAGGGTTAAGGGAATAGTTTGGTAAGCGTCTTGCCTTGTTCAGTGTATAGATCCTGCAAGGACCTGGGTCAAGCTTAGTAGGACCTCCTTCAATACCCACTGGTATTGGATGGCGGGGATTTCTTGATCCCCTCATATGTAAACTACTATTAATATATTAACCCGGCTACTTAGAACTGTATCACTGCTGACTCAGACTACTTAGCCGAGGGTAACGTCACCTTCAAAAGAGGGGCCTACCACATTATGCATTAATAACTTAATTAATTATCTTTCAATAATCCAACCCTTTAGGATTGTATCCTTGCTGACTCAAACTACTGGGTTGAGGGTAACGTCACCTTCAAAAGAGGGGCCTACTACAATAACTAAGATAATCTCTTAAAAATTGCAAAAGTGTGGAAATAATCAAAGGTTACACTAAAGGCGAGTCGGATCCAAGTGATTCATCTTGTCTATCTGTTTTTATTTTATTTTTATTTTCAGCATTTTAGTTTTTATTTTCATGTTCAAACATTTTTCTAAACTTTTGATTTGATTAGACGTTGAGGATAAACCGGTACTAAAAGCTCTTGTGTCCTTGGATGACCTCGGTATCTTACCAACACTATATTACGCTCACGATGGGTGCACTTGCCCATATGTGTGTTTAGTGTTAGTAGAATATCGTGTTTTATAAATTTAAAACTTGACCAAAGTGTTAAAAAGGGCTAAAAATATAGTTAAGAATACATACACGACGACACGCATCAGGTGTCATTGTGGTTTCCAATGAAGAACGGTTATAGTCTGGTTTTATAAAAAAAAATTTATTTTAAACCTAGTTTACTATAACCAATGACTCTGATACCAATCTGTCACACCCTTAATTTCCCCATGCTAAGTTTTACCGCGAGGCATGTGACTTAGGGGTGAGCAAATTAACCACCATAACCGATAACCGATCCATAACCGACATAACCGAACCACTAATAACTGATAACCAATATAACCAATGGTTATGGTTATGAAACTTTGTATAACCGCTCAATCGGTTATGGTTATGGTTATGAAGCTTTGGTTAACCGATATAACCAAAACCGAACCAAACTTGTAATGCTAACTTTATATAATGGATTTGTGTTTTACAAAACCATATAGAAGGTTTTTACTAAGATAAAAGTATGTTAGTAACAAAATGATCTTGATGTAGATGCCATTTATTTTAATAAAGAACTAAGGTGTGATGTCCATAATTTTTTTTTGTTTGAGAATTACCTTATTAAAAAGAACCCCAAATCAGTAGTTTAACCAAAAAGTTTAGTCTCCGTTATCTAATAAAATAGGCTCAAGCTAAGTTCAAATCATGCACAACCCTATTTATTTCAAACATTACTTGGGTACTTAACTGAAATTAACCAAAACTGAACCATAACCGACTTCATAACCGATTAACCATAAACAAAGTTTGGTTAAGGTTATGGTTGCCAAAACTCCATAACTGAACTAGCGGTTATGGTTATGGTTAATAGTAAAAACCGAACCAAACCGACCCATGCACACCCCTAATGTGACTAACCAGGATCTAGCCACTAATCATGTTGAACCAACTATTGAAAATCATAAAACTTCACTAATAACATGATTAGCGATATAGTTTAATTGTCCAAAACACAGTTTATGTTTCAGCGGAAAAATAAAGTAAAACCCAACAAATACTTAAAATCACAAGTTTAATAAATGTTCAAAACATAAAGTTTTAACGAACCACCCACTCCAGCCGATTGCAACACCCATCCATAGTTGTACCTACTGACCTGCAAAGCATGCAACCATATGTCAACAATAAAGTTGGCGAATTCACAAATTATGGTTTAGCAAAAGTAAAGTTCACAATGTTTTGATTTATGTATGACTTGAGTAGCTAACCACCATCACATTACTAAACTGTGTACTGAATGTTGACGTTTCGTTTGTGCCCTCATTAATGTCTATCAACATTAATGCAAGAGTGAAGGTTAGAAGTTCACACCCGGCCTCCACCACGATGTGAGGTTTGTCAAACCTAATAGCGCTATCAACTAATACCCCGCGTATGCCCAACTGGAAATTTAATCGGTAAAATGTAAGGACTTTTATGATAGAGTTTTCGTTTAGTCCTAGTGTACTATCCACCTCCAGTGGATAGTATGTTTCAATGGTTCACACAAGGAACGCGCGCGTAGCCCCAAATAGGGCTACCGTAAAAAAAAAGTTGTTCCAACAAGGAACACATGCTTTTGGAAAATGATTGTGAACTCACCTTAGTTTGCTCGGTAGTGAACTTGAAAGGTAATCAGGAATGTCAATCTCTTCCTGATAGGTTTACGTCCAGTTAGTTTAATTCATGAATTCCTACACGTAGTCTAACACATAGTTACCGAATCACGTTGTCATGAAATTACACGTTTAGGTAAGTTAGAGTAGGTGATCGTCTAATTCCATATAAAACATTCATAGACACCCATTAACGTTTCTAATAACATATAACAATTTGTTGCGCCATATAAACATATTTAAAATGTTCACAACCATTTTTAGCTCATTGTAGTTTCATGTCGGTTTTTAGGTAGTTATCCCGAAATTTATTTAAAATACCAAAAAAAAACTCAAAAAATTACGATCTTTTAATACAACGTGTTACTCAATCCCCGTATACAAGTACTTGGTTTAAAAAAGCGTGAGGCGCTCCGAAGCGTTTTGGTTCCAAAAGCTTTAAGCGAAGCTTCAAGCGCGAAGCGAGAGCTTCACGTAGACGAAGCGCTCAAAATAAAAATAAAAAATTTGTACACATCAATATGACATATTCTACTTATTAATCAATAACAAACACAAAAACATGATTAAAAAACACACTTAACACATAAAAAGCATAGTTAAAACATAAATTAAAGTCGAAACACACTTAAAACATAAACATAAAAATAGTCTTTAATCAATAATCATCATAATCAAGTACGTATTCTTCTCCACCAACATCACTGACCTGATTGGGCCTCAATTAAACCCTATTAAAGACTATTGGGCCTAAATAAAAACCCAAATCTAACCTGATTGGGCTGAAGCGTCGCTTCAAACCAATGGAGCTTCGGGCTTAAAGCGCGCTTCAAAAAGCTTCATGTGATTTGTCGCCTCAGAGCAAAAAAAGCGACATCCCTAGCGCTTCATCGCCTCACGCTTTAAGCTCGCTTAAAGCTCACTTTTTTAAACCAAGTACAAGTATATTTTCCCAGGACCTGAATCTTTACGGAAAAATCATTACAAATCATTCTTTACACCTAGGTCTGATTTATAACTTTCTGATGACAGTTTACGCCAAAAATCATTTAAAAATCCTCATTTATTCTTTTTACAAAATTCCAGTTGGAGGTTATCGGTACCTCCTGGAAGTACTTATAGAAATTTTTTTTATATCATAACTCAATTCCTACATTGAGTTATGACATTTGTAATGGGCTGCACTTTCTGACAGAAAATGCAGCCTAGACCTTTGACACGAAATAAATCATTTAAATTACCAAACAATGTCAAAAAAATGCGATTCCAGTTGGGTTTGAAAGGTATTTTCTGGAAGTTCATCATGGACTCAAGAAACATCAGCTTTTGATAAAATGTGACCCGGTTACAGCCGATTAAAGTCGGATGTAATGTTCTGGACAGAACCTATTTGGTTACCCAAACCCCACAAACGATTAATTTATGAACACATTGATCTACAAACTTTATTCACAACAGATTACCATCTTAAATTGGGTCACATATCCTCTATTTACCATGACGCATCAAGATTTAACCCACAACTAACACGTTAACGACTACCCGAACCCATGTTTGACCATGAAACCAACAATAATGATTTTTAACACCCAAGTAATCATCAAGCTTCAAGATTTATTATCTATTCAGAAAACGCAGCCAATATAACTCAATAAAATCATGCATGAACAATTATTGTTGCTACAAACCACAAGATACGACCCATAATTAAAACCGTAGCGACCCAATCAAACTCATGATCAAATATAACCCCAACCATGTGATTTCTAATACCCTTGTACCACATGTAATCGTCAAAACGGCAATCATCATCATCATCGCAGAAAACGTAGCCTATAATGAAGAACTAATGCACAAAAAAATTAAAGATTTAAGTATAACAACTCGAGACACGGTACCTAGTGATGAAGGGTGTATTGGTTAGCCTTGAGCCGAAAACACTTGAAGTTTTAAGCTTCTCATTTGCGTCACAGAAGGCAAGGGAAAAAAGAAAGGAAACCGTATTCGTCTTAGGGTTTGGTGATAGTTATAATGGACATGCAGTACTAGTATTACGTGACTAATAATAGGAACAAGTGGGGAGTAAGGGAAATGGGGGACGGTGGAACTTGAGTTGGGCCGATGGCAGCTAAAAAGAATAAAAGGGAAATGGGCTGGGGAAAGTTGGGCTGCAAGTGGGGAGTAAGTGGCAGCAATTCGAATTGTTGTTATATGTTATATTTTTAACAATCAACTAATAACAATGAATAATTAATTAATTAACTAACTAATAAAAATGAAAAATTAATTAACTAATATAAAGGTATAATATTCATGCTAAGGTTTGGGCCTCATAAGTTTCGAGCTATGCGAGTGGGTTGAATCGACACGCTAGACATATGCTTTGGTTCAAACGGTTCGGGTCGGTTCAACACGATATAGATTTGGTTTCGACTATTCGTTTTCACACTATAAACTAAATAAGTATAAAATACATTTCGCCGAAAAAGATAAGTATTTAATTTGATTAATAAATGCGACACTAATGGTTTTTACCTCGAGAATTTGGGTTGTCACAAAGGATGTTAGCAAACAGGCTTCATAAGGCCTTGTAAGTAACCCTGACCTCAGAAGAGCACTAAGGGACGACAACATGGAGCATTGAAGAAACAATGATCTAGATTGACCAGAATCAATTAGATCGGGGGTTTTGTCTCTGCATAAAAAGGGTTAATCTCTTCGTCGATTCGGTGGTCGGTTGGACTACTTCTTCGGTGATCACTGCAAAACAGAAAGCCATTAGATTCGCCAAGGGGAGAATGGGGGTTCTCTCCATGACCACCCTCCGGCGTGAGAATAAATACAATGATCTCAAAGAAAGAAGATGGAGTAGTAAGTATGAGAGTCAGTGAAAAGTAACTTGTGAGATCATACCTGAAGTATCTTATTTATAACTGGAATTTTGGCGGGAAAATGTGTAACGGAGAGAGTAACGGGAAATACCTTTTCGTCGGCGGTTATCTCACTTTCCATTTAATGGTTAACTCCACATCCATGCACATGGATCGTGAGTTTGATCAACGGCTGTGGAGATGCCACGTGGAAAGTGATTTTGTGTACATCTTTCTTCAAGTTAGTGCCATCATCGTGACTCAGATGATCGTCTAAGATTGTGCCACGTCACATTAGGTTGTAACCGAATGACCATGCACAACGAGCATTTAAGGCTTTCTAGAAGGTCTACGGCTGTAAATCATTATGCCTTTGCCATGTGTCCATTCTGTTATAACAGAAAAGATTCCTTTGTTCAATTCTTGTTTTCAGGCGCGCGGAGATATTTAGGAGTTTATCTTTAAGCCTAATTGTGCCCTTGCACGGGCCCGCGCAAGGGTGTTAGTTGAATGTTTGTCTCTCTTTTCTTCCAGCGCATGGTCATCGAAGACTATTCTTTCCCTAATCTTGTATAGAACCGCTGCGCGGCCGTGCAGGGTCTTATTTAAGATGTTTTTGGAATGAAGTTAGGGTATGGTCCATTCCGCTTGCGCAAGGTTTTTCGGACCATACCCCTTCAAGTCCCCCCAGTCCAGTGTTGCTCCTATGCGCCAATGGCAAGTAGGTGGAGCACTGGACTATAAAAAATGAAGTGTGCACTTTTTGCTTTTGAGAAGTAGCAAGTTTATTCGGCGCAAGGTATGAAGAATCTTCTTGCAGAAGATATTTCTTGTTTCTTCAAGCTGAGATTTTCATGATTTCAAATTTTGAAAAAAACTTGAATCATTGCAGGGAGTTGGTAAAAGGTACTGTGCTGATGTTGACACGTGACGGTTAGGTGACAGGCTGTCACTTGTCAGTCGTCAAGCATTAATTGGGCGTCGCCAGACGTGGTTCGTACGCGCGCGTGAAGTTGTTTGCTGTTCCCCACTCGCTCTTATTGTCTTGGTAACCGCGTTTTCCTGAAAAAGGGGTTTTACGGTTTTCGAGAGCATTAATGGCGATGGGTATATAAACCCTTGAGTGGCTTCCTTTTTTCATTAGTTATCTTTGAATCCTTTCGTCTTATCCGATTTTCTTTAAAGAGAAACTCGCAACTTGTGCTAAGCCAACACGGGGCGTGGTCAACTCAAAGATTTTCAGAATCTGCGATAGTACAGCAAGTACTTTGGCCACGGGCCGTGTCGTTGACACACGGGGCCGTGTTAGTAAAAGACCTAAAACAGCAGTTAATGAGGAAGAGGGAGAGAGAGATGACCACGGGGCCGTGCCAGGCGGGCACGGGCATGGTGAAGCCCCTAATTTCAGCTATAAATAGATGTGCTTGATTCCATTCCAAACCATCCCTTGGCAAACTACTTCTCTCTCACTTGCTACCACTCCACCACCACTACAACACCATCCAATTTTCCAATATTATATCGATAGTAAGAGTCTATGTCAAACAAAGGCCATGCTTGGCTAAACTCTTACATCACTTGGTGATGACAAATCTTTTATGTATTTCTTTTATGATTTCCAATCTTTGGCAACTTTTTAATTGGGTATGTATTAATGACTTTAATAACTAGTTTTTATATTGAAGGAAAATGTATCTAATCATTCTTCATATGTTGTTGATTCACATGTTCGTCTCTTTACGGTCTGTATAAAGCACGTTAATTGCCTGGAAGGGGGTTAGAATGGTGGTTGGGTAAATTTTATGTCTCGTTCAGTGTACAGATCCTCGAGAACCTGGTTCAAGCTTAGTAACACTTCACGAGTCGGAACCGAAATTACCCACCATGGGAGAAGTGCCAAACGCTTGAATCCCTTGTCTATAAACTACTATTATAATTTTAAACCAGCCATGCGAGGATTGTATCCCTGCTGACTCAGACCAAAGGGTTGAGGGTGATCGCTGCCTGGAAGGGGGCCCACCACTTTTTTGTATTAATAACTTACTTAATTATCTTCCAATAATCCGACCTAGTGGGACTGTAACCATGCTGACCCAGACCACTAGGTTGAGGGTAACGTCGCCTTCACAAGAAGGGCCAACTACTATAACTAAGATAATCTCTTAAAATGCCCACAGTGCGGAAGTCATCAAAAGGATACATGAAAGATGAGTCAGAACCAAGTGATTCCTTCTTGTCTATCTATTTTTCCTTATATTTTATTTTGCTTTGTAGTTTATCATTTTATAGTTTTAAAAATCTTTTCTTCAAAGTTTGGTTAGAGTAGACGTTAACGATAAGCCGGTATTAAAAGCTCTTGTGTCCTTGGACGAACTCTGTATCTTGCCATCACTATACTACGTCCGCGATGGGTGCACTTGCCCTAGCGTGTGTGTAGAGTGATAGTGGAATATCGTGTTTTATAAATTTAAAACTTGAATTGGCGAGTAAAAAGAGCTAAAAATATACTAAAAAAATATAGACACCCGCACGCACGTCAACGGTTAATGGTCATTAATTACGTTTATAACCGTTAGATCGTGGGATGTAAGGTTGGTTCAAAAGTAACCGTTGGATTGTGGGTATCAAGGTGAATTAATGGGGATTATCCATGCAACGTGGGTTTTAACATGTCTTCTCAACTTTATTCTTCAATTTCTCAAACTTTCTTTTGTTTTGAGAATGAATGTGATAGGAGAATAATAACGGCCATGTGTTACCTTTTTTCTCTTATGGGACCCATTCTCAACAAATGGTCTAGTAATCTGCCTTGTGAAAGCTGATATTTTCCCCCTTTCTGAAAGTCAAAAATTTCTTTCTGATGACGTCATCAGAAAACATATCCCATGTTTCTGATGTATTTGAAACATGATTTGTTGATGTTGTATTCATTGGAATCTCATCAGATTTGAAAATTCCCCCTTGATAGAGTGTTCCTTTTTTTAGATGAGAGAGAATGAGTAAATATCAGAGATATTATTTACATATGCTTTTCTGGTAGAAGTCCAAGTCTTTTGTTCTTTTCTTCAAGGAATATTTTGTGAAAATTTCCAAAAGATGATTGAGGGTGTATTATTTTCTAAAATTTTCACACAGTTGGTATCTCATTTCATCATTATCATTCCTTTTTGAAGATCAACTGACCATATTTTTTTAGTTTTTCAACATTTTGAGCAAAAATAATTTTATCAGATTTGGAAGTTATTTTATCAGATTTTACCAGATTTCAACTTTATGTTATCAGAAACTTGAAGTCTTGTGTCAATGTTTTATTTCTGATAAACACAAGTTTCTATGTGTCTTTAACTCCCTTTTTGTTTACCATATGCTTTATACCCTTTTGTTTTCCTTTCCCCCTAATTAAATCAACAGAATGCAAGTATGTAAAGACATAATATAAACGTTTACTAAGTTAACAAAAAAACTTCAAACAGTAACAAAAGTAAACTACATCTAATCTTCTCCATAGATCAGTTCAGCAAACAGCCAAAGATGGGTTACAAGTCCTGTATTGTTGGCAGTTTGTATAAGAAGAGTATTACAAATATTCTGTTGAAGTACCACCTCAGCTCTGGGATAGAATGCAGGAATACCTCTAACTCCTAGTTGCCTAGTAATTACCCTCATCATGAAACGAGGATAAACTAAAAATGGCCTGCTAGAGCACAGGTTGCTGGTAAGATCTTTCATCAGATAATGAGAGAAATTATATGGAACATCCTGTACAATAGCATGTACATGTTCCATCAACTTGTAGGAGATCTCATGATAGTTTATAATTTTCTTTGAAAAGCAAACCCCGAGCTGAGTCACCAGATACTGCCATGGCTTGATGAAGCCGGAATTGGAGATTGATCTGTTTGGATTCTCCACACTATACCCCATTTGAGTTAGGGTATCATCAATCTGTTCTCCGGTGAAAGAGAGAACATTGTTGTCATCATTGAGGTTTAGAACCTTTTTGATAACATCCTCTGTGAGGATGATTGGCATCCCCAACACATAACTTCCTATAGAAGTAAGCTTTCCTTCGTGAAGTAGGAGTCTTGCTTCCTTCCAGAATTGTTGCAAGATGTCAGGATAGACCATGATGTGTGTGGACAAGGCAAAGGCCAATGGGCTTTGCATGAGCATGGCAAGGATGATGCTACATCCTTCCCATGCAGGTCCATCAAAGCTTGTTCGGATTCTCAGGTTGTGGTGTGGGTGATGTGGTAGTGGAAAGAAGTAAGGACAGATTCTAGCCATTTTTGGTGGGTGTGTCATGAAATAAGATAAAGAGATTTTTAGTGTTTTTCGGGTAAGTGAAAGTGACTGGTTAAGTTCCAAGTGGTAGATATTTATAGTGAAAGTGATGCTTGTCTTAAATGGTATCTACCTACTCAGATTTTGTTATCTCCATTTTCTTTGTTTTTTTTTTGTCTGTCAGAAAACAAAGAGAGTTTGAGGAGATAAAATCTCCTGCATTAAAGGTCTAGGCGGCCAACTTCTGATAATTATCATTATGAGTTGCCCAGATGTCATTTCTTTCTCTCTTAATATTGATGAGTAAGCAATGAATGTAGGAGAGAGAGCTAACAACCATTAACGTATTCCTATAAATTCTCCTTTCATGACATGATCTACCCTATTCTAAAGAGATAATATTTGAATTTAATTAAAGAAAATGAAAGAAAATAAAAGAATAGAGATATGAACGAATAATATTTACTAAAACGATGAGAAATGATGACTACGTATGGACTATTTTCATGCATGTGAAAAGAGAGGAAAAATTTATATTTCAAGCTTCATCAGAAATTCTGTTGACTTGGTCAATTCTGGTGATTCATCAGATCTTCTGGTGACTTTTGAGTTTTCTGATGGATTATCAAAATGTGTACTAGAAATCTGATCAGATGATTGCATATCAGATTTTTCTTCATTTTGTGACAAAATTTCTTCCTTTTGTTCAATTTTCATGTTGACCATTCCTAATTTGCCAATCAAGAAGCTATGTCTATTTTCATCTAAAGGTTTAGTGAAAACATCAGCAAATTGGTTTTCAGTTGGGACAAAATACATTTCAATATTACCTTTCTCCACATGATCTTTGATGAAGTGATATCTGATATCAGTGTGTTTTGTTCCTAAGTGATACACTGGATTTGATGTTATTGCAATTGCACTCATGGAATCACATAGAATTGGAATTTTTGTTAGATTTACTCCATAATCTCTTAGTTGAGTTTGTATCCACGGAACTTGTGAACAACAACTTGCTGCTGCTACAAATTCTGATTCAGCTGTTGATGTGGCTACACAGTTTTGCTTCTTGCTTGCCCAACATGCTAACTTTTCTCCCAGCATTTGATAGGCACTAGATGTGCTTTTTCTGTCAAGTTTGCATCCTGCATGATCTGCATCTGTGTATGCAATTAAATCTAAATTTGTATTATTAGGATACCACAAACCAAGATCTGATGTTCCTTTGAGATATTTAAAAATGCTTTTAACAGCTTTCATGTGGGACTCTTTAGGATTGCATTGATATCTTGCCAGAAAACAGGTGGAAAACATTATGTTTGGTCTACTGGTTGTTAAGTATAACAATGATCCTTTCATTCCCCTATAAGTTTTTATATCAACAGATTTTCCTTCTACATCAGAACCAAGTTTGTTTCCAGTTGCCATGGGAGTTTTTGAAGATGAACAGTTTTCAAGTGAATACTTTATCAAATTTGTTCTAACATATTTTGATTGATTCAAAAATATGCCACCACTTTGTTGTTTTACTTGCAATCCAAGGAAAAAGCTTAATTCACCCATCATGCTCATTTCAAAATGAATGGTCATTAAATTTTCAAGCTTTTTACAAAATTTCTCATTTGTTGATCCAAATATGATGTCATCAACATAGATTTGGACCAATAGTGTGTGCCCTTTGTGTGATTTCTGAAATACTATTGTGTCAATTGTACCTTTGGTGAAGCCAAAATTGATTAAGATGTTTGATAAAGTTTCATACCATGCTCTTGGAGCTTGCTTCAACCCATACAAGGCTTTGTTTAGTTTATAAACATGTTTTGGAAATTGAGAATCAACAAAGCCTTCTGGTTGTTGCACATAAACTTCTTATTCAATCTTACCATTCAAGAATGTAGATTTTACATCCATATGATAAACTTTGATGTTGTTTGAGGCAGCATAAGCAAGGAATATTCTTACCCCTTCAAGTCTGGCAACAAGTGAAAAGGTTTCATCATCGTCTATACCTTCTTGTTGACAGTAACCCTTGACCACCAGTCCTGCTTTATTCCTTGTTATTATGCCTTGTTCATCAGATTTGTTTCTGAATACCCATTTTGATCCAATGACAGATTTGTCAGTTGGTTTGGGTACCAGATCCCACACTTGACTCTTTTCAGATTGGTCAAGCTCTTCTTGCATTGCTTGTACCCAGTCCGAGTCATTTAGTGCTTCTTTGACATATTTTGGCTATATCATGCTTAAGAATCCAGCATATAGGCATTCATGTGATGTTACAGATCTTGTACCAACAACAACAATAGTCTCTTTCACAAGAACAAGTGCCGAGACCGTTGGTAGTTTCTTTGCCCACCGTGGGTTCAAATGATCATGAGGCTGGTCCTAGTGGAACTGCACATGTACCCCCAGAAGAAACAGCTCCAATATTTGACCAATCTGACGACTCAGAATCGGAAACCGATTCGATTTATGATGAGGAACCAAATATTGCGACTTCAAATACTATTGATCACACGGGTGATCAGAATATAACAAATTTGCAATCGAAAGTGAGCGTATCGGATACAGTCATGCCAAGAACGTTATCTTACCATCCGTCGGAGCAAATCATTGGTGACCTTCAAAGCGGTGTGAAAACCCGCGAACAAATAAACAAAGGGCTTACATATTTTTATTCCTCTGTAGCACCTTTACAAGTAGACTTCTCATTAAAATGTTTTATCTCGCAGGTAGAGCAGAAAACATATAAAGAAGCATTGACCGAAGAGAGTTGGGTAAATGCAATGCAAGAGGAGTTACAACAGTTTGAAAAGCTTGGAGTGTGGAGGTTGGTTGATCTCCCGGAAGATCAGAAGTTGATCAAGACCAAGTGGGTCTTCAAATGTAAGAGAGATGATAGAGGGGTTATAGTAAGGAACAAAGCACGGTTGGTAGTCCAACGATTTAGTCAGCAAGAAGGGATTGACTTTACTGAAGTATATGCTCCCGTTGCTCGACTTGAGGCAATCAGAATCTTCTTGGCGTTTGCATCTTGGAAGGGGTTCAAGGTCTACCAACTGGATGTCAAATCTGCATTCCTCTACGGCAAGATTAAAGAAGAAGTGTATGTCGGTCAACCACCGGGTTTTACTGATCATGTACACAAGGACAAGGTGTATCTACTCGACAAGGCGTTATACGGATTACACCAGGCCCCGAGAGCCTGGTACGAGACGCTTTCCCAGCACCTGCTGACCAACGGGTTCACCAGAGGGACTGTCGATAGTACCCTGCTCACTAAAGAGGTTGCAGGACATCTACTGATCGTGCAAATATATGTTGATGATATAATTTTCGGATCAACGAACGATGAGTTGTGTAAAGAGTTTGAGAAGGTCATGAAGCAGAAGTTTGAAATGAGTTCAATGGGGGAGATGAAGTTCTTTCTCGGGCTTCAAGTTGAGCAACTGCCCGATGGAATCTTCATACACCAAACCAAGTATGTGAATGATGTGTTGGACAAATTCAATATGTCCGAATCATCTCCCATATCAACCCCCTGGCTACGAATCATGGCATATGTCCGGATGAAAGTGGTGAGAAAGTGGATGAAACTCACTATCGGTCAATCATAGGATCGCTAATGTATCTGACAGCATCACGACCGGATATCATGTATCCAACTTGCCTCTGTGCCCGGTACCAGTCAAGTCCCAGAGCATCACACATGATTATAGTGAAGAGGATCTTACGGTATCTCAAAGGTTTCCTAAGCACCGGCTTGTGGTATCCCCGATCCGGTGACTTCTCTCTAACTGGATATTATGACTCTGACTTCGGGTGCTGTAAGTTGAACGCTAAGTCCACAACTGCTGGGTGCCAGTTCTTCGGAACTCGGCTAATCACTTGGCAGTGTAAGAAACAGAACACAGTCGCTCTCTCGACTTGTGAGGCTGAATACGTTTCGGCTTCCAGCTGTTGTTCCCAGATTCTCTGGATTCAACAACAAATGAGGTACTATGGTTTGCAATTCTTAGACACACCAATTTTTGTGGACAACGAGATAGCCATTAATATCACTAAAAATCCGGTTCAACATTCTAAAACAAAACATATTGAGATTCGACATCATTTTATTCGTGATTGCTACGAGAAGAAATTGATTCGAATTGATTATATACACACCGATGATCAGAGAGCTGATTTTTACACTAAACCCTTTGATAAAACAAGATTTAATTATCTTTTAAAATTGAACGGGTTAAAGAATTTGTTTTCTGGGAGGGTGGTAGAGTGTGTGGCCGAGGCGGACGACGATCAGAAGTGATCTGCGTCTAGTTGTCATGTTTTCTGTACAGTTTCTTTACTGCTTTTCATAAAACCAAAAACACAAAAATATGTTTTTGATTTTAGGGGGAGAAAGTTTATAGAAAATACAAAAACATGATAAAATTTCATAAATACAAAAACATTGAAAAAGACAAAATGAGTTTTGTTGTGAAAAAGAGGAAATGATAGTACATTAGTGGACTATCACAACATGCTAAAGAAATGGAAAGTCAAAATGTTTTTAAATGAGTCTCACTAATGATGTGCCAGTAGACTTCACACAATTAGTAGATTGAGTTCGAGATATAAACATAACGAATAACTGCTTATCTTAGTGGGGAACATCTCTCGGATATATGGGTAACCCCCGAAATCTTGTTTGAAGGGCTTTCTATTTCTGACATACTAGGTCTTTGTGAGTGATGATATCTAGGGTATTATACCAGGACTTCTGATTTTGCGGGAGCAATAGCCTAGTCCTCGTATAATACTCTGCACTGCTTTATTTTTAAAGCTCACCCTCAGCATAAAAAATGATGAAACATTGAAAAATGCTAATCATGTGCTGTTGAAAAGAAGATCCCCAAGGGGGACCCACCTAAAGTCGAGCCATCATCTCTTTAATTGAATGGAAGTTCTAGCCTGAGCTCTCATGGCCTCGCATTTACCCCTAACATATATCATTAGTGTACATTCACCTGTAAGACTGAATATAGGAGTCTGGATACGGGAGTATATTCTGAGGTGGGACACACGAATAAGTTAAGTTCTTAAAACACTAATTCGTATCTTGAATCAATTGAAACTTCTGTAGAAGTTTAAGTGGACAACAATACTGACAATCAGAAGTGAATTTGTTTAAGACTTAAAGTTAAATCAAGATCAACGGTGTTAGTGATAAGTCTCAAAAAAACTGATATGATCCTTTTACACAAACTCACAAAAAGATGTCTGTAAATATGTTTGTACAGTTTCCAGTTTCTTCAATTCCAAAAGATTTTATGTTTGTTTAGCTAAAATGTTGAAAAAATCAAAAAGATTTGTCGTTTCATCTTATTTTCGACAACAGACGTTGGGGATCTGATGATCAAAGTTCAACAGTGCTAAACAAGTTGGATTATTTGGGTTGGATAAGAAAAGTTTAAGAAAAGTGTTGGTAATTGCTCAAAATGCATAAAAGTTCATTAATTTGAACTTAATATGTTTCAAAATTGTCAGCGAGATCAGAATTTGGTCAGCCAAGGTCATTAACTTGGACTTGGCAGGCTAAACAGTTGACCAGGGTCATTAACTTGGACTTGGTTAACTGAGTGTGTTGGTAAAAAATTAAAAAGTTAAAAAATTCAAAAATTTTGAAAAATTAAATGGTTCACACGAGGTGACCAACTCGCACGAGCTGGCCAGAGTGTTTTAACTTGGCCAGATCGTTCCAAAAATGCCAACTAGTGCGAGCTGGCCACACCGCCTCAACATTCAACTCGTGCGACCTGCATCCTCTATATAAAGGAGAGACCAGATCGCATGAACCATTTTTCTGTCTTCACACCGCACCAGACACACATCTTCAATCGATTTAAGCGATTTGAGAGATTTCTTAGTTTTCAAGCATTAATCTTGTGATCATTGTTTTCGGATTCCTTGTATAAGTTGGTTGGCACAACTTATATCATGGGAAAGGTAAAGATTGATGTTAATTTGAACCAGATCTCATGTACCCGTATGAACTTAAATGAACAGAATCTTTGAACTTAGATCTAGGCTTCTAAAATGAATTAAATCGAACAAAAATCATGTCAACATGCTCGGATTGTGTTATAGATCAGATCTAGGGTATCAATTTCATCATAAAAACAAGTTTTTGAAAATATGTAAATTTCACTGTTCATACATGTGATTCAAACGAGGTGAACCAAGTTCAAACAATGTGGATGATTTGGCTGATTTCTGACTCAGACCTCATGAAATGGCCAGATCGCTTGAATATACCAGATCGTGTGAGATAATCCAACTCGTTTGGATTCCACACCGTTTGAAATCATTCAGCCCGTTTGGATTCCAGATCGTGTGAATACACCAGACCGCATGAGTGGTCAGATCATATGAAACCAGATCGTTTGGAATAGTTTAATCAGTTTGGCACGAGGTCGCATGAACTGGTCACATCGCATGAGACCAGATCGTGTGAATGTTAGTTTGTCTTGAAAATTGTGCAAAATGTTTAATTTGTTTGTTTTTGTTTGTTTTTCAGGCATCGAATGTGTTGTTTGATCCATCGCACAATATTTGCTGTGTTTACAATGAAACACTACCAAAGATGAGTGTGTTTAAGGAGATTTTGCCATTCATGAGACGTTTACCAATTCAGAAAGCTTTAACGGATCAGCACAAAGTATTCAAATCTCATGTTCATCATTTTTGGAAGAATGCTAGTTATGATGAAGTGAATGATGTGATTAATTCAAGTGTTAGTATAAATGATGAAGATAAAGAAATCATAATTTCAGAACAGCTTGTACGAGAAGTCTTAGAGTTTCCAGATGATGATAATTCGCCAACAGGGTTTCCAGAAAGGATGGTCAAAGGATGTCTGCTTAGAATGGGTTATAACGGTCCGTTGAATAAAGCAAATTATTTGAAAGCTTGTTTTATGAAGCCGTGCAAATTCTTTATTCACACAGTGATTCATGCGCTAAGTCACAGGAAAGGTGGATACGACGTTATGAAACACTATCAAATGTGTATGGTAACGGCGTTGGTGGTAAACAAGAAATACAACTTTTCTAGAATTGTCTTTCATTACATGAAAGATAATATTACTTCTGGTAGTCGAAGTTGGGTGTATCCAAGGTTTGTGTAGATGATGTTGGATCATGCATATCCAAATCTGGTGAAAGATGAATAAAATGATCGAATGCAGTTGCATCACATGGATAATGAAACGTTAATCCGATTATCCAAGTATACAAAGCATTGGCCTGAACCGAAGAAGACAGAGTTTTTCGGATTCATCAAAAGTGATAAGTATGAGGATCCAGATCCAGTAAATCATTTAAAGTGGAGGAATGATGTTGAAATGCAAGAAAAGAGTGCAATTGATGAATTAAAGATGTTAGAAGATTTCTGTGAAACTCGAAATGATTGGTATACAAAAGTAGAAAAAGAAAAGAAGAAAAAAGGTGGAAAGAGAACTCCTACACCAAAAGTCCAAGCTGAAGAAGGATCATCCTCTCAACCACAAAAGAAATGTAAAAAGAAAGCAGTTGAAACAATGCTGGTTGATGAACCAGAAGTAGATGAGACAGAAGCTGATGTTGAAAAAGATCATGAACCGTTAACTCCAGAAACTGAGCAGTTGATGAAAGATATTGATGATACTTTGGAAGCTGGGAAATCAGCTAGTAAGATGGTAGTTGATGATGAGAAGGAAAGTTCATTTGGTTCTGAAACTGATACGGATGCTGAAGTTGAACGTTGGATTAGAGAAAACTATGATCCAAAAGATAGAGAGAAACAAAAGAAGAGAAAGAGGAGTTCGGGTGACGATGATGATGAAACATATGTTCCACCAGAGAATGTTCAGGTTGTGAAATCACCATCTTCAAGAGGTAGAAAGAAATCAACATCAAAAAAACGTGTCACAACTCCAGCAGCGCGAAAGTTAAAATTCAAGCTGAAAATAAACCCTCCACCAGAACCACAAAATAAACCACCATCACCACCACAAAATCTGTTGGTGCATGCGTCTGTCAACTTCGTCTTATATCGAGTCTTGCATTGCATATGGCACGAAGATCGAGAAAACAAGTCAAATATTTAATTCCGCTTGAAGAGGACATGGCAGGTTCAAGCGAAATCAGCTATTTCGCTTGAACTGGTAATTTCGCTTGAGAGTCAGATCTTATTTGAGTTTGTAATTTCGCTTGAATGGTATTCCGCTTGAGCATGTTCAAGCGGAATCACCTGGTCTATAAATAGTTGTGATCTGATTTCGCTTCAAGTAGTTCTTGTATGTGTGTTTCCGACGGCGAAGCTCTGTCGAAGTGTCATCTTGCTGTAAAACTTTTCCAGATCAATATAAACGACAGTTAAAGTGATATCTAGCTGAATTCAAATCATTATGTCTGTTTCCGCCTTTCATTTTGAGTAGAACACCTCTGATCGACTCATTTCGGGTCCAACAACAATCCTACAATTGGTATCAGAGCTCAGGAGGAGGAGTTCTGCAGATTTCAGCTTGATTTCATCTCTTTTTCTTACTTCTACACCTTCTTTTCTAAATTGGACAACTTTTCACGGTTAAAATGGCCTGAATTTTTCACAACATAAGCGAAACACTGTTTTAACAAACCCTTGAGAAAATTAGACCAAAATTCAGCTTAAAAATGACAAAAATGGACAATAGTTCTAATTTCGCTTGAACGAGTCTGTTTATTCCGCTTGAAAAACGTTATTTCGCTTGAAAAATTGAAACGGAATAAGTGATTCCGCTTCAACCTGCTATTCCACTTGAATTACAAACGAAATCAAGTGATTTCGTTTGAACGTATTATCCCGCTTGAAATTTTTGATTTCGCTTGAAGTTGTTTGCAGGTTATTTCGCTTGAAGGTGTGTGCAGGTAATCTCGCTTGAAGCTTAATCTCGCTTGGAAGTAATCCCGTTTGAAACCTTATTCCGCTTGAAAGTGACTGTGTTTATGAAGAAGTTTTCGAATCATGAGTGAAGAATTTTACAACGCATTTGCAACATCCCCGACTAGTCCAGCTGCCATTACTCAAAACATGAACATGGAAAATGAGACCGGAACTTTACAAAAACCCCCAAAGCTAATGAGCATTGAGGAATATTATGGTTGGAAAGATCGGTTTGAAAACTGGGTATAAGCAAACCATTTGAGATCTTGGGAGTGTATTTTGAAAAATTATGTACTACCACGTACTGAACTGCGAGTTGAGAAAGAAATCTCTGAATTCAATGATAAAGAACGAGACATGTACAGAGCTGAAAAGATGATGATTAGTCTACTTCAGCAGGCTATTAAAGAAGACATCTTTGTATTGCTTCAACATGACAAAACTTCAAAATCAATTTGGGATGCTCTTAAAATCAAGTTTGAAGGAAGTGAGAAGATGATTAAGAGTAAAAAGGCATTTCTTAAGAAAGAATTTGATCTTTTCACAAGTTTGCCAGGGGAAGATACAAAGAAATTGATTGAAAGATATTGCCACTTAGTGCGTTCTATGTCGTTGTTAAGCATAACCAAAACTCAAGATGAATGGGTCGACAAATTAGCTGATGCTTTACCTCAGAAAGAGTGGGCTACATTTTTGATGATCTTAAAGAACACTGGAGAATATGACAACTTGACGATTTCTCAGTTCATCGAGAAGATTGAGGGTCAAGATCTTGAACAACAAAAGATTGCGAGGATGAGTAATCCGAGTGGTCAACAAGATGTGAAAATGTATTACAAAGGAAATGTTCAAGAGGCGGAAAAGAGTCCGAAAATTCAAACTGCTTTTAGTGCTGGAGAGTCATCTGGAAATTCTGATCCAAGTCCAAATAGTAGCAGTGGATTTTCTTCATATCCAAATGTTAATCCGAAGAGTTCAACTTCAAGTTTTCGTTCTCAAAGTTCATAAAGTGGAAATGGTTGTGTGATACAGTGCAACATTGCATTGAATCTTCCAGATGGTCAAAGTTTTTCTGAAGAAATTGCGAAAGATCACATGGCGTTACTTGCAACTGTGCTACAATCCTATGAAGGTTTGGTTGCAGGAAGGATCGGAAATCCTATGCTGACAAAAGAGGATTACGATCAAATAGACGCTGAAGAGATGGAGCTCATGGACATCAAATGGTGTCTAGCTAGTGTCTTGAGAAGAGCAGAAAAGTTTAAAATGATCACAGGGAGAAATGATTTTCTGGATGCACATGTGTCTACTTTGGGTTTTGATAAATCTAAAGTTACTTGTTTTCGATGCAGGGAGAAAGGTCATTTCAAAAGAGAATGCAAAAATCAAGAGGCTAGTGGAGCAAAGAATCCTTTTGGAAAAGATGATTACTATCGAAAAGCTATATATCAACAAGTTGCTCATCAACCATATCAACAAAAAGAAACACAAACTGCTCATGGAAAAATGATTGAAGATGCTAACAAGAAAGCTTATTCTGGTATCATTGATCAAGATGATGAGAAAATGGCTCCAGGTTTCAGTTGGAACAAATATATATTAGCTGACAGTAAAGCATGTTTAATAAACCAAGATGATGAAAAATTACCTGAAGGGTTCAGCTGGGATATGTTTGCGGATGAGAATGGGAATTTTAAAGCTTTCATTGCAAAGATAGTTCAAGAACCGGATTTGTTTACAGAGTGGATGAAAGCAATTGGTGTTCATGAGAAGAAACAAGAAGAAGAATATGTTTCATCCGATGAAAGTTCAGAAGAAGCAACTGTTGTTGATCAAACATCAACTGATTCTGGTTCTTCAGATGAAAGTTCCGAAAGAGCATTAGATTTTGATCAAACACCATCTGATTCTGGTTCTTCAGATGATAGTTCTGAAAAAGCGATAGATTTTGATCAATCACCAACTGATGATAGTGGTGATGATGAGGAAGAAAGACATATTAATATTGCTAAAACTCATCTATCTCCTGAAAGCTTTCAATTTTATTTTGCAGATCGCCTGGAGAAGCTGAAGGAGAGACAAGCAGCTAAAGAACAAAAGAAAATGAAGAATGAAAGTGTTGCTCAAGAAGAAGAGACTGTTCAAAAAGAAGAAGTTAAAGTTGAAAAGGTGATTGAAACTGAATCTGTGATTGAGGTTGAGAAAGTCATCGAAGATGAAAAGATTATGGAAGTCATCAAACCTTGCTTAAAGTGTTCAGAATCTTGCAAGAAATGTGCAGAAAAAAATGAGAAACTGAACGAGCTTGAAAAGATGAAAGAACAACTATTGTTCAATCTCAACTACGTGAAAGAATCTTACGATGTGCTAAACAGAACAGTAACTAGTCTTCAAAAGACAAATTCTGAAAGAGAAGATGCTTTGACTATGATGAATTCTGTGATGATGACGAAGAAAAAAGCTATAAATCATTACACTGAGAAATGTGCAAAACTGCAGCGTGAATTGGAAAATGAAAAGATTGAGAATGAGAGAATTAGACGTTTATTACAGAGTTATTCTAGTTCTGATTATCTCATTGATCGAATTTACCCAACTGTTGCAGGTTTTGAAGCATTTAAAGATGATGAGAAGCCAAAGAAGAAGGATACTGGTAAGAAATAGAGCGTTAGCTATAACAAGTGTCCGCCTCCGATTTGGGAAGGGTATTCTCCTAGAAAACCGAACGAGGAGCAAGTCGAAAAAGCAATCAATATAAAGTTAAAGTCCGATATAACCGATGAGTTACCAGAAAACATTGATGTCATCTTTACATCGTCTGACACTGATCATGAGTCCGAGTTAATAAAAAAGGTGGTCGATCAGGTGTTGGATACAGATGAGGAGTCGGAGTTAAAGTTTGAGTCAAAGTCCGAGTCTGGGTGTTCAAGTTCGTCCGTCAAAAGTTCGAGTTCGTCGGTCAACAGTTCAAAGACGTCAGTTAAACGGGTGTACAATAAAGAATTCCTGTTATCAAAATCTAATTTGAATGACGAAGCAATCAAAGTGGCATATACATTAATTGATTCAGACAAATTATATTTTGATGAGGAATTTCCAATAAGAAGTGTTAATTTTGAAAAGATCAAAAAGGTTTTCAAATTAACAGAAATCAATATTTCTGAAATAAAAGATGTAAATCTTACTGGAAAACCTAAAAAATACACTTCAAGAGTTCAACAACGTTTAAACAAGAAAAAAGGTTACAGTTCTGGTTCTGGTTTTCAAAAGAAACCAAACCATAACGGTAATTTCAAAAAGAAAGGATTAGGATTTATTCCACCAGAAAACTATAAAAATGAAAAATATGTCCAAGATTTTAAATCAAAAATGAAATTTATTGCAGGAACAAGCTGTGAAGAAGAAGCAAAAAACCCATTCTGGAAGCAATCGAACAAAGAATTTTTTGTCAAAAAGCAGGAGAATATGAAGAATGGTGCTAATCAAAGAAAGGAGACAAGAACCTGTTATAAGTGCAATGAAGCTGGTCACATTGCATGGAACTGTTCTCAAGCAACTAAGACAAAACAGGAAGTCTCTCAAAAACTCAAAGAAAAGGTTGTTGAGAAAAATGAGTCACCAACTGAAAAATTCAAAATTTTTGAAAATTCAATCTATGAAGTGGGTGAGTGTTCAAAGAAAAGTTTTTACAAAAAGAGAGCTAAAGACAACCAAATGTGGATTGTTAAGAAGTTTGATGAGAAAATTGGCGATGAATCTGATTCCACAAAGTCAGATGAGCCAGAAGTTGAATTAAAAGATGAAAACTTAGTTCCTCCAATGGATGATGTTCATTTTCCACCATTGAGGGTTGAAAATTTTAAATCAAAAGTTGGGAAAGTTGAAATCTCGAATCAGTTCTATTCTGAGAAGAAAGAATTTGATGTTGAGAAAGCATTTAATGGAAATGTGAAAAAGATTTTTGGAAAAATGGTTGAAGGTAAGGTGAAAGGGGTAAAAGATTTTTATGAAACAAAGAAGGCATCTTACTACCCAAGAGAAGTTGAGGAGGAAACATCCAAGTTTGGTGAAGCTTGGATGTCTGTTTTTCATAAGTGATAAGTATGACTTGCCGGAGCTCCCAGGTTGGTAAGTGTGGAGCAGGTATCGGCATCTTTCTTGAGAAATTCACGAAAGTGATTTCGACTTACAAGTGGTAAATCAGGGACATTAAGTTGTACTTGATTTTCTACAAGTGGTTAAAGAATATATAGGGTTCATTCTATTGAAAAAAGATCCCGATCTTTACAAGTGATAAAATCAACAAAACTTATTTTCCGAAAAAATCATTTTGGTTAAAACAAACTTAAGTGTTTTGAAATCATAATGAGAAAATAGTTTTGTGAAAGGGGGAGTTCTGATTGTTTATGCTAAGTGGATGGCGATTTGAAACGATTTGATATCAGTTGTCAATTTACTTGTATAGTTTGTTTTCAAATTTCTTAAATGTGTTTGTATTTTAGGGGGAGTAGAAATTTTCAGAAAATTCAAAAACATTGGAAAATTTGAAAAAGACAAAAACATGATAAAATTCAAAAATGAGTTTTGGTGTCAAAGAAAAGGAAATGATAGTACATCAGTGGACAGTTACAGTATGCTAAAGAAATGCAATGTTTAAATAGCGTTAAACAGTCTCACTGATGATATGCCAATAGGTTTTTACACATTTAGTAAACTTTTTCGGGATATAAACTTAAATTCAAACTTGCTTATTTCGTGGGGAACATTACTTGGATATATAGGTAACCCCTGAAATCTCGTTTGAAAGGTCCCTCTTTCTGAGATACTAGGTCTTTATGCTCAGTGATATCTGGGGTATTATCCCGGGACTTCTGATTTTGCGGAAGCAATGGCCTAGTCCCCGGAGAATACTTTACTGATTGCTTGAAATATAGCGCCGCCCTCAGCATAAAATGATGAGACAATAAAATTGCTAATCAATGCTGTTGTAAAAAAAGATCCTCTAAAGGGGACACACCAAAAGTCGAGCCGTCATCTCTCAGCTGAACAGAAGTTCTGACCTAAGCTCTCACGGTTTCGCATCTAACCCCTTACAGATATCATCTATGGTATACTCACCTGTAAGACTGAATATTGGGATCTGGATACGGGAGTATATTCAAGAGGTGGGACACATGAATAAGTTTAAGTCCTTAAAATATCTAACTCATATCCTGAATCAGTTGAAATTTGTGTGAAAATTTAAGTGGATCAGTATATCGGCAATCTAAGTGAATTGTTTAATTCTTAATGTGTAACTAAGCTCAACGGTACTTATGACTTGTCAAAAACTGATATGATCCTCTTACACAAACTCACAAAAATATTGTCTGTAAATATTTCTTTACTGCATTTCATTTCATTCAAAAATCCAAAAAGATTTTCAGTGTGTTTTAGCATAAAGTTTGAAAAATTCAAAAAGATTTTTGACAACTGATGTTGGAGAGCTGATTCTCAAAATTCCAAGTGCTAAACATGATGAACATGTGGTGAGGGGGAGCTTGTGTTTAATTGAGAAAAGTTTTTGAATATTTTTCGGTACAAGTGGTCATCTGAGGTTTCTATCATTAATAAATCATTCTGGTTTAGTTTGAGAGGGAGTCTGGATAGATAAATTTATAGATTGTTAAATTTGTGAAATTTATTTCTGGGTTAAGGATGTGCAGGTTTAGCCAGGTTTCAATCCTGAACCTGAAGAAAGTGATAGAGAGCCAGGTTCCGATATCTGAAGAATCTGTGATTTCAAAAAGACAGACTACGATCCCAGCATATCGAAAGGGGGAGTCTGAAGACATCCGAGGAGAGCTTCTTCGAGAGGAGTCGGTTGATTCTGAAGGGAAGAAAGAGATAAAGTTTGAAGATGCTTACACGTTCAGACTGATAAAGATTGAAGACGTTGAAGACTCGACACTTAAGACTCGTCAACATTCGAGGGGGAGTCTGTTGGTGCATGCGTCTGTCAACTTCGTCTTATATCGAGTCTTGCATTGCATATGGCATGAAGATCGAGAAAACAAGTCAAAGATTTAATTCCGCTTGAAGAGGACATGGCAGGTTCAAGCGAAATCAGCTATTTCGCTTGAACTGGTAATTTCGCTTGAGAGTCAGATCTTATTTGAGTTTGTAATTTCGCTTGAATGGTATTCCGCTTGAGCATGTTCAAGCGGAATCACCTTGTCTATAAATAGCTGTGATCTGATTTCGCTTCAAGTAGTTCTTGTATGTGTGTTTCCGACGGCGAAGCTCTATCGAAGTGTCGTCTTGCTGTAAAACTTTTCCAGATCAATATAAATGACAATTAAAGTGATATCTAGCTGAATTCAACTCATTATGTCTGTTTCCGCATTTCATTTTGAGTAGAACACCTCTGATCGACTCATTTCGGGTCCAACAACGATCCTACAAAATCAACCAATATCACCACCACCACAACAACCATTATCAGAACCTTTACAACCACCACAATCATCACCACAAAATCATATTTCATTACCCATTCATGAACAACCACCAATAACTTCACCACACGTCTAACAAACACCACCATCCACACAACCACCAGTTCGTACTACTCCTGGATCGTCTGGTTTTGAAGATTTTCCACATATTCCAGAGAGTACAGTTCTTGAACAACTTGATGATTTTAGTTTTGTGAATGATGATCTTGTGAACAAGTTGCAAAAGAAGGTGAATGAGGTGTTAAGTGAGAAAAAGAAGTTAGAGGAACATGTCAAGTCTGTTGAATCTGAGAATTTATCTTTGTTGAAAAAGGTTGAAGCTGATCAAGTCGACATAGACATTCTGAAAGTTCGAATAGCTGACTTGGAAGAAGAAAAGGCTCGAAGGGATGAGCAGAATGAGTACTTCAAGTTGAAAAATAAAGAGTTAGAAGCCAAGAATGCTAGAAAGGAACATGAAGAGTATATGTTAAAGAAAGTGTTGGAAGATTTGATTGGTAAGCCGATTGAACAAAGGTTTGAAGAGATAGAACTTGAGGAAGTAAGAGTAAGACGTAAAGCTGAAATGAAAGATAAGGGTAAAAGTGTTCTAGTTAAAGATGATGTTCAAGTAACTGAAAGGGAAATTGTTCTGATTGAGAAAGTTCCAGAATCATCTATTCCAGATCCTTGTCCGTTAACTTCAGTACCTGGTGATGAAGATGATGATGATGATGATAATCTGAAAGATGATGCAGATGAAATATATTCTGTTCATAGCGATGATGATGATGATGATGGAAATGATGATGATGATCAAGGTAATTCTGGTATAAAAGTAACTGAAGCGTCACAAGAAGAAAATATTGATGAATATCTTCAAGACAATGCAAATGAAGAACCAGAAAATGCAGGAGGTGAGGGGGAGCATGGTGATGCTGAAAAAGTTGATGAGAATGTTGATCAGGGTACAGGTTTGATTCTACGTCTTGAACATGATGTAGAAGAAGGTGAGATATTGCATACTTATACTAGAGCTGAGATCGTAAAGATGATGGTTATTGAAGACAGTGAGTTTAACTTCGATTTTGAAGAGGAGTTGAACAAGTTTGATATCAATCATCAACCTGAATATCAGTACAAGTATGTTGAAGAAGCGGATAATTATGATAAAGTGGAAGTAGAAGACTGGAGCGACGATGACCAGTCTGAGAATGTTAATGTTGATACTTCTAGCTTTCCAACTCTCGCTGAGTTGTTTAGTCAAGCAAATGAGAATGAGCTGAGAAGAAAAGTTGCTGAAAGTGTTAAGAGTAAGAGTTTTAAAGAAATGTCAAAAGAAGAACAATGTGAAGAACGAAAGAAGTGGTTCAGGAAGGATACAGAAAGAAAATTCAAAAGACCACTACAGTATTACAGAAGGGATGGAGATGTTTCTCTAGGAGATATCATAAGCTGGGGTTACTTGCCACAAGTCAATGTTTATGCAATTAGAAGAGAATTTGGTGTTCAATATTTCCAATATATAATGTCTCTACCTTGGTGGGATGTTGAAGAATTGTCCCAAGTCAGAACTTTGTCATATCCTGTCAGAGTTCATGATATGCCTACATGGGGCTTGATGAAGTTTGAATCCTTCAGAGAATTTAAACACTGGAAACCACATTATCCTAAGAAAGTCAAGAGGATGGATCCAGTTACAGGTATTGAGGAAACAATTCTGCAGATCAAGAAGCCCAGGGTTATAAAGAATATTTCGTTGCCAAAGATGGAACAGAATTTTCATGAAGGGTTTGTATGCTGGGTTTATAGTTGCATGTCGACTGAAGCAGTGATTGTGTACAAAGTTGGGGATGAAATCAGATATATTCACCTGTACGATCCGATGTGGATAGTGAATTGTTCTGCAAAGGATATTGAATGTCTGTTTGTGAACAAGATTGGATACAAGGCAGAAGATAGAGAACAAGCTATGCAGTTTCAAAAGGTTGCTACAATATGTTTTCAGAAAGGTATAAATTCTGAAAATATGTGGTTAACAAGATGGAGAGAGATTGAAAGAGAAGAGTCTTTGAAAGCAAAGAAGCTGAAAGAAGAGCGTGAAGAGAAAGACAGGATTGCTAGAGCTACGTGTTTACAAAGGCTAGCTGAAGATGAGCAGAGAGCTGCTAAGGAAAATGAAAAGCTCAGGAAAGCGTTGTTGAAAAAGCCGAAGCAAAGAGAAGAATTTTTCAAGTCTTTGTGAAGGATGTTTTGAAGACAGGCTGACTGAAGACTGCGGCAATATCCAAGGGGGAGTTTGTTGATGCATAATGTCTATCACCTACGTCATCAGTCTATGTCGTGTCATGTATATGTAACAGGTTTGAAAAATGTCAAAGTTTATGTATTAGGCCAGTTCGCACGACCTGATATGGTCAGGTCGTACGAAGTGAAGTTGTTCAGTTCATGCGGTCTGGAGATGTTATTTGGTGCGATCTGGTCAGCCTATAAATAGGCTAGTGGTGTTCTTCATTTGAAACATTCTGGAGAATTCTGAAACGAAGTGCTGTCCAATTCTCTCTGTACCAAAACGTTTAAAATCAATGAAGAACATGTTTAAAGTGACTTTCTACTCTTCTACTCCTGTTCTAACACTGATTGACGGTTTCTAGTCTGATTCCGCCTTTCTAGAAACTAGATCTGACTCTGATTGACTCGTATTGGACGAATCCTCGATCCTACACTTAACACCTTCTTCAGGGTCACCAATAATGTTTTCTTGTGAGTGTCCCTTGATCCATCTTAAATTGTTGTGTGAACTTGTGCTTTCTGATGGATTTGAAACTTCCCCTTGATCTATGACCTCTATGTTGTTAAGAGGATCAGAATTCTGCTATTCAGTTGGATTTTCTAGTGAGTTCCCAGAATTCTGATCATTTTATACATTTTCTTATGGAGGTTCCAGATCATCTGTAGGGTTAGTACATGACATGGTTTTATTTAAAATGGTTTGCATGTAGTCATGTTCTAAAAGTTCTTACGCCAATTTTTTTAAGAAGATCTTCCGAATTTTATGGCTGTTTTGATAAGCTTATATCTTGTAAAATTTCATCTGAATTCTTTATTTCTGACGAATCATCAAATGACACATATAAGCTCTCTCTTATTGTCCTTGTGTTTAAGAGAAAGATTCTGTAAACCTTAGAGGACAATGAGTAACCTAGAAAAAATCCTTTTTCAGCTTTTCTGTCAAAATTTTCAAGACTATCAAAATCATTGAAGACAAAACATCTACAACCAAAGGTGTGTAAAAATTTGATGTTTGGGATCCTTTGGTTGATGAGGTTATAAGGATTTTTCTTATGTCTCTTGTTAATGATAGATCTGTTTTGTGTAAAACATGCATTTGCAATAGCTTCAGCCCAAAAGTAAGTGGGCAGTCTGGCATAGGCAAGCATTATTCTTACTGCCTCTACCAGGGTCCTATTTCTTCTTTCAACAACTCCATTCTGTTGTGGAGTTCTTGGAGCAGAAAATTCATGAGAAGTTCCTTTGCTTGTGAGGAGAGTCTCAAGTTTTGCATTTTTAAATTTTGTTCCATTGTCAGATTTGATCCTTCTTACAGGTAATTTCAACAGATTTTTAGTTTTTCTGATGAAATTAATGATCAAATCTAGGGCTTCACTTTTCTTTCTGAGAAATTCAACCCAAATGTACATGGAGTAGTCATCTACAATGAATAAATGTATTTCTTTCCAGAAAAAAAACTTGTTGTTTTTACAGGTCCACAAAGGTCCATGTGTAAAAGCTCTGATACCAATTGTTAATCCTAGATAAGATGCTCAAAAACTAAGTATGGCAAATAGATTTCAACAAGTAGGAAAATATTGTACGGAACTAGAAATCAAACTTTTAAGAAACAACTAACAGAATTTTCAAGTATATTGATCACTTTGAAAAACAAAGTTATTGACTGTTACAAATGAATGCTTAAAGAATTCTGTGTTAGGGCAAAGGAGTTTGTGGTGTGTGTATTAAATGCTAAGCTCAATTCATTTAACCTTGGGGGTTGACATCTCTATTTATAGAGAGTCTGGATCATGAATAAACGTTTGTTTATTCATGCACTTGCTCTGCACAAAGTAGCTTTTTGGCATATTCATTGAATCCATTATTGTCAACTTGATACTTTCCAAATTGTGTCAGAGCTTATCTTTAAGACAAGTTGGTCCATCAGAAATTCTGATGACCAGCTTACCAGAATTCTAATGAAATTGATCATCAGAAATTCTGATGATCAGAGTTACCAGATTCTGATGATAAATACCAGATTTATCATCAGATCATCAAAATGGTCTTTTCTAATCGTCTTCTTTGTCTTGATCACTTCCTGATACTTAGTTAAAGATGTGTCTTTCATTTCTTCTTGTCCTGTTATCTTGTAGGCACCTTTTTATTGATCTTTCTTGATATGATCAGGTTGATCATCTTTTTCTTCAATAATTACATAAAAGTTTCCTAACACTGATCACTACAGCAAAGACTGTTATACTAAGTACGAAAGCTTTGTTTGTGATTGGCTGACATCACCCTGATAGTATTATCTAACATTCCTAACAGATATGATTCTACAAATGTTCCAAACATATATGCAAATCTAACATCTGATCTAACTATGCTAAACACTAATACAAGACAAGTACTGTTACACTGGGAAACATCTGTTTGGACTATCTTTTGTTTCTTTGATCCAAACATTTGTTTGGCCAGATAGATGTTTGGTCTTCTTCACCAGACCTTTGCTCCAACAGGCACTAGGCTTCAACAGACCTGTCTTTTCATGAACAGTGGTTCCAAGGCTTTGATCGAATGTTTGCTTGTCTTTAACAGATGCTCTGATTTAGGTGTTCAAGATTCGCTATGTTTGGGAGGAATCTAAGTCAGCTTCTATTTATTTCTTGATCACTTGATCATGTTTTGGATTTTGAATATCATATGTTCTTTTCTACGTCCAAAAATCTCCTTCTAGAACATATGATGCTAAAACATATGTTTATTAGATCAATTTTTATTCCTCTTCAACTTCTCTCTAATTTGTTCTTTGAAGGTCTTTTCAAATCTCTCAGAGAGAGAGAGAGAGAGTCATCTGCATCCCTTTCAAGTGGAAGATCCAGTAGATCTTGCATATCTTCAATTTTTAGGCTCACAACACTATTCATTGAAATCTTTTTCACTTCTCCTTTTGCCTTAACTATTGTCGATTCATGGCTTGCTATATTTGAAGACCATTTTAGAATTTTGGAGGTTGATGGATTTACTAGGACTGATTTTTTTGGAAGCGGTGAGGGAATATACTTTCCCAGAACTTGCCCTAACAGCTCTTCTGGTTTGGTATCAGGATGACCAACCATAAGTTCATTTCTGATCCATGCCTTCCTAATCTTATATTCATATCTTTGTAAATCTTCTGCAGATATCTCCTTTTGTTTTTTTGAGGTGGCTTCTAACCATTGAGGAGACATGCTTTGCAGATGGAAGTTTAGAAGGTTTAACAAGTGAGTCATCAGGTAAGTTTTCATAATTGGGCCTTTTGGGGACTGAGAGATTTATAGCTCTTAATGCTTCTAATTTCTTGTAGCTCTCTTTGATTGTTGGTTCCTCCCACCTGGCCATGGATTGCATCGATCCAAATTTTACAGCCACCGTCTCCTCCTTCATTCTTCTTAATTCAACTGATTTTTGACCAACAGGTTTTCTCCCTACAGCCTAGTTGGGAGGAGTGGGCTTGATGTCTAGATTAACTTTTAACATCTCAATCCTTGTAATTTCTTCTAGGAGGGCTTCTATAGTCCAAGCAGAGAATTGAGCTCTTGTGGATCTATAAGGCTTATTTTTCATTATAAACTCCAGATAATCTTCCCTTAGTTCCTTTTTGAGGTCAGGATTGTTTATTGGTCCTTGAGAAGCCTTTTGACTTACAACTTTTGCAAAATATTCAAGTCTATTCACTTTTATGAATTCTGTAGACATGATTTGTTGAGCCTCCTTATCACTTTTACCCTTGCTTTTAAAAGCATCTATATTTTCTGACTGTTTGATCTTCAGTTCCAGGTACTCTTGTACATTTTTAGGCTTTGAATATCTTCCGAGGGATAGAAAGGTAAGTTGGCTGATGTCAGTTGTAGAGTAGAAAGTTTGTATCTCTTTTGGTACATTTTCTAGCTCAAGTGGTACAAGTATGGTGGTGGGTAGTTTTGTAGGTGGAGTTGTGATGGTGATTGTTGTGGTTGTGGTAGTGGATGGTTGAGATATGATAGATAAGGTTGTGGTGGTTGTGGTTTTGATAGGTAACACATCAATAATTTATTCATCATCTTCTTGAACAATGAATTTAGTTCTCCTGGTTCTGGTTTGAAGTGTTTGTGTTTTTTATGATGGTTGTGGGAGTTGGTTTTCTTTTGTGGAGAAGTCCTTTAGGGGACTTGTGTGTTGGTAGTGGTGGTAGTGTAGTTGTAACATCTGTTGTCACTTTTATAGTGCCAACAAATGTTTGGACAATGGGAGCAGTGGTTTGAGTGGTGGGTGTTTGGATAGATGTGACAATGGTTTGGATAGTTGTTGCAGCAGTGCTTTCTGGAACCTCTGTTGAAGAACCTTGGTTATCTTGAATTTTTTTCTTTCAATGATCTTGTAGGTCCCGTTTATCCGGTGGATCCGATACGAACACCTATCCTTGTTTATCACGAACACGGTAACGGGTGCGGAATCCCCGTGACGGTGCAAACCAAACAAAGTGTAAAACACACGGGTAGCCAAAGATTCAATATCTATTAATTATGGATGAGTACAACCACAAACATATACAAACAATGTTTTAACAGACTCTCTCTAAGTCTCTCGGTGCTCATCTGTTTCACACAGAAACTGTGAGGGGTATTTATACTAAAACAGACACAGACATGACGAAACACAAATAAGCACGACGAAACACCACAAGTCGACGAAACAAGTGTGTTTCGTCGACATACATTTCAAACCCATTGTTGTTTCGTCGATTAAAGTTGAAGCCCAAATGATGACAAAGCCCAACATAAAGTTACGGCCCAAAGTGTGAAGAAACGGCCCAAAGTTGAATTCTGTTGTCAACTTTCACTAAGTTTCAACATAGGACAAATAGTGACATCATCATGACATCACTAAGGTGATGTCATGGTGATGTGTCGGCGGGAAAGGCCGCGGCACTCCGTGCTTCACGTGTCGAACTCTGGGGCGCACGACGGAGGAATGTCGTGTCGTCTGGCTTGAGCCGGACCTAACCAAGTCGAAACCAAGTCGAACTGAGCCGAGTCGAACCGAGCCGAGTCGCGTCCACATAAAGTGTACCAACAATCTCCCCCTTGGACGCTACTCGTGAGGTTCGTCTTCCGTGTCTTTTGTGTCGGAGGATCTTCAAAGTCTTCACGCGTCGTAAGAAGAAAGTGTATCAACAAACTCCCCATTTTATTTAGAAAGTGTGTTAACAAACTCCCCCTTAAAATGAACTCTCCAATGAGTCATGCTCGTGAATCATTTGATCGTCAATTCTTCAGATCCTTGTGGTGTTGATGAGGGGTCAGCGGCAACTCGATCATTTTTATCCTTTGAGTGCCTCCACTTCGTGTCTTCATTCCAAAGCTTGTCATCGAACATGTTCTCGACGCCTTTAGCATCTGCACAGGCAAGAAAGCTAAACGCATAATGAGAACAACCGCTTGGAATATAAACAAATTAAACAAACGACACATTTGAGATCAAATCTCAATCAAACACCGACCGACAACAGTTTGAAAGTTTAACAAATTATTCAATTTTAGTCCTTTAACTTTCAAAAATTTGTTAACTTCGACAGATTATGAAGATGCAATTGTTTTCCAGCTTACGATCAGGATTTTGGGTAGGATAGACTCGAGTTCCAACATCAGTCAATCAAAAATAAACTAGAAGCAAAATCTTTTTGGATTTTATAAAGTTTATATTAAAACACACCTAAAATCTTTTTGAAATTTTCATTTTTCAAATGTAAAGACGGAAAGCAATAAATAAATATATACAGAGATGTAGAAACTGAAAGCAGTAAACAAATATTTACAGACATTCTTTTTGCGAGTTTCGAGGGTAAGAGAATCATATCAGTGTACGGTCACGCCAAAACGCTCTTTTTGTTCAATTAGTTAACATTAAGATAAGCATCCTATAACAATTATCGGTATTGTTGTCCACATAAGCTCAACTTATCAGATGTAATCATGGCGAGGGGATACATTAAGGTATGATTTATACTTACCGACCGGTGTTCATCCACACACGACACATTCCCGTATCAAGGTATGCACGAGAGTTCATCTTACCGGTGAGTATACCGTTTATCATCTGTTTGACCGTATAAAAGATGTGAGAAACTCACTTATTTTGATTAGAAAACAAGCCCTATGTGATAGAATCACTTATTGATGAGGAACTTGATTTTCAGATGCATGAGGGCACAAGAGCAAGTCCGTGAACAGGTCAGTACTTTCGTACAGCAGAGAGACGAACTTGACTCCCGCAACGAATCTGTGATATATAATCACTTATTTTGTTTGGACATGTGATTGTTGATCACTTATTGAGGTCGAATGCAATATGTACACGTATGTATAGTATCATGGAAGATCTTAGACTTCGTCTCCGTTATTTTTACGGTTTGATACAACCATGATACCCAGATGATAAGACAGCATAAAGACCGAATATCTCAGATCTCGGCAATCAATCAAACGAAATTTCGGTACTAAGACCATATGCCAATGTGCGGTTCCCACCTGATCTTCAGTCGATTTAAGGTTTATATTGCCCTACACACTTTAAAATGATTGTGAGCCTACCGATACATCTTATATAGAGCTGCTTAACATTTTTCATTTTGCATTTCAGTTCGAAGAGGTTTCGACAGACCACTGATTTACTATCATTTTCTCTTTTGCTCGCCAGGAAACTCATTTTTGTTTTTCCAATGTTTTTGGGTTTTGAAATTTTTCGATGTTTTTGAATTTTTTCAAATTTTGGATTTACTCCCCCTAAAATCAACAAACTAAGATAAATTTAAAAGACACAAAGATATTTACAAAAACGATTTCCCGATGTCGGTTAACTCATGTTGTACCTCAATGCCGTTTACCAAAATTAATTTTGAATCAGAAATGATTTATCGAATTTTGGAAAAATGAGTTGGCATGTCGGTAAGCGGTGCGGACCATGACAACATTGATGAGTTTCATATTGAAACGATCACGTGTGAGGTGATATTCGAGATCAACGTGTCAGGCCAAAGAGTGCTACGAGAGGATAACAATTTATAAAGCAGCTTAAATATCGACAAGTATAGGAGAGATTATAAATTTAAAACCGTATCCTGTAACTGCTTCGTTCATTGCAAGGAATCTGAGCGCTCTCCCAAACTGGATATCCACCCGGTGTGGATTTCAAAGTCGATTCTTGTAGCTACTTCAATTTATCCGAGAAAACTCTTCACAGCAACAAGATCAGAAACCTTTGGGTCCGGCTGGTCTTCCACATTGCACCAGCGAAGGTCTTTGTCTTTCTCTTGAGAAGTAGTGTGCGGTTATTCAATCCACGCTAAGGCATCCGCACACCCGGTTGGTTTGTTCAACGAACACATTTTCTTCAATCACACCGCGAAGAAATGTACACTACACGTTCATCTTGTTGATTTTGAACTTCTGACGTGCTGCAGGTGCGTACATTTTGATTTGAATCTACCCTGGGGACCCGATTAAAGCCTTTAACAATCACACTTTTGAATGATTTTCATTTTGTCAAAGTTGTCAAATTCTTTCGACAGACAATTCTGTCTTCTTTCCTTTTTCTCTCCATCAAAGGCAACAATTTCTTTTGTCGCCGATCTTGTGCATGGACACTCCACTATCAACAATCCGATGACTATCGATAGTTCCTCCTGGAACATCCTGCACACTCACTCAGAGATTAGTTGGAGAGGGGGACCCAAGCCTTCATAGACTTGGGTCGTCCTTCATCATCGAGGATTGTGACTTCGATTTCCCGATGATTCGGAATAGATTGAGCTCCCCCTGAAACATTTACCGATTTTGGTTTCCAAATCTGTTTTTGTTTTTCATGTTTAACATTTGATTCAACAGATTTTGTTTGGACAACCTCCAGTTTTAACGCCTTTTCAACCTTTTTGACGTTTTGACGTCGTTGTTTTGTTTCTTGTTCTTTAACAGTTCTTTTATCATGTTTTGGTGAAACAGGACGACGTTGTGGGTGAACCTTTTCAGGTGGTGCTCTTTCTACAAAATTTGGTTTGGGCGAGTTTGTGCAGTCTTTAATGATGTGCCCAAACTTCCCACATTTGAAACATTTTCTCCTTTCAACAAACTTAGGAGAATCTGTTCGACGACCTGACGTTGAAGTTGTAGACCCAGAGGTACTAGCTTTACACCCATTTGTGCGTTGAGTGTAATTGTTATCACTGTTATGCTTTAAAATCTTGACTTGTTGGACAAAATCGGTGTTGGATTTGTTTTCAAAAGTCTCAATTTTATCAGTACCTTTGGAGGCCACAAACTTAACGTCTTTTGCTTTCTTCTTGTAACGAGCTCCTTTTGATTCAACCTTAGGTTGTGAACCTTTAGAATTTTGAGCTCGCTGTTGTTGTTGTTTACCCTTAAAAGCGATAGGTTGTTGCTTCGTTGGTGATTTTTGATTTCCAAATTTTCTTCTAACTTCAGCTTTTGGAATCGGATTACACTGAGTTACTGAAACTCTCGGAATCCCCTTTTCCAAAAACTTACTGGTAGTATCTTCAAACACTCTATCAATCAAAGATTGATTGACATTTTTAATTGGAAAAGCTGTGTTTGAATAAATTTTGTCATCACCGACTAAAGTATACAACACGTTATCACTTTTAACAGTAGACACTGTCTCAGTGATAGGATCTATCTCTTGTTTAGCACCAGTTGATTGCACAACAGGAGTAGGAGGATCACACAGAATGTGATTCTCAAAAGGCACTTCTACTCCTTTGTTCTTCTCAAGAGATTTATCCTCATCACTCACATCTGGTTCATCATCGGACGAATCATAGTCCTCAACTGTGGGAGGACTTTGATTTGAAGCACATGATGACTTTTCTTTCTGATCAGATGAGCCCTCCGATGAATTGTCCGGTTTGAACCCTAGGCCAGTTGTAACTTCCTCATAATTAAGAGGTACAGTTGGCTCAAAACGCGGCATTTCCTCCTCATCGGGCATCTTGGTATAGTTGTGTCTCAAAGGAGGTGGACACGCCTTATACCCAACGCCTTTCACGTTCCCTTTCAGTTGTTGAACGTCAATTATGTGATCGAGCACAAATCGGGAGTTAGAATAACTCTCCAATTTTTGCTTGATAGCATCATGCTCGCATTTAGCAATGGCTAGTTCCTTTTTGGTTTCCTCAACGATGTTAATGTAATCGTTAATACTAACTTGTTTATGATAAACAACTTTGTTCACTTCGGAAACACTTTTCTTTAAGGTTTCAATTACAGATTTAAATTCCTTTTCATTTCGAACTAAAGCCATGTTTGCCTCTTTGCACTTTGACATCTCAACAACCAAACTTTGATTGTGACCATGAATTGTGTCACATTCAAGTTTCACTATATCACATTCATGTTTTAATTCTTCAAAAGCATGTTTAGCATTAGCACATTCATGTTTTAGATCTTCAAAAGCATGTCTAGCATTAGCACATTCATGTTTCAAATCAGCACAATAACTACATATGCTAGAAGTTTCGGAATTTACCTGAACTATCATCTTTTCCTGAAGATTCAACATCATTGACATTCTTGACAATTTTAGCATTAAACACAGTTCCTCCTTGATCTCCACCTCCAAATTTTACAGACCAGTCACACCTTTCATCAGTTTTATTTGAGTTGGACGTGGATGTACTTGTTTGATTTATGAAAGGATTTTGGTTGCCTTGTTGAGGTTGAGCTTGAGGTGTCACAAATAGAGGTTGAAGTGGAGCTGAAGGAGCAAAACCAGGCAAATAGGCATTTATATCAAAGACCGGAGGAGGAGCTGAAGGAGCAAAACCAGGCAAATACTTTTCTGTGTTTTGATTTTGATTCGACACCATTGCCCATTGACCTGCACTTATTGATTGTTGTCGTTGAGGCAAGGAATTCATTAACAATTCGGCAAGCGAAGGCTGATTTTGAGCTGGTTGTGGATCCGTACTCCAATCCCAAAGACCTTTGTTACTCATGTTTGATGTATGTATGTGAAAAACTGATCAAATACTTGAAAACACAGTGTTAACCCGCTTTTGCAAACCTTCTGTTGAAAATGACAAGTATCTCGACGAAACACTATCGACGAAAATGGTTTGATATTGACTTGCGACGAAACAAGAATGATATTTGTTGTTGAAATTTTTTTTTTTTAATTATTATCGATGAAACTCAATTAAATAAGAACCGACGAAACAAACCTGTTTGTATTTTGAATTAATTGTGACTAAACTTTAAATACTTTAAAGCTCCACGAATTTTTTTTTTAATGACTAATACAACAAATAATTAATAGGTTTAATCCACTTCAATACACAAAACAAAATCACCCAATTTCTCTGTTGATTGATATTTGAAAAAGACGAAACCTGGATATCATTTAAATAATGGCGAAACTTTGAGTGTGATGTTGACCGAGACCCCCTTTTTTTTATTAAGTGACGAAACACATGTTATGATTTAAATAATTTAGCCGAAATATTTGACTGTTGATCACTCTTTGACTGATATGTATATTATATATATATCCGACAAAACAGCTTTGTTGAAATGAGGATCCACGAAACAGATTGTTTATGTCTCTTGTGCGACGAAACAAGACGAAACAGGTTGTTGTTTGTTGATTTGTTGATACCGGCGAAACACTTGACTTGCGACGAAACACTTGATGTATTTTGACCTTCGACGAAACAAGAAGACCAAACGACGAAACTGATTGGTTCTTTGAGTTCGACGAAACACTTTTGATCTTATCTTTTGGTGAGATATTTTCAGCAAGCCTTATCACCTTCTGACATAAAGCCACAATTTTCAACTTGCTGTATTCGAGACTTCCTATTTTCAACAAATAACATCATCACAAAGCACAATTTTCAAACAAACAATATTATAATCAAAAAATTTTTTAATTCACAAACAACTTTCACAGTGACATTTCAAAAGAACAAAAAGGTGAAATATTGAAGAACACTTTGAATATTTGAAGATTCCGGTCACCGAATAATTTTCCGAAACACGAAAATGCTTAAAACTTTCACTAAAAACCCGGTATAACACGTGAACAAACAACTAACAAGGTTTTTAATAAAACTTTTTAGCAAACAAACAGTTTTCAACCGATTTTAAGATCTCTTTTCCAGAAAAATATATGAACTTGAAGAACACTTTCAGAAAAAAAAAATAACAGTTAAAAACACTTGATAAAAACCCAAACTTGTTTGGTTTTAAACAAGGAAAAGAGCCAAGGCTCTGATACCAATTGTAGGACCGTGTTTCGTAAAGGTTCGATTACCACTACCAATTGTAGGTCCCGATTATCCGGTGGATCCGATACGAACACCTATCCTTGTTTATCACGAACACGGTAACGGGTGCGGAATCCCCGTGACGGTGCAAACCAAACAAAGTGTAAAACACACGGGTAACCAAAGATTCAATATCTATTGATTATGGATGAGTACAACCACAAACATATACAAACAATGTTTTAACAGACTCTCTCTAAGTCTCTCGGCGCTCATCTGTTTCACACAGAAACTGTGAGGGGTATTTATACTAAAACAGACACAGACATGACGAAACACAAATAAGCACGACGAAACACCACAAGTCGACGAAACAAGTGTGTTTCGTCGACATACATTTCAAACCCATTGTTGTTTCGTCGATTAAAGTTGAAGCCCAAATGATGACAAAGCCCAACATAAAGTTACGGCCCAAAGTGTGAAGAAACGGCCCAAAGTTGAATTCTGTTGTCAACTTTCACTAAGTTTCAACATAGGACAAATAGTGACATCATCATGACATCACTAAGGTGATGTCATGGTGATGTGTCGGCGGGAAAGGCCGCGGCGCTCCGTGCTTCACGTGTCGAACTCTGGGGCGCACGACGGAGGAATGTCGTGTCGTCTGGCTTGAGCCGGACCTAACCGAGTCGAAACCAAGTCGAACTGAGCCAAGTCGAACCGAGCCGAGTCGCGTCCACATAAAGTGTACCAACAGATCTCCTGCACTGTTATCTACATATTAGCTTCCCTTGTGTCTTTCCTCTGTTCTTTTTTTACTGACTTAGCTGTCTCTTCTTGCCTTGCCTTTTTAAGTGCAGCGATGTCAAGCCTTTTTCCAGCCTTTTTGACCAGAGGTGGGAGCTTTCTCATGCATTATTTGTTAGAGCTTATGAGACTATTGGTACTTGGTTTTAGTGGGTTTTGGATAGTTTTGTAATGTTTTGTTAAGTTTTAGAAAGTTCAGGGACTAGAAGTGCAATTAATGTAAATCAGCATAGTAGAGGCGTATCTAATAGTTGAGCGTAATTATTAAATACGCCAGGTAGTGAATTTGTATAAATGTGTGCTTAATGGAAACCCTTTGTCCAAGGTTCTTGGACAAGGTTCTTTGGTGATTTCTTGTGTTGTGATTCTGATTCTTGTGCTTAATCCGAACATCCATGTGCTTTTAGTGTTAATATCATATTGGGATTGTGAAAACAACACTTGTTGTTTGATCCTTGCTAAGAATCTTCATCTTCATCTTTTGGTTTCTTAACTTTTCACCATTCAAACACCTAATCAATAGGTGTTTAGTTGTTGTCAATCATTTCACTGTGATCCGGATAGTATTTGGGATTCACAATTTGGTATCAGAGCCTTAGTGCTCTTGATTGATTGAGTTTTGTTAAGATTTTTCAAGTTTTGAAGCTTTTCAAAGTTTCAAGGTTTTTCAAATTTTTGGACTTAAAATGGCTTAATCTGGTGTGATTAATGAGTAGGTTGTTGTTAATCAGTGTTTTAGTGAACATTTGGGTCATTTTGGTATAAAGAATCATGGTTTTTGGTATGTTTTTGAGTGATTAGAGGGTTTTTGTTCATGTTAAACCCCTGTTGGGCATATTTAATTATGAAGTAACTGTAGATAATTTTGAATGCAGCGTATTTAGCTTATAGGTCGCGTAATTGACAATTACGCCGTTATTGCACTAGCGTATTTGTTATCTACGGCGCATTTGTGCTTGGCTTAGTTAATCGAAGGCGACTTCGAAGTCAGTAATAAAGATCCACAGCGATTTATCACGGTGTTCGGCGAACTTAGCCAATCTTCTATTTGTTTTGTTTGTGTGAGCGTATTTAACTTTTTCACCAGTCCAAGGAACCAAGAACAATCAGTGGTTTTGATATTCACAGCGTAATTGACATCAGATCATCAGCGTACTTGACTGTTGTTCAGCGTAATTGTGTCCAGAACCCTAAAACCAGCGTATTTAACCTCTGATTTGAAATTTGAACTTAAAATCAAACCAAAATGCCACTAAATCAGCTAAATCCAATCGCACAGACCAAAATCGAGACCGGATCAGCCGATTTTGGCAGTTGGAAAAACCGAATCAAGTCCATTTTCGAGTACTCGGGCAATAACCAATGGATCTCGGTTATTGTCAGACCCCACGTCCTGATGACAGTTCGTGATGACATGCGTGTAATCAACAATGATCCCTTGACCTTTACCGATGAAGATAAGGCATTGATCCAACGTGACCGCTGGGCTCACGCTGCTTTGACAATGGCCTTATCAACTAATTATTGCAATATGTTTGAGGAATACACTACCGCACAAGACCTCTGGTTGGCTCTACTTGACTACTATGAAGGGAACGGAGAAATGATTCAGAACAAGAGAGACATAGTACAAAAAGAATACAACATGTTGGGAAGTGTCCGCGGAGAAAGTCTGTCAGACCACATTAGTCGATTTTTGAACATGTTGACAAAAATGAAGAAGGCTGAAAACCCTGTTACTAACCGTGTTGCAATCAAGAAGCTTTTGGACTCCCTTCCAAAAGAATGGAGCTTGCAATGTACGATGATCAAGCGAGACTTCTTGAACAATCTGAATCCTACCACGTTATCAAATCTGATCGACACCCTAAAATCTTTTGAAATGGAGGTCACCAAAAAAGAAATGAACCAAGTCGGATACTCTCAAAAATCCATCCAATCTGTTGATGCTCCCAAGAACATGACATTTCTAGCCCCAATAACCTCAAATGGTTCAAGCTCATAAGCTGTAAATGCATCGAACTTCAACAATGCTCCCGAAAACTCTGCAAAGGCTCACATTCTAATGAAAAAGTTACTGAAGAGGCCATGAAAGTAGAATCCAGCAAGGAAAAGGAGGAGAAAGACTTGGCAAACAACATTCCTTATGAGTTTTAAGTCAAATTATGCTCCCAACCGTGTGACAACGTCGTGGCACATTATAAATCCCTCAACCGTAACCTGATTAGAGAAAAAGAAAAGGTTTTGCAATTTGACAAAGAATTAAAAGAAGACGAAACTGCATATCAGAGAAAGTTGAATTCAACCTTAGCTGAAATGCAAACTTTGAAAGAATTTGTTTTCAGAAAAGATTTTGTCATAAATGATTTAACAGAAAGATTAGAAAAATCTAGAAATGAAAACAACAGATTGCAAATCACAATCTATAAATGCAATGTAAGCAAAAAGGCACTGGTTGATATTAAAAATTGCCAACGACCAACATATGTGAAGGATGGAATCGGGTACAAAGATAAGCTTGGAAATGGAAGAGAACTCTTTCCTCCTCCTCACAGCAAAAACTATGTACCCATGCCATCTCCTCATCCTGATAATGATTTCATTGATGAAAATGATTAGTTGCTCAAAATGTCACTTGTGAAAATGAAAAAGGTGCTAACATTTCTGAAAGCAATGCATATGTGTTCGAGCGTAAAGAAGATGTGCACGATGAGGACTGTGGAGGATCTAAAATAGGGATAGGATATTCAGGCGACAATTATTCCACTATTAACTAGTTTGCCTGGAATTGTGATAAGGCAAGCAAAACTTCTATTTGGGATGATTGTATTAAACTGGTTTAAACATTAGGGATAATTGTAATGGGCATCTGCCTAAATCTAAGACCCACAACCAAGATAATGTAGTGGTTGAATGTTTTGATTTAAATTCTACTTTTTGTGATGAAAAATTTTTGTGTGAACCTCCTGTGTTTGTTCCAGAATTGAAACAAAACAGATTTGGAAATTTCCTCACCGAGGAAATTCTAGATTTTGTTCCATCTCACACATGTAAGTCAGAGTCAGAAAAGGAGCTTAATGAAGAAAGCAGCAGTGAAGACTCAAGCACCACAGCTTCAGAAGATGGCAAAGAAAGTTCAAGTTCAAGTGAGGATCAAACTTTAGATGATTCAAGTGAAGATCAAGAATCAGATGTTTCATCAGATACCGATAATGACGAAGATTGCTTAGAAGATGAAAGCCGCATTGACAAGAAAATGAAGAAAGTCAAGAGATCAAGCTGCACTGCATCATCACAATGCTTCATGCAGCTCAAGACTCTCATTACATACATCATCTTCCAACGCGTCAACCTCCAAAAAGAAAAAGGCTAATTGCAAAATATGTTTTCATTGTAGTCATTTAGGACACATTGCGAAACATTGCAAAAGCAAGAAATTTTCGGAACCTGAACAAAATTTTGCCAAAAGTTTCACAGAGCAGTTTGATAATTTAAGAAATCAGTCAAAATTTAGTTAAGACAACTTGTTTTTTTGGAAAAGAAAAGAAGATATTGTCATCTAAATTCATGACATATTAAAAATGAAACAAGTATGGGTTCCGAAATCTAACTAACTTGTTTCTTGCTTGTTGTTGTATAACAGAATAAAATTCGTAAATGGCTTCGAATGCTCATGGAATACAATTGGCATGTGGACAATGGATGCTAGAGGCATATGACGGGATTAAAGGAACTGCTGAAGAACCTCCGATTTATTGACGGCGACTTCGTATCTTTTGCCGGAGATGAAAAGGGAGGGAAGAAAGTTGGACTTGGAGACGTTGTTTCTAATGCTATTACCTTAGAAAATGTTAACTATCCTCCAGAACTGTGCTATGATCCCATGAGTGTATCACAAGTTTGTGACAAAGGAATATCAGTTTTATTCAACGATGCAGAATGTGTCTATCTCAAGCCTGTCTACTTAGTTCCTCGCAACAGAACACAGACATCGTCACAAAAGCCTTCGATAAATCTCGTTTCAACCAGTTGATAACAGGTTGGAAATAGTTAATTTCCTTAAATTGAAATGAACTTTGCTATTATCTTCGTTTATACATACTCTATCGTTTAAGTTTTTGTGTTTAAAAAAACGCTCTTTTAAAGTAAAACAAGTATCCTAATACGTCACCCACCAAAAAGATTTTCTGTTAATTAAAATTTCATTTTTTAGGTGATGAACATATGAAAATAAAATTTTCGAGGGGAAGTTTTGTAGAAAATCAAAAAGAAAAAGAAAAAGAAAATTTGATACCTATTTCTGACACCTGTTAAGGAAATGATAGAAAAATTGCTAACACTTTATCTATTCTTGAAAACAGAAAAGCAAGGAGAATCGGGGTGCCAAGCAACGACGTGTCAGTAGATTCAGGAATACCGACGAGTAAACGGCGATTAGGCGACTAAATATAAAGTCTACACAACCCACAACATTATGCATCTTGTGGGTAACACGTTGCAACATATGGCTTAATGGTCTTGAATCTTGCGTTGACAGATTGCCAGAGTCTGAGATTTCAGGTCTTTATATTGATTAATCATTCGGGGATATCATAGTCGCTCTTTTGTTGCATCCAGATATTTGCAGGCATAGACAGGATTATGATATCTTTTCGAAAAAGCTAAAGAGTCCAAAAACCCTACATTGAAGAAGCTCGTCTAAAAAGAGCCATTCAAAAGTAATCATACCCAAAACGAGGTATCTTCCTAGCCCTGGTCAGGTCAACATTGGTCTCTTTGATTGTACGAAAGTGCATACCTGTTCACCAATGCCTTGATCTTGTAATCTTTTAAACGAATGAAGTCAATATACTCACTCGTTATGAGGAACCTTTGCGCATACCTTGATTGCGGGGGTATGTCCAGACGTGGGACTCACATGCATAATGTTCTATCTCTATAGCACGTGTGTGGGCCATCGCAATTTTTGTTAATATTACCAAAACATGATAACAAGTTCACCAAAAGCACGTTGAAAGAAGGATGCGTGGATTAAAAGATGACAAACATATTAATAGTTTTTCTTGTGCCTCGATTAGTTGAAAAGAAAATTTAAAAGAACTGACAAGTGTTGACAATATGATCTTTTGCAGGAAAGCCGATGAGCGTTAGATAAAAGGAAAACAGCGAAAAAGAAACTTCTCGGGTCGTAAAATGAATTTTGGTGTCCAAATGCCCAACTTTTGATTTTTCTTAAAGTATTTTCAATTTCTGCACATTATTAAATCAAAACGGGCACGTTTTTTCGAGAAAGTTTGAAACTTACGAGCGTATTTGTTTCCGTTTTGAAAATTTTGAAAATATTCCTTTTTGTCCAAAACTAAGGCGGCGTATTTATACTTCTGGCGTATTTATTAAATATGCTGAAATGTAAAGTTTGTTTATATATATATATATATATATATATATATATGTGCATAATCAGATATTTTGAACTTTTATCTTCTTCAAAAACAACATTCAAACTCTCCAAAACTTATATAATCATCATCTTATCTTCTGTTTTCGTTTGATCATCGAGATTAAGGTATTGCTCATTCAGAAATTGAACATTGATATTGATCATCGGTGTATTGAATCTGATTGAAATCATAAGATAGTATTAGATTTGATCAGATATGTGGGTTTTAGAGGTTTATCAAGAAATCGTTAAATGTAGCGTATTTGTTTGAAGCCAGCGGATTTAACAAAAGGCAAAGGGTCGCGGATTTAAGTCTTGGACGCGAGTTTGAGCAACTGGCGTATTTGACAAATATGTCGGTTTGTCATTGTAGATTAATATCTATGCTGACTGAAGTCTCGGAACTTGACTTAACTACGCGACCTGTTGCCAGCAGATTTACATTGGATCCAATTAACGTTTTTAATACACTAAATGTATTTCTGGTGTAATTAATCTTGTTGTCAGCAAACTTATCATCTATCAGCGTATTTAACCCAAATGACCGGCGTAATTAATCTACGATGCCGACGTATTTAACTTGATCAGCAATATCTTAAGGCTATGGACAACGCTTTTAATGGCGTATTTAACATAGTTGTTAAAATTAATTTTCTTTTAATTTATTAACACTTTCAAATTTTGTTAAATACTTTTAATATTTAACTGTAATTACTTTTACTTTACAATTTTACTTATTTTGTGTAAGTATTTCAACTAACTAACTGTTATGTTTCGGAACTCGGAATCTCACTTGACTCATTTGCGTGTTTTTCAAAATGGTGAAGGAAATCGTTTGGGATAAAACCAGAAAGCATAATCAACCGACCACATTAGAGCCAGTGCTGAAAGATTTTGAAGATGTGGTGGATTGGCTGAGTAGAAGCAATATATGCTATGCCGTTCAAGCAAATCCAATAATATACAACATTCACATTGAAGAGTTCTGGAGAACCGCAAAAGTGGAAACCGTCGACAAAGTAAAGATGATCACGACAATTGTTCGCAATAAGGAAGTTATAGTGACGGAAGATAGAATACAAAAAGTTCTAAATCTCAGAGATAAACACAAGGATGCTTTACGTTTGTCAAAGGAAGATATTCTGGAAGGATTCAGAGGCATGAAGTATGTTGGAGACTTTCACAGCAAAAATGAACAAAAGAAATGGTCTCACAAAAGATTGGCGGTTCATACTACACGTCTTCAAAATGAGCATGGCCCATAGAAAATGAGTTATGACGAGTTAAATCTTGAATGGTCTGCTGCCATGCTCAATCTCTGCACCAAACAACCATTCAACATCTATGGCCTAATATTCTACTGCATGGTTGACAACGCGAATAGGATGACGTGGGCCATGTATCCTCGATTTGTGTAGCTTCTCATAAATGATCAACATCCTGAACTCCCCCAAGATGGAAACAAGTATCAGTTTCAGTTGCCGACCGAACGACAAATTACGGAACTGAAAACAAATGAATGGGTGATGCTTCATCACTGGATGTACAGAGAAGAGAAACTCCCATTGGTTAAAGCTGCATATCAAAAGTATCGGGATGTAGTTAAAGAATCGGGAAAGAAACAGAAGGATGTTAAGGAGGAAGCAGAAGAAAAGCAAAGAAAAGAAGAAACAAAAGTCTCCAGTTCAGCAGAAAGATCTATCACCAGAGCCTGCCACAAAAAATCTTATGTAGACTAGAAAACGTGATAGGAAATCGGATCTACTGATTCTCACAGAATACCAGGAACGATTCTTCCAAAATTCGCTGATTCATGAAGAATACCGAAAATTGGGATTTTCACACACAAAACATACACTAGTGAATTGGGAGAGAAAAATGATTGTTCATATATTCCAAAACTGATTTGTTTTCTCCCATTACATCCATATATGAGGTCACTATGGAGGATCCACCAATAATAAGTGAAGCTATTGTTAACCAACCACCACCTGAACCGACTGTCAATCAAGCTGCCGCAAATCCAGAAACTGAAGCTCAAGAATGAAGTACAATCAAGGACGCAATGGTCTAGGGGGGATAATGTTAGAGCTTATGAGACCGTTGGTACTTGGTTTTAGTAGGTTTTGGATAGTTTTGTAATGTTTTGTTAAGTTTTAGTAGGTTCAGGGACTAGAAGTGCAATTAATGTAAATCAGCATAGTAGCGGCGTATTTAATAGTTGAGCGTAATTATTAAATACGCCAGGCATTGAATTTGTATAAATATGTGCTTAATGGAACCCCTTTGTCCAAGGTTCTTGGACAAGGTTCTTTGGTGATTTCTTGTGTTTTGATTCTAATTCTTGCTCTTAATCCGAACATACAGGTGCTTTTAGTGTTAATAATCATATTGAGATTGTGAAAACAACGCTTGTTGTTTATCCTTGCTAAGAATCTTCATCTTCATCTTTTGGTTTCTTAACTTTTCACCATTCAAACACCTAATCAATAGATGTTTGGGTGTTGTCAATCATTCCACTTTGATCCAGATAGTATTTGGGATTCACATTCTTCCTCTCCATTTTTGGCATCATCTTGATATTTAGGGATAGTTAGAGTTGTACTAGTGTTTTCGAGGATGAAGTCCTTGATGGCTTTAACCTCTGCTTGAGTCTCTTTGTACTTAGCATCCACCATTGTTCATACCAACTCCATATGCATGTTTTATTTTTCTTATACAACTTGCGTTTGAAGTTGTAGGTACATTTGTGCATGCACCCAAATTTCTTCTGCAATTTCTGCATAAATAGGTGGAGGCCTTGAGTTTTGTACCAGTGTTTTCATCATTTCTTTGATTTCTTCAACTGATGATTCCAACTGTAACAACCCGACTTTCGAAGTCAAATTCAAAGGAAGAAAAGATTGCTAATTGGATATGTCATTCCTTGCTCAATTATTACTTGTACACTTTGATTCGATAATCGACACTCGCTTGACGCTATTTGTTTCATGATTATTTACTACGTGAAGTAACAATGCGATAAACGTAATTAAACGCTAATCTACTAAATGCTATCACATCGCAATTCGAATTACAGGTTCTGGATATTTTTTTACGTGTGTGTGCTATTATGTGCTTTACTTGTGTGTGCTATTATATTGTGGGATGTTAATCGCAAAACTATCGTATCGCATCACAACCCGAAATACAAGTTACTTTTATGGTTATTAGGTTGATTATGTTATTTGTATAACTAATGTGTAACACTATCGCATCGCTCACTCAAAACGCAAGGTAACGCTCAACGCGCAAAACAAAAAGTCAGAAACCAACCCACTCAGGCCATCCGATCGAAGGACCATTCGATCGAATGATCATCCGTCCAGATGACCATCCGATCAGATGGCCATCCGATCGGAAGGCCATCCGACCCATTTCCTGCACCGCCTGTCTTCTCCACTTGCCTATAAATACCACCTGTCACATCAACTATTCACTGATGTGACAGCTCTCCTCCGACCCACGCACTCTCAGGCCATTTTCTATCGATTGCTCGCGATTCTTGTAAGTTTTCATCTCAAATCTTGTACTTCTTAGATCATTGCATACTTCTTCACCATTTCCACCAACAAATCACAACTTTTAACTATGAAATCCACCTGATTCGGGCTGTTCTAGGATGACGTCATCACGGGTTTTCATGAACACCAAAGTGTGACCTCATTCCACCAAGAACAACTCAAATCTAAAGGATTTCTACAATGTTTAAACACTAATTTCACCTAAATCTAAACATTCTTCAAGTGATTCAAACTCTTCTTCAACTTTCTTCACTTTTACTCAAAACCAATAGAATCTGAGCTCGATCAGGCCTTCTACTCATCCTCTAGTGAAGTGCTGGTCTGAGAACGTATTACTATCAAAGAGACGACCGATTCACGGGTTGAACATGAAACAGCATCGTGAACAGCTGGTTCGGATCGAAAAGGGTGATTCCCATCCGGCCGGATGAGTTGGACCTGATGAGGTTTCTGTTGTTTAGCACGTTGTCATACCGTCTCGGTTCAACCACAAGACTTTCTAAACTTAACAAATTTATCAAGTTTTCAAACGATAAGGTTGTGAATCAGATAGCCATCCGATCGGATCACCATCTGATCGAACGACTATTCGTCTAGATGACTTGTGGTCTCAAACAGTTAAACATTTTCACAAAACATCAAAGAATATCAGTTCCAACGAATCGCCATCCGACCGAATGGTCTCCGTCCAGATGACGATCCGGCCGGATGACCTAAATTTTAAGAATACTTTTCATTTTCACAAATGCTACAACGAAAACGTCAAATTTCCATCATACACAAACACATCCATCCTAGATGAATGACCATCCGACCGAATGGTCATCCGTCCGGATGACCATCCGTCCGGATGACCATCCATCCGGATGACCATCCGTCCGGATGACCATCCGTCTGGATGGTCATCTGACTGGATCACTATTCGTCACTCGTTCCATTCAACGCACCGTTTTACGCACTGCTCAACGCTCATACTGTCGTACTGTGTTCAGGCTAATCTCTCAGCGCTCCCCTCAATCCAAGACTGTGTTTATTCGTTAAACACTCTCTGTGAGTATACTCGATCCCTTTTTACTTTAAGCACTTTTGGGTGTTACATACGTTACCTATATCAAAATCACAATCGACACATAATGCAAACACTTTTATAAACGGTGCGTTGAATGGAACGAGTGACGAATAGTGATCCAGTCAGATGACCATCCAGACGGATGGTCATCCGGACGGATGGTCATCCGTCCGGATGACCATCCGTCCGGATGACCATCCGTCTGGATGGTCATCTGACTGGATCACTATTCGTCACTCGTTCCATTCAACGCACCGTTTTACGCACTGCTCAACGCTCATACTGTCGTACTGTGTTCAGGCTAATCTCTCAGCACTCCCCTCAATCCAAGACTGTGTTTATTCGTTAAACACTCTCTGTGAGTATACTCGATCCCTTTTTACTTTAAGCACTTTTGGGTGTTACATACGATACCTATATCAAAATCACAATCGACACATAATGCAAACACTTTTATACGCTAAGCGCTCTAGCATGTTATACGTGTTATTCGATGAATGCTAGTATGTTATGTTTACACAGTGATTGTTGCCTGACACCTTAGCAACGATAGTACTATAGTTTAGACTCAGTACTTGTCATGGACAGGGGTTGTTAAGGGCTTTTCTTCATGTGTCACAGTGGTGATATGTGTTGCGCATTCTACAACTCGCAGTCACGTCTGTGCATATTTCATTGTCGATAACTTACCCGCTTCACATTTCTACGTGTTACATGCTGGTTATGCGTAAATCGCTTTCGCTACTATCTATAATATTAAACTTGTATGTTCACCTTTACACTATGTGTATTGACTGTTATTTTAAAGTATGTGACAGGTGTTTAGGATGCTTGCTATGTTGCCCTGCTTTTGTGGAATCAAGCTAAGGGAGTCTAGAAACAAACTTAATAAAATCTGAGTTGTCGAAACATTTTATTTTTCTTTGAGAAAACAATGTTTGTAATAACTATTTTTATTTGATATGTTATGTTATGGGACGTAACGTTAAATATCCGGTAATTTTAGTTGTTATGGATTTCTCCTAGACAATCTGTTTCGCTCAGTGCCGCGCCGCGATGTTACCGCCATCGGTTGGGGTGTGACAGATTGGTATCAGAGCCATAACTATAGGGAATTAGGCAAGATTCGACCTAGTCCAGGTCGATGTCTTAGAATTGACCAAGTCTATAGTCTAAGTACCAACAGACCGCCTTGCGCGAACCCTGTAGGGGTTCTGCGAGAGCTTACTCTCTATACTCTCGTTTACACTCGCTAAACTCACAACTTTGCACGAACATTGCATACTACAGCTTCGTGCAAACACTCAGCCTTTCCTAAGGCTGACGACACACACAATTTTCAAAAACAAACGAGTGATTTGGTCGAGACTAGGTGTGAAAACCGCAAACTCTCGATAAAATCGCTCGCTCGACACGCATTTTTGTTAATAAAACACAAGAAATTGCATTGAGTCAGGTGTGAAAACCATACCTCGATGCAATTCTCCCTATCTATCTCGTGATCTTATCACACAAACTGGATAAAGTTGTTAAGTTAGGGGTGAAACCCGCATCTTAAACACTTATTCCACTCTACATTTTGGTTTTATAAAAACTCTCACCAAAGTCTCGATGAGTTCCAACGACTAGGGTTACGTAATGGCCGAAAGGATGCGTGTCGATCGCCCGAATTGAGGCGAGAGCACAGTCTATTAAGCCAACACGTGTACTCTAAGTCCTTGAGAACAGTCGAATCACTTTGGGTAGTCAAAGTCTAGCACACCCAAGTCATCCTGATTTTTCACTAATTTTACGCTTTATCACTTTTATGTGTTTCGATTCTGAAGATCGCCACCGCTGACTCTGTGGATTATCGCTTTTATGAGAAATTTTACGTGTTTTATGTGGTTTCTATGTGTTTAAGTTTCGGTTTTGGTGATTTACTCGCTTTTCGCTTCGATACACACACACAACTCGCTTTATGCATTTATCTCAAAACGCTAACAAATCGCACACTATACTACTCGCTTACGCTACTCGTTATCGCTACTCACATTCGCAACTCTCGATCGCCTTACGCAACTGTGAAAGATAGGTGAGTACGTGCAATATATGTAGGTGAATACGTGCAAAATATAGTGGAATACGTGCTTACGAGGATTACGTGCTTCTGTGCCCTACGTGCTCATATGTTTCTATGCCTACGTGCTTATGTGCCTACATGATTTATGTGCCTATGTGATTACCTGCCTAAGTGTTTGGATGTGTTCCTGAGCTTTATAGTATTTGGTTAAACGCTGTGTGGTGAGATTGAGTGTATTGTCTAAATCCGTGACGATGTCTGATGCAGACAATGTCGTCATTCGGATCTCATACCTCTCGCTCTGCTCGCCGCAATCACACTGACAAACACATCACCTCGCTAGTCGCTAAGTAGATGGCTAAAGTAATTCCGCAAATCGTCAGCGAGATTAATGAAATTGCTAGCAAGTCCTCCGAGGAATCAAGGACTGACTCTCCAAACGCTACTTTTAGCTTCAAGCAGTTTAAAGCTTGTGGACCCAAGGACTTTACTGGGGAAGATGGGCCGAGCACAATGTTTGCATGGTTCAACTCGATTGAGGTCACTCTACGATAAAGCGGATGTCCAGAAAACCTCCGCACTGTTAACGCAACTGGTGTCTTCCAGTCTATGGCACTGGAATGGTGGACAGCAGAGCGAAACAGGCATGGGAACGATGCAACTTACGGACTTACTTGGGAGGAATTGAAAGAACTCATGATGAAGGAATTATGTCCTTCGCACTAGCTCCAAAAGCTAGAAGACGAGTTCTGGCACATCAAGCAAGAGGGTGGCGACAATGCTGGTCTTACCGCACGTTTCAAATAGCTTAGCATCATCTGCCCTGGCCAAGTCACAACTCCAGACATCACCATCAAGAAATACATCCGTGCTTTACCGGACTGTGTTGCTGATTTCGTGCAAGCCACCAAGACAACAACCATTGAGGAAACCTTCCTGCACACTGGTGAGATTAATGACAAGCGAGTCCGGGCTGGTTACTTCGATAAAACTACCAAAAGTCTCCATCAAGTCACCGCTGCTCCCACCGCTGAAACCGCCGCACCGCAAGCTTCCAAATCTTTACGCCATAAGCGCACGAACAACAACAACAACAAGAACTGTGCCGTCACAACCGCCTCTCTCAATGTTGTTCCTGTCCAACAGCAGAACCAGAACCAACAAGTCGCTGCACCAGTGACCAACGCACCTCCAGCGAAACGTGCGTATACTGGTCCTCACCCATTGTGCCCTACTTGTACTTACCATCATCCTGTTAGGATCGCATGTTGATTTTGTATTCACTGCAACCTTTACGGCCACTTTACTGCAAACTGCCGTACTAGTCCCCATCAAGCTCAAGTCCAAGCTCCTCCTGCTCCGCCAGCTCAAGTTCCCGCTCCTCAGGAACAACAAGCAGCTCCTGCTCCCGTTGCTCACGCAAGAGCCTGCTATGTGTGTGGTGATCCCAACCACTTTGCAAATGTCTGCCCGAACAGAGTGGTGAAGCAAGAGCCACAGCAGCAGTTAGCGCAGCAACAACACCAACAGCAGCAACCTCAGCAGCAGCCAGCTCAGCAAGCAGCCTGTGGACGAGTTTTCAACATCAACGCCTGCCAGGCCTAGGCAGACAACAACGTGGTTAATGGTACATTTCTTGTAAATGGTATATATGCTTCGTGTTTGTTTGATATTGGAGCCGATAACTGTTTTGTATCGTTCGAATTCGAAAGGCTCCTGAACCGTAAATGAGCTAATCTCCCATCAACATTCGACGTAGAAGTTGCCACTGGAAGAACCGTCACTGTTAGTTCCGTTCTACGTGATTGTACTCTTGAGATCAATACTCACGTTTTCCCTATCAAACTTATCCCGATGTAGCTTGGTAGTTTTGACGTCATAGTAGGCATGGATTTTCTTCGTGAAAACCATGCTGAAATCGTTTGTTTTGATAAAATGATTGGCTTCTCTCTCACAAACGGTGATCAATTGTGTGTCTATGGCAAAGTTTCTTCGAAGAAGTTACAACTCATGTTGTGTGTCCAAGCCAGCAAGTATCTCCGCAAGGAATACCAAGCTTTCTTGGCACACATCATGGTAGCGGAGAAGGAAAAGAAAGAGAAGGCAATGGAAAAGGTGCCTGTGGTTCGTGATTTTCCTAACGTCTTTCCTGATGATTTACCTGGTTTACCGCCTACTCGTGATATCGATTTTCGAATTGACCTCATTCCTGGACCAAATCCTGTCGCTAGAGCACCTTATCGTCTCGCTCCTTCTGAAATGCACGAACTCTCGAGTCAGCTCCAGGAATTGCTTGATAAAGGCTTTATTCCCCCTAGCACCTCTCCTTGGGGCGCTCCTGTCCTTTTCGTTAAAAAGAAGGACAGATCGTTTCGGATGTGCATCGATTACAGGGAGGAGCTCAATAAGCTGACTATCAAGAATCGCTATCCCTTACCTCGTATCTATGATTTGTTTGATCAGTTACAGGGTGCTACATGTTTTTCCAAGATCGACTTACGCTCTGGCTATCACCAGTTACGAATTCAAGAGGAAGATATACCCAAAACCGCTTTTCGAACCCGATACGGCCACTACGAGTTTGTTGTTATGCCCTTTGGTTTAACCAACGCCCCCGCAGTTTTCATGGATTTAATGAATCGCGTGTGTAAACCTTTTCTCGACCGTTTTGTCATCGTGTTCATCGATGATATCCTGATCTATTCCAAGTCAAAAACCGAACAAGCGCAAGATCTCCGTTTGGTTCTTGAACTACTCCAGGGAAACCGCCTCTATGCCAAGTTCTCCAAGTGCGAATTTTGGCTTGAGGAGGTTCAATTCCTCGGTCATATTGTCAATAGTCAAGGTATTCACGTCGACCCACGAAGATCGAAGCAGTTAAGAGTTAGATTACACCTAAGAACCCGTCCGAAGTTCGTTCTTTTCTCGGATTAGCGGGTTACTACCGCCGATTCATCGCAGATTTCTCGAAGATCGTTGTTCCTTTCACCTCTCTTACACACAAGGATAAACCTTTTGTTTAGGGAACCGAACAAGAGGAAGCCTTTCAAACCCTCAAACTTATGATTTGCAACGCTCCTGTGCTTGCATTACTCGACGAAAACGATGACTTCGTAGTCTACTGCGATGCCTCTAACCTCGGCCTCGGTTGTGTTCATATGCAACGAGACAAGGTTATCGCGTACGCCTCTCGTCAGCTCAAAATCCACGAGAAGAACTATACAACCCATGATCTCGAGCTTGGTGCATTTGTTTTTGCTTTAAAGATTTGGTGACACTATCTTTACGGTACCAAGTGTATGGTCTTCACCGACCATAAGAGCCTACAACACATCTTTAGCAAGAAAGAGCTGAATATGCGCCAACGCCAATGGGTTGAACTTCTCAACGATTACGACTGTGAGATTCGTTACCATCCAGGCAAAGCAAATGTCGTTGCTGATGCTCTCAGTCGACGAAGCTATTTGCATAGCGTTCGTAATACTTAAGCCCAGCACAATCTCGAAGCTCTTATCCGCGACGCTCAACATGCTTGCTTTACCGAATGCACTTTGAAGAAAGAAAGGATCATCGGAAACGGTGATCAACTAGTGAATAAATCGAATGGTATATTTCACTATCTTGACCGAATTTGGATTCCCAAACGCACTAATTTATGAGAGATTCTGCTAAACGAAGCCCACAAGTCTCGATATTCCATTCATCCCGGTGCCGATAAGATGTACCAGGACCTTCACTACAGGTACCGGTGGCCGGGCATGAAGAAAGATATCGCTATCTATGTTTCAAAGTGCCTAACCGGCTCAAAGGTCAAGGCTGAACACCAACGCCCCTCTGGCTTACTCGTACAACCCGAGATCCCCATGTGGAAATGGGAGAGTATAGCTATGGATTGCATTATGAAACTTCCGCGCACGCCATCAGGTCACGATAGCATCTGGGTTATCGTTGATCTCCTTACTAAATCTGCCCACTTTCTGCCAATACGGGAAGACTACAAGGTAGAACGATTAGCACGGATCTACACCGACGAAGTCATTTGTCGACACGGGACACCTCGTGACATCATCTCTGACCGCGATGGTCGATTCACTTCGCGCCTCTGGGAAACTTTTCAATCCTCTCTCGGTACTACTCTCAATCTTAGTACTGCTTTCCATCCCAAGACCAACGGTCAGACTGAACGCACGATTCGTACCCTTGAAGACATGCTTCGCTCGTGTGTGATAGATTTGGTGGTAATTGGGATTCGCATTTACCTTTATTGAATTCTCGTACAATAACAGTTATCACTCTAGCATTCAAATGACACCATTTGAGGCATTATACGGAAGAAAATGTCGATCGCTTATTGTATGGCACGAGATCGGGGATGCGTAAATTACCGGTCCTGAGTTATTGCAAGAAACGACTGACAAAATCCTCCAAATACGAGACAATCTCTTGAAAGCTCGGAGTTGACAAAAGAGTTACGCCGAGAAACGCCGCAAGCCCCTTGAATTTGACATTGGTGATCACGTACTCCTAAAGGTTGCACCTTGGAAGGGTGTGATCCGATTCGGCAAGAAAGGAAAGCTAGCGCCTCAATATGTTGGACCCTTTAGGACTCTGGAAAGAATTGGCAAAGTGGCCTACTAACTCGAACTACCGAAGGAACTCAGCAACGTGCATCCGACTTTCCACGTCTCGAACCTCAAAAAGTGTCTAGCCGACCAGAACTTACATGTCCCTCTTGAGGATCTACAAGTGGATGAAACATTACACTTCGTGGAAAAGCCAGTCGAGATCATGGACCGAGAAACCAAGAAGCTCCGACGCTCACGCATTCCTATAGTGAAAGTTCACAGGGAAGGCAAACGCGGTGCCGAGTTCACCTGGGAACTCGAAAGTGACATGAAGGCTAAGTATCCACAGCTATTTGTTACTCCTACTGTCACACCCTGGCTTTTACGGAAGCGTGGGTTTATTTGGTGTGACTTCTTAACACCATAGCAAATATCATAACCATGCTATATGAAATAAAACACATGATGTTCATCCATTCAACAAGTTTTAAATGTTACTAAGACAACGTTGTTTTAAAAGTCGACACATGAAACGAATTACAACCATGACATAATTAAAAACTTGTTCATACGACTCGACCAAAGACTTGAAATAAAAACACAGTTTAAGACTTGTAACCCGTCCAGGCAAGGGACACACTTCCTAAACTCTGATGACATCATTTTTCCTACGCAGCTTGACGTGAATGCATACCTTGCCAGATCCACTAGTTTCCTGAAATACATGTAGTTTGAAAAATCAACAAAAGTTGAGCGAGTTCATGTAAAAGTGAGTATATATAAACCTATTTAGTATGAAAATCCCTGGTATGTAGCAATTAAGGAAAAAGAGATCACCACTGGGTTGCAAAGCCAATGATATGTGTGAAGTGATGCAGGAAGACTCAAACCTAGCAGATTTTTGCGCCGGGCTCAAAGTTACCCCATGGTCAGTACAGTGGACTCAGAAGTTGGGCTCGCTACACCCAAATAGATCTATCACTCATGACCCTCGGTCCCACAATGAGGATTAATGGCCCCAAGTACCACCTACCCACTCACATGATCTAAGTAGTATACCCTCCTTAAGCTATCCATACCATGTATAAAAGTGTCTGTAATTACTGTAACATGTATTCCATCCCCGAAGTATAAAAACTGAAAACAGTTAAGAGAAAAGGGGGACATGAACTCACAGAAGTGCGTATCCTGTAACGTCAATCTCAAACTCGAACTGTCGCGTGACGACCTACACGTACTAATGTCTATTAGACGAATGGGCCGTGCCTAGTCTTAAGGTTTAGTGTTTTGAGTTGCGTTACTTTGATATTATCCTTGTTAAAATAATAATAATTATTTTAACTTATCTTTTGTATTAAGGAAAATAGTTAGGCAACTATTTTGTATCCACACTTCTTAATTATTTTGTATGTATATTTCCTTCCCAAGGATGGGGGTATTTATACATGTACACTTGTAATTCCGAAAAATATATTTTAAGTCCCACTTAGATAATATATTTAATTTACTTGTCTAAAATATCTTAATCCCGAAATATACATATTTTCCCAAAAATATTATATTTTACTTCATAAACTTTCCAAAATAATACTTTACCAAAAATACGCGTATAAGGGTTTTTTTTCCGAAATACACATAAGTTACGTTTTAGCGCTTCGTAATACGACAATACTTGTGTAACTTAGATATTTATTTCGTGAGGGTTTTAGTATTATTCTGGAGTCGCAATATCATGGTGTTATAAGTTATATTATTTTTACTCTAAAAATAATATATTTAGTTCTTCAAAATAAACAACTAATCACACAAGAGTTTTAGTAATAAATATTTATTCTAAATATATATTTATCAAATTTTATTTACGAAAATCAACCTCCGGCACTTTAATATTTTTTGTAATAAAAATCATGGCGAAGTTTATTTCGAAAATAAAGTTAAAAATATATTTGTAAACACTTACTAGAAAAATATATTCTAAGTGTTAAAATTCTAGAAAAATTTCGCCAGAGTTTCCTTTGTAAATGGAGGCGTCCACGCTTACTAGCGTATCATTTTCTTTTGTAAAATCATTCAATCAATTCTCAATCAACAACTTACAACCTCTATATACCAAACTAGCCAAAAATAAGCATGAACTATGAGCTTATGAACTTGAAAGATTTGTAAAAGCAAGTAGTAACTTACTAGCATAATTAGTGAATCTTGTTACCTTTAAAAATGTGGTTAGCTTCTTAAAAACTTTATTTTTAAAGAGTTTGAATATTTACAACTTCTAGTAAAATTTTCTAAAAATATTTCTTTGCGAAATTTTTCTTGTTACACAAGTGTTTATACACTTGTTTACTCACTAAAAATGTGTTTAGTCCATACAAGATCCAAGTTTTAACAAAACTAATATTTTTACTTGGTTCTTTCGAAAAGCCACTCATAGATCTTTAGATCTACAAGTTTACAACTCATTTTTCCAAGAAAACTTATATTTATTCAAGTTCAAAGTTCATGTATGGATGGTTTCATCATCCTTCATATCTTTGACCTTTACATCTTGCTAGTTCATGTTCTTAATCATGATCTAGCAAGTCTAGGTGATGAACCATCTTACTTCTACTAACAAACAACATGTATGAAGCATAACAACACAAGATCAACATGATTTCAACATTATTTAACACTACTTCATTCTTTTATTCATTCTTCATCCTTTATGTTCAAGACTTGTTTAAGTTCTTTAGAGTTTCTTAACATTTTATCATTCAATCAACTATTAACCACTAAAAATAAGAACAAGATGAAGATTTGAAGCACTTACTACTAGCACAAGGCTAGGGGAGTTTCAAGGCGTAAAAGTGGTGGATAAAAGAAAACTAGAGTGGTCCTTGAACTTCCGAGTGCACCAAGCTTGCTTGTTGGACCTCTAACACCTTTGGATGTATGGAAAATGGCTTGAACAAGACTTGATGGTGGTGATATGGTGGTGATGGGTGGCGGCCGTGAGTGGGGAAGGAGGAAGAGAGAGAGCTTGATGGGTGTTTTATGAAATGAAGTTAGATGACTAATGTGTTTATTTATAAACCAAATTTCTCCTTTATCCATCATGTATTGTGTCACTAATTACCCAACATATGCAATTAAAATAATCAAAGGAAAACAAAAGTGGGTCATCCCTTGGTGACCGTCGAATGGGGGGGGGGGGGTAGGGGGTTGGGTTGTAATGCTAAGGTAACCATTTTAGTTAGGATCTAATGATATAGTTAGTGTGTTAGTATGTGTGTTATAATATAAAGTGTGTTAGGGTGTTCGGGGACCCTAACTAGCTCAGAAAAGTAAAAACAATGCGTTTGGCAATATTTTTATGTTCCGGGTAAAGTCCGGTTGTTCGGTTTGGTGTAGTCCGTTAAAGTGCTAAATTAACCTTTAAAGTGTCTTTTATAATGCTTTTAGTGACACAATTTATTCCCAACACTTTGGAAAGTATCTAGGACTATTTTACCAAGTTTTTGCACTTTACTAGCATTTTTAAATGCTGAATTTTTGTATTTAGTGCATAATTCTGCATTTATTGTGTGTTTTAGGCACTTCCGGGCACTATAACTATCACCTAGTGACGCAGTTTTATGGTCCTCACTTCCCTACACTCCCTACTAGTGTAGTATTCTATCCCTGGCTCATACTGGCCTAAAAAATATTGTCTGTCTAGGTGCTGGCATTGTCAGCATGTTGTCTGGGTTATCCGCTCACTGTGCTAACTGTGCTTGGTGCATCATGGTTGTCACTAATGTTTGTATGTAATAAATGGAGTGACAGTATAAAAGTGATGCATGTGTATGTATGTAACAGAAATCAGTAAGCAGTTTAATCACAGTTGTAATCAAGCACAGTCATTAAGCACAAATTAAATATTAATTAATTGTACGGATACCTGTAAATGTGAGGGTTGTCACATTCTCCCCAAGTTAAGAAAATTTCGTCCCGAAATTTTAGGTTCTGCTTCTGGTTGCAGGGGTCTTGGGAAATAAATGGGGGCATTTCTCCTTCATACGATCCTCACGTTCCCACGTGAATTCTGGCCCATGTCTTGCATTCCATCGAACTTTGACGAGCTTGACACTACTCCTGCGTGTTTTGTTAACTTTCCAATCCGTAACCTCAACGGGTTCTTCGGTAAAGTGGAGCGTGTCGTCGATATGAACTTCGTCAGCAGGAATGATCACTGTCTCCTGTGTTGGACTCTTCTTCAGATTAGATACGTGAAATGTATCGTGAACGCCATTAAGTTCAGCAGGTAGGTCCAATTTGTAGGCTACAAGCCCGATCCTTTGTAGGATTCTAAACGAGCCAATGTAACGTGGATTCTGCTTCCCACGCTTCCCAAAGCGTGCCACACCCAACCTTTAACAAAACCATATCCCCAACTTGAAATTCCAAAGGTTTCCTCCTTTGATTTGCATAGCCTTTTTGTCTGTCACGAGCCGCCTTGATGCACTCTCGGATCTGTGCAATCTTGTCTGTCGTCTCTTGGACTATTTCGGGACCAACAAGCTGTCTATCACCCGCATCAGCCCAGCACAGTGGTGATCCACTTGCGTCCATAAAGAGCTTCAAATGGCGCGGCTACAATGCTTGTGTGGTAGCTGTTGTTGTATGAAAATTCTACCAATGGTAAATGATTATCCCAGCTACCACCCAAATCCATTACACACGCTCTCAGCATATCTTCCAAAGTCTGAATAGTTCGTTCACTTTGGCCATCAGTTTGTGGGTGAAATGCAGTGCTCAGATTTAACTGAGAACCAAAAGCTTCTTGAAAGGACTGCCAAATCCTTGACACAAAGCGTCCATCTCTATCAGAGATAATCGAGAGAGGCACTCCATGACGTGCAACAATCTCCCGCATGTATATTTCAGCAAGTTTACTTGTGTTGTCTTTCTCCTTGATTGGCAGGAAGTGCGCAGACTTGGTTAGACGGTCTACTATTACCCAAATTGTATCGTGGCCTTTGGGCGTCTTTGGCAATTTTGTTATGAAGTCCATTGAGATCTGCTCCCACTTCCATTTGGGTATTTCAGGTTGCTGCAAGAGACCTGAAGGCTTCTGGTACTCGGCCTTAACCTTGGCGCAGGTTAAACATTTACCAACGTATATCGCTACATCGCCTTTCATCCTTGGCCACCAGTAGAAATCCTTGAGATCCTGGTACATCTTATCCGCTCCGGGATGAATCGAGTACCGAGATTTGTGAGCTTCAACAAAAACAACCATCCTCAAACCACCAAACAAAGGAACCCAAATCTGTTTCATGAAGCATAAAGTTCCTTCCTTGTTTGGTAACAACTGCTTCTCCATCCCACGGAGATACTCATCCTCAATATTCCTTTCTTTCAAAGCTTCTCTTTGTGCGGCACGAATGCGCAAAGAGAGGTCTGTCTGGACAATCATCTCCAAAGCCCTAACCCTTATGGGCTTGATCCTCTCTTTTCGACTCAGGGCATCGGCGACCACATTTGCTTTCCCTGGGTGGTATTTGATCTCGCAATCATAATCATTCAATAGTTCTACCCAGCGCCTTTGCCTCATGTTAAGCTCCTTTTGGTCAAATATGTGCTGCAGGCTTTTGTGATCAGTGAAGATTATGCAGCGCGTGCCGTATAAGTAGTGTCTCCAAATCATTAACGCAAATACCACCGCGCCTAACTCCAAGTCGTGCGTGGTATAGTTTTTCTCGTGAATCTTCAACTGGCGTGATGCATATGCTATAACCTTCTGGCGCTGCATCAGCATGCAACCCAAGCCTTGACGCGAGGCGTCACAATATACCACGAAGTCATTCGTTCCTTCGGGTAGCGATAGGATCGGTGCGTCACAAAGTTTGTTCTTTAACAACTGAAATGCTTCTTCTTGCTTGTCACCCCAATCAAACTTCTTGTCTTTCTGTGTGAGTGCGGTCAGAGGTTGAGCGATTTTAGAGAAATCCTCAATGAACCTTCGATAATAACCAGCCAAACCTAAGAACTGTCAGATCTCGGTTGGCGTCTTTGGAGTCTCCCAATTCTTGATTGCCTCGATCTTTGTTGGATCCACATGGATTCCATTTCCGTTAACCACATGTCCAAGAAATTGGACTTCGCGCAGCCAAAATTCGCACTTTGAGAACTTAGCGTATAACTTTTCCTTTTTGAGTAGCTCTAGAATAGCTCTTAAGTGCTGTTCGTGCTCGTCCTTCATCTTTGAGTAGATTAGGATGTCATCAATAAACACAATCACGAACTTGTCGAGGTACGGCTTGCAAACTCTATTCATTAAATCCATAAAAACGGCTGGCGCGTTTGTCAACCCAAACGGCATCACCAGAAACTCGTAATGTCCATAACGAGTCCTGAAGGCCGTTTTCGGGATACTTTCCTCTTGTATCCTTAGTTGATGATATCCTGATCGAAGGTCGATCTTTGAATAAAAACTTGAGCCTTGCAGCTGATCAAATAGGTCATCGATTCTCGGCAGGGGATATCTATTCTTGATAGTCAACTTATTAAGCTCGCGGTAGTCTATACACATACGAAAACTACCATCCTTCTTTTTGACGAACAGAACTAGAGCTCTCCAAGGTGAGAAGCTTGGCCTGATAAATCCTTTATCCAATAGCTCCTGAAGTTGCGTCGACAACTCCTGCATCTCTGAAGGCGCAAGTTGGTAAGGTGCCTTAGCCACAGGCGCGGCGCCTGGGACTAAGTCAATGTGGAACTCGACTTGTCTTTGCGGCGGTAATCCTGGCAAGTCTTCTAGAAAGACTTCAGGATATTCTTTTACTACTGGAACATCTTCGATCTTTGGTTCAGCAGCTTCTTTATCCACGATGTGTGCCAAGAAGGCAACACATCCTTTCTGTAAACACTTTCTAGCTTTCAGACAGCTAATGATTTGTCACACCCCCAAAATCCACCTGCGGAGTACTACCGCTTGGAGGCGTGACTGACCAGGATCCAGCCACCAATCATATTGAACAAGCATATAAGTAGTTATAAAATCCAACCAATACAATTGGTGTTCAAACAAAACATGATTCTAAGTTGCAAGCGGAAGCATAAGTCTTAAAACCAAAGCATAAGTTTAATTGTTTCAAAGGTTAACATGGCACACAGCCGTCCATGTTCCACAACGATCCTCCTCCATGCAAGCTCCAGCTAAGTACCTAAGGACCTGCAAAGCATGTAGTAACGAGTCAACAACAAGTTGAGTGAGTTCACGGTTGGGTGTTTGTTTTAAGTTGTTTCGAAAATGGTTTCCTTTATCTGGCATCCTGCCGTGGGGGTTACCCCATAGTTAAAAACGTGACTTGTTTATTCCCGGTTATTCTGGCAATCCAGCCGTGGGGGCTACCCCGTGTTAGTTATCTGGCATTTCGGCCGTGGGGGCTACCCCATGTATATACTAGACTCGTTACCATATCGACTGTTGACTGTAGTCATGTTTATGTGCCCTGAAACTGTCAATGTCTATCATCATTGACGTGCCCCAGATCCATTAGTTCACGCCCGTCCTCTGCGGCACGGTGTGAGGTTTGTCAGACCTAAATAGCGCTATCTAACTAATGACCCGCTCGCCATTGGCCCGGCGATTAAGTCGATATAAAAAGGAGGGACTTCGTGATAGAGTTTTGGTCTAGTACGAGTTATCTGTCCGTGAGGACGAGGAATTACATTCCTGAACCATTGCTGTCCTACCCAAGGAGGACGAGGAACCCATGTTCCTTAACCCCAATTCCCGACCCCTGGGAATCCCATGCTTTGTAGAGGGTGTGAACTCACCTTGGTTTGCTCGGCAGATACACAGAAAGGTCAATCAAGTTGTAAGTGGTCAACTACGTCCTAACATAGATACCATTCACGTCAGGTTCATATCCAAGTAGTGCACGTATGTTCTACACGTATACTAGCAAGTTGCATACAGGTATTATTCATGGCATACACGTATAAACATGGCGGTTTACAATAATACCTATGAGTTGAACAGTAGCGTGTATACAAGTAAACAAGCCCAAAAGTCCGGCCCAAATCCTAAGCCCGTAACAAGGCAGGTCCAAACAGCGTACACAAGTGTGTGGTCTCGAGTCGAGACTGTACGGTTTCTACTCGAGACTGTGCGGTCTCGAGTTGTAGTCCACAAGGTTTCGAGTCACAACTAAGGTGATCTCGGGTCATGCATGTGTTGGTCTCGAGTCGCAACTGGACTCGCAAACATGGTCTCGAGTCAAGATGTTTGTGTGTCGATGAAGTATGGTTTCGAGTCGAGACTAGGGGTTCTCGACTCGCAACCTGAGTCGCAACCGGGGATCTCGGCTTGTCATGTGGTGGTCTCGAGTCGAGACAGGAGGTCTCGGTTGGGGACATTCGCTGAATTCAACATTGTACTTGGCAAATGAGATTTCATGGTCATGATATTATGTACTAGCCAATAACAATGCACTAACATGTTCCCTTGTCTAGTTAATTTCTGAAATGGATCAAACATGGCAATTTTCAAATATCATAACACATTCATATCACATTCATCATGTTCTTCAAATATTCAAGTAGTTCATCATATCATCATTCATATGAACCTTAATCAAACAAAAATCATGAACCACAACTTATCAACACTAACATGCACCCTATGATATCAACACAATGAATCATCCTAATCATGAACCTATCACAGCCGACTACAAGCATTCGGTTTCTATTCATCAATCAATCCGACTTGTATCAACATCCAAACCCATATAGAATCAATAATACTCATTTATAGTCAAGCATACATTATCCATCCTAACATAATTAATGCATTATCATATAATCATCATCAACCGAATACAAACACATATCACGGAACACTTACGAACCGATTACTTGAACACCAACTCATCATCAATGTATACCATCATATTAATCAAAACATCATTTGACCAAACATCAAATCATAAATCACTAACCGGTTCGAGAAGGTACCGAGTTGCTAAGGAAAATGAGTGAAATGGAGTGTTCGAGTAATGTTGATGAGCTTAACCGAGTCTTCTTGTGGCCACCGGTTTGATCCGAGAAGAAAGAGAGGAATGTTGTGGCTTAGGGTTTTCGTGAGAGAGAGAGGGAGAGTGTGTGTGTGGATTGTCCAAAGAATGGCAAGGTTAGAATCACTAAGGGTTATATACTTGTTCCACATGGTGCACCCTAATGGGTTTCGGATGAGGTGCACGGCCCAACCGGCCCATTGTTCCATTGCTCACTCGAGACCGCATGGTCTCGAGTTGGGTCCTTGTGTCGCGGTTCATACTAATACACACATACTATACATACAAGCATACATATACGCACACAATTAAACACAACACGTAATCGCATGAAAGGTTCACTTATCATTAATCACACCAATTAACTAATCACACGTTTAAGCATGTTACATCGGGATACAAGAAAGGTTCTAAATTTCGAGTTGTCACATCATCCCCAAGTTGAATGAAATTTCGTCCCGAAATTTGGTAGGCACTCACTGAGGAAGCTAGTTAAGTTGTATGGTGTTCCCGGTTTTCCTGGGGTGTCACATCCACCCCCAGTTGATCTGGAATTTCGTCCCGAAATTCCGTAGCTTCGGCCTCAGTAGTGGGTGTACTGTTTGCGAACAGTTGGGGATACTTTTGTTTCATCTGATCTTCGCGCTCCCAGGTGAACTCTGGGTCGCGACGTGAGTTCCAACGAACTCGAACGAGAGGTATTCTAGTGCTCTTGAGGACCTTAACATCCCGGTCCGTGATTTCAACTGGTTCCTCGACGAATCGTAACTGCTCGTCGATAGTGAGCTCCTTCAGAGGAACTACGTGGGTCTCATCTGACAGACACTTCTTCAGATTCGACACGTGAAAAACGTTGTGAACTGCACCGAGTTCTGCTGGTAAGTTCAGTCTGTAGGCCACCCTGCCTATTTTCTCGATGATTTCGAAAGGTCCAACGTATCGTGGGTTAAGTTTGCCGCGTTTACCAAAACGAACCACACCCTTCCAGGGTGAAACTTTGAGTAGTACCCGCTCCCCAACCTGGAGCTCTAGTGGTTTCCTGTCCTTATCGGCGTAGACTTTCTGACGGTCACGAGCTGCCGCCATGCGTTTGCGTATCTGGGCGATTTGTTCGGTTGTATCTACCACATGTTCTGGACCAGTGATCTGACTATCTCCCACCTCTGCCCAACAAAGAGGTGACCGGAATTTACGTCCATACAATGCCTCAAACGGAGCAGCTTTAATGCTGGTGTGGTAGTTGTTATTATATGAGAATTCCACAAGTGGCAGATGCTTTTCCCAGCTGTTGCCAAAGTCGATTACACATGCACGAAGCATGTCTTCTAAGGTTTGAATAGTGCGCTCGGACTGCCCGTCCGTCTGAGGGTGATACGCTGTGCTCATGTCTAATCGTGAGCCGAAGGATTTGTGCATTGCTTGCCACAGTTCTGAAGTAAAACGTGCATCTCGATCTGAGATAATAGAGGTGGGCACCCCGTGCCTCGAAACAACTTCCTTGAGGTATATTTCTGCAAGAGTGGAGAATTTATCCGTCTCCTTAATAGCCAAGAAGTGTGCAGATTTTGTAAGTCGATCCACGATCACCCAAATAGTATCGTTTCCGCGCTGGGATCTAGGTAGGCCAGTAACAAAATCCATGGAAATTTGCTCCCATTTCCATTGTGGTATCTCTGGTTGTTGGAGTAGGCCTGAGGGTTTCTGGTATTCAGACTTGACTCTCGCACAAGTCAAACACTTGCTGACGTAAGTTGCAATGTGGGCCTTCATGCTGGGCCAACAATATGTAGTTTTGATATCATGATACATCTTATCTGATCCAGGGTGTACTGAGTAGCGAGACTTGTGTGCTTCATCCATCACAAGCTCTCGTAAGTTTCCATAGAGTGGGACCCAAACGCGTCCCGTTACGTAGTAAGCACCATCTTCCTTCTGTTCTAAGCGTTGCCTTGATCCGCGTAGGGCTTCAGCCCTGACGTTTTCTGGTTTCAATGCTTCTATCTGAGCAGCTCGTATCTGGGAAGGAAGACTAGAATGGATCGTGAGTTGTAAAGCTCGCACGCGCTTAGGCGCAGTGTCCTTTCGACTGAGGGCGTCAGCCACAACATTGGCCTTGCCCGGGTGATACCTGATCGAGCATTCGTAGTCATTCAGTAGTTCGACCCATCGTCGTTGCCGCATATTCAGTTCCTTCTGCTTGAAGATATGCTCGAGGCTCCTGTGGTCGGTGTAGATGGCGCACTTGGTACCGTACAGGTAATGCCGCCATAACTTAAGTGCAAAAACAACAGCTCCCAGCTCTAAGTCGTGCGTAGTGTAGTTCTTTTCATGAACCTTAAGCTGGCGTGAGGCGTAGGCTATAACTTTATCTCATTGCATCAATACACAACCAAGACCTTGAATTGATGCGTCGCAGTAGACCACAAAGTCGTCTGTGCCCTCCGGCAAGGAAAGGATAGGTGCGCGGCAAAGTCTATCCTTTAAGTGCTGAAATGCTAACTCCTGTGCATTTCCCCAGCGATAAACAACGCCTTTCTGCGTTAGCGAAGTGAGAGGCTGTGCAATCTTAGAAAAATCCTTAATGAATCTCCTGTAGTAACCTGCCAATCCCAAGAATTGGCGAATTTCCTTTGGTGTACGAGGTGCAGGCCAGTTCTTAATCGAGTCTACCTTGGATGGATCAACGTGAATCCCATCCTTGTTTACCACGTGGCCTAGGAAATGGACTTCTCGAAGCCAGAAGTCACATTTCGAGAACTTTGCGTAAAGTTGTTCTGTTCGAAGGAGTTCCAGAATAAGTCGTAGATGCTGCTCATGTTCCTCCTGACTCTTAGAATAGATCAGGATGTCGTCGATGAAGACTATAACGAACTTGTCCAGGTAAGGCTTGCACACTCGATTCATCAAATCCATGAAAACCGCAGGTGCGTTTGTCAGCCCAAAAGGCATGACCAAGAACTCATAGTGCCCGTAACGTGTTCTAAAAGCTGTTTTGGAGACGTCCTCTTCTCGGACTCTCAGCTGGTGATAACCCGATCTCAAATCGATCTTCGAATAGTAGCTCGACCCTTGCAGCTGGTCGAACAAGTCGTCAATACGCGGTAGAGGGTAACGATTCTTCACCGTCACCTTGTTGAGTTCCCGGTAGTCGATGCACATTCTGAAGGTACCGTCCTTCTTTTTCACAAACAGTACTGGAGCTCCCCAGGGTGATGAGCTAGGACGGATGAAACCCTTATCCAAGAGTTCTTGTAGTTGCGTAGAGAGCTCTTCCAACTCTGATGGAGCTAAGCGATACGGTGCACGAGCTATAGGCGCAGCTCCAGGAGCTAGTTCAATCTGAAACTCGACTTGGCGATGGGGCGGAAGACCAGGTAATTCCTCAGGAAATACCTCTGGGTAATCGCGTACAACTGGAAAATCTTCTATCTTCTTCTCTTTCTCTGAGGTGTCAGTAACAAGAGCTAAAATGGCCGTGTGGCCCTTTCGCAAGCACTTTTGGGCCTTAAGGAGAGATATGACGTTCTCAACGGCACTCCTCTTGTCGCCACGAATCATGAGGTACGAACGATCTTTTCGTTGCAAAGAATTTCTGCTCGATGTTGGGATAACCAATCCATCCCAATGACAACGTCGAAACTACCCAAGACGATAGGAATAAGGTCGATAGAGAAGGTCTGGTCAGCAAGAACGAGTTTACAACCCTTGACTACGTGTGTGGCTTCTAAACTCTTACCGTTTGCTAGCTCTACAGTGTGCTTGTTGTTCAAAGGTGTTGGAATACGCTTAAGCATTCGACTAACTTCTAGTGACATGTAGCTAGTATCGGCACCCGAATCAAATAATACTGAAACATAAAAGTCGTCGAGAAGGAACTTACCCGCCACAACATTGGGGTCATTCCTTGTTTCACCTTGGCCGATCACGAATGCTCGCCCCCTGGCTCCATTGTTGTTGTTTCCATTGTTACCATTCCCCAGATTGTTGTTATTGTTGTTGTTGTTGTTGTTCTGGTTCCTGTTCAGTTGGGGACAATCTCTCTTGAAGTGGCCCTCAGCTCCACACTGAAAGCACCCTTTGTTATCACCTTGCTGCTGCTGCTGGCGCTGGTTCTGTTGAGCTTGCTGACGATTCTGATTGGCGGGGTATAAGCTCCTGCAATCCTTTGCAGCGTGACCGGGCTTGTTGCACCGATGGCAGTTGCCCCTGGTGCATGGCCCGCTGTGGTGCAGGCTGCAGCGATTGCATTTGGGGTGATTTCCTTTGTACCCACCATGACTTTGACCACCAGACGATTGCTGACTAGGGCTCTTGTAGTCATCAGTCTTTCTCTGCTGAGACTGGGACTGAACAGAAGTCGACCCCTTACTCGAAGTTCCATCCCATTTCCGTTTGTTGTCACTAGAGGTACCAGAAGTAGTTGCAGCACCTATGCACTTTGGTAACTTGTTCTGCTCCACCGCCTGATCAGTAAGACGGTGAGCCACCTGAACAACCTGCTGGATAGTAGCGAGGTTTGCTGAAGTCACATGACTTTGGATCTCTGGCACCAAGCCCTTGAGAAAGAGTTCAATACGCTTAAATGGAGGGTCCACCATAGTAGGACACAGTAAGGCAAGCTCATTTGACCTCTTAGTGTACGCCTCAATTTCTGACCCCGTCATCTTGAGGTTGAAAAACTCGACTTCCAGCTTATGAATGTCATCACGACTGCAGTATTCTTCTTTGATCATCTCCTTAAAAGTTTCCCATGGGGTGGCGTTGGCAGCAACCAACCCCAGCATCTGAACCTGAGCGTTCCACCATGTGAGAGCTAAACCCTCGAGAGTACCGGTAGCATACTTCACCCTGCGCGCCTCAGGGCATTCACACATTTCGAAGACAGATTCTAGTTTCTCAAACCAGTGGAGGAGGCCTACGGCTCCTTCAGTGCCGCTAAAAGTAGTTGGTCGGCAGTCCATGAAAGTCTTAAAAGTGCACACGGGTGGCTGAGCATGCTGACCTATCGTGGGTGAAAGAAAAGACAGAGTTTAACACAAAGGTTGGTTCACGAGAGTAGGATCTAAAGATCCTGGAATGAGTTAGAACTGCAGGATATACCTCCTGCGTGTGCAGCTGCAAGTGCTGCGGCAACTCGTTCGTTAATCAGAGCCGTCAACTGGGCTTGTGTCAGGTTAACGCGTCCAGACATGATCTTCATATTAAGATGAACGTGAGTGAGAGGGGTTCGCGAAAATGCGATGACAGAAGTGAGCAAATACACACGTGTTCAAGCAACAGTAGTTATACTAGCCAAGCATACCATGAGCAATGTACTACGTAACTAACAAGTAGGCAATATATACACAGATCATATCACCTAGAATGTTGAGCCTTGCATGTGGAGTGAAGCGTCGTTGTGGACCGTTGAGCACTGTACGGGTTATAGTCTGGTTTTAACAAAAACGTTTCTCCTTTATTAAAACCAAGTTCACTATAACCAATGGCTCTGATACCAATCTGTCACACCCCCAAAATCCACCTGCGGAGTACTACCGCTTGGAGGCGTGACTGACCAGGATCCAGCCACCAATCATATTGAACAAGCATATAAGTAGTTATAAAATCCAACCAATACAATTGGTGTTCAAACAAAACATGATTCTAAGTTGCAAGCGGAAGCATAAGTCTTAAAACCAAAGCATAAGTTTAATTGTTTCAAAGTTTAACATGGCACACAGCCGTCCATGTTCCACAACGATCCTCCTCCATGCAAGCTCCAGCTAAGTACCTAAGGACCTGCAAAGCATGTAGTAACGAGTCAACAACAAGTTGAGTGAGTTCACGGTTGGGTGTTTGTTTTAAGTTGTTTCGAAAACGGTTTCCTTTATCTGGCATCCTGCCGTGGGGGTTACCCCATAGTTAAAAACGTGACTTGTTTATTCCCGGTTATTCTGGCAATCCAGCCGTGGGGGCTACCCCGTGTTAGTTATCTGGCATTTCGGCCGTGGGGGCTACCCCATGTATATACTAGACTCGTTACCATATCGACTGCTGACTGTAGTCATGTTTATGAGCCCTGAAACTGTCAATGTCTATCATCATTGACGTGCCCCAGATCCATTAGTTCACGCCCATCCTCTGCGGCACGGTGTGAGGTTTGTCAGACCTAAATAGCGCTATCTAACTAATGACCCGCTCGCCATTGGCCCAGCGATTAAGTCGATATAAAAAGGAGGGACTTCGTGATAGAGTTTTGGTCTAGTACGAGTTATCTGTCCGTGAGGACGAGGAATTACATTCCTGAACCATTGCTGTCCTACCCAAGGAGGACGAGGAACCCATGTTCCTTAACCCCAATTCCCGACCCCTGGGAATCCCATGCTTTGTAGAGGGTGTGAACTCACCTTGGTTTGCTCGGCAGATACACAGAAAGGTCAATCAAGTTGTAAGTGGTCAACTACGTCCTAACATAGATACCATTCACGTCAGGTTCATATCCAAGTAGTGCACGTATGTTCTACACGTATACTAGCAAGTTGCATACAGGTATTATTCATGGCATACACGTATAAACATGGCGGTTTACAATAATACCTATGAGTTGAACAGTAGCGTGTATACAAGTAAACAAGCCCAAAAGTCCGGCCCAAATCCTAAGCCCGTAACAAGGCAGGTCCAAACAGCGTACACAAGTGTGTGGTCTCAAGTCGAGACTGTACGGTTTCTACTCGAGACTGTGCGGTCTCGAGTTGTAGTCCACAAGGTTTCGAGTCGCAACTAAGGTGATCTCGGGTAATGCATGTGTTGGTCTCGAGTCGCAACTGGACTCGCAAACATGGTCTCGAGTCAAGATGTTTGTGTGTCGATGGAGTATGGTTTCGAGTCGAGACTAGGGGTTCTCGACTCGCAACCTGAGTCGCAACCGGGGATCTCGGCTTGTCATGTGGTGGTCTCGAGTCGAGACAGGAGGTCTCGGTTGGGGACATTCGCTGAATTCAACATTGTACTTGGCCAATGAGATTTCATGGTCATGATATTATGTACTAGCCAATAACAATGCACTAACATGTTCCCTTGTCTAGTTAATTTCTGAAATGGATCAAACATGGCAATTTTCAAATATCATAACACATTCATATCACATTCATCATGTTCTTCAAATATTCAAGTAGTTCATCATATCATCATTCATATGAACCTTAATCAAACAAAAATCATGAACCACAACTTATCAACACTAACATGCACCCTATGATATCAACACAATGAATCATCCTAATCATGAACCTATCACAGCCGACTACAAGCATTCGGTTTCTATTCATCAATCAATCCGACTTGTATCAACATCCAAACCCATATAGAATCAATAATACTCATTTATAGTCAAGCATACATTATCCATCCTAACATAATTAATGCATTATCATATAATCATCATCAACCGAATACAAACACATATCACGGAACACTTACGAACCGATTACTTGAACACCAACTCATCATCAATGTATACCATCATATTAATCAAAACATCATTTGACCAAACATCAAATCATAAATCACTAACCGGTTCGAGAAGGTACCGAGTTGCTAAGGAAAATGAGTGAAATGGAGTGTTCGAGTAATGTTGATGAGCTTAACCGAGTCTTCTTGTGGCCACCGGTTTGATCCGAGAAGAAAGAGAGGAATGTTGTGGCTTAGGGTTTTCGTGAGAGAGAGAGGGAGAGTGTGTGTGTGGATTGTCCAAAGAATGGCAAGGTTAGAATCACTAAGGGTTATATACTTGTTCCACATGGTGCACCCTAATGGGTTTCGGATGAGGTGCACGGCCCAACCGGCCCATTGTTCCATTGCTCACTCGAGACCGCATGGTCTCGAGTTGGGTCCTTGTGTCGCGGTTCATACTAATACACACATACTATACATACAAGCATACATATACGCACACAATTAAACACAACACGTAATCGCATGAAAGGTTCACTTATCATTAATCACACCAATTAACTAGTCACACGTTTAAGCATGTTACATCGGGATACAAGAAAGGTTCTAAATTTCGTGTTGTCATATGATTCTCAGAGGCGTATCGCGCTTTTCTCCATGAACTACGATCGTCTCTCCATCTTCTATTGGGATGCGGATGGTCTTTTCATGGCAAACAATCTTGGCTTTGTTGCTCGATAACCAATCCATCCCTACCACCACGTCGAAACTTCCCAATTCGACCGGTAGTAGATCCAAAGTGAACTCGCGTTCTCCCAGCTCAATCACGCATCCTCTGATGACTTCACCCGTTTCAACTAGTTTCCCATTCGCCAATTCAATCGAGTACGGAACGTCTAACTTACTAGATGTCAACCCAAGTATATTCTTAAATTCTAACGATACGAAACTATAATCGGCACCAGTATCAAACAGAATAGATGCAAAGCGTTGGTTTACAGGGAACGTACCAGTGACTACGTTTGGATCCTGGCGCGCTTCCCTTGCGCCGATGTTAAAGACTCTTCCCCATGCTTGGTTCAGTTTTGGGCATTCCCTCTTAAAATGCCCGACGTCTCCACAATTGAAGCAACCGGGTCCACGACCATTTCCATTCCCATTTCCACCTTGCGTGTTGTTTTGGTTGCAATTTCCACTCCCAGCTTGGTTTGCAAAGTTTCCACGGCTTCCATTTCCGCCATTTCTTCCTTGTTGGCGGTTTCCATTACCATTCCCATAACCTCGATTACCACCACGCCCAGTACCAGTTCCGGCCCAACACGTATCCTTCGAGTGGCCGTTCCTTCCACATGACTCACATTTTCTCAATCCGCACTGGCCAGAATGATGGCGCTGGCATGTATCACACTTGGGCAGAGTGCCCATATAACCTCTTCCTTTGCTTTCAACACCGGTTTTGGCCCTAGCCGGTGTGCTCGACTCACCCATCTTGCTTACAACATTGGTACCTTGCTTGAAGTTGGAAAATTTCTGTTTGTTTTCACCAGACGACTCAACATGTGTTTCCTTTTTCTTCTGATCCGAAACAGGGAACTTGTTCAACCTAATGGCCTCTTCAGTAAGCGCCACACTGAGGTCTATGGCTTCCGTGATCGTTGCAGGTTTGGACGTGGTAACCATACTCATTATCTGGGGTGCCAATCCCCAGATAAAGCGCTCGACACGTTTAAATTCGGGCATGACCATGTACGGCACTACATGGGACAAATCATGAAATCTCTGAACATACTCTGCAATCTTAGGACCATCCATTCTTAGATGCCAGAACTCAGTTTCTAGCTTCTGTATTTCAGCACGCGAGCAGTACTTCCTTCTCATTAGCTCTTTCAGCTCATTCCAGGTTAACGCATAAGCAGCAGCTTCTCCTAACGTCTGCACTTGCAGATTCCACCACGATAGGGCACCATCCAGAAACAGTCCTGAGATGTAGGTTACTTGTTTCTCAGGAGTGCATTTGCTCATTCTTAGGACAGAGTCTATCTTTTCAGCCCACCTAACAAACGCAACAGCACCTCCAGTGCCGTTGAAATTCTCGGGCTTACAGTCAAGGAACTGCTTGTAGGTGCACCCTGCACATACGTTGGAATTTACAAATGATATTAGCGGTCGTGCTATAAATATCCAAATGTATCGTAGTATATCTCAAACGACTTAACATTACCATGGGGTGGATTGTTATTGCCGTTGTTGTTGTTGTTGTTCGAAGTGTTCCTGCTCGTTTCTGTTTGGGAGGCCGCATACTGTGTTATAGCCGCGGTGATTATTCCTTGGAGTTCCGCCTCGGTAGTAGGCATGCGTACATCGCGTCTTGGAGGCATCTTCTAAAAGATGATTATATAGGTCAGGTCATGGTAAGTAAATAATATGCGTACGTACTAACATTTATCAATCACATAGCATCACATGTTATAACGTAAAACAAATAATCTCGACAAAGCATGTAGTGAGAATGTTGCCATTGAGCCTTCATTAATCACGACCACAATATTGTTTCACAAGTTTAGTAGTACATCATACATCCAAATGACATCAACGGGTCACATCACCCTCAAAAATACAAGTCAAACTACAACTATCATATACAAAAGTGTGATCTCTCAACAGTCTTCGTAAGCTGGCTCAATAGCGACCTTCTCACCAAAAGATCGACCTGCATAAAACCAAAAATGCCTATGCTGATGGCGGTGGAGGAGGAGGAGGAAAATGAGAGAAAAGCAAGCGATGCATATGTAACCAGTCCTCCTCTAGGGCACGATAGGCACGCAGCAAATATGCTATCTGCTGCTCAGATGTCATGAAACGAACGTCTGAATCGGGGGAAAGTGGACGTGGAGCGTGTGGTGCTGAAAATGGGGTCTAATAATGACAAGATGGACGTGGAGCTCTCTCCAAATCCTGAATACGACGCGTCAATGCATCCTGCTGTATCATCAAGGAAGTGAGGATGTCCTCCGTAGAGTACCCAACATGGTACGGGTGGTACGGATCAGACAGTGGCATGATAGGGGGCGTAGTCCATAAAAATGGCTCGCTAGATGGAATGAAAGATGGTAAATTAGGTGGCGCAACATGAGGAAACTGTGACATGACCGGATCAGACGTCGATATAGGTGGAACAAAAGTAGGATGAGGCATATGTGGTATAAACTGGCTGCCTCCAGACATGAAAGGTACGTGACCAAAAGGCTGTCGCGATGAACCCTCCCCAGGACGTGGCAGAGGGATGTCCTGGAGAAAGGTAATCGGAAGATCGGTACGATGGACATCGGTCGTGTGTGGGTGGGATAGTGGAATATCAGTGGGTACAGAAACAAGTGCTACTGGAGGTGTAACAGGTAACACAAATGGTGGGTAATCGTCATCGTCATCGATCCACCTGTTACGGGTGTCGGCGTAACGTGGATCTATATGAGTAGCAAAAGGTGCACGGTCAAACAGTACCGGCACGGGAGCGGGAAATGGTACATCAACAACAAGATCATCTATCAAGGGTGGAGCAACAGCGGGAAGATCAGCAACAGGTATATCACCAACAAGAGGTGCAACGGCTGGTGCATCATCATGGACAGGGTCATGCTCTAATGCAGGGTCAGGAGCAACTACAGGCTCTGGGGCCACAGAAGGCTCCGGGTCGCCTCTAGGGGCTGATCCATGTGAATAAACTCCATATCGTGGTCAGGATCGAAATCAGGGGGAAAGACCGGCTCAAAAGTGTCATCGACTTCGTGGTCAAACTCGAACTCGTGCGATGGACCGGGTGCAGCTGACATCGCCATGTCAGGGTCAGAAGAGTGAGGCTGCACACCATGGTCGTGCAAAGATGCAGATGCCACAGACTCCAATGAGTCCGGGACAGGTGAACCAACAGGAAGCTCCTCTATAGGGGCCTCAGCAATGGGAAGAATAACGTCAGCATCAATAGGGGCCCCGCCCACATAGTCAGCCTCAGGTGGATCCTCCTCAAACAGATCGATGTCGTCATCAGAAACGACATCGAGTGGCAATGAGGATTAATGGCCCCAAGTACCACCTACCCACTCACATGATCTAAGTAGTATACCCTCCTTAAGCTATCCATACCATGTATAAAAGTGTCTGTAATTACTGTAACATGTATTCCATCCCCGAAGTATAGAAACTGAAAACAGTTAAGAGAAAAGAGGGACATGAACTCACAGAAGTGCGTATCCTGTAACGTCAATCTCAAACTCGAACTGCTACGTGACGACCAACACGTACTAATGTCTATTAGACGAATGGGCCGTGCCTTGTCTTAGGGTTTAGTGTTTTGAGTTGCGTTACTTTGATATTATCCTTCTTAAAATAATAATTATTATTTTAACTTATCTTTTGTATTAAGGAAAATAGTTAGGCAACTATTTTGTATCCACACTTCTTAATTATTTTGTATGTATATTTCCTTCCCAAGGATGGGGGTATTTATACATGTACACTTGTAATTCCGAAAAATATATTTTAAGTCCCACTTAGATAATATATTTAATTTACTTGTCTAAAATATCTTAATCCCAAAATATACATATTTTTCCCAAAAATATTATATTTTACTTCATAAACTTTCCAAAATAATACTTTACCAAAAATACGCGTATAAGGGTATTTTTCCGAAATACACATAAGTTACGTTTTAGCGCTTCGTAATACGACAATACTTGTGTAACTTAGATATTTATTTTGTGAGGGTTTTAGTATTATTCTGGAGTCGCAATATCATGGTGTTATAAGTTATATTATTTTTACTCTAAAAATAATATATTTAGTTCTTCAAAATAAACAACTAATCACACAAGAGTTTTAGTAATAAATATTTATTCTAAATATATATTTATCAAATTTTATTTTCGAAAATCAACCTCCGGCACTTTAATATTTTTTGTAATAAAAATCATGACGAAGTTTATTTCGAAAATAAAGTTAAAAATATATTTGTAAACACTTACTAGAAAAATATATTCTAAGTGTTAAAATTCTAGAAAAATTTCGCCAGAGTTTCCTTTGTAAATGGAGGCGTCCACGCTTACTAGCGTATCATTTTCTTTTGTAAAATCATTCAATCAATTCTCAATCAACAACTTACAACCTCTATATACCAAACTAGCCAAAAATAAGCATGAACTATGAGCTTATGAACTTGAAAGATTTGTAAAAGCAAGTAGTAACTTACTAGCATAATTAGTGAATCTTGTTACCTTTAAAAATGTGGTTAGTTTCTTAAAAACTTTATTTTTAAAGAGTTTGAATATTTACAACTTCTAGTAATATTTTCTAAAAATATTTCTTTGCGAAATTTTTCTTGTTACACAAGTGTTTATACACTTGTTTACTCACTAAAAATGTGTTTAGTCCATACAAGATCCAAGTTTTAACAAAACTAATATTTTTACTTGGTTCTTTCGAAAAACCACTCATAGATCTTTAGATCTACAAGTTTACAACTCATTTTTCCAAGAAAACTTATATTTATTCAAGTTCAAAGTTCATGTATGGATGGTTTCATCATCCTTCATATCTTTGACCTTTACATCTTGCTAGTTCATGTTCTTAATCATGATCTAGCAAGTCTAGGTGATGAACCATCTTACTTCTACTAACAAACAACATGTATGAAGCATAACAACACAAGATCAACATGATTTCAACATTATTTAACACTACTTCATTCTTTTATCCATTCTTCATCCTTTATGTTCAAGACTTGTTTAAGTTCTTTAGAGTCTCTTAACATTTTATCATTCAATCAACTATTAACCACTAAAAATAAGAACAAGATGAAGATTTGAAGCACTTACTACTAGCACAAGGCTAGGGGAGTTTCAAGACGTAAAAGTGGTGGATAAAAGAAAACTAGAGTGGTCCTTAAACTTCCGAGTGCACCAAGCTTGCTTGTTGGACCTCTAACACCTTTGGATGTATGGAAAATGGCTTGAACAAGACTTGATGGTGGTGATATGGTGGTGATGGGTGGCGGCCGTGAGTGGGGAAGGAGGAAGAGAGAGAGCTTGATGGGTGTTTGATGAAATGAAGTTAGATGACTAATGTGTTTATTTATAAACCAAATTTCTCCTTTATCCATCATGTATTGTGTCACTAATTACCCAACATATGCAATTAAAATAATCAAAGGAAAACAAAAGTGGGTCATCCCTTGGTGACCGTCGAATGGGGGGGGGGGGGGGTAGGGGGTTGGGTTGTAATGCTAAGGTAACCATTTTAGTTAGGATCTAATGATATAGTTAGTGTGTTAGTATGTGTGTTATAATATAAAGTGTGTTAGGGTGTTCGGGGACCCTAACTAGCTCAGAAAAGTAAAAACAATGCGTTTGGCAATATTTTTATGTTCCGGGTAAAGTCCGGTTGTTCGGTTTGGTGTAGTCCGTTAAAGTGCTAAATTAACCTTTAAAGTGTCTTTTATAATGCTTTTAGTGACACAATTTATTCCCAACACTTTGGAAAGTATCTAGGACTATTTTACCAAGTTTTTGCACTTTACTAGCATTTTTAAATGCTGAATTTTTGTATTTAGTGCAGAATTCTGCATTTATTGTGTGTTTTAGGCACTTCCGGGCACTATAACTATCACCTAGTGACGCAGTTTTATGGTCCTCACTTCCCTACACTCCCTACTAGTGTAGTATTCTATCCCTGGCTCATACTGGCCTAAAAAATATTGTCTGTCTAGGTGCTGGCATTGTCAGCATGTTGTCTGGGTTATCCGCTCACTGTGCTAACTGTGCTTGGTGCATCATGGTTGTCTCTAATGTTTGTATGTAATAAATGGAGTGACAGTATAAAAGTGATGCATGTGTATGTATGTAACAGAAATCAGTAAGCAGTTTAATCACAGTTGTAATCAAGCACAGTCATTAAGCACAAATTAAATATTAATTAATTGTACGGATACCTGTAAATGTGAGGGTTGTCACACATGCGCCTTAAATTTTGGGACGAAATTTCCTAAAGTAGGGGAGGCTGTAACAACCCGACTTTCGAAGTCAAAGTCAAAGTACAAGTCAAAGTCAAAGTCAAAGGAAGAAAAGATTGCTAATTGGATATGTCATTCCTTGCTCAATTATTACTTGTACACTTTGATTCGATAATCGACACTCGCTTGACACTATTTGTTTCACGATTATTTAATATGTGAAGTAACAATGTGATAAACGTAATTAAACGCTATCACATCGCTATCGCATCGCAATTTGAATTACAGGTTCTGGATATTGTTTTACGTGTGTGTGCTATTATGTGCTTTACTTGTGTGTGCTATTATATTGTGGGATGTTAATCGCAACGCAATCGCAAAACTATCACATCGCATCGCAACCCGAAATACAAGTTACTTTTATGGTTATTAGGTTGATTATGTTATTTGTGTAACTAATGTGTAATACTATCGCATCGCTCACTCAAAACGCAACGCAACGCTCAACGCGCGAAACAAAAAGTCGGAAACCAACCCACTCAAGCCATCCGATCGAAGGACCATTCGATCGAATGGTCATCCATCCGGATGCCCATCCGATCGGATGGCCATCCGATCGGAAGGCCATCCGACCCATTTCCTGCACCGCCTTTCTTCTCCTCTTGCCTATAAATACCACCTGTCACATCAACTATTCATTGATGTGACAGCTCTCCTCTGACCCACGCACTCTCAGGACATTTTCTCTTAATTGCTCGCGATTCTTGTAAGTTTTCATCTCAAATCTTGTACTTCTTAGATCATTGCACACTTCTTCACCATTTCCACCTACCAATCACAACTTTTAACCATGAAATCCACCTGATTCGGGATGTTCTAGGATGACGTCATCACGGGTTTTCATGAACACCAAAGTGTGACCTCATTCCACCAAGAACAACTCAAATCTAAAGGATTTCTACAATGTTTAAACACTGATTTCACCTAAATCTAAATATTCTTCAAGTGATTCAAACTTTTCTTTAACTTTCTTCACTTTTACACAAAACCGATAGAATCTGAGCTCAGTCAGGCCTTCTGCTCATCCTCTAGTGAAGTGCCGGTCCGAGAACGGATTACTATCAAAGAGACGACCGATTCACGGGTTGAACATGAAACACCGTCATGAACAGCTGGTTCAGATCGAACGGGGTGATTCCCATCCGGCCGGATGAGTTGGACCTGATGAGGTTTCTGGTGTTTAGCACGTTGTCATACTGTCACAACCCCCGATCCCTAGTTCCCGGGAACGGGCGGCCGTGAGCCAGTTTCGGTGGTATCAGTTTTATTTAGTCTTGCAGTGGAATTTACATCAGGACCGTAGTTAGGAAATGTTTATCAGAGTAAAACCACCATATTTTATAATATTAAACAAATGGGATGAAACCCAAGTTCATAGTACACACGTTTTCATAGGAATAAATCCTATTTTATTTAATAAAAACATCTATTTTATTTTAGGTAACTTTATTGCCACTTTTCCAAGCCTTCAGTGCTTTCCAGCTGGCTTTTATTGGCTTCACACTAAGTTACCTGAAACACGTGTTTAAAACATTTTATCAGCAAGAAATACTGGTGAGTGAATCCCAGTTTAATCAAGTTTAAATAAAAATTCACAGTGTACAGTATTGAGGGCGATCCCGCAATTATATTTGTTTACAAGACATCACAATTAACATCCATGGTACTGTCGAACCCGACTTGTGGACATGTTACTCCTTGACCAGGTGGTAACAAATTTTGTATACAAAACCCCAACATACTCATCATAATTGTATGCTTACAAATACTCAATAACTGTTTATTCGCATGGAAAAGTATTTAAGGTTTTGTAAAAACTGTTAATAAAAAGGAGATTACTCACATTGCTATCTTAGACTTCTCGTAAGGGTTTCCTGAGAATAATCTATAATTTATACAAATGTACATAGGTTAGTATTATAACCCTTTGAAAATATTAATGATACCCTCCCCGAGACGGCATTCCAACAACTACGTCGGGCAGAACCACGACAGTTGTTACGGAACCCTAAATCAATCGGGCAGCGTATCTAATACGAAACTGGGGTTATAATACTTACAACGGAGCAGAACCTCGCTAATTAGGGGTATAATACCCGAAATATTATGTCTCTAATACAGAATTTCGAGATTGAAAGAAAGAATGAACGATTGAAAGTGAAATCCGAAGCCTACTATTTATAGTTGTGAAATCTCGTCCTGTCGCGGCCCGCGTAAAAGACAGGGGACCCTTACGTGGCCCGCGTCAACACCAGTCAACGCAGTAGCTTAGCTGATTCGTTTACTAGACCGCCACGATCATGACACGTGTCGGCCTCTGGGTGTATCCGCGTTTCACGAGCTCTCGCGGCCCGCGTTAACTAAGCATAACCCTTACGCGGCCCGCTTCAACTAAAGGTTTCAGCGGAGTCCGGTCACACTCTCATATGGCCCGCGTAAACTAGGGGTAGAGTATGTCGCGGCCCGCCTTAACCCTATATTTCAGATTTTTATTTTATTTTTATAAACTATAATGTATTTTGGGCTCGGTTTTCACATACGGGGTATATTATAAAATATATTGGGACATTATAAACTATATTAGAGTATCAGAAATTTTATGAGGGTGTCGGTTTTACCGAGGGTTGTTACATTCTCCCCACCTTAATTTAGAACTCGTCCTCGAGATCTACTGGAATAAATGCGGCTATTTCTTTTCATTTGTAGAAAATGAGCTGACTTAGTTAGCTTATCTACAATCACCCAGATTGTATTATTTTCTTTCTTAATAAACTTAAAAGTGCGTGCAAATGTCTTGCATGATCTTCATTACTCGTAGAGTAAATTAGAATATCATCTATGAACAAAATTATGAATTTATCCAAATATGGCTTACATATTCGGTTCATCATGTCCATAAATGCAGCTGGGGCATTGGTTAAACCAAATGGCATGACAGTAAATTCATAATGACCATACCTTGTTCTAAATGCGGTTTTAGGAATGTCCTCTTCCTGTACCTTTAATTGATGATATCCTGACCTTAAATCAATCTTAGAGAAAAATCGAGCTTCTTGTAGTTGATCAAACAAATCATCGATTCTCGGTAATGGGTACCGATTCTTAATCGTGACTTTGTTTAATTCACGGTAATCAATGCACATACGCATTGATCTGTCCTTCTTTTTAACGAATAATATCGGCGCTCCCCATGGCGACGAACTCGGTTGTATGAATATTTTCTTCAACAATTCATCCAATTGTTTCTTTAATTCCTGCATTTCGGCGGTTGCTAAACAGTAGAGTGTTTTGGCAATTGGCGATGTTCCTGGTAGCAGGTGAATTCTGAATTTTTATTTCTCTGTCTGAAGGTAGTCATGGTAATTCTTCTGGAAAGACATCTGAAAACTAAGATACTACTGGAATGTCTTTTAGTTCTTTTCCTTTAGTGTTAGTGATTATAGAAATCAAATACACTATAGAACCTTTTCTTATAGAACTTACGGTTTTCATCACAGAGATAAATTTTGTGGATCTAGATGGTTTATTTCCTTTAATTGTGATCATTTTACTTTTAGATGAATTTACTTGAATTGACTTTTGATCACATAAAATACTGGCTTTATTGGCTATTAACCAATCCATCCCTAAAACAATATCAAATCTGGCTAGATTCATTGGATAAAGGTTTGCCCTAAACGTTTGGTTTAAAATTTCTATTCTTGCTCCCTGCAAGATTTCAGAAATCCTAATGGTTTCTCCATTAGCTGTCTCTACTAAGCATTCTTGTGGTAGTTTAGTTAATGACTGATTTAGAATTTTGCAAAATGATGTATTAATAAAACTTTGGTTCGCACCAGAGTCAAATAATACTTTAGCAAAGACATCATTAACTAGAAACGTACCAGCGATGACATCTGGAATCATCTTGGCTTCATCTGCAGTCAGAACAAATGCTCTAGCATTTTTAGTATTCTTGTTGTTTGTAGCTGGAGCCAGTTTTGGACAGTTTGGCTTGATATGACCTTTTTCTCCACAGTTAAAACACAATCCATTACTGGATTTCCTCCTGCAGTTCTCTTCATTGTGTCCTGGTGCTTTGCAGAAATTGCAGTGGGTGGAGCATTTTCCAGAATGCTTCTTTTTGCAGATCCCGCAATACGGTGCAAAGGTAGAATCTACGTTCTTATGATTGAAATTCCCAGAACGAAATTCTTGGGTCAGCCTTTGGGTTAAGTTTCTCCTCTGATCTTCTTCTCTAGTACGAACTAGTTCATCAGTCAAGGTATTGGCTAGTTTTACGGCTTCTTCTATGGTTTGGGGTCTAGTTGCCTTGACTACATGTCTAATTTCTCCAATTAATCCCCAGATGTAACGGGAGATTAATACCGGTTCTGGTGATGCAAGGGTTGGTACTATCCTAGCATATTCAAAGAATGTAGTAGTGTATCCTTTACTATCTACACCAGTCATCCTAAGATTGAGGAACTTGTTTGCTATCTGTTCCTTTTCATTGGGTGGGTAGAATTTCCTTTCTACCTTTTCTTTAAATTCTTCCCATTCCATATTATAGGTTTTATCACTTCCTCTTGTCTGGAGGATAGTGTTCCACCATTCTAATGCTGCATTCTTAAACAGATTAGAAGCAAACAATATCTTGTCTTCTTCAGCACACTTACTTATCCTTAAGACTGCCTCAATCTTCTCTATCCAGCGTAAGGTTGCAATAGCCCCTTCATTGCCTGAGAATTCCATTGGTTTACAAGACCAGAATTCTTTATAAGAACAACTATAAGGCATGGTTCTTCTTCTTTTGGGAATAGGCAATTGAAATACTGGTCCATTGTTTACACTGTTTTCTGGTTCAACGGGTCGCTTACTGCTATGTTTACCTTTATTATCAGCATCCTTAACAGTTTGAAGAATAAATGGCATAGCATCTATAATTCCCTGTGCCACTATGTGTTGAATAACACTATTATCCACTTGGTTTCCATTGTTATTGATACTCGGATTATCATTAACCACATTAATGTTACTCTGGTTATCGTTATTCAGATTTCCTTGATTTTCTTCGTCGGCCATCTGAATTTTAAACATTTATCCCATATTAATATCGCAATTAATATCTTACTATAGTTAATCACATGACACGCATTTTTTCCAAAAGCGTCGATCATTGCTACTATACTCTTTTCATATACTATGCGTCTATTACACACTAGTACTGAAATAAAAATTACAATACCAACAGAAATAAAAACACACTAATAGTAATATACATCCGTACACACATATTTTATTTTATTTATTATTATTCTTATTATAATATTATTATTACTACCGTTCATTTTATCGCATATATTGATAATCAAATAATGTTTATCATCAGAGTTTATATATATACATACTAGAGATTTCTGACAAATCTAAATTCATAATTGACACCTCTGTTCGTAATTTATTTCTCATTATCAATTATTAGAATCTTTTGGATTTCCTCATAGACATACATGTCTATATAATATTTCATATATTGTAGTATGCACATTATCCATAGTGTAAACAGACTCATAAGTCAGACATCAGGTCATGGTACTATCTAGGAAATTCCATTATTATAACACATACCCCATCTTACCCGGTCTTGTCGGAGAGGTAACCCCATCTCACCCGGTCTCGCCGGAGAGGTAACCCCATCTCACCCGGACAAGCTGGAGAGTCTACCGCACCATGCCCAGTTTTACCGGAGAGGTAATTATCATGGTATTTTCCACCCATAAACTTATTTCAAATCATGATCTTAAAGAAAAGCATCATGTATTATGGTTTACATCAAGAGACAACGAAATTAGTATTCTTATGAGGAATCATATTCTAGAACCGAGTAGTATCAATAAACAAGAAATAACAGTGGCCAAGTGTTATTGCGTATTTATCATACAGGCACTGTTCTAGTCATTATCCTCACAGGATACCAATAATCATCACACTTTATTTATGCAAGCAATTGGTTTATCTCAAAGCTTCATATTAAGGCATAACATTAAAAATTCTCTTGTACTTCTAGACTTTATTCTGGTTTTCTTGGTTCACTTTTGTTGTTCATCCGAATGTTTATTTATCATAAACGAATATCTAGTATAATTATACGAACAGATTGATTAAAATGAAATATTGCAATTTATATATTTATTACAAACTAGAACTGAAATTCGAAATATATTATTGGTTATACATCCGTAACTTATTTTAGTCTAACTAGATTATAGGAGTATTATGCTCAACATGCATTTTTATGTAAGGTTTATTCTATCTCTTTCTTCTCACTAGGTTGTTATCAAATGAACGAAGTTCTTTTAAAGTTTCTAGCTCGTAGGTGACATGAGTGCTGGCACTGGTTTGACGATTCAACTATAAGTTAACATTTACTGCTGTAGTGGCTAACATATAGAGATTTTCCCATTTTTCATCTAATTTATCTTCCCAATGTGGGTTACTTCCTATTTTCTGGTTTTCCTGAGACTTTTTCATATTCTCTTGACTTTTTCTAAGAATCCGACTTCTTTTACTAGGGGTAAGTGGATTTTCATACTGAGCTTTACGGACAAATATTCCTTCCTCAGTATCTGCTGAGTATCTTGAGGAATTTGTTTGAGATGAACTTCCCTTTTCTTTGGGGGAACTATCTAATTTATGATAGATGTCCAAAATTCTTCTCTTACTCATACTGTAAACTAACAAATAGTCAAATAACACATCATAATAATTACAATTACGCATGTATTTTCATAATTTATTTCCTAACACAAAATATAACTTTAAGTGTCAGCAGAACACTTCTTTGGCTTGAGCCAGTGGCTAGGCTCTGATACCACCTTCTGTCACAACCCCCGATCCCTAGTTCCCGAGAACGGGCGGCCGTGAGCCAGTTTCGGTGGTATCAGTTTTATTTAGTCTTGCAGCGGAATTTACATCAGGACCGTAGTTAGGAAATGTTTATCAGAGTAAAACCACCATATTTTATAATATTAAACAAATGGGATGAAACCCAAGTTCATAGTACACATGTTTTCATAGGAATAAATCCTATTTTATTTAATAAAAACATCTATTTTATTTTAGGTAACTTTATTGCCACTTTTCCAAGCCTTCAGTGCTTTCCAGCTGGCTTTTATTGGCTTCACACTAAGTTACCTGAAACACGTGTTTAAAACATTTTATCAGCAAGAAATACTGGTGAGTGAATCCCAGTTTAATCAAGTTTAAATAAAAATTCACAGTGTACAGTATTGAGGGCGATCCCGCAATTATATTTGTTTACAAGACATCACAATTAACATCCATGGTACTGTCGAACCCGACTTGTGGACATGTTACTCCTTGACCAGGTGGTAACAAATTTTGTATACAAAACCCCAACATACTCATCATAATTGTATGCTTACAAATACTCAATAACTGTTTATTCGCATGGAAAAGTATTTAAGGTTTTGTAAAAACTGTTAATAAAAAGGAGATTACTCACATTGCTATCTTAGACTTCTCGTAAGGGTTTCCTGAGAATAATCTATAATTTATATAAATGTACATAGGTTAGTATTATAACCCTTTGAAAATATTAATGATACCCTCCCCGAGATGGCATTCCAACAACTACGTCGGGCAGAACCACGACAGTTGTTACGGAACCCTAAATCAATCGGGCAGCGTATCTAATACGAAACTAGGGTTATAATACTTACAACGGAGCAGAACCTCGCTAATTAGGGGTATAATACCCGAAATATTATGTCTCTAATACAGAATTTCGAGATTGAAAGAAAGAATGAACGATTGAAAGTGAAATCCGAAGCCTGCTATTTATAGTTGTGAAATCTCGTCCTGTCGCGGCCCGCGTAAAAGACAGGGGACCCTTACGCGGCCCGCGTCAACACCAGTCAACGTAGTAGCTTAGCTGATTCGTTTACTAGACCGCCATGATCATGACACGTGTCGGCCTCTGGGTGTATCCGCGTTTCACGAGCTCTCGCGGCCCGCGTTAACTAAGCATAACCCTTACGCGGCCCACTTCAACTAAAGGTTTCAGCGGAGTCCGGTCACACTCTCATACGGCCCGCATAAACTAGGGGTAGAGTATGTCGCGGCCCGCCTTAACCCTATATTTCAGATTTTTATTTTTTTTTTATAAACTATAATGTATTTTGGGCTTGCCTTAACCCTATACTTCAAAGAATATCGGTTCCAACGAATCGCCATCCGACCGAACGGTCATCCGTCCAAATGACCATCCTGCCGGATGACCTGAATTTTAAGAATACTTCTCATTTTCACAAATGCTACAACGAAAACTTCAAATTTCCATCATACGCAAACACATCCATCCTAGACGAATGACCATCCGACCGAATGGTCATCCGTCCGGATGACCCTCCGTCTGGACGGTCATCCGACCGGATCACTATTCTCCACTCGTTCCATTCGACGCACCGTTTTACGCACTGTTCAACACTCATACTGTCGTACTGTGTTCAGGCTAATCCCTCAACGCTCCCTTCAATCCAAGACTGTGTTTATTCGTTAAACATGCTCTGTGAGTATACTCGATCCCTTTTTGCTTTAAGCACTTTTGGGTGTTACATACGTTACCTATATCAAAATCACAATCGACACACAACACAAACACTTTTATACGCTAACCGCTCTTGCATGTTATACGTGTTATTCGATGAATGCTAGTATGTTATGTTTACACAGTGATTGTTGTCTGACACCTTAGCAACGATAGTACTATAGTTTGGACTCAGCACCTGTCGTGGACAGGGGTTGTTAAGGGCTTTTCTTCACGTGTCACAGTGGTGATATGTGTTGCGCATTCTACAACTCGCAGTCACGTATGTGCATATTTCATTGTCGATAACTTACCTGCTACACATTTCTACGTGTTACATGCTGGTTATGCGTAAATCGCTTTCGCTACTATCTATACTATTAAATTTATATGCTCACCTTTACACTGTGTGTATTGACTGTTATTTTAAGGTATGTGACAGGTGTTTATGATGCTTGCTATGTTGCCCTACTTTTGTGGAATCAAGCTAGGGGAGTCTAGAAACGAACTTAATAAAATTTGAGTTGTCGGAACATTTTATTTGTCTTTGAGAAAACAATGTATGTAATAACTGTTTTTATTTGATATGTTATGGTATGGGACGTAACGTTAAATATCCGGTAATTTTAGTTGTTATGGATTTCTCCTAGACAATCTGTTTCGCTCAGTGCCGCACCTCGATGTGTCCGCCATTGGTTGGGGTGTGACACCAACTTGGTAACTTTCTTTGTCAATTCTGGATAGTTTAACCCATCATCTAAGTTAATAGGATCATCTGAATTCCTACCAGAGGTGGTTGTACCTGGTTTTGAACAAGGTGTCCCTTTTTCTTGGTACTAGGGACTTCTAACTGGTGAAGAGACTATTGTCTCAACATTGTTGCCTTTAAGGGGGTCTTAATGATGTAACCATTGTCCAAATGTGAGACTGTTGTCTCTACAATTGTAGTAGCTGCCCCACTTGAAATTCCTACAAGTGTCTCTTGAGACACAGGAGGTGCTGCCTCATCTGCTTGTGGGATATCAATGATTCATGAGCTTTCCCTAATCACTTGTTGAAGTGTACTCTCTATGACTTGTTATTGAGAGGAACTAGGTATATGCAAGTCAGTTGTATCAATTGCATCAAACAAATTTTGGAATGATGGGATTTTTTTGGTGGGTGGTGGAGTGGAAAGAGAAGTAGCCTTGAGAGAGGGGCTTGAGAAGAGATATTCAAGTGAATCATCTCCCTCTTGATTTGGTTCCCCTGTGCTTACAACACTCTCCTTTTGTGAGGATAAGTGAGGAGTTTGGATAGGTGGAGATGATTGCATCTGTCGTGAGGAAGTAACAATAGATGTTTGCTGCATTTGTGTTATAGCAAGTACTTCTTTCTGTCATCTCAACCCCTAGAGATACCTTCTTTTTGGTTTTTCATTTGGATTTTGGGATGGGAATGGAAGTGGTTTTTATGGAAATTTATGTGTGTATTCCACAGTGATGGGATGTGCACTGTGCTGACAAGGAGTAGTGGACTCAACATTTGTTGCTTGGTTTTGCAAAACATTTTCTTCTCCCATATTTTCTTGACTTTTAGTCATCATGCGGGTAAAAGTTTCGTTTGAAAGACTCTTCGTTTCAAGGGCTTCACCTTGTTCAAAACTTTCTTGTCTTAAAACATTTTTCAGGTAAAAGCTTAACAATCTTGGATATAATAGAAAAGGATTATCAGTTCCTCTCTTGATTGCTTTTATTTTTGCTACCAAATCCATAAACAGTGACTAGGATAGCTTGTAATATGAATTGCTCAAGATAACATACCCAAAACACTGAGTTTTTAAGGGAATTTCATTAAAAGTTGTGATCTTTGCAGACAAACAAACCAAGAGTGTATGGAAAAAGAATTTCATTTATGGTGGGAATTTTGGTTTAAACAGTGTTGCTCCCACCAGTTGAGTTTCGTATCCCCTTTCTATAAACTCATGATGAAGATCATTTTAGGGATAGTGTATATACCTGCCAAATCGTGTAGATTCAACATGTTGGAAATGGATTCTGGAGTTATTACAACATGTTCTTTATTGATGGTTGAGGTGATGATGTAGGGCTTTTTGTTTTGGAGTGAAAATTTTTCATTTTCCCAAAATTCTCTAAGGGTGGATAGATGAATGGGGGCGTTTGTAGTAAGGATATTAAGGTATTTGGAGGAAGTGATGGTGTCAATGATGGAATGAAAAACCGTGTTTTTGCTGTGTTTTACAAGATACAACAAGTAATTGTGAGAAGATTTTAGTTCGAGAGCCATGGTGAAATTAGGTCAAATCTTTTAATTTTTTTTAAATATATATTCTTTTGATTGAGAGCAAAGTTTGTTGAATGCAAATTCGGAGTTTTTCTTTTTCAAAATGCTTTGAGTTTGATAAGTATGGATGATAGATGTAAACTCTATTTGTCAAGGGTTTTTATAGGGTTTCAGGAACAACGATGTCAGCGTGCCCAACGATTACCTTTTTGGTCTACCTGGCAAGTTGTTATTTGTTGTGGCAAACCACTATTCAGAAAGTGGGTTCTTTTGTGGAAACCCTTTGAAGAAGGAAGATAAGTTTTGTTGTCAAAATATATGTTTGAAACCTCTATTGGGCCTCAACAAACGTTAAAATGACCAAATCAGTGGTTGGTACATCTATTTGACTTTTGCTCAACAGATGGACGGAAACCCATGTTTGAAACCTCTGTTGGGGTAAATAGAGTTTCAAGTGAAAACAATGGTAGGTTTTTGACAAACAGTGGATCTGTTTGACTTTTTGTAGTCAAACAGTGGGTGTTTAATAAGTGGTTCTTTGTCTCAAACAGTGGTTAACCAGGGTTAATCAGAGTTTTGAACCATTGAAATAGACGTTTACTCCTTTCAACCGAGTTTTGTTTTTGGTGATTTTTCACAATCTTTTCTTGGTTTTAAAAACTACAGTTTTTAATTTTCTTATTTTAAAGACAACATATTAATGTTTCAAGAACCTTTGTTGGGGCATTTTTGAAATATTTTCTTTCTTTTATTAAGATAGAGATATGTGCTAGGGTAATCTCTGTTTACACTTTCAAATTGCCAATAGATGTTCCCTGCAGACAGTGGGAAATGGGTCAGATTTGCAGATGATCCAAAGCATTGTCTGCTTTGGATTTGGTATTTTTCTTCCATTGCATCAGCTCTTTGGGATTGGTCATTTGTAACAAGAAGTTTTTGTACCACCTCAAACAGTTGTTTCTAACCCTCTGCAAGTATGTTCACATTTGGGTCAACTGTTGGTTGACCATTCCCAATGAGGTGATTGTACCCACCAGGGTGTCTATTGACTCTTGGAGTTTGGGGCATGTGCACAGGTTCTTCATACCTATAAAGTACCCTGGTGTATGTTGGTTTCTCATAGCCTCTTGGAACTGTGTTGTGTGGTACAACAGATACTTGACCATCCCTATGTGCAGGGTATTGGTTCAAGCCTTGTGTTACAGATGGGTGACAAGACTCAACTCATTTGGGAAATTTAAAAATTGAAACGCTTGACACTCAAAGTGTTAAAAGTTTGAACGTCGAACTCTAATAAAGATCGTCGATAAATATAACACATCTCTTAGTTACAACCGTGTATTCCAATAACAAGCAAAAAAACTAATTAAAAAGAGTTGAACATAGTTCGGTAAGCATAACAACTTCATAAAAAATGGAATTAGGGTTGAGGGATGGAAGTGTTCAATAGTCTGTTTGGTATGGGGTAATGGAATGGACGAGGGAATGGAATGGACGAGGTAATAGAATGGAAGAGGTAATGGAATTGATCATTACATTTCCATGTCGTGTTTGGTTACCATGTGAGAATGAAATGAACCATTACTTTTTGTTGTTTGGTATGCAAGAAAAGACGAAGGAATAAAATCGGATGGCGGTGGTCAGTGATGAGCGGTGATGGTGGGTGGTGATAGGTGGCAGTTGTAGCGGCGGCGGCGGTTGGCGGCGGTGGTGGGTGGAGACGGCGGCGGGTGGTGACGGCGGAGGTGGGTGGCGGCGGTGGCGGTGATCGGAGGTGGTAGCGGCGGCGACGGTGGTCGCAGGTGGTAGCGGCGGCGGTGGTGGCGGTTGATAGCGGCGGTGGATGGTGGCAATTGATAGCGGTGGAGGAGGTGGGTGGCGACGACGGTGGTGATCGGAGGTGGTAGAAGCGATGGTGGCAGCGGTGGTAGCGATGATCGAAGGTGGGTGGTGGCGGTGATCGGAGGTGCCCGCGACGATGGTGGGTGGCGGCGGCGATTGGAGGTGCCCGCGGAGATGGTGGGTGGCGGCTGCGGGTGATGACAGCGGTGGTGGTGGTGGGTGACGATAGAGGTGGGTAGCGAAGGTGGTAGCGGCGGTGATCGGAGGTGGTAGTGGCGACGACGATCGCAGGTGGTAGCGGCAGTGAGTGGTGGCGGTTGATAGCGGCGATGGGTTGTGGCGGTTGATAGCGGTGGCGGAGGTGGGTGGTGACGGCGGCGGTGATCGGATGTGGCAACAGTGATGGTGGCAGCGGTGGCGGTGATGATCAAAGGTGGGTGGTGGCGGTGGCGGTGATCGGAGGTGCCCGCGGTGACGGTGGGTGGCGGCGACGGAGGTGGGTGGCGGCGGCAGTGGCGGTGGTGGGTGGCGACGGAGGTGGGTGACGACGGCGGATGATGGTGGTGGTGGACTGGTGGGTGGAGGCAACGGTGGTGGGTTGTGGTGTTGTTAATGAAGAAGGAATGGAATGGAAAAAAAACAGGGGGGACGGATGAAATGATTTTGGAGGAATGGAATGCATTTTGGAATGGACAATTACATTCCATCAACCAACCAAACACTCTTTTCTTCATTCCCCCGTAATGGTCTATTCCATTACACCTCTCATTCATGTATATCAAACGATATCTAAGGGTAATTTCCAATTCCCTTACGAGATTTACAAACCAAATTTCATATCCATTAATCTAATTCCATTAAAGTATTCTTCTCGGTTTTCAATTCTAATTCTAATTCCTTTAAAAATAATTCTACAAATCAAACGGGCCATTAATCTAAAAAAATCAATTCTCACACCCCTCTCACACAAACCCAAACAGAACCATTTTATTATCACAAGCAAAACCACCTTCATAGCAAGTCGCTATAGAGGTTCAAAGTACAACATACAAACGCTACCAATACACCCATTGAAAACACATAGTCGACAAACTTCCTCGTCCACATCTTTGCTGGCTAAAAAACGGACAACCGTGCAGACCTCCATTACGGATAGTCAAACTTCATTACACCATCTGTCAAATCTACATATTATTACAACAACATATTTACATCACCCATGCTCCCCTGCACTCTCAACATTGGAAAAAGAATCTCACTTTCTCTCTCTCTATCTCTCTATCTGCATCCTCTGTTCCTAATGAACACCACACCCATTTTAGCTCTCGTGTCTTCTAACCCTTTAACTGCCCCCACATTAAGGGTGTTCAACGAAACCCCTCGTGAACTCCATGTAAAAAGATCTCAGATTTAATGAACCTAACGGGTTGCTTGCAACTTTGCCTCTAATTCAGGTCAGTTTCAGTTTCACCTCTTTTAATAATCAATCTTTAAGCAAAACCCACCTCAATTTTGTTCACAGATTTACTAAATTGCCATCTGGTTGATTCTTGTGAAGTGGGTGTGTGTTTGGAGGTTTAAAGATTGAATATTGGACCTTTCTTGAAATGGGGTTTTGTTAATTTTGCTGTATAATTGTGGGTTATGATTGAAAGTTTGTTTTTTAACGTTTGTTTATCATGGGTTGTAGCCAATTTAAGCCAATCTTGGGTTGTTAGTTGTTACTAGAATTGCCTTTTTCTAGTGTATGTATGTGTGTTAAACAGTTTTATTTGATTTGAATGATTTGTTAATAAGGGTTTGGGAACTTTAAAGATTGCATCTTAAACCTTTCTTGAAATGGGATTTTGTTAATTTAATCTTATAATTTTGGGTAAGATTAAAAATTGGTCTTTTAAGGTTTCTTTATCATGGTTTATAGCTAATTTAAGTGAATCTTGGGTTGTTGGTTGTTACAAGAAATGCATTTTTTAGTGTGTGTGGGTGAACTAGTTTATTGTATTCAATTCAAGAAACTTCAATGATTCTATCAAAAGGGTTAGATTTGGGGGCAATAATTTGTGTTTTAAGATTTTGATTTCATTGAAAAGATTTGTTTGTATGAGTGATTGAGAATCATAAACGAGAAACAAAATGCCATATTTTGTGATATTTTGCAGATCCGGATCATGACCGGAGTTGTTCGTGATCGGATACTTAAAGATGCGAATGGTAATATTCGTGATCATCTACGCAACCATATCCATTTAACAAACTGTATTCACGTGAAAAATCATATGCACAAAACTAGCCCCATGATGACCGATCGGTCCCTTATTAGGGACCTTGTCGTTCTTCAAAGGTCGCGATCTTTAAGGGATCCATCCATGAGCCCACCCCCATTTCCGTCATCTCCTGCCCTTGACCCGTTACCAAAACGTGCGGAGAAAGATGGCGGTGCTGGTGGTGGTAGAAGGCGGTCTGTTGGTTTATCCGCCAACTTGTCGTCAAATGTGGGCACGGGTGACGAGATTCATAGAAGAATTAAAAAAGAAGAATCGAGCAGGAGGAGTTTTAAAGACGATTCTCGATTAGATGCCGCCACTTTGGCTAGTGATATTTATCCGGGAAGTTCCGATGATAAACATAAACAAGAGGATCATGTCAATGCCGTTTCTCAGCAAGTAATCCCGATCGGTAGTGACAATGTAGCTTCATCATACAATCGTTTACATAGTCGGGTCAAAAGGCGAAAATTTAGAAGTGGAAGGCGAGTTTCGCGGGTACCGATAACCGAGACGTCCATGGCATCTAATTTTGTGTCACAAGTTGATTACGGTGGTCAACAAAATGTCACCGAGGGTTCAAAAAACAGTCGTGGGATTCCGTTTAATTGGTCAAGAATGCATGATCGGGGGAAGTCGTTTCTCGATATTGCAGGAAGAAGCCTGTCATGTGGTTTATCTGATTCAAGGTCTAAAAGAGGCGGTCAAACTCAACGGGACTCTAGTCAAATGCCCGTTATGTCTGATCATGATTCTTCATCTACAAACAGTGAATCACTTCCTTTATTAATGGACGGTTCTCAAGAAAGTCGAGAAAATCCCGCAGCATGGGTGCATGATTATTCTGGTGAATTGGGTCTTTACGCAGATAAGTTGTTAAATAGTGAAATTGACTCGGATCTTGCGTCAGAAGCCCGATCGGGTCACCATAGACGATCGCGTGGCGATACTCCACACCAAAACCTCACTCAAAAGTACACGCCGAAAACATTTCGGGATCTAGTGGGACAGAATTTGGCAGTACAAGCTCTCTCAAACGCAATTGCAAAAAAGAAAGTCGGGCTGCTTTATGTATTTTACGGGCCTCATGGCACCGGGAAGACCTCGTGTGCGCGTATATTTGCTCGGGCGTTAACTTGTCAGTCTTTGGATCATCCAAAACCGTGCGGGTATTGCAATTCTTGTGTAGCGCATGACATGGGAAAGAATCGGAGCGTTCGAGAAGTGGGTCCCATGAATAATCTTGGATATAAAAGTATTATAAAACTTATAGAAAACATGATTGTTTCTCCGCTACCGTCACAGTACCGAGTGTTCATAATCGATGATTGCGATACCTTGCCTCCTGAATGCTGGAGTGCTATATCTAAGGTTATCGATCGCGCTCCAAGGCGTATGGTTTTCGTTTTAGTCAATTCGAGTCTTGACGTTTTGCCGCATATAATCATTTCCAGGTGTCAGAAGTTCTTCTTTCCGAAGTTGAAAGATGCGGATATTATCTATACGTTACAATGGGTTGCAACCAAAGAAGATCTTGAAATTGATAAAGATGCATTAAAGCTAATAGCTTCAAGATCTAATGGTTCGTTAAGAGACGCGGAAATGACACTCGAGCAGCTGAGTCTACTCGGGCAAAGAATATCTGTTCCGCTTGTTCAAGAACTGGTTTGTATCCATCTTTTACTCTTTTACAAGTATAATCATAAATTGAAATAAATAATTATATATCATCCAACTTTCAGAAACCATATAGAAACTACATACGGCACTTTAGGCCTGTTTATACTTAATCCTGGTCGGTTTGGGCTATGTTTTATCTCTTATAGTGGGTCATACCAAAGCATTTGACTAAATAGGAATTGGGTCAAAACGGGTCGAAAATCATCTGCATCGTATTCAATAGATATTAACCTCCCCTGAATCAATTTTTACAAAAAGTAAGATTATTTTGTAATAATATTGTTTTAATAAGAGTAAAGTGCCATTTTCGTCCCTGAGGTTTGGCTAGTTTCGCGACTTTCGGCCAAAGGTTTGTTTTTCCGCATCTGGATCCAAAAGGTTTGAAATCTTGCCATTTTCATCCGGCTCGTTAACTCCATCAATTTTTCTCCGTTAAGCAGGGGTATTTTCGTTTTTTTTTTCCTTAAGGGTATTTTGAAATTTGAATACTTGTACATTATGCTAAATGCTTGTGCATAAAGTGAAAACGACCGAATTGCCCTTTAAGTTAACAAAAAAGACGAAAATACTGCAGACTAAACGGAGAAAAATGGATGGAGTTAACGAGCTAATGAAAATGGCAAGATTTCAAACCTTTTGGATCCAAATGCGGAAAAACAAACCTTTGGACAAATCGCAAAACTGGCCAAACCTCAGTGACGAAAATGGTATTTAACTCTTTTAATAATTAATAAAGGCCAAAAATATGACTTGACTCATTTTGACGGGTTACCCGACCCACACATTCAACTCATTTTGCCACATCTAACAAAAACCATTCATTCCTGTTAGTATTTTACACATCACCTCTAATAAAAATGTATGCACCTCACTAAACAGGTTGGACTTATATCGGATGACAAATTAGTTGACCTACTCGATTTCGCATTATCAGCAGATACAGTAAATACCGTGAAACATTTAAGAGAAATTATGGAGTTGGGTGTTGAGCCGTTAGCTTTAATGTCACAACTTGCAACCGTAGTAACCGATATTCTTGCGGGTAGTTATAATTTCATGAAACAAAGGACCAAAAGGAAGTTCTTTAGACAACGAGAGCGTAAGTTTGACTTTCCTTTCTCTTCCAAGATTTCAAAAAGCCCCTCTTTTTGGCCTTTTTAACATATTTAGTCCTTCCAGTATCTAAAGAAGATATGGAGAAGCTGCGGTTAGCATTGAAGACGTTATCCGAAGCAGAAAAGCAGCTCAGAATGTCAAACGACAAGTTGACTTGGTTGACCGCCGCTTTGTTGCAGCTTGCTCCTGATCAGCAGTATGTGTTACCAACGTCGTCTGTGGATGCTAGCACTTATCGCAGTCAGTTGGGGTTCGACAATGGCGGTACGAGAGATGGGTCCCGCAAAAGTAATTTTGCGCATGGTGAGACAATCGAGATTCAAAGGGGTTTGTTAAAAACGGGTGAAAGTTCTAGTGGAATTCAAACGAAAATGAAAGAAGGCTTGTATCAGCAAGAAGTCGAAGAAATATGGTTTGAGGTGCTTGAGAATATACAGATAAATAGCGTAAAAGAGTTCTTGTATCATGAAGCAAAGCTGACATCAGTTAGTTTCGGTGCAGGTACTTATTTTAAACACTTTTTTTTTGTGTTTTATTAACCGTAAATCTCATCTCATTTGACACGTTTTTACTTTTGATCAATGAGTAAAATGCCATTTTCGTCCCTAAGGTTTGGTCAGTTTTGCGACTTTCGTCCAAAGGTTTGTTTTTCCGAATTTGGATCCAAAAGGTTTGAAATCTTGCCATTTTCATCTGGCTCGTTAACCCCTTCCATTTTTCTTCGTTAAGTCAGGGGTTTTTCCGTTTTTTTGTTAACTTTAAATGCAATTCAGTCTTTTTCACTTTATGTAAAAGGACCGAATACCTCTGAAAAAGACTGAATTGCCCTTTAAGGTAACTAAAGAGGAGGAAATACCCTGACTTAATGGGGAAAAATGGATGGAGTTAACGAGCCGAATGAAAATGGCAAGATTTCAAACCTTTTGGTTCCAGATGCGGAAAAACAAACCTTTGGATGAAAGTCGCAAAACTGCCAAACCTTAGGGATGAAAATGGCATTTATCAAGTGTTACGAAGAGTATTATTAAAAGTAATAGAAAATAAAATATATTTTTAATAAATTTATATCCTTCATAATGTTGAAAATAAGTATTAATTCGTTTTCGCAGATCCAACCGTTCAGCTCATGTTCACATCGCATGTGACAAAATCGAAGGCCGAAAAGTTCAAAACCTACATTCTAAAAGCATTTGAGAACGTTCTTGGATCACCTGTCACAATCGAAATCAGAAGTGAATTGAGGAAAGAAACACGCTATTCCGATCAAGACGCGTATGCAAAACGAAGAAGTGAGATCGTTGAAGTAGACGCTTCTCCTAGAGAACCAAAAGCTAAGATGCATAATGATAATAAGAATTCAAGTGTCGGTTTACAAAGAAGATTAGGGGAACAAAGTCAATCTCGGAGTCTAGTTAGAGGTAAAGTGTCTCTTGCAGACGTAATTCAGCATGCAGGATCGAAAAGAAATGGTTGGTCAACACGCAAAGCTGTTTCCATTGCGGAAAAACTTGAACAAGAGAATCTGTAAGTACCCCCTCATTATTTGACTCCGACTATCAAACTTGAATGAAGTTTTGAAATTAAAAAATAATGTTTTGAGTTTCAAAGGTCAAAATGTCACCTCAAGTATAGAAGACAATATCCTTAAAGTGACTTGCTTGCTTTATATTGCAGGAGAATGGAACCAAGATCGAGAAGCTTGTTGTGCTGGAAGGCATCTAGAGTTGCTCGTCGGAAGGTAATGAGCAAACTTTTCAATTATGGTTATTGTTGCTTAACAAGATGTATCGAACCGCGCGTTGCCGCGGGGATGCGAGGGGAATTTGATCAGTATTGGTTCGGTTCATCATGATACTGGGTGGAAAATATAATGAGAAACCTAAAAGTTAAACATTAAAAAACCACAAATATAACAAAACAGAGACGTGAAAAGTCTAAAATAGTGAAAAACAAATACAGAAAATTGCAATTGTAACAAAATAGAGAAGCTAAAACAAAAATACTACCTGTGTTTAAAAAAAGCGAGCTTAAAGCGAGCTTTAAGCGAGCTTTAAGCGTGAAGCGTTTGAAACAACGCTTTTTTTGGTCTGAAGCGTTACATTACGTGAAGCGCTATGAAGCGAGCTTTAAGCGCGAAGCGATGATGGTTTGAAGCGATGCTTCAGCCCAATCAGGTCACATTTGGGCCATTTTTTAGGCCCAACAGTCTTTAAATAGGGTTTAAATAAGGCCTACTTCTTTACCCTAATATCACTCGCTGTCTTTTTTTGGTCTGAAGCGTTGATTATGATGATTATTGATTAAAGACTATTTTTATGTTTATGTTTCAAGTGTGTTTCGACTTTAAGTTATGTTTTAACTATGTTTTTTATGTGTTAAGTGTGTTTTTTAATCATGTTTTTGTGTTTGTTATTGATTAACAAGTAGAATAGGTCATATTGATGTGTACAATTTTTTTTTGAGCGCTTCGTATACGTGAAGCTCTCGCTTCGCGCTTGAAGCTTCGCTTAAAGCTTTTGGAACCAAAACGCTTCGGAGCGCTTCACGCTTTTTTAAACCAAGAATACTACTACAAAAAAAAACCTAAAAACCAAAAAAAAAAACGGCAACTTTTCGCAGCTTAAAAAAACCCCGGCTCATTTTAGTGTAGATAAGGCGGTGCGTTTTAGCAAATTGGAGATGGTGCATTTTAGCACAATTCACTATTCACAATCATGGATTTTGTCATATATACAATATTAGAGGCGACAATTTTGATCCATTTACTTTTTATTTTATCTCAAATGGCTTAAATAAAGCTTTTTAGCTATAATGTGGTCAAGTGGTTCGTAAATCCCCTGAAGTTTGTTTTACGAGACGCACATCTTACTATCTTAGATCTTATTCAAAGCTTAATATAATTTTTGTAACCATAATTAAGGTATAATGATATGTAAAAATTTCCACGACCCACTGATGTTGTCGCCTCTGGTCAAAGCATGGAAACTCACTGCTGAAGTTTTGAGCATGCAGGTTTCTCGATCAAAGGTTAGACGACAAAAGCACCGGGCTTTGCTGAGATTTGTGTTGTGTAGCAGGTGCATATCTACTAGATCACCGCGGTAATACAAAGCATGTAGAGTCTAATCGGTATATCAGTCAGTTAGTTTACATTAAATAATGTCAACTCCAAGAACAATGGTAAGGCAAATGTGTATTCCTTGTATTTTTCTAGCTTTCAATTTTCTTTATAGGCCATTTGTAGTTGTAAAGCGTAAACAGTTTTATTAGTTGATGAATTTATAAGTTATAACCCATTTCTTTACTAACCCAGTTGGATAAAATCATGAGGTGATAAAACTGTGGAAAGATGAAAGTGGGCCCTTGTATTGATAGTCAATGGGGAGTCAGATTGACTTTGTTCAAGAACACAAATTATAAATGTGTATGGATCTTCTGATGGTTTTCCCTTATATTATTATATTAAATATAAATGTGTATGGATCTTCTGATGGTTTTTCCGATAGGGAAATTCTATTGGCACACCGTCCTATCTATCTACACACTTTGACTGGTCCAATACGGATCGTATAGGCCTATACGATCCGAATTGGGTAAGGTTTTAGACATGGCAGACTGACAAGGTCAGCGTTGGTCTGGCGGCTGGGCTTATACGGATCGTATAGGCCTATACGATCCGTATTGTAGATCTTATTTTTGTGAGATGGAATTATAGTGTTTTGGGTGTGGTTGGTGTTTATTGTTGGTTATTTTTGTTTTTATGGGTTTTATCGTGACGTATCGTATCATATTTTTAACTTTGTTATATTTTATCGTGACGTATCGTATCATCCTTGTATCGTGGCGTATCGTAGTTGTATTTTGTTACTTTTTATGATGACGTATTCACGACATGTGATATAACATTATATATTATACGTAACCAACCAACCAATCTAAACATTTAAAATAAACAATCACAAATATGAATAAACTGAAACTGCAAATTTAATATATAATAAGTTTGTATATATACATAACATAATCCAAAATACATAAACAGTCAAAATACAAAAAAAAAAAAAAAAAAAAAAAAAAGTACAACAATCCTAAACCGCTGGATCCGCATCCTGAGGATCCCGAGTGCTGCATGACGGCCCCAGATCCTTAGTGGAGCGTGACTACCCCGGATCCTGTCCAGGGCGAGGCGGCAACGTCGGTATCGGTAATGGGGTCTGACCACGATCGATAGTCGCCTATATATCGCCCCGGATCGCCCGCATCAGAAGGGCCTCAGTACGGACATGATGGGCGTCGATCCGCGCATGTAGCCGGCCCTCCATCTGCTGTAACGCAAGCGCCACAGCTGTGGGAGTTGGTCGTACAGAACGTGGCGGTGGTGGTGGTGGGTGAGCGTCGTCACCATCGGCGTCATCGTCATCGCCGTGAGCATCAGCACCTGGCAGGGGCGGCTCCTCCTTTGGAACTCGCCTGGGAGCTCGACGGGGACTTAAAGCTGGCCGTCCTCTCCTATAAAGTGAAGTCGAGCCCAGAGAAGCCCAACGAGAGGGAAATATGCGTGATGTCCCCCCCCCCCCCCCCCCCCCCCCGCGCGCGTACAAGAATGACCTGTTCTGCCGGTGGTGCACCGTCGCAAACCACTGGGCGAGGCAACAATGGAGGGCACACGACTCCCCCCATATGAGACAATACATATAAAACAGATCCCCCTGATTGCACCACTCACGACTCTGCTCACATGATGCAATAGATGTGGCAATAAGCATGTGTAGTGTCACATCCCGGATTTTCGACACCTCGGGCGTGTGATCAATCGGTTGGTACTTGTTTTGAGTTAATTGCAGCGGAAAACATTTATCCCTTTTTTTAAACAACTCGTAAGTTGAATAAAATATTTTTTTTCATAAACAGGGATTTAAATATCCCTTGTTCGTACAAGATGTTTCTATACTAAAGGTAATCTTTACGTCATTTTCTGTCCTCTGACAGTTGTACAAAATTCTTGCCACAAGGTTTTATCGTGCCTAAGGAGTCGTAATCCCTTCAGCATCTACCCTTGCTAACTACAATCAATCATGATTACCTAAAAACGTTTTGAAAATAAAGCATCAGCAATAAGCTGGTGAATAATATTTAACAGACCATGGTTTCATGTAAGGCATAAGCAACATTAAAGCTATTTGCACATGCTAGTAAGCTACACATTCAACGAGTATCCTTACTCGTGTGTACTACCGTGAATACATACCCGGTTTTACGTACAATTTACCTACCACCGTGATTACATACTCGGTTTTACGGTTTCGCAACATGTACCAATTTGATCAAATTCGAAATACACTCACGTGTTCCAAATGCTTCAGTGACATAGTTTGCAATCTGGTGTCAACATAAATGACGATTTTTGTAATTTACTCTTTAATAATTAAAGTAATAAAATTTAAAGAAAAAATGGGTAATGATGTGAAAAATGTAAGGATATATAAGGGTTTTTGATGTTATATGGTGTTTATTAATTTTCGATATCATGTATGGTGTTTGATATTTGGATCCGATCATTTCAGGCAAAGATAATAATAACTTATTTGAGAGTTTTAAAACTAAACTTAAGGGTTATTGATGTCGATGAAGTAGAAGAAGTTAGGGTTTGGGGATAAATGAAATTGAGAACAATGGTGATCAGATTAAGTGTGTAATTGCGAAAATTTAAACCTAACAACTTAACAACAAATCATAGAATTAAACTAGGTGTGTTTCTACTAGATTCTTTCAACGTATCATGATCACAAACATGCAATATATATTAAAGTAATATGTCAACACAAAAATGCATTGGTGAGCATACAAGTTTAATGTACTAACATATGTATAAAAAGAATTTAACGAGACCCACTAGCGTAACATAACATGAACTAGCATGCATCACATACGTGTCAACCCAAAGATTTCACTAGCGTAATCTTATCGTTAACGACAAGACCGTTTGTATGATTTTATTACTTGACATAGAACCATCAACAGGCGGTGTGCTATTCCTATAGCGCTATACGTGTTAAGGTAGACTTGTATGAAGTTAATGACAAAGTATAATGCAATAATGGCTTCTAGCATGCATGTATTCCTAAAGTATAAATGTATAAAGCATGTATGTTGAATTCGTTTGTATGAATAATGTATTTGCATGTGTGTTTGTCTGAGTTTTAATATGGTAATATGTATTGTACCCAAAAGTGTGAAAACGAAAATAGAGTCATGTATACTCATGGACATGTATAGTGCAACATAAAACAAGACATGTAATACGATGATCAGATCCCTTTAAACACCATAACCCAAAACAGAACAGTTACTTGCTACATATCAAACACCATACATGATATCAAAAATTAATAAACACCATATAACATCAAAAACTCCAATCCGTGTGTAAAACATTCTTTAAAACACCGCATATGATGATTGGAACTTACTAAACACCACATAACATTAAAAATCCAAAAACCCTAGTTTAAATCGGTTCAAAAAACAACCTTTCTTAGTTATCGGTGCCGATGCTTTACGTTTTTTACCCAATGTGTTTGATTTTACTTCATTAGACATCACCATGGTGCCTGGACACTCCGATGATACTTATTTCAATCTCATCCCTGAAAAATCTAAAAAAAATGCGAACTTCTAGGAGCCTCCGTTAAAACACAATGAAGATGAAGGATGATCAATTACGTTTATAAAACAAACCGATTTTTTTTATCTTGCACCATGATCTCTGATGAAGAAGGAATGTAGCAGGTATTTTAGGAAGTTTGATGATTACAGGTTTGTCTTGTGATGTCATTCCTTATTTAAATTGAGTCAAAAGATATTATTGACATAATCAAGTCAAATCATTCAACAAAATAGAACACAATTTACAATTTTGCCATTTTGTATCTCAATCATTAAAATCTAAATCTAGTGCTCTAAAACCCTTCTTATCTTTCATAAAACTCTTTGTAGGATAACCTCACCCTATATATATATATATATATATATATATATATATATATATAGTGGGAGTTAGCTATAAAGTCCATTTTTCCTACAAAGTGTAAAAAGTCATAAAACACCATAATTTCAACAATAAAACACACTCAAAACCCACAATTAATGAAGTGAAGATTACTAAAACGCCATATTTGTGGGTTTTGTGTTGTGTTTTGGATGATAAGGCTTTGAATATCGTATGAATAACATTAGTGTGTTTTATGTTGATTATCATGTTGTTTTTATATTCATGGTTTTATAATGGTGTATTTGAAGTTTTTATGGACTGTTTGGGTTTGGATATTGTGTTTTAGTGATCTTTACTCTGTAATTTGTGAGTTTTGAGTGTGTTTTATGGCTGAAATCGTGGTGTTTTATGACTTTGTACACTTTGTAGGAAAAATGGACTTTGTAGCCGAACCCCACCCTATACATACATATATATATATACATACATACATATATATATATATATATATATATATATATAGGGTCAAGATTTAGAGAAAACGGTGGAAAGTGTGAGAACGGTGAGAACGCTTATGGATCGTCAGATCAAAACAATCCATGGACTAGATTGTGCGGTGGTGTTTTCGTAAATAACATCAATTTTATTATGTGGGACGCACTTTATTAAGGGTAAAAGAGTCTTTTACCGCTCAAATTCAAAACGCCAACAAATGATAACACGACATTCAAAAAAATAAAACGCCATTAAAAACAAAAAGCCAAAAATTAGTGATAAAACGCGTTGGATATTACAGGAAGAAGAAACAACACAGTAACTGAATTTCAGTTATTAACATTTATTAGAAGAAATTCCCTCCTAAATTACGGGCCAAAACATCATTATATAAACGACGTAAAACATCACTTCCATAATCACTTCAATCTATCATTTCTGTAAAAACATCTTTAACCAAAAACACCAATTTAACCAAAACGCCAAAAATGGCAACAATCGTTTGGTGCAGATACACTATGGCAATCAGGCGATTCGTCCTGCGTTTTGACAACAGAAGGAGGGTGTATGTTAGGACGATCAAGGAAATTTTGAAGATGGAAGAAGAGGTACATAGGGGTATCCTATCTCTTGGCATTGCTCTTGGATAATGAATGTCATGAAACACATATGCAGAAGAAGACGGGGTTTATGTAGGAAAATTGGCATCTAGCTAAGGTATTCAAAGGTTCAAAACACCAAAAAAAAATTCAAGAAGAAGATGCTGATGACAGTGAAGATTCGGATAAGAAATTAGATTACCATTTTTAATTTTTTTCTTTTTCATTTTATACTGTTTTGTTATCAAATTATCTGTTGTTTTGTTATCTAATTCTCTACAAATAAAATACATTGTTATATAACAACGCCAAAAACTACAAACACCAAAACGCTAGTGGTGTGAAAACTGTGAGAACGGGTGTTGGCAAAGCACCTTGTCAATGTATTAAACGCCAGAAAAATTGACTAAACGCCATAAAAAACATTTGGTCTTATGGTAATCTTATAAAAATATTAATGACTCGTAATAAATTATTATACAACGTCACAAAACGCCAAAAAATGACCAGAAAACGCTATAACGCCAAAAAATTATCTATGTGACACAAAAACAATTAATTCAACGCCAAAAAGTTTTATGAATACAATTAACGCCAAAATAATCTTAGACGGCAGAAAATGTTATAGCGTGTTGGGAAAATAAAAGAAGATTGAAAAGACAAAAAAACCCCTCACACCCTGATCATATCCCGCACCACGTGTTGGGCCAGGATGCGTTCTCACACTTTTGGGCGTTTTCTCCTGATCTCGTACCTATATATATATATATATATATATATATATAGAGAGAGAGAGAGAGAGAGAAACGGAATCAGGAGAAAACGCCCAAAAGTGTGAAAACGCATCCTGGCCCAACACGTGTCACGCGACATAGATAAGGGCGGAGGGGCTTTTTTACCATTTTATCTTCCGCTTTTCCACTTCCGCTTTTCACAATATTGATTTATTTTTGGGGTTTAATATTTTTGGCGTTAACCAAATTTAATAATTATATGACGTTTTAATGGTTTCAGTGTATTAACATTTTGGCGTTTATGCGGTTTATGGCGTTTTTTTCAAATCTCTCCTAATGGCATTTCTCAAGGCGTTTTAGACAATATGGCCCATCGTTCTATTATTTTTATATACATTTTGGCATTTGTGGTATCTTAGCGTTTTACAATTCTAAAATTATATTACAACCACAGAGAAAAAAAATACAAGCGAAAAAAATAAATTAAAAATCCTAATTGGATCTCTCTTCACAATCTTCACTGTCATCAGTCTCTGTCTTCTTTAATACTACAAGAACTGTCACCAAATATATGGTGTTTTATGTAAAACTTAACAAACCCATCGGTTTGATTTTTTTGCTTACTCGTCTGTTGAATTGGCTTTTTGTGGATGTTTGGGGACATAGATGTATGACGTGTGGGTGGGTTTTTTTGCGTTGTTATTCAACTTGATCTTCATCTTTATAATCATCTGACTTTTCAGTGTCATTGATCTCTTCTCCTCATCCAAGCCTTCTTCAAGAACAAAGAACACAAAATGACATATGACTGTCATCAGTATCTTTTTCTTGAATATTTGTCCATCTCATGCAGCAAAATCTTTCTGAGTTACTCCCCTCAGCTAACAATTCATTCAGTGAAACTTCACGAAGAACAATACTGAATATCCAAGAAAGCATATTAGCCATCTTTGAGTTTTTTTTAACATTTTGGCGTTTTACAGATAGTGGTATTTAGTAGTATTGGCGTTTGTTTTTTTGGTTTGATCAAATGGAAGTTGCTGAGACATATCATTTTATAAGGATGTCTTTTTGGCGCGTAGGTTTAGGCGGTGCATTATTATAATAAAGTATTCGTCGTTTCAGTTACTATTTTGTAATTATTGTTTTTTATAAGCTTTTTATCTCTGAAGTCTGTAACACGTCCCATCTTTCAAGTTTGGCGTTTTAGATTCTAATATAATAAATTTTCCGTCTCTTCAGTTTTACTGTTTTGTTACTGTTTCTAGTTACGTTTTCAAGTTTGGTTTTTATTTTTATTATTTTATTTTTTGGGTTTTTTATAATACTTGTCCAAAGTAAATTTAGTATGGTTTGGTAGTGTTTGAGGCGTTTTAAGGCATGTTGGCGTTTTGACAAGCATTTGGCTGTGTGGCATTTTTATTACATATGGCGTTGTTATTATATAACAATCAACTGAAAAAGAAAATTAAATATATATATATATATATATAAACAATTGATCTTCCAAATCTTCACTGTCACCAGTCTCTTTCTTCTTTTGAAGCATCTTCACTGGCTGTTTCGACTTTCGTATGATTTTTTTTTTTTTTTTGAAGTAGTTTTTTTTGTCACCGTATGGAAGCACAAAGTCTGAAATCAGCCTCTTTCTCTTGAATATTTGTCCATCTCATGCAGTAAAATATTATTGAGTTTTCACCCTTCAGCCAACAATCTTTGAATTTCCAATGAACGATGTTTGATTTTTTAACTTTTTGGCGTTTTACCGAGAAAAAGAACGCCACTAAATAAAAGCACCTTAAAACTCTAAATTTTGAACATGCTAAATCGATAATGTTTTGTTGTATGGTGATGGACAACATTGTTAATCCTCAGTTAAGAAAGATGTCGACAATGTTTCCCATCCCATACAGCTAAACTTTATTGACAACAAACCTCAATAATGTTTTTTTATATTTTGGCGTTATAAATTGGATGGAAGTTGAGGATAAAGTTAATAAGATTTTACTCAATGAAATGGATAATATCCTCACTTAAGGATTTTGTCCATTACTTTGAGCGAAACCTTACCGACAACCAAACTGAATTTCAAATAAAAGTTTTGGTTTAGAGGATATTTGATGTTTGGGTTTTTTTAGCGTTTCTTAGACGAATGGTATATTTTAAATATAGCGTTTGGGTTTTGTGTGTTTTAATGGAAGGTCTGAGATGTTGTATATATAGGATGTTTTTTGGCGGGATTTTATTATAATTAATTTTGGCGTTTTATATCAAATGGCGTTTTTAGATGATGATGGTTTGTGCTATTGTAGGTTAAGGTGGTAATTTAATGGCGTTTTATTTCATGCGATGGCGTTTAGTGTAGAGAAGTCAAAAGACCTTTTTACCCTTAATGAAGCGCGCCACAGCAATAAAAGTTATGTTATTTATGAAAACGCCATCGCGTCATCTAGTCCATAGATTGTTTTGATCGGACGATCCATAAGCGTTCTCACCGTTCTCACACTTTTCACCGTTTTCTCTAAATCCTGACCCTATATATATATATATAGGATTAGGTTCAAGAGTGAACACTAGTGTAGCTTGCGAACTGAGTGAACTAATCTTGGCCATACACGTGTGTAGATCAATGGCCAGGATTTGATGTTAAAATACACTAATGTATTTTACAATTTAATGATGAAATCCTAGTCATACACGTATGTAAATCAATGGCCAGGATTTGTTCACTAGTTCGCAAATACACTAGTGTTCACTCTAGAACCCCACCCTATATATATATATATATATATATATATATATATATATATATATATTAGGGTGAGATTTGGGGAAAACGCCTAAAAGTGTGAAAACGGTGAGAACGGTTTTTGGTGTTGACATGTGGCGTTGGTGCTAACTTACACTAAGGGTAATATTGTCAAAAAGCTCATGCACATGCCACTCACATGTCAAAGAACATGCACATGCCACTCAGATGCATATTCCACCATTTTTTTAAACTCTTGTAACTTTTCTATACGTGATTATTTAAAAAAAAAATACACCATAAATTAAGTGTTTTATTATCTTTCTAACGAGTATACTGTTGCTTTACTTTTGAAATTAGAAAAAAAAATAACATCAACTGGGTGTTCAAATAAAAACGCCATAAAAACACCCAGTTCAGAAAACGTCATGAAAAATACCCAGTTGAAAATGCCATAAAACACACAGTTCAGAAAAACACCATAAAAACTCAGTTGAAAACGCCATAAAACACACCGTTCAGAAAAACACCATAAAAACTCAGTTGAAAACACCATAAAAACACACGGTTCAGATAAACACTATGAAAATACCCAGTTGAAAACACCATAAAACACCTAGTTCAGAAAAACACCATGAAAAACTCAGTTGAAAACGCCATAAATACGCTTAGTTCAGAAAACTACATAAAAAACTGGTTGAAAAACGCTATAAAAACACCCACATCAGAAAAACGGCATAAAAACATAGTTTAAAATGCCATAAAAACCCACTTCATTTTTTTTGAAAAATATATCAATAGTACACTCGTTGGAAAGATAAAAAAACGCTGAATTTTATTATGTGATTTTTTTGAAAAAATAACCGCGTAAAAACGTTATTGTCGTTTAAATATGATCGGGGAAATGACACGTGATTAGCATGTGCATCCTTGTTTGGATCTTCCTATTTTACTCCTCCTGGTAGTTCCAATGCCCCTAGTATTTACAAAAATGCCACCGCATCAATCCCAACCACAAACCACTAAGATCTTGTGCCTGAGAATCGTTCTCACTAGGGGTGTGAATGGGTCGGTTTGGGTCGGTTTTGACCAAAAACCATAACCGTGATGTCGGTTATTGAATAACCATAACCATAACCGATCGGTTATGGTGGTTATGGTTATTCGGTTTTGATGGTTATAGCGGGTCGGTTATGGGTGGTTAACCGTGTATTTAGCTTAGCTAAAAATAGCTTAATTTTTTTTAACATGGAATAAATTGTTATTGCATATTTGTGTATATTAGTATATTACATAGTATTAAATAATACATATAATCTATAATATTAATACCAATTATTATCGAATATTCAAATAAAGTGATATGATACATTCCATAAATTCAAATAAACATTCAACCAAAACCACAAAATGATATGAAAACCCCATAAGTACTAAAAATCTTCAGTAAAAAAACATCAAATATTAAAAATATGGTGAAAAGTCCTAAATCCTACAAAGATTTATTACATGTTGGTTCGGTTCGGTTATGGTGGCTATAAAAAAAATGATAACCATAACTGACCCGCTACTTTCGGTTTTCAAAAAAACCATTAACCGACCAACCGGTTTTTTATTTGGTTCGGTTTTGTCGGTTAATTCGGTTATGGTTCGGTTAATTCAGTTTTTTGCACACCCCTAGTTCTCACCATTTTCACACTTTGAGGCGTTTTCTACTGGTCCTGTTTCTATATATATATCAATATATCAGAGAGGGTGGTAAAAAACTGGAAAAAGAACTGAGAATACTTACAATGATGGATGAAGGTGATGAAGGTATGCACAGCGGATGATGATAGATGAGAGTATGCACAGTGGAGTAGATAATTGCAAAAGAAAGGTTTTTTTTTTTTATTTTATGTATGGGTTGGAATATAATATGAAGAACTAGAGAAAATCTGAGATATTAAGAGAGTAGAGCTAAAGAGATATGGAGAGAATTTAGTGTGCCATTGAAGTAATAATGTTATTGCTGGTAATGGTTCTTCGTATCTACAACAATTTACAATGCCTCTTTAAATAGGCAAAACTAAAGAATAAACGACATATTCTGAACAATATAAAAATCAAAAGCCTAGTCTAAAAAAAAAAAGCAACCGAAAAAATCCAAAGTTAGGTGTTGAAAATTTTTGTCCTCTGTCGACCACTTTCTGTATATAATTGAGCCTTTAAAACGTCATTGCTTACGTCAGGATTTTTGTCTTCTGTCTTGTGTCGTCATTGCTTACGATATCTTCTAGAAATCTCTGTGTGTGATGTCTATCGACTGTGGACTTGAACAATCTTCTAGATTATTGCCTTCTTCGCTTTCTAAGTTTATGATGTGTTGTAACTGCAGGGTGTCTCCTTCCCCTGCAAAGGGTAGAAGCATTCTCCAATTTCTTTTTGTGTAGACTTGTATATAATGTCCTTCACCTACCAATTGATAATTTCTCCATGGAAAATAATCAGGAAGTTATGGGGTTTCCTGATGATTTTTTATAAACTGTGTAAAAGTTTCTGGAGTTTTATCATCTGAATGACTTAACCAAGGTAGAGTTGAAAACTCTATGTTAGTTTTTTTCATTGCTGTCTGTAGATGATACTGATGGCATATATTGCTTTTATGTTCAATGAAAATTCTTTTTCTTGCTGGTCTGTATGTGTATGCATCTGTATAAGGGAATGAGGAAATTATTTTGCAACCAATAATAGAGGTTGTTGATCTGATTGCAATATTTCCTGCAACTAAAATAATCTTTTTTCCAAGCTGGTTGAGGAGATCTTCTGTTTTAGTGTTTAACTTGATTTCCAAATAATCAATCATACCATGATGATAAAATTGAATTATTTGTTCATCTGTTAATTTTGTAGGGTGGTATATTTGAAGCAATAGAAGACCAACTCCGTCTCCTGTTTCATTTGTTCTTTCCACCACCTTGAATCCTTGCTGTTCACTGTCGAATCTGAATGCCATGTCTACCAACTGTTGCTGCAAGTTGTACAGAATTAGAGGAAACTCTGCACATACTTTCTGTTAAACAAGATTCTCAAATTCTGGGAATCTCTCTGTAACTGGTTTTAGGCATTTCTGCCAAGGTGTATCAAGAATCCTTGTCCTTAAAACAAAGACAAAACAGATGTACAGAGGACTTTTGAGTGTTTCAGGACAAGGATTCTTGATACACCTTGGCAGAAATGCCTAAAACCAGTTACAGAGAGATTCCCAGAATTTGAGAATCTTGTTTCACAGAAAGTATGTGCAGAGTTTCCTCTAATTCTGTACAACTTGCAGCAACAGCTGGTAGACATGGCATTCAGATTCGACAGTGAACAGCAAGGATTCAAGGTGGTGGAAAGAACAAATGAAACAGGAGACGGAGTTGGTCTTCTATTGCTTCAAATATACCACCCTACAAAATTAACAGATGAACAAATAATTCAATTTTATCATCATGGTATGATTGATTATTTGGAAATCAAGTTAAACACTAAAACAGAAGATCTCCTCAACCAGCTTGGAGAAAAGTTTATTTTAGTTGCAGGAAATATTGCAATCAGATCAACAACCTCTATTATTGGTTGCAAAATAATTTCCTCATTCCCTTATACAGATGCATACACATACAGACCAGCAAGAAAAAGAATTTTCATTGAACATAAAAGCAATATATGCCATCAGTATCATCTACAGACAGCAATGACAAAAACTAACATAGAGTTTTCAACTCTACCTTGGTTAAGTCATTCAGATGATAAAACTCCAGAAAGTTTTACACAGTTTATAAAAAATCATCAGGAAACCCCATAACTTCCTGATTATTTTCCATGGAGAAATTATCAATTGGTAGGTGAAGGACATTATATACAAGTCTACACAAAAAGAAATTGGAGAATGCTTCTACCCTTTGCAGGGGAAGGAGACACCCTGCAGTTACAGCACATCATAAACTTTGAAGACGAAGAAGGCAATAATCTAGAAGATAGTTCAAGTCCACAGTCGATAGACAGCACACACAGAGATTTCTAGAAGATATCGTAAGCAATGACGACACAAGACAGAAGACAAAAATCATGACGTAAGCAATGACGTTTTAAAGGCTTAATTATATACAGAAAGTGGTCGACAGAGGACAAAAATTTTCAACACCTAACTTTGGATTTTTTTGGTTGCTTTTGTTTTTAGACTAGGCTTTTGATTTTTATATTGTTCAGAATATGTCGTTTATGCTTTAGTTTTTCCTATTTAAAGAGGCATTGTAAATTGTTGTAGATACGAAGAACCATTACCAGCAATAACATTATTACTTCAATGGCACACTAAATTCTCTCCATATATCTTTAGCTCTACTCCCTTAATATCTCAGATTTTCTCCAGTTCTTCATATTATATTCCAACCCACACATAAAAAAAAAAAAAAAGAAACCCTTTCTTTTGTAATTATCTACTCCGCTGTGCATACTCTCATCTATCATCATCCGCTGTGCATACCTTCATCACCTTCATCCATCATTGTAAGTATTCTCAGTTCTTTTTCCAGTTTTTTACCACCCTCTCTGATATATTATACATTTGGTATACTAGAAGAAAAATGTAAAGAAGTAGCATTACGAGAACAATTAAAAATAAATGCTTATGCATTTTGTAAAACAGCAATCTATACACCACAAGCATATGGAGTTTATGATAAAAAGAAAACGATACGAAAAAGTACGACATATAATAGAAATTATAGAAAACATTATAATACAAATAAGTATGTTAAAAAACCACAATCACGAAAATGTAGATGTTACACTTGTGGGGAAACAACACATTTAGCTAATAATTGTCCAAATAAAAGAAAAAATTTGGAAAGAGCTAATTTAGTAGAACAATTACAAGACTACGAAATAGAAGCTCTAAGAACAGATGATGAATCTGATAATGAATCAGTATATAGCATTTACAGTGAAGAAGAAAATCCAACAGCAAAGGTAACATATACATACATGAATACAGAAGAAAATTGTGAACATGATTGGAAACAAAACAAAGGAAATAATCACATAAGATGTTGTCATTGTGGATACTATCCTAGTATAGAAAAAAGGTCACAATGCAATAAATGTTTTAAAGAAATTTGTTTTAAATGTCTTAAAGAAATTTATGATAAAGATATAGCTACAACATCTAAAGTTGAAACAAGCTCTAAAAATAATAAGGATGAAAGAATAGATAAGTTAAAAGTAATAACAAAATTACATAGTTTAAAAATAAAAAATTTAGAAAATAAAATAGAAGAACTTGAAAGATTAAGTAAAATAGAAGAAATAGGTAAAATGGCTCTACAAAAACCAGATGATCAAACTTACATACAAACACAAGGATCAACAAACATGATAAATATACAATGTCGTTTATGGTTAGATAATAATAAATACCTAGATTTAACAGCATTGGTAGATACAGGAGCTACAAAAAGCTTAATCTCACATAGTCTAGCACCTATAGAATATCATAAAAAATTATCATATGAACTAAGTACAAGAACAATAGAAGATAGGTTAATATATATTACACACTGTTTAGAACCAGTAGGAATACAATTCTTAGATTTTGCAAACAATTATAGTATAAAATATGAAATGCCACAAATAAATATTAATCCACCAGAAATAAAATCAAAAGGTTTTGTAATAGGATTAAATTTTATATTAGGATTAAATGGTGCAGTTACAATTACAAGAAATTTTATAACATTAAGTAAACAGTTATATACAATACCAACCCTTAGATATATGAATACAACACAAATTGTTCAAAAAAGAGGGGATAAAGGGAATTTAGATTTTTTGAAAACACAAAACAAAAAACAGTTTATAGAAAATGAATCATTAAAACTATTAATAGATTTTTTAACTCATGAAATAGTGAAAGGACAAGATATTACAAAAAGCGTAAACCATCCTATGATATTACATTTAGAAAAAATAGGATATATTGGAGAGGATATAACAAAATCAAATGTAAAATATATTTGTAAATTTAAATTAAAAAATCCTGATATAGTTATAAGAACAGCTAATATAGAATACAGCCCATTAAATAAAGAAGAGTTTAAAAAACAAATCCCTGAAATGGTAAATCAAGGATTAATTAGAAAATCAGAAAGTCCTCATAGATCTACAGCTTTTTTAGTAAGAAATCACAGCGAAATAAAAAGAGGAAAGAATAGTTTATAATTATAAAAGGTTAAATGATAATACAATAGATGATGGATATAATATTCCTAGCAAAGACTGTTTGTTAAATCTTATACAAAACAAAAAAGTATTTTCAAAATTTGATTTAAAATTAGGATATAATCAATTAATGTTAGAAAAAGCTTTAAACCATGGACGGCTTTTACATGTTCAGAAGGGCAGTATGAATGGAATGTCCTTAGTTTTGGTTTAAAGAATGCACCTTCTATTTTTCAAAGATTTATGGACAGTATATTTTTAAAATTTGATTTTTGTCTAGTATACATAGATGATATTTTAGTTGCAAGCAATACAGTGCAAGAACATGAGAAACACCTACGACAGGTTTTTGAAGAAATAAAGAAAAACGGTATAGTAGTTTCAAAAAGGAAAATGGAACTTTTTAAAAGAAAATTTTCTTTTTTAGGATTAGAAATTGGAAATGGAAAAATAGAATTACAACCACATATTTCTACAAAAATTTTGAATTTTCCAGAAAAATTTGAAAATTTAAAACAAATACAAGCCTTTTTGGGCCTAGTAAATTATGCTAGAAAATTCATACCAAACTTGTCAAAATTGGTTGGACCATTATATGGTAAAACCACTAAAAATGGTCAAAGGTTTTTTAACCAAGAAGATATTAAACTAGTTAAAGAAATTAAAAAAGCAGTTAAAAATATTAAACCATTAGAATTACCATTAGTTACAGATTATATAATTATTGAAACAGATGGATGCAAAGAAGGATGGGGAGCAGTCCTTCTATGTAAACCAAACAAATACAGTCTCAAGGAAGAAGAGAAAATTTGCGCTTATGCAAGTGGTAATTTTCAAAACAAAACAAATTGGACTACAATTGATTTTGAAATACAGGCATTAATTTATGCATTAGAAAAATTTAAGATTTTTCTTAATAAAGAATTTACAGTAAGAACTGACTGTGAAGCAATAGTCAAGTTTGTAAAAAAAACCAGAGTAAAAAAGTAAATAGAACCAGGTGGGTTAATCTTCAAAATACTATACAAGGAAATGGATATTTTATAAATTTTGAACATATTAAAGGAAAAAATAATGGGATAGCTGATATGTTATCTCGAAATATAAACAAATGGTTTGTTTTAGATGGACAGGAAAAAAGATAAGGAGAAACTAAAGCTTATACACCCAAAGCAGGGGAATTCTTCTTCGGAGGAAGAACAAATTCAACAGTCATATCTACAGTCAACATAAAAGATATACAGTTCTCCTCACACTTCATTTCCACAGATAATGACAGGACAGTTTTATAAACAACAGCAATCAAAGGCAGCTGGCAAACGCCCGTTGTACACAAATTTTTCACCCAAGCCGGTGATTGAATTTGGAACATATGCTTTACAGATATGCAATGAAGTTGACAAGAAGTTTCGTCCTATTATGGGAATGAAACTAACAGATAAACAGCAATGTTTATTAGACAATCTATGGCATATTCAAACCATGCCACAAGCTTCATCATTCAAAGTACAGGTTTTAAATGCTCTAAGCATTTATTTTCAGGAACAAAGTTCAAAAACACCTGAAAGACAGTTTAAACAGAAACCAAATTATACACATTATGTTATATTTAGGGGTACAAAAATTGGAATTTTTAACAAATGGGAAACAGTTACACAACACATAACTTGTGTAGGGGGAGCACTTTGGAAAGGTTACACAAGTTTTGCTGAAGCTCTTCAAGCAGCAAGAGACAATTTTGGAATACAAAGCTTTTACATAGAACCTGAAGAGGTTAAGAGTTTTGCTGATTTAGCTAAAACAGATCCGGAACATTACATAAAAGCTCAGCAAGAAATTATTTCTACATTAAAAACACAGCTTGAAGAAAAAACAAAAAATGCACAAGATATACAATTAAAAATTGAAAACAGTCTGTTAAAACAAAAAAATGATGTTATTAGAAGCAAAAAATACACAGTTATTACAGAGGCTTGAGAAAAAAGAAAACAAAGACAAAACAGATGTACACAGGACTTTTGAGTGTTTCAGGACAAGGATTCTTGATACACCTTGGCAGAAATGCCTAAAACCAGTTACAGAGAGACTCCCAGAATTTGAGAATCTTGTTTCACAGAAAGTATGTGCAGAGTTTCCTCTAATTCTGTACAACTTGCAGCAACAGCTGGTAGACATGGCATTCAGATTCGACAGTGAACAACAAGGATTCAAGGTGGTGGAAAGAACAAATGAAACAGGAGACGGAGTTGGTCTTCTATTGCTTCAAATATAACACCCTACAAAATTAACAGATGAACAAATAATTCAATTTTATCATCATGGTATGATTGATTATTTGGAAATCAAGTTAAACACTAAAACAGAAGATCTCCTCAACCAGCTTGGAGAAAAGATTATTTTAGTTGCAGGAAATATTGCAATCAGATCAACAACCTCTATTATTGGTTGCAAAATAATTTCCTCATTCCCTTATACAGATGCATACACATACAGACCAGCAAGAAAAAGAATTTTCATTGAACATAAAAGCAATATATGCCATCAGTATCATCTACAGACAGCAATGACAAAAACTAACATAGAGTTTTCAACTCTACCTTGGTTAAGTCATTCAGATGATAAAACTCCAGAAAGTTTTACACAGTTTATAAAAAATCATCAGGAAACCCCATAACTTCCTGATTATTTTCCATGGAGAAATTATCAATTGGTAGGTGAAGGACATTATATACAAGTCTACACAAAAAGAAATTGGAGAATGCTTCTACCCTTCGCAGGGGAAGGAGACACCCTGCAGTTACAGCACATCATAAACTTAGAAGACGAAGAAGGCAATAATCTAGAAGATTGTTCAAGTCCATAGTCGATAGACAGCACACACAGAGATTTCTAGAAGATATCGTAAGCAATGACGACAGAAGACAGAAGACAAAAATCATGACGTAAGCAATGACGTTTTAAAGGCTCAATTATATACAGAAAGTGGTCGACAGAGGACAAAAATTTTCAACACCTAACTTTGGATTTTTTCGGTTACTTTTTTTTAGACTAGGCTTTTGATTTTTATATTGTTCAGAATATGTCGTTTATGCTTTAGTTTTGCCTATTTAAAGAGGCATTGTAAATTGTTGTAGATACGAAGAACCATTACCAGCAATAACATTATTACTTCAATGGCACACTAAATTCTCTCCATATCTCTTTAGCTCTACTCCCTTAATATCTCAGATTTTCTCCAGTTCTTCATATTATATTCCAACCCATACATAAAAAAAACCCTTTCTTTTGCAATTATCTACTCCACTGTGCATACTCTCATCTATCATCATCCGCTGTGCATACCTTCATCACCTTCATCCATCATTGTAAGTATTCTCAGTTCTTTTTCCAGTTTTTTACCACCCTCTCTGATATATTGATATATATATATATATATATATATATATATATATATATATATATATATATATATATATGTATATATATATGAGAAGGTTCAAATGAAAACCACTATTTATTGCGAAAACTTGAAAACTAACTAAAAAAGCCTAAAAAACATACCAAATTTTTTTTTGCATACCAATTTTCGCTATTTAAATTATATAAAAAAACTTAAAAAAAATTGCAGTGCACATGTGTAATAGTACACATGTGTATGTGTACTATTTTCACTATTTAAATTATATAAAAAAAACTTAAAAAAAAGTTGCAGTGCACATGGGTAATAGTACACATGTGTATGTGTACTACACATCTGAATTATTACACATGTGCACTACAATTTTTTTTTTTTTGAAAATTTTTTTTATATAAAAAAAACTAGCGATTTTAATCAAAAAAATTGAAAACAAAAAATTGTGTGTTTTTTAGGCTTTGTTAGTTAATTTTCGAGTTTTCGCGATAAAAGTGGATTTCATTTGAACAAACCCCTATATATATAGGTAAAGAGTAAAATACAAATGCGCTTATCGTACGATACGTACGCGATCATCCCAGCCGTTCGATCAGGTGCAGATCTGGTGCGAATTCAATACATATCGCATATGAAAAAATGTTTAGCATGGGGTAGTGTGAAAAATGGCATGGGGTGTGTAGATGGACAAAATCGCATGTGGAAGATTTGAATATCGCATGTGAAAAAATGGCATGGGGTAATGTGAAAAATGGCATGGGGTGTGTAGAATCGCATGTGGAAGATTGAATATCGCATGTGAAAAAATGGCTAGCATGGGGTAATGTGAAAAATAGCATGGGGTGTGTAGAATCGCATGTGGAAAATTGAATATCGCATGTGAAAAAATGGCATGGGGTAATGTGAAAAATGGCATGGGGTGTGTAGAATCGCATGTGGAAAATTGAATATCGCATGTGAAAAAATGGCTAGCATGGGGTAATGTGAAAAATGGCATGGGGTGTGTAGAATCGCATGTGGAAAATTGAATATCGCATGTGAAAAATCTGTGTGTGTGTTACTGTTCATCTTCTTCCATTGTTGGTCGATCATTGTCAGTCTTCTTCCGTTTGACCCTTACAACTCCCAAATTAGTAGTTCTTATTATCGATATCGCACTAAAAGGAACGAAGGGAGGTTGGGGAAGAAGATTTTTAGGTTTTTGAATTTGATTTAGGGTTTGATTTTGAACTATCATCGGTCAATTACAGAGATTTATGACCTCGCAATGACGTTTTTAACCTTCCTGGTATGATTTAGATATATTAAAATGATTAATTTAATCATTTAAATTAGTTTTGCCCGCGTTTGATCGATTGAAGATCGTACGGCTGAGGGCATCGCGTACATAATGTATGATAAGATGTATTGTACGTTAACCGGCCTCTATATATATATATATATATATAGGGGAATGCTAAAATGAGAACCACCTCGAGTTGTAAGAACCGTGAGAACTACACCGTAGGGGGCGCGGTGGACCAATTTTTTTTTCATAAACGTAGATGCATGTATAAAAACAACATTTGTAAAAAAAATTCAAAAAAAAAATGTCGTGTGTGTAGTTTTGAGCACCACAAGTTTGTATTTACGGGACCCGTAAATCTGGCCGGAAAATTTACGGTACCCGTAAATGCACACTTGAGGTGCTCAAAAACTTTTTTTTTGAATTTTTTTTACAAATGTGCTTATAATACATGTATTTACGTTTATGAAAAAAAAATTGGTCCACCTCGCCCCGTACGGTGTAGTTCTCGCGGTTCTTACAACTCGAGGTGGTTCTCATTTTAGCGTGATCATATATATATAACTGTAAGATAATATAAAGTATTAAATAAGGTATGGGCTTATAAGTTGGCTAAAAAGATAAGATTATAATTTCTAGAATTCAGGTTGTTATGCAAGTGGCCAAGTAGTACTAGTGCATTTCCTTTCCTATATATAGTAGGTATATTGTAACTTGTAAAGTGAGATAATTGAGCTAATCTGATATATTTTTAGTATCTCCTGTATTCAAGCCTTTCACTATTTTTTGCATGTTTAAGTTTGTTTCATGGTATCAGAGCCATGAACTCTGATTTATGAGGAGAAATTTGTTAGAGAGTTTGTACTCTATGCTAAAAGAGTTGTACCCACTTGGAGCTACCTTAGAAATCGACATCAGACCTTTTCTTTAAATCTCACCTCCCACACTATTGTAATCAGCAGCCCTCGAAATGCTAACCCATAAATTTTCGCTTTCAGAAAACCTCCCACGCGATGCCATCCAAAGCCCACGAGCCGCCGTTGTCGTCCCACGTATTTGGCCACCTTCCGTCGCCGTTATTGTTTTCCGCCCACCTCTTTGCCTTCCGCACAACCCTGTGTAGTTTGTTTTCTGATCCGGGTACTTTGATTCTACATCAGATTTCGGTTCTGCTTATCATGTTCGCATCGGATTCGTATTAGATTTGCATCCGATTTTTTGCATCAGATTTTTTGTATCAGATTTTCCGATCAGATTTTCGCATCAGATTTTCACGTCAAAATTCCGGGTCAGGTTTTGTGATCAGTTTTTAAGACCAGATTTTTCAGATCAGATTTTCTGTTTGTCTTTCTAACCCTTTCCGAATCTGATTATCATCAGATTTCTAGGCTCTTTACACTTTAATTTCTAAACATCAGATTTCTGGTTGGTATCTTTGATTTCTGGTTAAACATTGACTTTTGACTTTGACTTTAATTATGGTCAAACCTTCATATTTCTGACGTTGACTTCCGATTTCGGGTCAAACTTTCCAGATTTCGTGTTTTGGTTTCTTGTTCTGATCTTTGGTTTATCAACTTGCTCTTCATTTGTTTTCTCTTAGTTAAGTTCAAAGGTTAGAATGGCGGACAAGAAAGAAACCAATGGTGAGTCACGTATTGCTAACAACTCTATTGGTATTCTTCATGGTTGACTCACCGACAACAAACTTGACGGGTCGAATTTTCTTTAAATGGAGCAAAATTGTTCATATTTATTTACGAAGTGTTGGGAAGGTTTCTCATCTCACTTCCGATCCTCCTACAGATGATACCAAAGATCAGTGGTTAGAAATTAATGCTCGGTTATTCCTATATATCAGAAACTCTATCGACACTTCTGTCACTTTGCTTATCGGTCACTGTGAGTATGTTAAAGAGTTAATGGACTACCTGGAATTTTTATATTCTGGGCAAAGTAACATTACCAGAATCTACAATGTTTGTAAGTCTTTTCATCGGGGGAGCAACTTGATCAATCACTAATCGCTTATGTTATGGAATTCAAGAAGACATACGAAGAGTTCAACTCTCTTCTCCCTCTTAGCACTGATGTGCGGGCTATGCAAACTCAATGGGAACAAATAGCTGTGTTGAGTTTATTGACCAGCCTACGACCGGAATTTGATGTTATTCGATCCCAGTTGTTGAATGAATCTACTATTCCCTCTCTTCAAGAAACATTTGCCCGCATTCTTTGTCATGAAGATATTCCATCTTGTGCACCTTCAACTCATAATAGTGCCTTAGTCGGCTGAGGAGAATTCTGAGGCAGTAATCTAATCTATGTTTGTGGATATAAAAAAAAAGTAAAAAAAGGGATTTGTAGTGTATATTATCTTGTTGCCGTTTGAGTAACCGCTTGTTTATGTTCTATTCGAGTAATCAAATAAGTGTCTTTTTGAGTTTGATCGATTTGGATTTCTGCCTCCGAGTTTCATTCTAGCTCTGAAAAATTTTCAAGTTTTCAGTTCTAATCTTTATACAAGAATTCGGGTAAATATCATGGCGTTGACACAACCATTCGATTTGACCTTAAGATCGACTTTGGTATCCTTCTGGTTTGATCTTTTCCCCATGAGATTGACTAAATATTTTTTTGGTGAAGGATTTTTGCATCATAAGTTGATGGTTAATTATGAGCAACCGTTCATGTTTCTTTCTGGTTCAAGCCCCCTTCGAGTTCGTGTTTAGTATTGAGCAACCATTTGGTTTATCTTTGGTTCTATCCCCGTTAGAGTTAGTGTTTAGTTTTGCGCAACCATTTGGGTTGGGTGTCAGGTTGCATTTTGATTGGTGATCACTTTGTAAAGTTACAAGGTGTGACAACTGGCACTTTTCTATGTATTTCGTACAATAATAAACAGTAAACTGTGCTTTACTGACTGTGCATGATTGAATTAACAAGACGAATGAATTTATGATTACTGTTATATACATACAAAGGCATTTCATGTTGCAAGATTTTTATCTTTATTACATGCAACACAGTGTGGTTCACTTAATGCGCAGAACAAAGTTAGCATAGTTATCAGACAAACTAGAAGTACTGACGGGAGTTCAGTACTCAGACAGACATGATGTTAAGACACAGAACGAGTCCCGGAACCAAGTGTTACACTAGAATAGTGTGTAGGAAAGTAAGGATTACAAAACTGCATTCCTAGTGATGATTTAGGTGCCGGAAAGTGCCAGAAACACACTAAAACTGCAGAAATCTGCAGAAAATAACCAAATTCAGCAATTTTCAGCTTTTTAACACCAAAATATAATGCAGAATTACGGTTTAATGGTCCAAAATACCTTTCTAGGTGTCGGGAATCAAAACTGTTATGAAAGACAACACAAAGCACACTAAACTGCGTAATTTATCACCTTAACAAACCGGTAACCAACCGAACAACCGGACACTACCCGAAATACCAAATTTTCACTAGAAGCATTGTTTTAACATTTCCAAGCTAGTAATGGTCCCCGAACATCATAATACACCTTGTAATTATATAACACCCATATAACCCCAACTTAACACTTAAATTCTAACCATATTACCTAACTATACATTACACCATAACTACAACCCCCCCCCCCCCCACTTACGGTCACCAACATGGAGGACCCACCCATGATTTTATTTCAATAATTCATTTGATATGTTGTCTACTTTTGCAACTGTAACACCCCGAAAACGGGTTTGGTAATTAACCCATGTTAATACTAAAAGACGGGTAAAGTGCCGCTAGTAGTAAAAATAACCCGGTAAATATTCGGGATTTAATAAGAAATCCTAATATTAAATACAAGCGAAACAAAGTTTTAATGAATTGAGTTTATAAGAGCCCGAGTTAACGGGACTTAAAATACTACGGATTATAACTCCCGGGACCCACCAAGTAACTAGGAGTATTAACCTAGTTAGTTAATGTCTTGACAAAACAGAACTAATGTGGTTAAGATACCCTTTAAATAACTTGTGTAAAGTGAAGGGGCTAGACATGGACAATTGAATTAAAGTTTCAATTAAACAAATTAATAAACAAAACACACACACATACGTGTGTGTGTGTCTGCGATTTCAACCAGAGCCAAGAAGAGCTCTCTTGCTCAAAACCCTAATCCCTCAAGAATCTCTCAAATTGAAGCCCAAATCAAGAGCCAAATCATTGCATGAACCTAGATTCGTGATCACCTAGTCATGGGGATTACAAGGTATGTTAAAAATTATGATTTGGTGATACCTTGAGATTATGATGAATAATCATAATCGAAATTCTGGAATGAATATTGATTCTATAGGTGTTATTATGATTATATCTTGGTTTAGAAGCAAACCCTAGTAGAAATCTTGAAGAATTGTTGTCAAACAAGGGATTTGATAATTACCCTATCATGAGCTAAGTGGGTTTTGGTTGAATTGATGAAATTGATGTTCTAATGGTGTTTATAAACATCATACTAACTCATAAGAATGAACTACTTGAGCAAATTAGAGATTTCGTTAAGAGTTCATAAGTAACTAGAAGTGGGTCTAGACATATGAGTTAAACCATGATTTTGATGATCAAAGTGGGTATATGTTTATAATGACTGAAATTTACATGTTGATTTATCATTACTTGAGGTAGGAATTTGATGACATGTTAGTTAATTTGTCACCTCAAAAGATGATGTTCACTAAGTGGTGATTTTGATGTTAATCTTGGTAAAAAAAAATAACTAGTTGGGAACTAGCTAGTAAATATGTAAAATCATGCACATTAGGTGTTTGTTAAAATGCCTAAATGAGAACTAAGTGTTGATAATGTGCCGAATTGAGTCTTGTGAGCTTGATAGTGCAATCATATGTGTTAATTGGTGATTTGACTTTTAAATAGTCAAACCGACCATTAATAAGATCGAATGGTAATTGTGATAGAAAATATGTAAGATGGAATAGTCATAATTAATGATGACTAATATAACTGTCTTACGAATTATGATGATAGTTTGACGCTTGACAAGCTAGGTGGAGGCTTAGAAAGGAAGCGGGTCAAACGAAGCAAGAATGGCGGAAAAGCATAATTCGGATGCAAGGTAAGTATAGCTTACACTAGTCTTAAATTGTGGGATGTTTTCTTATCATATAAATTATGAATGAGATATTTAAACAATTGAAATATGATGTTCCGTCGTGTAGTCGAACGGAACAAGATAATCAAAGATGATAGAAACCATAATAATGGTTAAAAAGAAGTAAATCGATAATTTGGTCATGATATGTCGAAAGCAATACACGGTTTATAATTAAAATGACCGTACGGTGTTAAACGGAACGAGTCATGCAGAGGAGATGATAATAAATATCATCTCGCAAAGATAAATGGTCAATTCGGCCAAACGGGTCAAAAGGTGTAGACAACACCTTTTGACTATATAGACTAATGATTCTTTTGTCGAGTTATATGCTTACAGGAATAGATATCCAATGGATATTCGCATCGTTCTTAATTAGCGAATATAAAGCAAGGTATTAAAATTGGGTCTATTTGTTGATCCGAGCCAGGTACGCATATTTATGATGTATGTAAAAGTGCTAATTTGGTCGAATAATTGGTGATAGCCCTTCATTGTAAAAGAAGGACCAAAATCGACCAAAACGCTCTTGTAGGCTAAATTGAACAAACAACTCTTAGAGGTTGTTTGGAAAGGAGTCTTATGACTAAACAAAAGTTTAGAACGAGTATGGGTAGTGAAAGATGTAATTCTTGGGCCAAAAGACTCCATACGAGTCTTTGCCGTAAAATTATATTTCAAGGGGTATAAATTTGGAACACAAAGATATCTACTTTAAATCCAACACACATTTAGTTGTGATGGAAGAGTACTAGATAAGAAATAGAGGTTACAACGCTAGATTAGAATGAAAGCGAAATTGAGCTTAAAAGTGCTTAAAATATCCTTAACGGGTCAAAATAAGCATACTAGTGAAAATGGGTTAATTTGTGTAGTAGACCTATGATTAGAACCTAATATGGTATATTACAATTATTTGATGAAGTGTATGAAATATAGGAATCAAATAAATACGTTTGTTTGATAAATGCATAACCGGGTCAAAATTTGGTATAAAGGGTAATAAGCCGAAGACTTAGAAGTCTTAAATTTTGTTAAGCCTAATGTCGGATTTTAACTCCAAATGATGGAGAATCAAATTACAAACACGTAGGAAGAAACGGTAGGTCAAACGGATAAGTGGTTTGAAAGATACGGAAGTTCTCGTATCAGAAACGGTAAAATTGGAAAGCTGGAATGCAGGGACCACCGTAAATTACGGTGGACATGAAAAATGCTACGGTGGAACCCCCCTGTCTTACGGTGGGGAACTAACATCCAGGGGCCACCGTAAATTACGGTCCCACCGTAATTTACGGTGGTGGTCAGGTTGAAACTTTTGTTTTTGTGTTATCGATTGTTTTTCGGATTCGTTTAGACACGTTTTAAGCCCAGTATGACTAAAGAATTTCATGTTTATGAAATGTAGGTACACCTTGGATGCCGGAAGACGATCAAGCTCAACGAAGAACCGAACACGATATAGATACACGCTTCCGCATTTTGTCACGTTGTAGATTTTTAAACAACGAATTCAACCACGTGATGTAGAATAACTTAAGATTTGTAAAAGTTTTAATAAACTCGTATTTTTATAGCATGTGTAGTCTTAACTACACATCTAATCGTTGGTATTTACATACAAAATCGTTAATTAGTAACATAGGGTGTTACAAGTTGGTATCAGAGCCTTGGTTTAAGAGATTCGAGCACGGTGGGGAGGAACCATGCTTGGACTTAAACCTTATGCTCTTGACAAAGAATAGTGTTCGGTTCGAAGCTTGATCGCAAATCCGGTAAGTACAAGTATGTTAATAGTTTAGTATGTTAAAGTGTTGTAAACAACACATAGGGTTATCGTGTAATATACGATACCTCAATTAAATGATAGACATAGTTGACGAAAATACGCTCGTTGACGCGTATTGTAGAAAAAGCCTTGTATTATAATACGGGCGATCATCAAAGTTGATGTTACTAACTTTTGTGAATGTTTTAATAGAAGGACACTCGCGTTTGAGGACGACGAGAGTCAAACGAGTTGTGGATATGATGATGGAACGGTCCGAGATATGACAAGAAGAGCATGCTCATTAAGGACCTAAATCGCGTAATGGTCGCGAACAAGGCTAATGGCAAGAAAAGCCCGTTAGGGCAAGCATTTACCAGGTGCACGTTTAAATTATTGCATGAATATAAACATGCAACCAATACGTAGAAATTGAAAGTTGCATATGTAGATTTAAAAACTTGGAAAAACCCGAATAGAAAATGTATTCGGGATATTGTTTCCAAGAGAAACAAATAGAGGCGCTACTTACATAGGGCGTGATGTGAAAACTATAAAAAGGTCATGAGTGTCATGTGTTAATCGCTTACTCTGGCCAAGTAAGTAGTGGCATATGATACCATGAACTTCTTATGGCGGACACGTTTACATCCGATGTAGTAAGGGCGGGGTGAATGGGACTAATTAAAAAGTACCCAAATGAATCAGATAAGCAAAATATTTGATAATAATGTAAACGCACAACCGAGTGACGGAAGCGTATTACATTAGGATAATGAGCCCGAGTGAAGGGACAAAGACGCATGTAAAATGATTTAGACAAGTATTGGGAGGGAGTGTACTTACACTCGAACCCAGAAAACACAAGCATGTAAAATGATTTAGACAAGTATTGGGAGGGAGTGTACTTACACTCGAACCCAGAAAACGCAAGCATGTAAAATGATTTAGACAAGTATTGGGAGGGAGTGTACTTACACTCGAACCCAGAAAACACAAGCATGTAAAATGATTTAGACAAGTATTGGGAGGGAGTAGACTTACACTCGAACCCGGAAAGTGTGAATATGTCGCTAAACGGGTCGTTTTTTTAAAACGTCAACTTGAGGACAAGGTCGGAAAATTTCGACCGAAAATAAACAAATGAAGCCTTAGACTACGGTCAAGGTCAACTAAAGTTCAAAAACGAAATTTTACGATTCCAAACATAACAAGACATGCTTAGAAATTATATATGCGTATACATATATATATATATATATATACATTCGAATGTTTATACAAATAAAAAGATGAATCTGTATGATCATCGTAACCTATGGGAATGCGATTAGTGATAAGGTCTACGGGACCAGAATGACCCTCGGGTCACGAAAAGAAAGGGGAATAACCCTTAGGGTTCCCATTAAAAAGGGGGTGAAGACCCAAGGAAATAGCCTACGAGGCTACGTGAAAGAACCTACGGGTTACTTAACAAAGCGAGAGAACCAGTTGAAGGTCCCCGCATAAAACTAAGACTGTAAAAGAATAAATTACAGACTGTCAATGTCCGGTTACGGGAAATTGACGAAAGATAAAGAGAAGATCCTAAACTAAAACTTTGATTTTAGTAAAAAAAAAATATATATATATATATATATAACGTTTTTACGAATAAAAATCCTGATAGGAAAATTGAATATTAAGCAAGAAAGGTTCAAGTCTTGACACTGATAGGCGCAAGACGTTATATTCAAAAAGTGATATTTCGGAAGGGAAATTTTGATATAAATTAAACATGATGTAATACGATCACGGTCAAGAAATGTAATGTGAAGTAGAATCACATTATAACCAAACAAGCGGTAGAAGGTAACTGGACTAATAAGTCTAAGTAGTGAGACCGGACAAGGTCATTTAAATAAATTTGGTTTGCTTGTAAGCGGTAGATTCGGTATGATTGAACCGAATAAATAAATTTGCGGACAAAAGAAATTTGCTGCTAAAAGTGAAAAGATTTCACTAAAGGCCTTTAAACGAGTCAAAGTCACGGATTCATAAAGAGTTCGATAGTATATGAAAGCGATGGATACCGTTAAGTTAACTAAACTAGTGGAAATAACGAGACTACGTTATTTCGAAGTTACATTATGTCATATGAGATACGTAGAGGTTCTGTAACCAAAAAGACATTACCATAATTTTCTGGTAATGCTAACAATTGGTTAAAGTAGGAGTAATGCTTAAGAGATTACTCAAGTCAAACGCATTGGGTTTAGAAACTCAATGAACTAGATAAGCAAGGTTTCGAGGACGAAACCTCTTTAAGGGGGTAGACTTGTAACACCCCGAAAACGGGTTTGGTAATTAACCCATGTTAATACTAAAAGACGGGTAAAGTGCCGCTAGTAGTAAAAATAACCCGGTAAATATTCGGGATTTAATAAGAAATCCTAATATTAAATACAAGCGAAACAAAGTTTTAATGAATTGAGTTTATAAGAGCCCGAGTTAACGGGACTTAAAATACTACGGATTATAACTCCCGGGACCCACCAAGTAACTAGGAGTATTAACCTAGTTAGTTAATGTCTTGACAAAACAGAACTAATGTGGTTAAGATACCCTTTAAATAACTTGTGTAAAGTGAAGGGGCTAGACATGGACAATTGAATTAAAGTTTCAATTAAACAAATTAATAAACAAAACACACACACATACGTGTGTGTGTGTCTGCGATTTCAACCAGAGCCAAGAAGAGCTCTCTTGCTCAAAACCCTAATCCCTCAAGAATCTCTCAAATTGAAGCCCAAATCAAGAGCCAAATCATTGCATGAACCTAGATTCGTGATCACCTAGTCATGGGGATTACAAGGTATGTTAAAAATTATGATTTGGTGATACCTTGAGATTATGATGAATAATCATAATCGAAATTCTGGAATGAATATTGATTCTATAGGTGTTATTATGATTATATCTTGGTTTAGAAGCAAACCCTAGTAGAAATCTTGAAGAATTGTTGTCAAACAAGGGATTTGATAATTACCCTATCATGAGCTAAGTGGGTTTTGGTTGAATTGATGAAATTGATGTTCTAATGGTGTTTATAAACATCATACTAACTCATAAGAATGAACTACTTGAGCAAATTAGAGATTTCGTTAAGAGTTCATAAGTAACTAGAAGTGGGTCTAGACATATGAGTTAAACCATGATTTTGATGATCAAAGTGGGTATATGTTTATAATGACTGAAATTTACATGTTGATTTATCATTACTTGAGGTAGGAATTTGATGACATGTTAGTTAATTTGTCACCTCAAAAGATGATGTTCACTAAGTGGTGATTTTGATGTTAATCTTGGTAAAAAAAATAACTAGTTGGGAACTAGCTAGTAAATATGTAAAATCATGCACATTAGGTGTTTGTTAAAATGCCTAAATGAGAACTAAGTGTTGATAATGTGCCGAATTGAGTCTTGTGAGCTTGATAGTGCAATCATATGTGTTAATTGGTGATTTGACTTTTAAATAGTCAAACCGACCATTAATAAGATCGAATGGTAATTGTGATAGAAAATATGTAAGATGGAATAGTCATAATTAATGATGACTAATATAACTGTCTTACGAATTATGATGATAGTTTGACGCTTGACAAGCTAGGTGGAGGCTTGGAAAGGAAGCGGGTCAAACGAAGCAAGAATGGCGGAAAAGCATAATTCGGATGCAAGGTAAGTATAGCTTACACTAGTCTTAAATTGTGGGATGTTTTCTTATCATATAAATTATGAATGAGATATTTAAACAATTGAAATATGATGTTCCGTCGTGTAGTCGAACGGAACAAGATAATCAAAGATGATAGAAACCATAATAATGGTTAAAAAGAAGTAAATCGATAATTTGGTCATGATATGTCGAAAGCAATACACGGTTTATAATTAAAATGACCGTACGGTGTTAAACGGAACGAGTCATGCAGAGGAGATGATAATAAATATCATCTCGCAAAGATAAATGGTCAATTCGGCCAAACGAGTCAAAAGGTGTAGACAACACCTTTTGACTATATAGACTAATGATTCTTTTGTCGAGTTATATGCTTACAGGAATAGATATCCAATGGATATTCGCATCGTTCTTAATTAGCGAATATAAAGCAAGGTATTAAAATCGGGTCTATTTGTTGATCCGAGCCAGGTACGCATATTTATGATGTATGTAAAAGTGCTAATTTGGTCGAATAATTGGTGATAGCCCTTCATTGTAAAAGAAGGACCAAAATCGACCAAAACGCCCTTGTAGGCTAAATTGAACAAACAACTCTTAGAGGTTGTTTGGAAAGGAGTCTTATGACTAAACAAAAGTTTAGAACGAGTATGGGTAGTGAAAGATGTAATTCTTGGGCCAAAAGACTCCATACGAGTCTTTGCCGTAAAATGATATTTCAAGGGGTATAAATTTGGAACACAAAGATATCTACTTTAAATCCAACACACATTTAGTTGTGATGGAAGAGTACTAGATAAGAAATAGAGGTTACAACGCTAGATTAGAATGAAAGCGAAATTGAGCTTAAAAGTGCATAAAATATCCTTAACGGGTCAAAATAAGCATACTAGTGAAAACGGGTTAATTTGTGTAGTAGACCTATGATTAGAACCTAATATGGTATATTACAATTATTTGATGAAGTGTATGAAATATAGGAATCAAATAAATACGTTTGTTTGATAAATGCATAACCGGGTCAAAATTTGGTATAAAGGGTAATAAGCCGAAGACTTAGAAGTCTTAAATTTTGTTAAGCCGAATGTCGGATTTTAACTCCAAATGATGGAGAATCAAATTACAAACACGTAGGAAGAAACGGTAGGTCAAACGGATAAGTGGTTTGAAAGATACGGAAGTTCTCGTATCAGAAACGGTAAAATTGGAAAGCTGGAATGCAGGGACCACCGTAATTTACGGTCCCACCGTAAATTACGGTGGACATGAAAAATGCTACGGTGGAACCCCCCTGTCTTACGGTGGGGAACTAACATCCAGGGGCCACCGTAAATTACGGTCCCACCGTAATTTACGGTGGTGGTCAGGTTGAAACTTTTGTTTTTGTGTTATCGATTGTTTTTCGGATTCGTTTAGACACGTTTTAAGCCCAGTATGACTAAAGAATTTCATGTTTATGAAATGTAGGTACACCTTGGATGCCGGAAGACGATCAAGCTCAACGAAGAACCGAACACGATATAGATACACGCTTCCGCATTTTGTCACGTTGTAGATTTTTAAACAACGAATTCAACCACGTGATGTAGAATAACTTAAGATTTGTAAAAGTTTTAATAAACTCGTATTTTTATAGCATGTGTAGTCTTAACTACACATCTAATCGTTGGTATTTACATACAAAATCGTTAATTAGTAACATAGGGTGTTACAGCAACACAAGATTCATTAAGTTATTTGTTGTTGGAAGTTACCTTTACTTAACCACAAGATCATAACTCATATCCAACACCACCATTCAAGCAACTTTCTTTCTTCTCCTTCTTCTCTAGCTCACGGCCACAACACACCCACACTCTACCTCCATTTTCATTTCATCTACAAGCATTCTAAACACTTAAGAAGGGTGGAAGCATTGAAACTTGATGGACCTTCACATAGAGCTTTTATCCACCTAGTTTATCATCTTCATCATCTTGAGTTCTTCCCTAGCCTTGTGCTAGTAGTAAGCCCCTATGTAACTTGATTTTACTTCTTAATTAGATGGTTAAAATATTATGTATATGATTAATCATGAAGATCATGAAGAAACAAGAAGATGATCACTAACATGAAGCTAAATAACATGAAAATTAAGTTGATTAAGTGTATGTATGAAACTTGTTTGTGGATTTCTTATGTTTATGATGTTGATCATCATAATAACCTTGCTAAATGATGATTAAACACATTATCTAGCAAGTATAAGGATGGATCTTGAAGAAATCATAATGATCATCCTTTATGTGAATCATGAACTTGAAAATGAAGTTGTTTTCGAGTATGATGATGATTGATACATCTTAAAAGTCTTGTAAATGGATGATTTCTATAACAACCCTCCTAAAATATTTCCGACACCCTAAAAAATATTTAGAACGTTCCAATACGCCCTAAAATACACCTCGTATACGTAAAATGGCTCTAAATACCTTTATTTTTATAAAAATTAATTAAAATCAGATTTTTGGGTCTCTGGCGGGCCGCGAAGACCTAGCCCAGGTCTTACGCGGGCCGCGAGCGATAGGACAAGAGGCATAACCCGGAAGCCGCCACGTGTCAACACGTGGCGAAGCTAGATCGGTGACCAGGTCAGGCTAGGGCCTACCCGGCCTATGTCGCGGGCCGCGAAAGCTAAGCCTTCGGCTTACGCGGGGTGCGAGAAAGGGTCTGATCAACCCTATAAATTGAGTCGACGGGCACAGTTCACAAATCATTCAGAATTCACTTCTCTCTCTTAATTTCTACATAGCTAAAGTAATACCCGGGCATTATACCCACTAAAATAGCGAAGCCCTGCCTCGTTGTAAGTATTTTAACCCCCGGTTACGTATTAGATACGCTGCCCGATTGATTTAGGATTCCGTAACGGCTGTCGAGTCTCTGCCCGACGTAGTCGTTGAAGTTCTGTCTCGGGAATGGTATAACTAATGTAAATATTGGGTTATTATACTAACGCGTGTGCATTGTGTAATTAATAGATAATCACCATGAAATCACAAAGGAAAACCCTAAAATAGCAATGTGAGTAATCCTCCTTTTTGCAAACTGTTTTTACAAAACCTCCAATTTTTTACATTATATTAAACAGTGATTGAGTATTTGTATTCTACAATTATCGTCGGTATGTTGGGGTTTTGTATACAAAATTTGTTACTACACTGTGAGTAGTAACATGACCACAAGTAGGGTTGACAGTACCGTGGGTGGTAATTAAAGTAGAAAATAAACAAATATAATTGCGCGACCGCCCTCAATGCTGTAAACAGTTTTACCTATCTTGATTAAATTGGGATTCACTCACCAGTATTTCCCACTGACAAAATATTTTTAAACGCGTTTCAGGTAACAAAATGTGAAAGCCAAATAGAAGTCAGCTGTACAACACTGAATGCTTGGAAAAGTGGCTATAAAATTCCCTAAAATAAAGAAGATGTTTTATTAAATAAAATAGGGTTTATCCTTATAAAAATGTGTGTACTTGAAACTTGGGAATTTCCCATGTGTTTAATCTTATAAAAGTGTGGTATTTTACTCTGATAAAATATTTCCTGACTACGGTCCTGATGTAATTTCCACTGCCAAACTGATAAACACCGATACCACTGATACTGGCCGCGGCCGCCCGTTCCCGGGGTATTAGGGGACGGGGGTTGCGACAGAAGGTGGTATCAGAGCTACAGCCACTGATTCAGCCACAGAAGTGTTCTGCTGACACCAAAATATTATTCAATATGTTAGGAAATAATTTACATGGATACGTGTATATCTGTCTATTATTGTTTTGTGTTATTTGACTATTTGTTAGTTTACAGTATGAGCGACCAAGGAACTTCAGACGCTTACCGTCAGTTGTCCAGCTCACCTAGGGACGAAGACACCTCTTCACAGCCTACCCTTTCAGGGTATTCGGCTGACACTAAAGATGGGATTTTCGTGTTCAAAGCACAATCTGAAGAGCCATTCCCTCCTAAGAAGAGAGGATGGTTCAGCAGAGGATCCCATGAACGTAGGAAAATGATGAGAAAACTTCAGCAACAGCGTGCTTTAGCAGCCGCTAATAGAGAAATGAATGCGCAATCACATGATATAATCAATAGGAGACTAGCCAATTTCCACATATTAGCCACTACAGCTGCAGACCCGAATCTAGAACAACTCATAGCACCCCAGCCATTACCACTATTTCCTACACAACCTATGGAACTCGAGCTAAACCCTATAGACCAAATTCCTGCACCTGATTTTGACCCAGCTGAAATACCTAGAGTACCAGCACCCCATCCCCCAGACTATGACCCATGGTTTAATGACCATAGGGATTATGAACAACGCTACCAAATACCGGACGAACTCATGCCAAACCTAGCAGCCTACCCAAACCTGGACCCCCTGGACCCATATTACGATAATGACCAATTTATTAGGGAAATCCTAGAGAACCCTTACCCACATGAGGAACCCATGCCACAGTTCCCAGACCCAATACCAACACCCGCACCACCCATGAGCACTGAGAATGTGCAAGGACTCCGAACCTTTGGTGAGGAGATTTTAGAAGGAAGTGAAAGGATGAGGCAGATGGGGGAACGACTCGTCTGGAAATATGACGAGCGTAATATGAAATTTTGGATGAACCCGTACCATTAGTAATAATATATATATATATATATATATATAGGTAGAGGATCCTGTAAAAGTGCTCAAAGTGTGAGAAGTGTATTATAACACTATATATAATACTATATAACACCATATAAACACCGTATAACAATATGTAACACCATATAATACCATATAACACTATGTAACACTATATATCATTATATAACAAATATAACACTATACATCTATCATAGACATGCTATCAGACAACCTATAGTGTTATATTTGTTATATAATGATATATAGTGTTACATAGTGTTATATGGTATTATATGGTGTTACATATTGTTATACGGTGTTTATATGGTGTTATATAGTATTATATATAGTGTTATAATACACTTCTCACACTTTAGGCCCTTTTTACACTATCCTTACCCTATATATATATATATATATATATATATATATATATATATATATATATAATATGTGTGTATGTTTGAAAAAAAAATCTAGACAATAGCTACAAATGCATATTAGTATTGTATTTTCAATTCCAGTTGTATTTGTAATAGATATAGATGCATAATATAAAATAGAGTAAATGTCGCAATGTTCGACGATTTTGATCAATATGCTTGTTGTGTGATTGTTTGCATTAAATATTATCTTATGATATTAATATGTGGTAAATGTTTAAAATTCAGATGGACAATGAAGTGAATCAAGAAAACCAGAATAACGATAATAATGGAAACCAAGTAGATAACAGTGTCATCCAACACATAGTGGCACAATGAATTATAGACGCGATGCCATATATTATCAAAACGGTTAAGGAAGCGGATAATAAAAGTAATAATGGCAGTAAAGGACCTACTGAACCAGAACACAACGTAAACAATGACCCATACTTCAAGTGCCCATTCCCAAAAGAAGAAGAACCATGTCTTATGGTTGTTCTTACAAAGAATTCTGGTCCTGTAAACCAAAAGAATTCTCGGGCAATGAAGACTCATTGCAACTTTACGCTGCTGGATAGAAAAGACTGGGGCAGTCTTGAAAATAAGCAAGTGTGCAGAAGATGATAAGATAATGTTTGCTTCCAATCTGTTTAAGAACTCAGCTTTAGAATGGTGGAACACTATCCTCCAATCTAGGGGAAGTGACAGGGTTTATAATATGGAATGAGAAGAATTTAAGAACATGGTTGAAAGGAAATTTTGTCCCCCTAATGAAAAGGAATAGATAGCAAATAGTTCTTAAACCTTAAAATGATTGGAGTGGATAGTTAGGGGTACACTACTACGTTCTTTGAATATGCTAGAATAGTGACAACCCTTGCATCACTAGAACCAGTACTAATCTCTTGTTACATCTGGGGATTAATCAGCGAGATTAGGCATGTAGTCAAGGCGGCTAGACCTCAAACCATAGAAGAAGCTGTAGAACTAGCAAACACCTTGACTGATGAATTAGTGCGTACGCGAGAAGAGGACCAGAGGAGGAACCTAGCTCAAATGCTTACCCAAGAATTTCGTTATGGAAATTCCAACCGTGGGAAAAATGTAGGTTCTACCTCGACACCTTATTGTAAGGCCTGCAAGAAGAAGCATTCAGGAAGATGCTTCACTTACTGCAATTTCTGCAAGATACCAGGACATAAGGAAGAAGATTGTAGAAAGAAACCTAGTAATGGAGTATGCTTCAACTGTGGAGATAAAGGGCACATTAAGCCACACTGTCCGAAACTAGCTTTAGCCATGAACAACAAGAATACTAAAAATGCTAGGGCATTTGTTCTGACTGCAGAAGAAGCCAAGATGATCTCGTACGTCGGTACGTTTTTAGTTAATGACGTTTTTGCTAAAGTATTATTTGACTCTAGTGCGAATCAAAGTTTTATTAATACTTTATTTTGCAAACTTCTCAATCAACCATTAACTAAACTCCCACAAGAATGTCTAGTAGAGACAGCAAATGGAGAAACTATTAAGATTACTGAAATCTTGCAGGGAGCAAGAATAGAATTTTTTAATCAAAAGTTTATCGCAAACCTTTATCCAATGAATCTAGCAGGATTTGATGTTGTAATAGGAATGGATTGGTTAATAGCCAATAAAGCCAGGATTCTATGTGATCAAAAATCAATCCAAGTAAATTCACCAAAGGGTGAAAAGATCACAATTAAAGGAGATAAGCCGTCTAGATCCACAAAATTCATCTCCGTAATGAAAACAGCTAGTTATATAAGGAAAAGATCATTAATGTATTTGATTTCTATAATCATTAACACTAAAGGAAAAGAACTGAAAGATATTCCCGTAGTATCCCAGTTTTCATACGTGTTTCCAGAAGAATTACCTGAACTACCGCCGGACAGAGAAGTTGAATTTAGAATTCATCTGACTGGTAGCACCAATTGCCAAAGCACCTTACCGTTTGGCACCTGCAAAAATGCAAGAATTAAAGAAACAACTGGACGAACTGTTGGAGAAATGATTCATACAACCAAGCTCATCGCCATGGGGAGCACCAATATTGTTTGTCAAGAAGAAAGACAGGTCAATGCGTATGTGCATTGATTACCGTGAATTGAACAAAGTCACGATTAAAAATCGGTATCCATTACCAAGAATCGATGATTTGTTTGATCAGTTGCAAGGAGCTCGATTTTTCTCTAAAATCGATCTATGCTCAGGATATCATCAATTAAAGGTACAGGAAGAGGACATTCCTAAGACTGCTTTTAGAACAAGGTATGGCCATTATGAATTTACTGTCATACCATTTGGTTTAACCAATGCCCCAGCTGCATTTATGGATATGATGAACCGAATATGTAAGCCATATTTGGATAAATTCATAATTGTCTTTATAGATAATATTCTCATTTACTCTAAGAGTAAAAAGGAACATGCAGCGCATCTGCATGCACTCCTAAGTTTATTAAGAAAAAAAAGCTTTATGCCAAATTTTCGAAGTGTGAGTTTTGGTTAGAAGAAGTGCAGTTTCTTGGACATCTAGTTAACCATAAAGGAATTCATGTGGATCCCACAAAGATTGAGGAAATTACCAAATTGAAAACCCCTGAATCACCAACTAAGGTTAGAAGTTTCCTAGGATTGGCCGGTTATTATAGAAGATTTATCCGAGATTTTTCTAGAATAGTCATTCCCTTAACTAAGCTGACCTGTAAATCTGTTAAGTTTGAGTGGGGACCAAAACAAGAAGAAGCCTTTAGAATTCTTAAGCAAAGATTAACCAATGCACCCATATTTGCGTTACAGAAGGAACTGAAGACTTTGTAGTCTATTGTGACGCTTCTAAGTTAGGTTATGGATGTGTGTTGATGCAACGTCAAAAGGTTATAGCATACGCCTCCAGACAACTTAAGAACCATGAAGAGAATTATTCTACCCATGATTTGGAATTAGGAGCCATAATTTTTGCCCTTAAGATTTGGAGACATTACCTTTATGGTGGTAAGTTTACCGTTTTTACCGATCATAAGAGTTTAAGATATGTCTTCAGGCAAAAAGAGTTAAACATGAGACAGAGACGCTGGATGGAAATACTCAGTGATTATGATTGTAATATCCAGTATCATGCAGGAAAAGCTAACGTAGTTACTGATGCTTTAAGTCGAAAATATTATGAAAAGCCAAAAGGAGTGCGTTCTCTTAAATTAAATCTGCAGATAGATTTAAATGAACATGTTAAAGAAGCACAAGAATCAGTAATCAATGATGATACTGAAAAATTGAAAGGAATGATTAAGGATTTAGAACAAGGAATAGATGGAATTTGGAGATTCCATAAGAAAAGGATTTGGATACCCAAACTAGGAAACCTACGCCACCGTATATTAGAAGAATCCCATAAATCTAAGTATACGATGCATCCTGGAGGTGATAAGATGTATCAAGACTTAAGAAAAAAATTTTGGTGGATATGAATGAAAAAGGATATAGCAACTTATGTTGCCAATTGTTTAACATGTTCACAAGTTAAAACTGAACATCAGAAACCCTCCGGTTTATTGCAGCAGTTAGAAATGCTAGTATGTAAATGAGAATTGATAACAATGGATTTTGTTACCAAATTACCCAAAACAAAAAAAGGTAATTATACAATCTGGGTGATTGTAGATAGGCTAACCAAGTTAGTTCATTTCCTACCAATGAAGGAAACTTTCAGTATGGAACAATTAGCTAAGTTGTATGTAAATGAAATAGTTTCATTACATGGAATTCCTTTATCAATTGTTTCTGATAGAGATAGCCGTTTTACCTCTCATTTTTTGACAAGTTTACAAAAAGCAACGGGAACCAAGTTAAATCTAAGCACTGCTTATCATCCTCAAACGGATGGACAAAGCGAAAGGACAATTCAGACGATGGAGGATATGCTTAGAGCTTGTGTAATTGATTTCGGAGGTAATTGGGACGATCACTTACCATTAATAGAATTTTCTTACAATAACAGCTATCATACCAGCATCAATGCTGCACCATTCGAAGCACTTTATGGACGAAAGTGCCGAATCCCAGTCTGTTGGGCCGAAATTGGAGAAAAAACAACTATCCGGACCAGAGATAGTACAAGAAACAACGGACAAGATTAAAAGCAGCACACATTCGACAAAAGAGTTATGCTGATAACAGACGAAAGCCATGGGAATTTCAAGTAGGAGACAAGGTGTTATTAAAGGTCTCTCCTTGGAAAGAAGTGGTAAGATTCATCAAAAGAGGAAAGCTAAGCCTCAGGTATGTTGAACCTTTTGAGATTATCAGAAGAATAGGACCTGTAGCTTATCAGCTACAAGTGCCAGATGAGATGGCAGGAATACATGATGTATTTTATGTATGCAATCTCAAGAAATGTTTAGCTGATGAATCATTAATAGTACCTCTTAAGTACATAGAGGTAAATGAAAAGCTTAAGTTTATAGAAAAGCCTCTACAGATTGAAGATAAAAAGGTCAAGAATCTTAAACACAAGAGATTAGTTCTGGTCAAAGTAAAATGGGATTCCAAGAGAGGACCAGAATACACTTGGGAGCTTGAATCAGAGATGCAAAGGAAATATTCACACCTATTCCAGTAGACCTCGAGGACGAGTTATAAAACAAGGTGGGGAGGATATAACAACCCTTCTAAAATATTTCCGACTCCCTAAAAAATATTTAGAACGTTCCAATACGTCCTAAAATACACCCCGTATACGTAAAATGACCCTAAATACCTTTATTTTTATAAAAATTAATTAAAAATCAGATTTTTGGGTCTCTGACGGGCCGCGAAGACCTAGCCCTGGTCTTACGCGGGCCACGAGCGATAGGACAAGAGGCATAACCCGGAAGCCGCCACATGTCAACACGTAGCGAAGCTAGATCGGTGACCAGGTCAGGCTAGGGTGCGGGTCAAACGGTTGAAGATTCCAATGAATTTAGGGGCTGTTTGGTAGCCTCTGAATGGTCATTAAGAGGCTACCTCTTAATGGAACCATTAAGAATTTTACCAATGAGAAGGTAGAAGAATGTGACATGTGATGATTTACCATTCAGAGTTTACCTCTTAACCATTCAGACTTGAGGTTACCTCTTATTCATTCAGAGGTTTTAAACCATTAAGAGGTAGCATCTGAATGGTCATTAAGAGGCTACCAAACAGCCCCTTACTTTAATTCCTTCACATATAGTAAGGATTTTGAATTCCTTTAGTTAAAGGAATTCATGCCTAATTCCAATTCCAATTCTAATTCCATTGTCAACCAAACACACGAAGATTGGAATTGTGATTCCAATTCCATCGAATCTGTGAACCAAACATCTTAAGAGATGGAATTCAAATTCCAATTCCCTTGAATTCCATTGAATTCATGCGAACCAAACGCCCCCTAAAAGTAAGGGTAGAAGCAAATAATATATAAATAATCAAATAGATGTAAAATAACATATATAAAAAAATTGTATTTTATATTTTCAGTTCGGTCCAGTCAGGTTTTATACGGTTTGAACTTTTTGAAACCAAACCACTCATTACGGACCGAAAGTTAATAAAAAAAAAACCGACCGTGAAACAAACCTGATGACCGATATGAATGATTTCAGGGTTTCAAACGGAACCGTAAAACCCCCAAGTTTTGGGAAGGAGTTTGGGATCCCCTTTTGAGAGATGGAATTTTTATAGAAATTTTTAGGTTCGGTGACGAAAATCTGAAGCTTCGGCATAAGAAGTTCATACAAAAACTATATAATTTATCATATTATTATGTGCATCTAACTTATAAAAATACCCTCAGTAAATTATTGATCAGGTACCAAAATTAAACAATAAAATTATTATGGACTTGAAATAACTAAACAACAAAAGTCACAGCAACATCACGAACAAACACAAATCAGGAATTCAAAAACTCACCTAAATCGAATCCTTTAATTTTAACCACAACATGATTATCGAATCTGACGAAGAGAGAACAAAATCAGCAAACGAATATGTGTGAAGGCAGCCGCAAGGATTCAGATTTGGAGAAGCAAGTGTCGTCTAGAACATCACTCTGGCACCATCGGCAATCGACGTTTCTGGAACACTGCGATCTCGACACCATGTCACCACACTCTTGGATCTGCTTTTCATTCACCTTCTTCTTCGGAGTAACTGCTCCGTACGTTTGCATTACAAGGAAGAAGATGATGAGGATGAGGATGGGGATCAGATGTGTATTTCGATTTCGAATCGCCATTTTTGGTTTTGCAGAATTTAGGGGGTTTATTTATATATGGAATTAGAAGGGTTAAACCTAACTTGGTATAAACATGAAGGGCTAAAGTGAAATTTAACGTTAAAAATGAGAAAAAGTTAAAATGGCCTATGCAGGTCTCGAACCTGCGACCTTCGCGTTATTAGCACGACGCTCTAACCAGCTGAGCTAATAGGCCAGTTTGTTAAATTGTTGATTTTATAATTTTCATATTACAATCGCAAAAGTTATTAAAACTATTATCATGGTTTAAAGAGACTGTGACGTATATATGTAAAATATATTTTAATTTTTAAACATATCAGCATAAGACTCGTAAATTCATTGTGTCAAAGACATCAACATTAACTCGGATACACTTAAAATCGCTTAACGAGATTAACACTTAAAAGCAAGTAAGATGATTGATAGGTTGTAAATGATTGTTAGACAAATTGATGCGTTGTAACAAATGGGTTAAGGGGGTTGAGTTTATTCTACTGCAAACATTTAAAAGAGTTGATGGGGACATAACGGTTTAGTTAATCGGTCTAAGTTAGGGATGAGCAAATCTCGATCCCGTCCCGATCCCGAATTTCGCCAAAACTGGGTACCGATACCGAAATATGTCGGTACGATACGGTATCAGTATTTGAAGGTAAAATTCAGTATTTTACCGGTACCGTACCGAACCGGTACCGATCCCGAAAATACCGATATCGAAAATGCCAAAATGTGGATACCGTTTCCGGTACCGAAAAAAACTCGGTACGGTATTTTCGGGATCGGGACGGGATCAGGATTTGATACCAAATGCTCATCCCTAGTCTAAGTAGGAGTGTAGGACAACTCAAAACACAAGCACACAATTATGTAGCACTTCGAATCGTGTAAAAAATTGCCATCTCAAATTATTCACAAAGTTTACAAAATAACAAAAATTGATATTTATTTAAAAAAAAAGATTACATGTGAAATTTTTACATACAGATGAATCTATGAATCTTAGAATAAAAGAATGTTACGTATGAAATTTGATTATTAAAAACTTACACTATGTTACAAGAAAGAAATTTTGTGAAGAGTTCGGTTGTGTGCAAAAAAACTCCAATCCAGTTACAACTCAGGCACCAAGTTTAGCCATTGCAAGATCACCAGCCGCTAGCAACTTTGGAGCCACACAGGCATTAGACCCGCCTTGGCTGCAGCCGTGGAACGATAACTGGCGTGCAGCAGCATACAACGGTGAACAATAACTCGACCACAAAAATCATAACCGCAATCCATATGTATATGGTCCATTTCCAAGACCACAAAATCCTTTTCAAAAACGGTGGTTCAGACTCGAGCTTTAAAGATGCTGCGTATATGACAGGAACACCGGCTCCTCGTGTGAATTCGGCTCGTTGCTCCAGAATTACCCTCAAGCAAGACGTGGGAACGGTTCCTTCTGTATATCCGCTAAACTTCATGTTGAGCGTTTGGGCTTCTGATGAATAGCCGGTGATTAAAGGTGCTAGCTTTAGAAAAGTCAACAGAAGGCGGATGGGTTGACTTTTGTATCGAAGCATACACGGCTGTCTAGTGCTAAAGAGGCATTTACCGTCACCATTAAGAAAGTCGACCCGGACCTTCAACAAAATGAACATAAATAAAAATCAGTTATAAACAACATATTGTATTACAAAGCTGGATTAGCAAGAGGCTAATATAGATTCAAAGAACTTCATTTCAAAACTATAGCTATTTGGTCATTTATATGTTCTTTTCTTAATTTCTTTGCATGTATATGTTAGGGGAAGTTTGACAACTTCTGAATGGTTAAATGCTGAACCAGTAAGAGGTCTGAACCATTAAGAGGCAGTATAATGCTTAACCATTCAAAGGCAAATATCTGACCAATTCATATTAGAGGTCTTAACCATTCAAACTCGGTATAATGCTTAACCATTCCGTGGCAAATGTCTGAACCATTCAGACATCTGCTCGCGAAACAAACATTCTGAACCATTAAGTGTTGAACCAATAAGAGGTCTGAACCATTAAGAGCTAAACAAACAGCCCCTTAATTATATAATGGGTCGTATTTAGGTTGATTTGTTTAACCCATTTAGTTTAACAGGTCTACCTGTCAACCCATTGATAAGGTCAAACTGCAACCCGTTTATAACCCATTTAACCCATTTCCAACTTGACTACAACCCGTTTAACTTGTTTAGATAAATGGGTTACACTGGTCGTGTTTGAGTTGCGTGTCCTGGATTAGGATTAAAGTCTTTGACAAAAATAAATACATGGGTCAATTCTAAATGTGTCTAGACTAGGCTTGATGTCTATGAAACGTATAAATATATGGATCATCAATCATGTTCAGTTCTTCAATTCAACCGCCAACCCGACAAACAGCCCTACGTAAAAGAGCCTATGAGCATGCCTGCCTACACTCAGTATGATCTTACAGCATACCTGGAAGATCCCAAGATTTCTATTGTAGTCCGATTCCGGCAAAGTTAACGACACCGTCCCACGCACTTTATGATCAAGAGGTATAACCCGCGAACCCGCACCACACCCATACCAAATCACTTCACCAGATTCCAAAAACGACGACTTGGGACATGACATTACCGGCACAAAAGCTGTAGGACTATCTTTCGTATAATCAAAACTCAACTGTTGGGTTATCTGAACCGGCTCTTCAATCATACACTTCAACATAACACCACTAACAACAAATGCAAAAACTAACAGACTACACAAAACAAACCCTACATAAACCGACCACAACAACCCCCACCCGATTCGAACACACAATCTCAATGTAGATTCATGTTTTCTAATCCAAATGTGCATAACCCATTTGACAAAACCAGAACACAGACCCAAAATTCTTGAAACTTTCCTCAGAATGTAACATTTTACAAGATTTATACTCCTAAATGGATCAATCATGAACATGTAAGAATAATAAATTAACCACATTGGAAGTGTGACAGAACCAAAAAACAAATTTAACTGAAACCCCATCATTTTGATCACTAATCCAGCTAATAAAAAAAGAAAACTCGAACCAGAAACTGATGAATCTGTTGCATTGATTCTGTCATCTTCATCAACAGACGCAACTGCAGAATTATGAACCCTAGAGGACCTTAATTTACGTTTTAATTTGTCACTGTTCTTCAGTTTCTTCGGAATTTTGTGATCAGAATCAACAGGTTGGGGATGATTGACGTCAGCGGAGGAAGAAGATGACGGAGATTCCGGTGTGTTGTTGGATTGGGTAGAACTGTTAACGTTGATAATGGAATCGAAAGAATCTGAGGCATCGAAGAAGAGGGATTGTTCGTGAAATTGGGTATCGATGTGGTTTAGGTTGTTGGCGATGCTTGGTGACATTGTAACAAGTAAAAATGAACTAGGATTAGGGTTACATTGGAGAAGAAGGGTAACTGAATAAAGTCGTTATACACGTAAAAGAATATCTATACTATATTATAATGCATGAGAGAGGGATTTCCAAAAGTTAAGAACTTCTTCCCCCCTTATTTATAAATAAACCCCTAAAATGAGGGTAAAGTGGTCTTTTAAACCATAATTATTTTTTAGTCCCTCAATCTATTACATTTAAATCCTTAATATTTAACATAATTATAATTATAGGTCTTTTAAACCATAATTATATTATACATGGTACAGATACATTTGCATCTCCACCTTTGGTGGACATTTGAAAATTCAAACTTGCTGTCACTTCCTTCGTCCTCTCTCTCAATCAGAAACCCTAATACATTTCACTTCCTTCGTTTCATCTCTATCTTCATCAGTGATCTCGTTGCATGAGTATAGATTGAATGAACCGGTTGATGATGGCCAGAATCAGCTTTCCAGTTACTAGATATGCAAGCAGAGGTACCAAATCCAGCGAGTTGACATAGTGGCGGTTCATAGCAGATCCTACAACAAATGGTGGTGGTTGGTCTTCAAATGTAATTCTGGTGACTATGGTCTAGGGAACCGATGAACCCCTATCCACTGTTTTTCTCCATACACATAGGTAAGGTCTGGTTATTTTGATTTCGTTTATCTTAGGTAAAATACCCCGTTTCCAGCACTTGATGTTCATTACGGTATGTTGAGGTTGTGGTAGAGTTGTGATGACTGAAGATGTTCGCCGTCAGTGAGGTTAATTGGTTTAGGACCTCAACAAAAAAGCCCTCCCATTGCCTACCATTAACAAGGTATAACTTATTAGATATAAATTTTGCAATCGATTTCTCTTACCTTTCTTTCTTGCTTTAAGCAGGTACGACTTGATTTTGTGAAGTTTTTGTTGATCTGTTTATTAAATACTGACCTCTATATGGTGGATTAGAAGTTTCAGATTCGGATTAGTTAGTTGTAGTATGATTTTTCCTAAATTGTATTGCAATCAAAGTATCAAACGGGTTTGTTTATCTTGTTCTATGCAAGCATACTTTTTGTTCATATATAAACATGTTTCTTATGTTAGTTTTAGTATCATTGTTCTTATCTTTGTGAAGAGTTTTTTATGTTAGTTTTAGTGTCTTTGTTCTTGTCTTTGTGCACAGAAAACTGGCAGTGAAGAATAAAGCTTAAAGGAGAATGAAGTGCCTGAGAAGAAATAGAAAAAGGTAACTGTTCTGTTTGGCTTTTTTACACGAATTTTGTTCCTTCATTGTTTATTAACAGTCAGGGTTCGTTTGGTTCGTAAATGGATCCATTAACACGGTTGACCCATTAACAAGTAAATGGATCAGAGTCATTATAGTTAAAGACACCAAAGGTGCAGGCCAGTGGCCTTGAGTGTAGCAAGGTGCTCTAAACCGGGAAGACTGGCATGTACAGGAAAAAAAATATATCTAGACTGGCCAATAGTAGTTTCAACTTTCAAGCGCTTTGAACCGATCTAAACTGGATATTGATAATGAGTGTTTAGATAGGTAAAGTTACTTCATTTAAGTCTCTAACTGATAAATCTGTTTATTCTATTATCATACTTCATGTTGGAAACTTTCACTGTTATTATACGCTTGTTGCTTTTTATATTCAAAATAACTGACATAAATGTGATTGTGATATGAAGTTCTTACTTTAGCAGACAAACTCAACCCATTTACGCCTAAAAACAGTATGTGAAGTTCGAATCTTTGTAAGTAGCCTCATCTCCCAAACGTTAAACTTATTTGTGGTATGTCGTTAGTTAACTGAGATTTTGTATGCGTGAAGTTCATTCGTTTCACAAATTCACTTATGTTAAAAGAGATTTTGCTTTGATCAGCTGGACTCAGTTCGACCTTATGCGACCAAATTATTTATCCGATTTCAGATTAGAGTTTATGAAATAGCATTCCTTTAGTGCACTATTTTCATTTTTCTTGACAAGTTAATTGCTGCAGTTTAGGGCAGAGTTATCTTTTTAGCTATTATAATTTATATATTTCACTTTCCATCTTTTAAAACCAATACTTCAGGTTGCTTGATATCATTTTGGTGCCACATGTAGCAAACTCGTATGTTCCAAAGACGTATAGTGATACATCGTTTTGAGTATTGGTGACAATACGGATGGGTGAGGTTGGGTCTTAATGAAATTATATCAGTTTTTTTAAGGTGACCCGTTTATTTTACTTCTATTTTTAGGGATGTATTTAGAAGTTTCGACTATCACGTGGATCTGCAACAATGTTAAAAGGGTGGTTAATCTTTATGGAGATTTTTAAACTCATTTACCAAATTAATGGATGCTTGTGGCCCAGGATCAGGTAGATCTAATGGCAAAAAGAGACTTTGTCTGGCCAAAACCAAATGCCTTCTTGATTGGATATTTAAACATTATACACACGTTGTTTAAGACGTCTTGCTACCTATTTCACATCTTTGGATTTTTTTATAATTGTTTTTTTTTTATGTTTCATCTAGGGTGCTACTTTCTACACCCCCCTATTTACTTTTTTCACCCCCCTCCTCTCACATACTTACAGGTGGGGCCTGCGTGGGACCGACAGTTTTCCTCTCACAAGGGGGGGTGTAATCAGGAAGAAGGGGGGGTGCGTATAGAATGAGCCTTCATTTACTTTTGCGGTCAAACATTGTACTTTCCAAGTTAGAAAATGAGATTCTTTTTTACTATTTAAAAAAATTATTACCACTTAGGGTGTAGGGAGTGGTTAAACACTTTGAGTGGCAAACTAAAAAATCAACCAATGAGAGTGTGTCATGTCAAAGTGGTAAACTATGCTCAAAATGTTGGCAATGGTTAGACACTTGGTGAAATGGTAAACTATTTTTAAAAAAAAAGGAAAAATGTGTGATTGGTTGAGATGGCATGGACCCCACCACACAACCCCACTCTCTCCCCTCTCCTCCCTCTCCCCGAATCGGTATACCTTCACCGATTTTGTCCCCATTTTCGGCAATATATGTTCGGCAAACATATTGGCGGTGGTTTGCCAATCGGTAAAGTGGGTTTACCCACTTCCACACCGTACACCCTTACATCAGGGTGTCCGGAGTGGGCGGCAAACCCACTCGGCAAAGCCGGTTTACCGCGCGGTAACACTGCCGCCAGTGGGTTTTGCCGCTCGGTGAAGATGGAGACGCGGTAATGGGTTGCCGAAGCGGGGAGAGGGAGGGAAGGAGAGAGGGGAGGGGGTGTGTGGTGGGGTCCATGCCATCTCAACCAATCACACATTTTTCTTTTTAAAAAAATAGTTTACCAATTCATGAAGTGTCTAAACATTGCAAACACTTTTGAGCATAGTTTAAACAATTAAGGTTGAATGACATAGCACACTCTCATTGGTTGATTTTGAAGTTTACCACTTTCAAGTGTCTAACCACTCCTTACACCCTCGAAGGTTTTAACATAAACCATATTTCTGAATTCTTTTTTATTATTTTAGGGCATGCGTTACAATTATTGAACTAAAAATAGTTATTGTGACTTGGAAAAGTATAAAGGGAACGCAATTATAGACTTTGTAGTGCAAGAATAGCAAAGCTTGTAGAACAAGCTCAAAATAATAAATGTAAATCCAGCCGTTAATAAAATGTAACACCCAAGATATACAAACGAATGTGCCAAATACTACTTATCCATTGTATAAACCTGTTTAAGGGGGGGTATTTGGATATGATTACAGGCAACAGCCTAAAAATCTGATTCTACTTATCCAAAATCACATAAATACTTTCAAAATGTGCATCCAATTTCCAAACACCTCCAAAAGTAGAGAATTTTGGGGTTTATGGTTTGACTTTTGAAGTCAGGCTGGTTATGGTTTTCCTGTTTATACGGGTCAAAATTAAATACTTTACATGAACGGATGAGACTTGGGTTACTTGGAATATTTTTTGTTCAAGTGGTTAATGTTAAGTAATCAACCTTAAAGGCTATTTTTTTTTAAATCACACAAATTTATTGGATTTTATTTTTACATAATTAAATCTTGCATTTGGTATAGGAAAAAGTATCTTCCTATAAAGTGTAAGTGGTTAGTGTCAAGTAATCAACCTTAAAGGCTAGCACCCCTAATGTGTGGTCCATTGTGTTAGCAAAGATTCAAGTAGCTATGTTTTTGACTTTTTGCTTAATTATACTGTTTTATATGTGCTATCATAAGCTTTTGGCCAAACACTGTTGTAGAGTTACTTTAGTATGCCATTTGCTTTAATTTATAGTTAACTACCAAAGGACAAACAAATTGTAGGTCATTTGCTGGTTTGAGAAGATAAAATAAGTTGTAGCTTATTCAAAAATATATTCATCTCCATTAGCCAACTAAACTATTTCTTTTTTCAAATCATGTGAGTGTTATTGTTATTATATAAACGAATGAATAGTAAATTAGTAACAAACGAGGCGCTAAAGCCGTTGGTAGTTTATAATGTAGATAATAACAACAATAATTTCAAAGTTCCCTTTTTGTAAAGATGTTAATTTAGTTGTTTGATAATAAATAAAAACATTTAACATAGAAAACTTGTAAAATATTATACAAATTATGAAACTTACATAAGTACACGAGGCGATTGATAAACTAACGTAAACGAGTACCGAGTTGCAATTTGTCACCCCGCAGCATCGCGCGGGTTTCCTACTAGTTTTTACATATGTGTTACAACTAGCAAAAAGCTCTCGCGCTTTACTGCGGGGTTTCGGTTGGTATTGGTTCGGTACCATCACTCAGTATAGCAACTGAAAGAAGTATATCCAGATCCAGTAGTATATCGACGTATGTTTTACATCCATCGAAAATTATAAAAGAATCATGAGTGTGAAATGTTCTATGTTTTTAAATTATTTTTTTTAGTTGAATTGCAAAGTTATAAGCTAATTTTTGAAAAATAGGTTGGTTATCATTTATTCATTTTTCACGCGTCAAGTTATGTTTAAAGGGAAGTCAATTTTCCTCCAATATTTGGATCTTTGATACAATTTCAATAAAGTTAAGTGTTAGTGTTTAAATGAAGGAGAAAACACAAATGAGAACCAATTATATTATTAATGAATATAAAACTACAAAAGACAAATATTCTATGTATAGCAACCATATATACACCTTTATAATGACGAAAATAGTAAAGAAACTTTAAGACGTAGATTTTTTTATGGTTTATCATATTTATTTTCTAAATTTTAGTCCTACATTGTACCTTGGTGATGTTCTAGAAAGTACATTAAGAGGTTGATTAAATATATTGAAGAGAATTTTAGATTCCGGAGAAGTAAATTATAAATACTTTTTCATAAAAAAATAATTTTATGACATATGTTTTGGTAAATCAGATTAGCTTAGTAAACTATGACAACACGTATGTTTTGGTAAATCAGATAAGCTTAGTAGACTTTTTTTCATTATATGCCTATACGATATGTGTTACCAGTTATATCTTAGAGTAAAATGCACGGATAGTCCCTGTGGTTTGGTGAAATTTCATCTTTAGTCCCCAACTTTTCAAAATCACACTCTTAGTCCCTGTGGTTTGACATGTTGTTACTCGGATAGTCCCCAAAGCGGATGAAGGTTACTCGGATAGTCCCTGTGGTTTGCAAGTTATTACCCGGATAGTCCCTGTGGTTTGACAAGTTGTTACTCAGATAGTCCTTGTCATTTCACACCCACTTAACCATAAAAACTAACCTTCATCGCTTTGGGGACTATCCGTGTAACATGTCAAACCACAGGGACTAAGAGTGTAATTTTGAAAAGTTGGGGACTAAAGGTGAAATTTCACCAAACCACAGGGACTATCCGTGCATTTTACTCTATATCTTATAAACTTAATTGTTTTCCTTAACCAAGGCAAATATGGATATACCTCGGCTAGAGTGCACCTGTCTAGTGATTATTTCAGCCTTTTTTGTATTTTTGAAGGCAGAGAATCAAAACCATGGTCCACAGTGATATTTACCAGAATAAAATCAACTTTCCCCCAAATGAGACCTCCTCTATCTCTCCACCCGCCACCGAGTCCCAACCAACTTTTTGCCACCTTCACCGGCCTAAACAACTTCGGTGACCTGTTTTTACGATTTTACCCCCTCTCTTTCTATCCCTGCTTCACACAGACACCCACCACTCTATCTCCATACCCACCATCGCCACCTCCTCGTAACGATCCGTCATCTCACTCTCTCTTTAGAAAATCGCCGGAAAACACCAACGCAGCCATTATTGTTGTTACGTGGTGGTCGCCGGAAAACTTCTCGTTTCAAATCCATGCTTGTCGTACCCTATATCTACACCGGACTCCACACGACGTCCTTGTATTTGATCGATGTCTCCTACAACACCTTCGTTTGCCGGAAAACGAACCTTACCAAAAACCCTGTCGTCTACCCTTCTTATGAATCACCGGGTTTTAACAACCAGTCAAACGATAACTTTGCACCAAAAGAAACGAAAAATTTGAAAAAATAAAATAAAAAAAAGGTGGACAAATAGCAAGCTGACACACAGGTGTCAGGCACTGGTCATCCAACTTCGAAAATGTTATAGAGTTAATGATTAAAAATTAAAAAAATATATCGACACCAGATCATACCAATACTAATACCGATTTTATTCAGTTAGAATCGATTTGATTCGTTATACTATCGACTCATATAGCCTACCACAAAAGATACGCTATTTAAAACAACTTCGTTGTTAATAAGTTTTATGTCCAAATCTTGAGGTAAAAAATACCAAACGCATCTACGTATACAAATTTAACGAATGATGCGTACGCAATTAGTGTATAACATGCGATTTTGTACATTTTGGTTGTCCGAGTTTGTGAGTCATGGTTTATGACCATGCGATTTTGAGATATAACATGCGAACAACCATTTTTTGTGAGTCCGAGTTTGTGAGCCATGCGAGTTCATGTCCGGGTTTGTGAGCCATGCGAGTTTTTATATATAACATGCGAACAACCAATTTGTGAGTCCGAGTTTGTGAAGCCATGCGATTATGACGTATCCAAGTTTGTGAAACCATGCGATTTCTAATCACGTACACATCGTACGTTAAGGCTAATTATACGATAATTGACCCCTATATACTTATATTATTAATTGTATCGTACGTTAAGGCCAATTATATGTTAACTGACCTCTATATAAATGTTGTTTCATCTATAAATCGAGCTTCTACCACTGTCGTCTCGAATTCAAAATTCTCAAAAGCAGTTTCTAACATATTAAAAACCCTCCAACATAAACCCTGTTTCATCCCCAAATCACCTTCTTCTCAGATCATGGCTCTGAACATCAAAAACCCTCACAACTACCTCCCCATCTTCGAGAAAACCAGCAAAAATACCAGCTTTCACTCAATAATTGACTTTTTAACGTCATCAAAATACAAATCAATCCTTACTGCTGATGCTCCGGTTCATATGGAAACACTCCGACAATTTTGGTTTAATGCTGAAATAGAGTCTGAAGATAATAATCCAGTTGCCATCACATCTAAGGTTGGAAAAAGTATGGTTCGAATTTCCCCATCTACAATTTCCACTACATTTGCATTGGATGACTTGGGAGGTAAGACCAACTTTGAAAACGTTAACTTCATACAGAGTTCATTGAAAGAGGGTGTAATGCACAACTAAAGGAAGTTACTATGTACAAACCAAACTTCCATCCGCAAATGAATTTTTTTCCATACTCTTATAACTTGTCTCTCAACCAAGACCACCGCTTTTAATGAGATACCTTTAAACATTCAGTATTTGGGATATGTTATTTTAACAAAATTTGATTACAATTTATCACAAGCACCGTTTTCTGATTTGTTGACTAATGTGAAAAATATGAAAAAATTGAAAAAATTTATCCGTTTCCTTGATTGCCAAGAAGTGTGCAGATTTTGTGAGTCGATCCACGATCACCCAAATAGTATCGTTTCCGCGCTGGGATCTAGGCAGGCCAGTGACAAAGTCCATGGAAATTTGCTCCCATTTCCATTGTGGTATCTCTGGTTGTTGGAGTAGGCCTGAGGGTTTCTGATATTCAGACTTGACTCTCGCACAAGTCAAACACTTGCTGACGTAAGTCGCTATGTGGGCCTTCATGCTAGGCCACCAGTACGTAGTTTTGATGTCGTGGTACATCTTATCCGAACCAGGGTGTACCGAGTAGCGAGACTTGTGTGCTTCATCCATCACAAGCTCTCGTAGGTTGCCATAGTGTGGGACCCAAACGCGTCCCGTCACGTAGTAAGCACCGTCTTCCTTTTGTTCCATGCGTTGCCTTGAGCCACGTAGGGCTTCAACCCTGACGTTTTCTGGTTTTAACGCTTCCATCTGAGCATCTCGTATTTGGGAGGGAAGACTAGAATGTATAGTGAGTTGTAAAGCTCGCACGCGCTTAGGCGCAGTGTCCGGGTGATACCTGATTGAGCACTCGTAGTCATTCAGTAGCTCGACCCATCGTCGTTGTCGCATATTCAGTTCCTTCTGCTTGAAGATATGTTCGACGCTCCTGTGGTCGGTGTAGATGGCGCACTTGGTACCATACAGGTAATGCCGCCATAACTTAAGTGCAAAGACGGTAGCTCCCAGCTCTAAGTCGTGTGTAGTGTAGTTTCTTTCATGAACCTTGAGTTGGCGTGAGGCGTAGGCTATAACTTTATCTCGTTGCATCAATACACAACCAAGACCCTGAATTGATGCGTCGCAGTAAACCACAAAATCATCTGTGCCCTCTGGCAAGGAAAGGATAGGTGCACTGCAAAGTCTATCCTTTAGATGCTGAAATGCTAATTCCTGTGCATTTCCCCATCGATAAACAACGCCTTTCTGCGTTAGCGAGGTGAGAGGCTGTGCGATCTTAGAAAAATCCTTTATGAATCTCCTGTAGTAACCTGCCAAACCCAAGAATTGGCGAATCTCCTTTGGCGTACGAGGTGCAGGCCAGTTCTTAATCGAGTCTACCTTGGATGGATCAACGTGAATCCCATCCTCGTTCACCACATGGCCTAGGAAATGGACTTCTCGAAGCCAGAAGTCGCACTTCGAGAACTTTTCATAAAGTTGTTCTGTTCGAAGGAGTTCCAGAATGAGTCGTAGATGCTGCTCGTGTTCCTCCTGACTCTTAGAATAGATCAGGATGTCGTCGATGAAGACTATAACGAACTTGTCCAGGTAAGGCTTGCATACTCGGTTCATCAAGTCCATGAAAACCGCTGGTGCGTTCGTCAGCCCAAAAGGCATAACCAAAAACTCATAGTGGCCATAGCGAGTTCTGAAAGCTGTTTTGGAGACGTCCTCTTCTCGGACTCTCAGCTGGTGATAACCCGATCTCAAATCGATCTTCGAATAGTAGCTCGATCCTTGCAGCTGGTCGAACAAGTCGTCAATACGCGGTAGAGGATAACGATTCTTCACCGTCACCTTGTTGAGTTCCCGGTAGTCGATGCACATTCTGAAGGTACCGTCTTTCTTTTTCACAAATAGTACTGGAGCTCCCCAGGGTGATGAGCTTGGACGAATAAAGCCCTTATCCAAGAGTTCTTGTAGTTGCGTAGAGAGTTCTTCCAACTCTGATGGAGCTAAACGATAAGGTGCACGAGCTATAGGCGCAGCTCCAGGAGCTAGTTCAATCTGAAACTCGACTTGGCGATGGGGCGGAAGACCAGGTAATCCCTCAGGAAATACCTCCGGATAGTCACGTACAATTGGAAAATCTTCTATTTTCCTCTCTTTCTCCGAGGTGTCAGTAACAAGAGCCAAAATGGCAGTGTGGCCCTTTCGTAAGCACTTCTGGGCCTTAAGGAGAGAGATGACGTTCTCAACGGCACTCCTCTTGTCGCCACGAATCATGAGAGGTCCACCACCGGAACCTGGAATACGGACAACCTTCTCGTTGCAAAGGATCTCTGCTCGGTGTTGGGATAACCAATCCATCCCAATGACAACGTCGAAACTACCCAAGACGATAGGAATAAGGTCGATAGAGAAAGTCTGGTCAGCGAGAATAAGTTTACAACCCTTGACTACGTGTGTGGCTTCTAAACTCTTACCATTTGCTAGCTCTACAGTGTGCTTGTTGTTCAAAGGTGTTGGGGTACGCTTAAGCATTCGACTAACTTCTAATGACATGTAGCTAGTATCGGCACCCGAGTCAAATAATACTGAAACATAAAAGTCGTCGAGAAGGAACTTACCCGCCACAACATTGGGGTCATTCCTTGCTTCACCTTGGCCAATCACGAACGCCCGCCCCCTGGCACCATTGTTGTTGTTGTTCCCATTGTTACCATTCCCCTGATTGTTGTTGTTGTTGTTGTTCTGGTTCCTGTTCAGTTGGGGACAATCTCTCTTGAAGTGGCCCTCAGCTCCACACTGAGAGCACCCTTTGTTATCACCTTGTTGCTGCTGACGTTGGTTCTGTTGAGCTTGCTGACGATTCTGATTGGTGGGGTACAAGCTCCTGCAATCCTTTGCAGCGTGACCTGGCTTGTTGCACCGATGACAGTTACCCCTGGTGCATGGCCCGCTGTGGTGCAGGCTGCAGCGATTGCATTTGGGGTGATTCCCTTTGTACCCACCATGACTTTGACCACCAGATGATTGCTGACTAGGGCTCTTGTAGTCATCAGTCTTTCTCTGCTGAGACTGAGACTGAACAGAAGTCGATCCCTTACTTGAAGTTCCATCCCATTTCCGTTTGTTGTCGCTAAGAGTACCTGAGGTAGTTGCCGCACCTATGCGCTTTGGCAACTTGTTCTGCTCCACCGCTTGGTCAGTAAGACGGTGAGCCAATTGCACGACTTGCTGGATAGTAGTGAGGTTTGCTGAAGTCACATGACTTTGGATCTCTGGCACCAAGCCCTTGAGAAAGAGTTCAATTCGCTTAAATGGAGGGTCCACCATAGTAGGACACAGTAAGGCAAGCTCATTCGACCTCTTAGTATACGCCTCAATTTCTGACCCCGTCATCTTGAGGTTGAAGAACTCGACTTCCAGCTTATGAATGTCATCACGACTGCAGTATTCCTCCTTGATCATTTCCTTAAAAGTTTCCCATGGGGTGGCGTTGGCAGCAACCAACCCCAGCATTTGGACCTGAGCGTTCCACCATGTGAGGCCTAAACCCTCGAGAGTACCGGTAGCATACTTCACCCTGCGCGCCTCAGGGCATTCACACATTTCGAACACAGATTCTAGTTTCTCAAACCAGTGGAGGAGACCTACTGCTCCTTCAGTGCCGCTAAAAGTAGTTGGTCGGCAGTCCATGAAAGTTTTAAAAGTGCACACAAGTGGTTGAACATGTTGACCTATCGAGGGTGAAAGAAAAGACAGAGTTTAACACAAAGGTTGGTTCACGAGAGTAGGATCTAAAGATCCTAGAATGTGTTTGGACTGCAGGATATACCTCCTGCGTGTGCAGCTGCCAGTGCCGCAGCAACTCGTTCGTTAATCAGGGTCGTCAACTGGGCTTGTGTCATGTTAATGCGTCCAGACATGATCTTCATATCAAGAGGAACGTGAGTGAGAGGGGTTCGCGAAAATGCGAGGACAGAAGTGAGTAAGCATACACGTGTTCAAGCAACAGTAGTTATACTTACCAAGCATATCATAAGCAATGTACTACGTAACTAACAAGTAGGCAATATATACACAAATCATATCACCTAGAATGTCGAGCCTTGCATGTGGAGTGAAGCGTCGTTGTGGATCGTAGAGCACTGTACCGGTTATAGTCTGATTTTAATAAAACCTTTTCCTTTATTAAAACCAAGTTCTCTATAACCAATGGCTCTGATACCAATCTGTCACCCCCCCCCCCCAAATCCACCTGCGGAGTACTACCGCTTGGAGGCGTGACTGACCAGGATCCAGCCACCAATCATATTGACCAAGCAAATAAGTAGTTATAAAAATCCAACCAATACAATTGGTGTCCAATCAAAACATAGTTTAAGTTGCAAGCGGAAGCATAACGTTTAAAACCAAAACATAAGTTTAATTGTTTCAAGGTTTAACATGGCACACAACTGTCCATGTCCCACAACGACCCTCTTCCATGCAAGCTCTAGCTAAGTGCCTATTGACCTGCAAAGCATGTAGTAACGAGTCAACAACAAGTTGAGTGAGTTCACGGTTGGGTGTTCGTTTTAAGTTGTTTCGAAAACAGTTTCCTTTATCTGGCATCCCGCCGTGGGGGTTACCCCATAGTTAAAAAGGACGTGACTTATTTATTCCCGGTTACTCTGGCAATCCAGCCGTGGGGGCTACCCCGTGTTAGTTATCTGGCATTTCGGCCGTGGGGGCTACCCCATGTATACACTAGACTCGTTACCATATCGACTGCTGACTGTAGTCATTTTATATGCCCTGAAACTGTCAATGTCTATCATCATTGACGTGCCCCAGATCCATTAGTTCACGCCCGTCCTCTGCGGCACGGTGTGAGGTTTGTCAGACCTAAATAGCGCTATCTAACTAATGACCCGCTCGCCATTGGCCCGGCGATTAAGTCGATATAAAAAGGAGGGACTTCGTGATAGAGTTTTGGTCTAGTACGAGTTATCTGTCCATGAGGACGAGGAATTACATTCCTGAACCAATGCTGTCCTACCCAAGGAGGACGAGGAACCCACGTTCCTTAACCCCATTCCCAACCCAGGGAATCCCATGCTTTGTAGAGGGTGTGAACTCACCTTGGTTTGCTCGGCAGATACACAGAAAAGTCAATCAAGTTGTAAGTGGTCAACTACGTCCTAACATAGATACCATTCAAGTCAGGTTCAAACCAAGTAGTGCACGTATTTTCTACACGTATTCATACACAAGTAACGATCATGGCATACACGTTTATCATGGCAGTTCAACAACAGTGCACAACATACTCAATTAACAGTAGCACATGCGGCCCATCTGTTCGGCCCAATCACTTAGGCCCGTAACAGTGTGAAAGTCCATATAGCGTGCACATGTGTGTGGTCTCGAGTCGAGACTGTGCGGTCTCTAGTCGAGACTGTGCGGTTGCAGCTTACAAGTTCTCGAGTCGCAATCTGAGGAGGTCTCGGGTCATGCATGTATTGGTCTCGAGTCGCAACCGGACTCGTAACCATGGTCTCTAGTCATGATGTGTGTGTGTTGACAAAGTATGGTCTCGAGTCGAGACTAGGGGTTTGACTCGCAACCTGTGTCGCAATCTATGTTCTCGAGTTGTCTCGCTTATGGTCTCGAGTCGAAACCAGAGGTCTCGACTGGACATCAGCTGATTCTTCACAGTGTACTATCCAATAGAGTTTTGATTTCATGCAACAATGTGTACTATCCGTTTAAACATGTTTTCTTGTCTAGCAATTTACTAAAATGGATCAAACAAGTATTTTCAAATATTCAAGACACCTTCATATCATATTCAACAAGTTCTTCATATATTCATCATGTTCATCAAATATTCATAACACAAACAACCCTTATTCAAACACATTTTGCATTTTTCGGACAAGAGTTATAATACCTAAACTAGATATCAAGCTCATCTTGCAAACAAAACATCTATTCTATAATCCTCATGAATCGGATGATCATTATCATTCTTTTATCATACAAAATCTATACCTTTACTAAAGAGATCATGTTCATTGTAAATGTTGTAACTAAGAATGTATCATCTAACCACCAAGAACTCATTAAATCCACAAACACCCTTGTCATATTCAAACACTAGCCACGGTACATATTATCACATAATCGACACTTTAATCATGTATAAAACTTATCAAGCAAACCTATTGCCATATGGCTTCATCATACATCATCATCATCAACCGAAATATAAACACATCATATGAAACACTAACCGGTTAGAGAAGTAGTGGTGAAAGATGAAGCTTTGTTTGATGCGAACAAGCTAGTCCGAGAACCCTTTTGTGGTCGGCCGGTTTGATCCGAGAGTGAGAGTGAAGGTTTGTGCTTCTAGGGTTTTAGTGAGGGAGAGAAGGTAGGAGTGTGTGTGGATTGCCCAAAGAATGGCAAGGTTAGCTATCACTAAGGATTATATACTTGTTCCACATTGGTGCACCCTAATGGGTTTCGGATGAGGTGCACGGCCCAACCGGCCCATATGTTGCACTGTTCACTCGAGACCGCATGGTCTCAAGTCGTGTCCTTGTGTCTCGGTTCACATACATTCAAGCATACATATAAACATAACACATAATCACATAATTTCACTTAGGTCATTCATTGAACCAACAAGTTAACTAATCACATAATGTTCAAGCAAGTTACACCAAGATACAACGAAAGGTTCTAAATTTTGAGTTGTCACAGTATAACCCTCTGAGGTCATATTACATGGTCCCTTAGTAATCCGAGTTATTTGCTTATTTCCGTTATTATGCTTAAACTTTGACCGTTATGCCCTTATAATGTAAAAACGAGATTTTTGAATATATAAGCATGCAAATAGCTTTGTTACTGATATATATACATGTCAAATTATTTTGACATTATTTTCTGGTCTCAAAACAAAGTTATGCACGATATCGTAAAATTGAACTTTTTATTAATTAATTTACGCTTTTGTGCATAAAATATGTTTAAACCAAATTTTTGGCACCAAACTCATTACCTACTGTTATGATAATATTTTTAGGGATTTTTGGAAGGTTGGGTCAGATTTGACACTGACTATATCATTGAGTTCTTGTATAAATTCGATAAATGACGATAATGCCCTTTTTGTTAATAAAATGAGATTTGCAAATGATTAGCATGCCAAGCCTTTTACTACTGGTTTTATATGAAAAATAAAAAATTTTAAATATTCAAGGCTGGTCAAATTCTCAGAATCACATAAACATCGCAAATATCGTCAATTATCGATTTTTACGCTAATTAGGTGCATAGTATGGGTTAAAACCATATTTAGCACCCAAGACTTGTTACCTACTGATTTTATAAATAAATTTTAATACTTTTATAGTAGGTATAAGTTATGAACCCAGACTTCCAATTTTGCCCTTAAAAACATATGTGAAATGACCAAAATGCCCCTACGGTGCATAGTTTGGCCATAAATGGTAAACCACACATGTGTATGATATCATACTGTTATAACTTCATAAAATAAATATTTTTACAGAATATTATAGACCAGAACATCAGTTTGCTTTAAAACCTCTTTCATAAATCTTAAAATGACCAAAATACCCTTACGGGACTTAATTTTGATTTTAAAATCATTTTTGGCATAATTGTTGATATCCTACTGATATCACAACATATTTTAAGCATAATAACTTATGGGACTAGTATATGACTCATCCAGTTACCCGTTTATGCTTTTACGCGTACAGTTTATGTGACTAGTTTACATAAACTAGCCGAAACGGGTCAAAACTTATCATTTTTACTTCAAGTTCCAGGATGTATTTAGTTTACCCATATAATACAAGTCTCCATACTTATCGGGTCTAAATTACATTCCGATCCGGTCATCGCTTAATCTAGCGTTTTGTACCGTAAACCTTTCCTTGAACAAACCGGTTTAAGTTTTCTTCTAAAATGAGAGCCGTTAGTAATCTCATAGGTTAATATAACCTTTGTTCCAGATTAGGAGCCTAGTAAAAGATAATTGCACTTTCTTGAGTAGGATATACGGTTGAGTATACAAAATTTACATTTTTAAGCTCAGGTAAATACTTTTCACTTATTTTCCCTTATATGGGCTTGGGATACGGTAAATTATTACCGCTTGGTCGGGTATGTAATTTTTAATCGATTAGTGGTTAATTCATTGACATAACCCATTTTAATCCGTTTTGTTTGATATATAAACTTTCGGGGGTTAATATGACCGTGTCCTGGATATCCTCGGCTTATTTCATTGAAAATGGCCACGACTTAAGCACGGGGTGTAGGCATACACCCGACCGTCGCGTATGAATAAATGTATAACCACACGAGAGTACATCTCTTGGTGGGACTATATTAGTGGTGTGTCTATTAATCTTGTCTCGGTTTCCATCCCGGGCCTTGACCGTACGACAAACATATAAATCTATATACAAGATTATTTTATATAATTATCCCAAGTTATAAAAGAATATTGTGCCTTGTGCATTCAAATCAATTTTCATAAATGTTTTCAAAAAGAGTCGGTTAATTGTATTTACCAGTGTAAACTGACGTATTTTCAAAAAGGCTAAGTGGCAGGTACTATACGAAATTGGCTGGAGAGCTCCTGGGCATAATTAGTGAATCTTGCAAGTTCGTATGCCATAAGTCTGTTGAACAAGTTTTATATTTTATTTTAGATCCGCCTGTGGATCTTATCTTGCAGCCGTCTGTATAATATTTTATTCGTACTTTACATTTCGATTGTAATAATATTTTCTACCAAGACTTCCGCTATGCAATGATCTGTGTATATTTGACTATGATGATATCAACTACGTCACGATACTCCCCGCCGGGCCCATCGGTCTTATGTGGAAATATCGGGGTGTGACAGGTTGGTATCATAGCCAACATTGAGTGAATTAAACACTAGCCTTTTGTGTTTAATCTCAATGACACAGTAGCACGTTCCTTGACTTCCGAGTCTAGGCAAATGACCTAGGCTTAATCCTAATCTTACTTGGTTTATATTTTGTTTATACTTTGTTTTGATAGGTTAAATTTGATCATGCCGTCGAGAGTAAGAGGTCGTGGAGGCAGAGGCAAGGCCCCGATGAGGGGTAGAAATGATCATGAAGCAGGGCCGTCACACCGGCGCACACCCTTAGCATCCCTCGGCTCCAGCCCGCATGAAGACTGGAGGACCTATCTCGAGTCCGCGAGGCGCTCTGTCTCGCTTAGCTCCTAGCCATCATACCATAACTCCTTCGGGCCGCACCAGGAAGACGAGCCCCATGACTCACACCACTCATACATACCCTTGCAGCGATCCGACTATCACCACTCCTTCCAGAACCCCACACCCTACTTCCAAAGCCGGTTCAACCCAATGAACCAAGTTTTAGAACCAGTGGGTCCTAACCCACTGGGACCCGAAGACCACTATCCTGAGTACCAGGATATGGATCTGGATGACGATCTGGATCCCGCCATGCCACCATCTGGGACGCCGACGCATCCCATCGAGATTTCCAGCGGCTCTTCTTTCTCAGGGTCGCCAAACAGAGGCCCCGACCTATGGGCTGAAAGGTGGGCCACATACAAGTGGGAGTTTACTCCCCCACATCATGACTCACCTCCTCACCAGCAGGTTCCCTCTGAGGAACCACACTTTCAGGCGGTTACGCCGCCGCCACCACCAGCGCCAGAGCAGCCACCACCTCCAGAACCATCGAGGCAGAGAAGAAGTGCACGGATGTCCGTGCATGGGGGTTTTCATTTCAGCACCCCCAACACTCCAGCAACTATCCACCCATCTTTGAAGACCCACAATTGGGTGGGCCTTCAAATGCTACTTTAGAGGTCAACTCTGCACCGGTCGCACCTGCACCACCACCACCACCACCCATGGGTTATGAAAACCCGATCCCCGCTTACCCAGATGCAGCTGGGTATAACCCGTTTGAGCAGCAAGCTTACTTGGGTTATCAGTACCATGCACCTGTTGTCAACCCATACTTAAAGGCAACTAACTTTAATGCTCTTTACCCCTCTCCCTTTCCGCCAGTGTACCCAACCGGGTACCCTACATATGGGTGTCAATACCCGCCACCTTCACCACCTCAGCAGCAACAGCCACCGCAACCTCCATATCAACAACCGCAGTAACAAGAAATTCTCCAAAGGTTGCATGAAGTGGAGAGTAAAGTGGAAGAGCATGACAAGAAACACATCAGTTTTCTTAAGGGTTTAGCAAACCTCATCAAGGGAAAAAAGAAGAAAGACCGTTGAAGAACCCTTATTTATTTATTTTGTAATTTCATTTCAATTAAGTCCCTGCAAGGACATTTTATTTGAGTATTTAGTCCCTGCGTGGACATGTTTTCTTATTTCATCCCTGTGTGGACATCTTTATTTGTTTAAAAGTCCCGTTTAGGGCAACTATTGTACTACTTAGGACAATTTATGAAATGTTTCATTTTAAAATTTCATTTGTCATTATACATATGCATATATATTATATCATAAATTAAATTATCCTTTAAATTTATAATTGATCGGCCTTAAATCTCAAAAGAAAATCTTAAAGGTATAACCTAGCCTATATGTCAATTTAGACATGGCCATGATGGTAAAGCCTCTTTAAGATAACAAATTCTTGTTAACACCTGAAAACATGTTAACATTCTTGGCAAATGTGATTCGAGAAAGTCACACTAGTCATCCTAATATTGGATTCTTCCAATCCTTTATTTAGCCAAATGATCTAGAAAATCATGGTTGATATCATCAAATACGATGATTATATTAAAGCATTCACTATGTAATGCCATTATTTCGCCTTTAGGGTCAAACTGATTCAAACTACATAATAAATGACAGTAGTAGTCTATGACTCCCTGTCAAGAAACGTGAAGAACTATGTTCAACCCTTAACGCCTCGATCCAAGAAGATCATGATTTATAAATTTAAAACTGTCCTTGTGACAAGGCCATTTGTGCCACCCTAATACTCTTAATGTTTGTATAACTGATAATATACATAATGAAGAATTTAAATAAATCTGATTAACAAATTAACCAATATGGTCTATTTATACCATGGTTAATGAATCACCGAAAATGGTAACTCCCTAATAGACCACTAAACAAGTTGTTGTCAATTGTCTTGTAGCAAATCAAGCTTCACCATGGCTGAATCTGAAGAAGTTAATAGCCATCCCAATGAAAGGAATGATAATACCAGAATGAACGTAACAGGCACATATCTGCAAGCCTTAATAGATAATGCTGTAACCAAAGCCGTTGGCAGAATGTTTAAAGATCCGAGTGTTACTCGCACAAAGACCCAATTTGTGGCTCATACTAAGCCCCCTTCCAAAACACATGAATCAAAGAAGGACGACTCTCAACACTTGTCGAATCAGAAAAGTTAGCCATCTAAGAAAATAGTGCTCGATCAGGAACCGCGTGTCAAGACTTGTTCTTATAAATACTTCGTCTCCTGTAAACCAAGGGATTTTACAGGAGAAAAAGGTGCCATTGACTGTATGACATGGCTTGATGAAATGGATACCGTCGTAGATATCAGTGGTTGTGCAGAGCAAGATGTTGTGAAGTTTGTATCGCAGTTGTTTAAAGGAGAGACATTAGCTTGGTGGAGGTCATTGATACAAGCCACGGGGAAAATTCCACTCTATAACTTGTCGTGGGAAGAATTTGTAGCACTGATTAAGGAAAACTTCTGTCCCCAGCACGAGGTGGAAAAGATTGAAACCGACTTCTTGAATCTGGTCATGAAGAATTTGGATTGCCAAGAAAATGTCACGAGTTTCAACACCATGTCCCGACTTGTCCCTTACTTGGTTACACCAGAACCTAAGCGTATAACGCATTTCATTGGGGGCCTGGCCCCGGAAATTAAAGGAAATGTCAAGGCTTCTGTTAGTGTATTATCTGTCTATAGCCTCCGTCAATCTAGTCCGTAGTAGAAAACTGAAGAAAACGAGAGTTACATTGTTATTTTAGAATTAGTTAGTCAAAAAGGCAAGGTGGCATAACTGTAATTAATGAGATTCCTCATTAATCCCTTGGCCTATAAATAGATCTCTAGGGTTTCTCATTTAGAACTTTTGTCATTTTCACATCTTGGAGAGCTCGAGGCTAGAGAGAGAAAGCTAGAGAGAGAAAGTTTATTGTTCGTGATTCAGGTGCTGTACGTTATCAGATTTGTTAATAGAATCACGTTTATATTACGTCATGTGTGTTTAGGTCGCGTTCGTGTACGGATTCCGCACATTTCAGTTTGTTTCGCAATCGTTTCGGAGTTAAAACCGGTCCTACAAGTGGTATCAGAGCTAGGAGCTCGATTGCTTGATCAAACACATCGTTTTCGTACCAGATTTTAGTCGATTCAGATCGGATTTCATCTATTTCTTCATCTTTTTCATATTTTTCACGTTTTTACTGAAATTTGTCAAATTGAACGGGTTTTTATGGTCCAAATCGTCTGATTTTTTGATATGTTGTGCGTAAACACTTGATCTATAACCCTACCAAGTTTCAGATCCAAATTCCTAACCGTTTAGGAGAAATCGAAGATTTTCAGTCCGATTTCGCGTAAAAGTTGCAGGTTCGCGTTTCTGGTCCGCTCCAACGTGCAAGTAATATCTGGTCCGCTCATTCGGACAATATCTGGTTCGCTCATTCGACAATATCTGGTCCGCTCATTCGACATTACCTGTCCGCTTATCCGAACAATACCTGGTCCGCTCATTTGAATAAGTGAGATTCGCTCATTGTGACACATTTGAGGTCCGCTCATTCGCCATATTAACAGTAGGTTCGCTCTTGAGATTCGCTTGTGTGGTTCGCTTTTGTGACATCATATCAAGGGGTATCGCAGTTGAAATCTGATTTAATTGTCGGCCATTTCGATCAAGTGAGCATGTGAAACACATCAGTCCACGTGAATTTTTGATGTCAGACATTCTTAAATATAGAATTCATGTGCTGGTTCAGGTCATGTGAATTAAAATTGAACGGTTTGATCATTGTTTGTCAGCCCACTATAAAAGTTTGGTCCAATCACAGTGAAGTACAGCCCATTACACATAATTGACCTAATCATATTTGTTGCCAGCCCACGAGAAACAAACAGCCCAATCAGACATTCTTTAAAGATATGGACCAATTAAAAAAAAATTAAAACAAGTGTAACAATTGATGTTGTCGGTTTGATGTGATGTCTGCAAAATCTGAAGTGTAATCATAGTGTTGTCAGCCACAATAGTGTTGTGTTATCATACAAGTTAAAGTGAATAACAGTTGTGGGTAAATTGTATCAGTTCACGAGAACAAGCTGCTATCGATTTCATTCACGGTCCAATCATCATTATTTGGTTATCAGCCCAAGTTTTTGTTCCAATTAAGCCCAATTACGGCCCAAGTTCAAAGCATAACAGGTTTTCGGACTTTGAAACTGGTTTTAAAATTTGTGTCAGCTCATGTGAACAATAGTCAACGGTCAAAGCAAATTGTCGGTTCATGCGCATGTGAAGAAAGATATTTTTGTCAGTTGTCTTAAAGTCTTCTACATCGGCACTTGTGAAGATTGTTGGATTATTTTTGTTGTCAGAAATTGTTTGGTCAAAGTCTACAGGTCACACGGTTTGGAGTTCAGTCAGTTGGCCATTCGGTCCGCACAGTTGGTTATTTAGTCTGCACAGTTGATCGTTCAGTCTGCACAGAAAATCATCAGTTCGAGTACCAGTTTCTTTCAGATAATTGATAAAAGTTTAAAACTGATTGTGTGTTTGTTTGTTGTTGACAGGTTTACATCATGGCTGAGGAATTCTACAACACGTTTTACAACGCGTTCGCAACCGAATCGTCTGAGGCTACAAATGTTACACCAAAAACCATCACGAAGGCGCTCAATGAAAACATCAAACATGATAACTTCTACGGAACAAATTCAAAGCCTCCAACTTTGGATAGCATTGATGATTATACATGGTGGAAGGAACGGTTTATTAACTGGGCTAAAGCATATGCTCATGAAAGCTGGTTCTGCCTGGAGTATGGATATGAAAAACCAAAAGATGATAAAGGCGGAGATCTTGTATTTAAGAAGTTTACTAGAGAAGATAAAGCTGAATTTGGAGCTGAACAGAGAATGATAGCATTGATCCAGTCAGCAATCAAAAATGACATCTTTGCACTGCTAAATCATAATGGGTCATCTAAGTCTGTCCGGGAAGCTTTACGACTTAAAGCTGAGGGGGGAAAACAGATTAGAAAAAACAAAATAGCTTTATTAAAGAAAGAATTTGATCTGTTTGATAACATAAAAGGAGAATCGGTGAGGCAAATGATTGAGAGATTCTGTCATCTTAAAATTGAGCTGGAGAGGTTAGAGATAAATAAAACAAGAGAGGAATTGATAGACAAAGTGATTGAAGCGTTACCACGAGCTGATCAGTGGCAAACGTTTGTTTTTATTTTGAAAAATGATGCTTTGTATGATACAATTACTCTTGATGCTTTGTTTGAAAAGATTGAAAGTCATGATTTGGAGTTGCAGAAGCAAAACAAGATGACTGATTCTTCACATCAACAGAACGTTGGCTTGTACTACAAAAGCAGTGTGCTTTCTGATAAAGGCGTTGGTTCACCAAAAACAGCATTTAGTGGTGAAAAGATGAAAGAACCACCAACAACGTCAACAAGTCATCATTCTGGATATCATTCATCTTCAAAGACAAATTATGATGATTCAGAAGAAATTCTGTGCAACATTGCTCTTAAACTGAAAAATTCTCCTGCAATGAGCATAAATACAGCTAAGCAGCAAATGAGTTTCCTTGCATCTGTTCTGGAGTCATATGAAGGTCTAGTAGCTGGCAAAATTGGAAACTCCGAATTGACCAAAGAAGACTATGACCAGATTGATCCGGAAGAGATGGAGCTCATTGACATCCGTTGGTGTTTAGCTAGTTGTATTCGAAGAGCTCAGAGGTATATGGAGATTACTGGAAAACAATCGCTTGGAGGTGCTTCAACAAAGCTTGGATTCGACAAATCCAAAGTGACCTGCTTCAAATGCAAGCAGAAAGGTCATTTCAAGAGAGAATGCACTAATTCTGCAGTTGGTGGAAATGAACATCCGTTTAACGATGACTATTATCGAAAGGCGATCTACCATAGAAGCAGAGAAGAGCCAAAGTTGATTGAAGATAAACCGAAAGAAAAATCAAGAGCTTATGCTGTAATTTACGAGGATGAAGGATATGATTGGAGTGAGGTTCTTCCAATAGATGACATTGTTGATGAACGGTTCAAAGCTGAAGCCAAACAGGAAGAATTAAATAAACATTATGCTCTTGTTACTGAGATTCAAGATGAAAACAAAGATAAAGACACTTCTGAAATCCATGAAGAAAAAGTTGAAATCAAAGAGAAAACTCGAGAAGAGATCTTAAGTGAGAAGACCTACAGAGAAAGAAATGTGGTCTACAACAGAATGGATGATATGCAGGAGGAGTATGAGATGGCTGTCGGTAGCAAAAGATGGGATAAAAAGAGAGAATGCTACTATAACAGAGAAGGAGAACCGGTTGTTCCCAAGAAAGACATAATCTTCGATGATGTTCTTCTTGCAGTCCCGTTAAGAGCTGAATACTATAGAAGAGTATTGAAAGATGACACATACGCTAAGAGATATGAAAAGGATATCAGATATGCCATGTTATCATGTCTAAGAAAAAGGGACGAAGAGAGAATGAAGAAGAATGTTGAAGAAATGGTGAACAATCTGAAGAAAGATGCTGAAGAGGTTAAAAAAGAAACTGTTGAAGTTGAAGCTGTGAAGAAAATCAAAAGTGAAGAAGTTGTTGTGAATGAAGAAGTTGAGAAAGCTGTTACTGAAGAACAGCAGATTGAAGAAGAGGTGCAGAAAGAAGAAAAGAATGAGAATGAGGAAGCTGGTAATGTTGGTGATGAAGTCGGTGTTGAAGAAAAGCAGAATGTTGCTGAGCAGACAGAGGTTGCTGAAAACACCGAAGTGCCAATCACTGAGGTAAATTCTGATTCTGAAAACTTAATACAGATTGATAAGTGCAAGAAATGCATGGAACCGTGCAGAGCTTGTACTGAAAAAGATGAGCAATTTAGAACAAGAGATTTTGAGTTCACAAAAATTGAAAACATTTTCAAAGAAAAATGCAAAGAGATGTTAGAAAAAGAAAAGGTTTTTAAAGAAAATGATGAAAAACTTTCAGAAAAATGTAACAAATTAGAGAAAGAAAATGAAGTTTTGAAAGAAAATGTTTTGAAAATGACAAATGAATATGAACAAAAAGAAATTGCTTGTCAAGAATGAAGAAAGATTATGACTCAATGAAATTAGCATATGGTATTATGAAAGAGTCATACGACAAAGTGAAAGATGAAATGAAATATGCTCAATCTAGAATGAATTATATGTCTGAAACAACTAAAGAGCTTAAACGAATGTATGCGATAAAACAAGATGTTGTTAATTCCTATATTGAGGATGTTGCTAAGTTGAAGCGACAAATTGCTGATTTAGAACAGGATAACAACAAGTTAAAAAGTTACCACGTGTCGTCATATGTGCTTGAAAGAATTTTCAATATAAAACCGGGTGATGGTGAGTCTGAACAGAACAAGAAAGGCATTTGCATTTTATGATGAGGAAAAGGTCGAAAAAGCTTTCAACATGGTAGACCAATTGCCAGACAACATTGACATAACCTATTCCAAATCTGATGATTCTCATGATTCAGAGGTGGTAGGTAAAGTCGTTGAAAGTGTGTTGAAAGAAGAGTCGGTTGATACAGGTAAATCTGAATCACAGGATGAAGATGAAGGAAATCTTCATGATGGTTATCTGAAAAACACAAAATCCGAGGAAAATTTGAATGATGATTCAAAAGGATTGGTTTATACCATGATTGGATCGGACAAATTGTTCTTAGATGTTGTATTCCCGATTCAGAATGTGATTTCAGAAAAAGTCGACAAAGTTTTCAAAATGGTTGAGATTGAGAAGTCTGAGATTTCAAAGTTTGTTGGTAAGAGTCATAGAGGTTCGTATACCAAACCTGGTTTCAAAAAGAAGAACATGAAGGCTGGTTTGGGTTATAAGAAGAAACAACATTGGAACAAAAATGAGACGCCGAATTTTCAAGCAAAAATGAGTTTTGTTCAAGGAGACAGTTTAGAAAAGGAAAAAGAATTCAAAATGAGACAGTCTAATGATGAATTCTTTGCTAAAAAGAAAAAGCAACAACCACAGGTCAAAGATGTGTCCATGAGAACATGTTTCAAATGTGATCAAAAAGGACATCTTGCACGCAAGTGTCCAAATCTAAAATCTGTGGATGTTGACAAAAAGAAGATTGATGCTGAGAAACAAAAATCTGAGAATGTGAGACAAAGGTCAACCAAATTTGATTCGAAACAAACTTGGAGGTACAATACAAACAAGTTTGCTTCGAATCAAAATTGGAAATCAAACCAGAACAGGTTCGATTCACGACAGACCTGGAATTCTCACACACCCAGATTCAGAACAACACAGAGTTGGAAAACAACAGTTGATATGACAAAAACTCAAGAGTTTTGGAAACCAAGAGTTGTTGTTCAAAATCAAAATGTTCAAAAAGTTTCACATTTTTACAAACAAGGAACACCAAAAGGTCAAACATGGAGTGTTAAGAAACATGTTGACTTGGTAAAAGATGAGAAAGTTGAAGTTAAAATTGAGAAAGTTTTTGTGAAAAATGATACAGAATTTCCAGCATTGAATGAAAATTATTGTGTTGAAATGCCTAAGGTTCAACAGACCTGGGCTAAATTGTTCAAGTAATCAAGTAGTCTGAATGTGCAGGTGCTCAACAAATCTGAAGATTGTGAAATTGGAGGTTGGAGCAGCCTGGCACAACAAGGAGAGGAGGCTGCTGGATCCTGTGTTGGTTGAAACAGGAAGTTTATATGTTTTCTGTAAATAAATAAACAATATTTCAAAAATCCTAAAAATTGGAAAACTTGAAAAACCAAAAATATGTTTGTTTTTAATTTTTGTCAAATATTCAAAAATACAAAAATATGTGTTGATTGAATATGCCGAAACCCTCACGGCTGAACAAACATGATTACTTTCATCAGATTGAAAAACAGTTTTCAAACTGTTAAGATCAGTGGGTTGTAAATCATGGGGGTATGTATATTTTCTGCAAATCAGAGCATTTTAAACAGAAAATGGATAGCGAGACAAAGCTATCAGTATTGGTTGTCAAATTTTCTTTATATGATTTTGCATTTTAGGGGGAGTAATATTGTTAGAAAATACAAAAACATTTGAAAATTTGAAAAAGTCAAAAACATGATAAAATTCAGAAATTGAGTTTTTGTGTAAAAAGAGGAAATGATAGTACATCAGTAGACAGTTATAGTACGCTAAAGAAATGGAAAGTTTAAATGTGTTAAACGATCTCACCGTGGATGTGTCGGTAGGTTTTTATACACTTAGTAAACTTTTTCGGGATATAAACCTAAATTCAAACTTGCTTATTTTGTGGGGAACACTACTTGGATATATAGGTAACCCCTGAAATCTCGTTTGAAAGGTCTCATAATCTGATATACTAGGTCTTTATACTCAATGATGTCTGGGGTATTATTCCGGGACTTCTGCTGAATGGAAGTTCTGACCTAGTCCTTGAATAATACTTTCTGCAAATGCTTAAAACATAGCATTAAACCCTCAGCATGCCGATGAAACAATAAAATTGATAGTCGCTGCTGTTGTAAGCAAAAAGATCCTCTAAAGGGGACATACCTTTAAGTCGAAGCTGATATCTCTCTGCGTATACGGAAGTATCGACCTGAGATCCCTTGGCCCTCGCATACCTAATTTATATACAGATATCATTGTAGTATACTCACCTGTAAGACTGATTATTGGGATTCTGGATACGGGAGTATATTCAAGAGGTGGAACACATGAATGGGTTTAAGTTCTTAAAATACCTAATTCGTATCCTGAATCAGTTGAAATTTGTGTGAAAATTTAAGTGGATCAGTATATCGACAATCTAAGTGAATTGTTTAATACTTAAAGTGAAATTAAGCTCAACGGTACTTGTAACTTGTCAAAAACTGATATGATCCTCTAACGCATACTCAAACAAAAATATTGTCTGTAAATATGTTTGTACATATTTCTTTATTGCTTTATATTTTCAGAAAATCCAAAAAGATTTTGATTTCTGCTTTATTTTCGACAGCCGATGTCTGAGTGCCGAGTTTCAAAATCTAAGTAAGCTGATTGTGTTTCTGAAAATAAAACAAGTTCATTAATTTGAGACTTGAATTTTTTATAAAAAAATCAAAAACAGTTTGTGATATCTCCAAGGTCATTAGTTTGGACTTGGATGATTAACTGTGAGGGATTTGGATGCTTATACTGTTTTAGAGCTAGTTTCCGATTCGATTCGATGAAACTGCCAAATTCATGGAAATTGTTTGTTTAGAATGTTGAGTAAGCCAGGTTACAATTCCTGGATAGCTGAAATTTGAAATGCTGTTACTTATAAATGTTTGAGTGATTGCAGATGTTGTACCAGACTACGATCCCGGAAGCTGAATCTAAGGGGGAGTCTGAAGATGAGCTAAAAGCAAGGGGGAGCTTGTATACGGAAAGCAAGGTGTCGATCCCAAAGCACGGAAGCTTGACGAAAGGGGGAGCCTGATGAAGAAAAGAGGAAAAGCTGAAGCTGAAGACAGATCCACCGGGATTCTGTTCGAGAAGATTCAAAGAGAGAAAGAGAAAGAAAAGTCGCTACGAGCTTGACTACAGATTGACTACAGCAATATCCAAGGGGGAGTCTGTTAGTGTATTATCTGTCTATAGCCTCCGTCAATCTAGTCCGTAGTAGAAAACTGAAGAAAACGAGAGTTACATTGTTATTTTAGAATTAGTTAGTCAAAAAGGCAAGGTGGCATAACTGTAATTAATGAGATTCCTCATTAATCCCTTGGCCTATAAATAGATCTCTAGGGTTTATCATTTAGAACTTTTGTCATTTTCACATCTTGGAGAGCTAGAGGCTAGAGAGAGAAAGCTAGAGAGAGAAAGTTTATTGTTCGTGATTCAGGTGCTGTACGTTATCAGATTTGTTAATAGAATCACGTTTATATTACGTCATGTGTGTTTAGGTCGCGTTCGTGTACGGATTCCGCACGTTTCACGTTCGTTTCGCAATCGTTTCGGAGTTAAAACCGGTCCTACAGCTTCCAGGCCTACCACTTATAGGTCTATGGTATATTTGTCCTTATCTCTTACGCTTGATGCAATTAGGAATAGGTCTAACAAGGCCTCTGATGAGGGTAAGAGAAAGAGGGAAGATGAAAGCTCACATCGCTCAGATAAGAAGAAGAAGAAAGGCAATTCTGAGTTTAAGAAAAGTTCTGAGTCGAAGAAGAACTCCTGTCAGTCAGGTGAGAAACCTTTGTGCAAAACTTGCAAGAAACACCATTTTGGAAAATGCAGATTTGACTCGCAGCCTCATCCTTGCGGAATTTGTAAGTCAAAGGATCATAAAACCTTGGAGTGTAAGAATCGGAAAAATGCAACCTGTTATGGTTGCAACGAGAAGTGGCACATCAAGACCAACTGCCCGAAAAACCCAAAGAAGCCTGAAGAGGCTAAAAAGACCAACACACGAGTGTTCCAGATGAATGCAAGAGAGGCCGTGCAGAACGATAATGTTATAACATGTACTTTCCTCATAAACGATATTTATGCTAGAGTATTATTTGATTCTGGTGCAGACAAGTCTTTTGTAGACAATAAATATTGTAAACTATTAAATTTGCCTATAAAAACTCTAGACAAAATATGAGGTAAAATTGGCCGATGGTACCTTAGAAACTGCCTCAACAATTTTAGACGGATGTTTCATATCCATTAGGAACCACTCTTTTCCGTTGTCTTTGCAACCAATGAAATTGGCAGGTTTTGATGTAGTCCTAGGCATGGATTGGTTATCTTTGAACCAAGCCCAAATTGCGTATGCCAAGAAGCAAGTTATCATTAAGACCCCATTAGGAGAGTCAATTATTATTCAAGGAGATACACATCATGGACTGTCTGAACAAGTAGCCATGCTTAAGGCGTCCAAAGGTTTGAAGAACTGTTGTGTCATTTACATGGCACAAGTGACTGTAGATACGCCAAAGCCTAAAATTGAAGATATCCTTGTTATTCCGGAGTTCACAGATGTTTTCCCTGAAGAACTACCTGGTTTGCCTCCTGACAGGCAAGTGGAATTCAAAATTGATATTATACCTGGAGCAGCACCAGTCGCCCGAGCTCCTTATCGTTTGGCGCCGACTGAAATGAAAGAATTAAGGACTCGATTGGATGAATTATTGGAGAAAGGTTTTATTCAACCAAGCTCATCTCCTTGGGGAGTACCGATTCTATTTGTGAAGAAGAAAGATGGGTCAATGAGATTATGCATTGATTATCGTGAGCTGAACAAAGTTACAATCAAGAACCGATATCCATTGCCCAGGATCGACGATCTATTCGATCAGCTACAAGGGGCAAGTTTCTTTTTGGAGATCGATCTAAGGTCAGGATACCATCAGCTAAAGGTCAAGATGGAAGATGTACACAAGACTGCATTCAGGACAAGATATGGTCGCTACAAGTTCTTAGTGATGCCTTTCGGGCTCACCAATGCACCGGCAGCATTAATGGATCTTATGAATCGAGTCTGCAAGCCATATCTGGACAAGTTTGTCATTGTTTTTATTGATGAAATTCTCATTTACTCCAAGAGTCAAGCTGATCACGAGGAACACCTTTGATGCATTCTAAAACTTCTGCAGCAGGAGAAGCTTTATGCGAAGTTCTCCAAATGTGAATTTTGGCTTCGAGAAGTCCAATTCCTTGGACACGTGGTAAGTGAGCGTGGTATTCAGGTGGATCCCGCTAAGATAGAGGCGATTATGAATTGGGGAGCCCCCAAAATACCTACAGAGATTCGCAGCTTCTTGGGTCTGGCAGGTTACTACAGACGTTTCATCGAAAAATTTTCAAGGATAGTTGCACCTTTAACCTTGTTAACCCGCAAAAAATGTGAAGTTTGACTGGGGTCCCAAACAACAAGAATCCTTCGAGACCCCCAAACAGAAATTAAGCAATGATCCTATTTTGACGTTACCTGAAGGGATAGATGAGTTTGTTGTTTATTGCGACGCATCGCACACTGGTATGGGTTGTGTGCTTATACAAAAAGGCAAAGTGATTGCCTACGCATCGCGTCAGCTGAAGGTGCACGAAAAGAACTACACCACCCATGACTTGGAGTTGGGTTCTACTGTATTCGCACTAAAGTTGTGGAGGCCTTACTTATATGGAACCAAGTGTGTGATTTACTCCGATCACAAAAGCCTCCAACACTTATTTAACCAGAAAGATCTCAATATGAGGCAGCGACGCTGGATGGAAACATTAAACGATTATGACTGTGAAATACGCTACCATCCTGGCAAAGCAAATGTGGTCGCGGATGCTTTAAGCAGGAAGGAAAGGGTTAAACCAATAAGGATCAATGTTAAAAGCATCAAACTAAGGAACAATTTAAACGAGAAATTGTTATTTGCTCAGAAAGAAGCTCTAATGGAAGATAATTTTCCCGAAGAAAGATTAGGTGTAATTGCTGATCAGTTGACACCTGGGAACGATGGAATCCTCATATTTAATGGTCGAATTTGGGTTCCAATTCATGGAGAACTCCGAGATGTCATCCTCCAAGAGGCACATAATTCCAAGTATTCAGTTCATCCAGGGGGTGATAAAATGTCTCAGGATTTGAAGGCACACTACTGGTGGATAGGTTTGAAGAAATCCATAGCCACACATGTAGCTAAATGTTTGACGTGCTCACAGGTTAAAGCCGAGCATCAAAAGCCGCCAGGTTTGCTACAACAACCTGAACTCCTTACTTGGAAGTGGGAGATGATAACTATGGACTTCATAACCAAGTTGCCCAAGATGAGACATGGGAATGATACGATATGGGTTATAGTCGACAGGCTAACCAAGTCAGCTCACTTCTTGCCCATTGAAGAAACGCTCAGCTCCGATAAACTAGCCCAACTGTATCTGGATGAGATTGTATCTCTCCACGGAGTGCCAGTATCAATCATATCTGATAGGGATACTAGATATACTTCTCACTTCTGGAAAAGTTTCCAGCAATCCCTAGGCACTCATTTAAATTTCAGTACTGCTTACCATCCCCAGACGGATGGACAGAGTGAGCGTACTATTCAAATGCTAGAAGACATGCTCTGAGCTTGTGTTATCGACTTAGGTGGAAGTTGGGATGATCACCTTCCTTTGATTGAATTCTCATACAACAACAGTTATCATTCGAGCATCCAAGCCGCTCCTTTTGAGGCCTTGTATGGAAGGAAGTGTAGAACGCCTGTTTGTTGGGCGGAAGTTAGGGAAACCCAACTATCAGGACCAGAAATAGTTCTGGAAACGACGGATAAAATTGTTCAAATCCGTGACCGTTTGAAAGCTGCCAGGGATAGGCAGAAGAGCTATGCTGATAAGAGGCGCAAACCTCTAAAATTTGAAGTAGGTAATAAGGTACTACTTAAAGTGTCGCCCTGGAAGGGTGTGATGAGATTTGGTAAAAAGGGTAAGTTGAGCCCAAGATATGTTGGGCCATTCGAAATTGACAAATGTGTTGGGAACGTGGCCTACAAGCTAAACCTACCTAAAGAACTTAGTGGAATACACAATGTGTTCCACATCTGCAATTTAAAGAAATGTCTAGCAGATGAATCACTAGCAATGTCGCATAAGGACGTGCAGATAGATGAAAGCTTGAAGTTCATTGAGAAACCCTTATCGATCGAGGATCGACAAGTTAAAAAGCTTCGTCAGAAACATGTGCCAATTGTGAAAGTGAAATGGGATGCCCGTAGAGGCCTAGAATACATGTGGGAAGTTGAATCCATGATGCGCCAAAAGTACCCCTATTTGTTTCAGTAAATCTCGAGGTCGAGATTTCTTTTAAGGGGGTGAGGATGTGACACCTCGCAAAAACCATGACCAATAAAGTAAAGACACGTGTCATGAGCCCTAGATATGTAACAACTTAACATTTGAGGGATTAAAGTTGACAAATAGTGAAAAGGCAAATTCAGAGGGACTAAAAGTGTCAACATATATAAAAACTATGCCTTTAAATAACTTCGCACAATATTTGTATTCTTAAATGGTTAAATTATTAAGCATAATAGGCCATTCGTGATAAACGAGTGAAACTTATGATAAAGGGGGTTAAATGTGTCAACATGTTAATTCTTACCTTTGAGTGACCCTTTAACGAACCCGGAGCTTCGTAATGCTCAATCATGCTTCCGAGAATGCCAAATGATGAATATATATATGGTTTCAGTATTATTATTTAAAAGTTAGGCAAGATTTCAAGAAAATGGGGATTAAATGCGACAACAAGAGAAACTAGTACCTTTCGGGTGATCTTGTAACTAACCGGGAGCCTAACGATGTTTATATTTGACCCAAGATACTTAAAAGTTAACTTTTATCACAGCCCAACCAATGGCGGAAACATCAGGGTACGACACTAAGCGTTCAGATTGCTCACGAGATTCCATAACACTAATAGTTTTGATATAGATTAAATAAGTTTCATGCAAAATTTGTCTAAAACATCAACACAAGTCTGAGTATCAAGTACAATCACAAATCATTGTTTCAAGTTTGATAGATTAAACTAGGTGAGTTTCTAAGCATCGATCCTAGCTTGTTTCACTTGTTTCCCATAGCATCCTATCAGCCTGCAACATGTATTAAAATAAAGTCAGTACAAAATGTACCGGTGAGTATACAAGTTTTAGTATATAGCATAATAGATTAAAAGACTCATATCCACATGTAAATGATAAAATAGTTTCAGCCATGCTAGTGTTCGCAGTCCAAGTAAGTGTCCCGATGCTTAGGTGTTTTCCCAAGACTCAAGGAAAACTAGAATCCTCCAACAATACCCCCTAGAATAACGGGGAGGTGCATCTTCCTATAGAGCTACTATTGTTAAGGCGGAACTACATACTCTGGATTAAACGTTCACGTAGCATAAAGAATCAAGAATCACAAGTATCACATTCACAAAGGATAGAGTTTAAATTCAAAAGTATCAAGTTCCAAGTTTCATAGAATACATGTTACATCCCAAAGTTTAAAACAAAAAGGGATCGAGTATACTCACAGTGATTGCTTAACAGTTTTACTGTTATTGGATCAAAGTTCTTTAGGTTTAGCCTGATTAGAATACAATAGGTAAGCATCAGACAAAATAACAAGATTGCGCAAAGTGTCGGATCAGTCACTTGATCAGGTGGCCATCCGATCGGATGGTCATCCGGTCAAATGACATATGTGTGCTGGGACGGATCGCCATCCGATCGGATGGTCATCCGTATGGATGGCCATTCGATTTATTGGTCTCTCGATCCAAAGATTAGTTTCCAAAAGATTAACCAAGTATTTATATCAGGTCACTTCGATCGGATGGTCATCCGATCAGATGGCAGTTCGATCGGATTGCCATTCGATTGTGGAAGTTTCCAAAGTTTCAAAGTTTCTGATTCAAAGATATTCTAACTGGTGAAGGTTATGAGGCACTTGTCACTTTGATCGGATGGCAGTTCGATCGGACAGCAGTCCGATCGGATTGCCATTCAATTGAGGCGACTTCATTCCTTTTGTAACCTTGAAAATTTCTAAGTTTCTAGTTTAACGGTGACGGCTTGGTACGTATCGAGACAACGGTAAACATATCAGTGTTCAGTCGGTCTGATCGGATAGGAATCACCCCGTCCGATCAGGTGTCTGTTCTTGCTGGTGTTCATGTTGGAATCCGTACTACGGTCATCTTCTCTGGCAACAATCCATTTCCAAGCCGACTCCAGACTAATCATCAAGTCTACAGTCCGTTTGGGTCCGGATTCCACCGTTTAGAGTAGAAAGTTTAAGAAAATGAAGGAGAAGCATGAGTTTTAGCTGAAAAGTCTAGTTTTAGTAAAGATTATATGTAAAACACATGGAATTTCTTATATCTGAGCTAGTCTCGACTAGAATGACATCACACAACAGTTTGTACAAACCGCCATGATGACATCACCCTCAAGAGCTCAAATCTTAGAGATTTCATGGTGAAAAGTGTGATTTCAAAGAAGATTCGTGTAGAGGATAGTGTATAGATCAAAGATGTACTAGAATCAAGTGTAAAACGTACCGAAATCGTCGGGAAATGGAAGAAATGTGAGAGAGCATGTGTCTGGTCGAAGGAGGCTATCACATCAGTGAAGAATGATATGACATGTCCTATTTATAGTATGAGAGAGATAAAGGCGGTATGGCAGTGGATCAGATGGCACTTCGATCGAGTGGCCCTCCGATCGGATGGTCATCGGATCGGATTGCCATTCGGTCAATCCCATCCTTTCCACTTTCCGTATTTGGTTCGTTTTGCTAGTTGGATTAAGCGTTGCGTTGTGTATTATTGTGTAATAGTATCACATAACCATATTATATCATTAAAACGAAAGTTTCCAAGTTTCATAGTTTTCGCCAGTGACAAGTCTCTAGTCTCTCGTTGAACCAAGTCTCAAGTTTCACGAGTCTCAAGAGTCAAGCACCAAAGTATCAAGAATCAAGAATCTAGTTTCCAAGTATCAAGAATCAAGTCTCAAGAATCAAGTATCAAGAATCATAGTCTCATAGTATTAAGAATCAGTGTCTAGAGTTAAGTATCAAGTCTCATAAAATTTGGATTCACCAAGTTTCAAGATTTAAGCATCATAAGTATCAAAAGTGTCAAGATTCACATAGTTTAGGGGATAAAATTGACAATAGCTAAAAGTTCAGGGACGCAGGCGTTACAGTCTCCCTTCCTTTAGGAGATTTCGTCCCCGAAATCTAGGAAGAAGACTGCTCGAAGAGCTGTGGATACTTGGTCTTCATCCCATTTTTAAGTTCCCAAGTGAATTTGGCGTCGCGCTTTCCTTCCCATCGAACCTTGACTATGGGAATTTTGCTGCACTTCAGTTGCTTGACACCTTGATCCATGGTTTCGACCGGTTTCTCCACAAAGTGTACAACTTCATTTTTTTCAAGTCTTCAAGAGGAACCCGCCGTTCCTCATTGGCTAGGCATTTACGTAGATTAGATACGTGGAACACTGGATGCACATTGCTTAGTTCTTGTGGTAGGTCGAGTTTGTACGCCACCGTGCCAATCCTTTCGAGTATCATGAAAGGACCCACATAGCAAGGAGCGAGCTTTCCCTTTTTACCGAAATGAACTACTCCCTTCCAGGGAGATACCTTGAGCAGAAATCGATCACCAACATCGAATTCCAGAGGCTTGCGCCTTTTATCAGCATAGCTCTTTTGTCTGCTCCTAGCCTTGATCAAGTTATCACGGATCTGAAGAATCTTATCTGTTGTCTCTTGGATGATTTCAGGGCCAGTAAGCTGCTTGTCACCAACCTCATGCCAGCTGAGAGGAGATCGGCACTTGCGACCATATAAAGCTTCGAAAGGAGCCATCTGAATACTGGAATGATAGATATTGTTGTATGAGAACTCAATCAATGGTAAATGTACATCCCAGTTACCACCAAAGTCAACGACACAAGAAGGGAGCATATCCTCTAGGGTTTGAATAGTGCGCTCGGTCTATCCATCCGTTTGAGGGTGGAAGGTCGTGCTAAGATTCAAATGAGAACCCATAATGGATTGAAAGGTTTGCCAAAGACGTGAGGTAAAATGACCATCAAGGTCAGAGATTATGTCAAGAGGTATGCCATGACGGCATATAATCTCATTGGTATAGATTCGAGCAAGTTTCTCCACCTTATAATCTTCACGAATAAGAAGAAAGTGGGCTGATTTGGTCAAACGATCAATGATTACCCAAATACTATCGTGACCAGAAGGGGTTCGAGGTAGTTTGGTAATAAAGTACATAGCAATGTTATCCCATTTCCAAACAGGAATTTCCGGTTGTTCTAAGAGTCCTGAAGGACGTTGATGTTCAGCCTTAACTTTTGTACACATAAGGCATTTTGAGACGTAAGCAGCAATGTCCTTCTTCATACCGGGCCACCAATAAGTCATATGCAGATCATGGTACATCTTATCGGTACCTGGATGAATAGAGTAACGAGATTTGTGAGCCTCATTCATAATGAGTGTTGGTGCACTACATCTGTCGACTTCGTCTTGTATCGAGTCTTAGACTAGTTAGAATAGATCAGGGCACGTAGAACGAGAGAATGAGAGAGAGTAATCAAGATTTCGCTTGAAGGAATTTGTATGTAAAGGATTTCGCTTGAAGCAGCTCAAGCGAAATCAACATGTTAAGATTTCGCTTGAGTCCTGCTGAAGCGAAATCTCATTATCTATATATAGGGGTTCAGTGTCAAGCGAAATGAGGAGTGGTTTTATGAAAGATTTCCATACCGAGGTGCTGCCGGTGTGAGAACTGATTGTAATTGTGTTCATATCAATACAAATCAGTGTTAAAGTGAAGATTCAGCTGTTTTAAGTCAAATACTTGTTTTCCGCACCTGTATTTGATGGAATTCCTCTGAACCGACTCGTTTAGGTCGCAAACACGTTCCTTACAATTGGTATCAGAGCACAGGAGGAGGAGTTCTGCAAAATTCAGCCGAAATCGATCAAAATTTCTTACTTCTACACCTTCTTTTCTTACCTCAGAAATTTTACACGGTCAAAAACTATTCAATTTCTCACGGATTGTTTAAAAATACTAGATAACAAACCCTTGAAAGTTTCACAGCAAAATTCGACCTAAAAGTGATCAAAATCGACATTTAAATGGAGTTCGCTTGAACAGTTCAGTTTTTTTTTTGGACGATTTCGCTTGAAACTTCAAGCGATACTTAACATTTCGCTTCAAACCAGAGTTCGTTTTCGCTTCAAGAACTTCGCTTGAGAGTTGTTCAGTTTTATTGTTTCGCTTGAAGGGTACCGCTTGAAAGATTATTTCGCTTGAAGAAAGTTCAGTTGATCAGTTCGCTTGAAAGCTACAAATTGACTATTTCGCTTGAAAGAATCTGTTTTTGAAACATGGATAACGATTTCCACAACGCATTTGCAACATCACCTAGTTCATCTTCCATTGCTCAGAACATGAATTCAGAAAACGAAACGGGGACGACTCAGAAACCCCCGAAGCTTATGGGAATTGAGGAATACTACGGATGGAAAAATAGATTCGAAAACTGGGTGCAAGCAAATCATCTAAGATCATGGGAATGTATTCTGACAAAGTATACTCCACCACAAACCGAAATGCAGACTGAAAAACAGCTTTCAGATTTTAGTAAGGAAGAACGAGAAATATACCGAGCTGAAAAGATGATGATCAGTTTACTTCAACAGGCTATCAAAGAAGACATCTTCATACTACTTCAACATGACAAAACATCACAATCAATATGGGATGCTCTAAAAATTAAGGTTGAAGGCAGTACGAGTATGATTAAAAGCAAGAAGGCATTGCTTAAAAAGGAATTTGATTTGTTCACAAGTTTGCCAGGAGAAGATACGAAGAAACTCATTGAACGATATTGTCACTTAGTGAGGACAATGTCAATGATGAGCATTAAAAAGGAAAATGATGAATGGGTGGATAAACTTGCTGATGCGTTACCTCAGAAAGAGTGGGGAACTTATTTGATGATACTGAAGAATACTGGAGTTTATGATAGATTGTCGATTTCTCAGTTCATTGAAAAGATTGAAAGTCAGGATTTGGAACAGCAGAAGATCGCAAGGATGAATAATCCAAGTGGTCAACAGGATGTAAAGATGTATTACAAGGGTAGTGTTCCGACTTCAGAAGCTGAGAGAAGTCCGAAAATTCAGACTGCTTATAGTGTTGGAGATTCTATAGAAAAGACTGATCAAAACTCAAACAAAAGCAACAGTGGTTTCTCATTGTATCCGAGTGTTAATTCGAAAAGCTCATCAGAAAGTTTTCAATCTCAAAGCACAAAGATGGGAAATGGTTGTATGATTCAATGCAACATAGCTCTAAATCTTCCAGAAGGTCAAAGTTTTTCTGAAGACATTGCGAAAGATCATATGGCATTACTTGGTTCCGTGCTTATCTCATATGAAGGTTTAGTGGCTGGTCGAATTGGAAATCCTATGCTTACTAAAGAGGATTACGACCAAATAGATGCTGAAGAGATGGAACTAATGGATATCAAATGGTGTCTTGCAAGTGTTCTTAGACGTGCTGAGAAGTTCAAGACAATTACCGGGAGAAATGATTTTCTTGATGCTTGTGTTTCTACTTTAGGTTTTGATAAATCTAAAGTTACTTGTTTCAGGTGCAGGGAAAAAGGTCATTTTAAGAGGGAGTGCAAGAACAGAGAAGTTAGTGGTGCTCAGAATCCATTTGGAAAAGATGACTACTACCGGAAAGCCATTTATCAGCAAGTTGGTCAGACACAAGAGTTACTGACGGCTCATGGTAGAAAGATTGAAGATTCAAAGAAAGGATGTTTGGTAGATTTCATTTGGAGCAACTACATTTCTTCTAACAGCACAGCATGTATAGTGGACCAAATTGATGAACAACTACCTGAAGGATTCAGCTGGGATATGTTTGTTGATGAAAAAGGGGATTTCAAAGCTTTCATTGCAAAGATTGTTAAAGAACTAGATTTGTTTGTTATTTGGATGAGATCAATTGGTGAAACAGTGAAAGATCAATCGAGTACATCTGAAGAAAGTTCAGAAAGTGCTGATTCTGAATTATTAAGTACAGATGAGAATGTGCAAAATGATGATACTTCAGAAAAAGAAGTTGTTTTTGATCAAACACCATCTGATTCTGGTATTTCAGATGCTGAGTCTGAAAAATCTGTAGAGTTTGATCAAACATCGATGGAGAGTAGCAGTGATGATGAAGAAGAGAAACATATTAATCTTGCTAAAAAACATCTTTCTTCTGAAAGTTTTCATTTTTATTTTGCAGATCGCATGGAGAAACTGAAGGATAAACAAGCTGCAAAAGAACAACAACAAGATGAGAAAGTTGAAAATGTTGTTCAAACTGAAGAAGTTAAAAGTATGGATGAAGAAAAGGTGATTGAAGTGGTAAAAACAATCGAGATTGAGAAGATTGTTGAAGTTGAAAAGCCTTGCAAGAAATGTTTGGAAACTTGCAAGAGTTGTGAAGAAAAAGATGTTACACTGTTTGATAGAGAAAGATTGATAGAAAAGCTACTATCTGACATCAGTTATGTGAAAGAATCGTATAGTGTGTTGAACAGAACAGTGACAGGTCTTCAAACAACAAACTCTGAAAGAGAAAAAGCTTTAACAATGACGAATTCTACGTTGATGGCAAAGCAAAAGGCAATTAATCATTACATAGAAGAAAATGCTAATCTAAAGCAAGAGTTGGAGAAAGAAAAGATCGAGAATGAAAGGATCAGAAGGTTATTACTGAGTTATTCTTGTTCTGATTATGTTATTGATCGAGTTTATCCTACTGTTGCAGGTTTTGAAGCATTTCAGGATGAGAAGCAAAAGAATGAGACTGGTAAGAAATCGACTATTAAATACAACAAGTGTCCGCCTCCTATCTGGGAAGGGTATTCTCCTAGAAAACCAAATGAGGAGCAAGTCGAAAAAGCAGTCAATATAAAGTTAAAATCCGAGACAACTGATGTTTTACCAGATAACATTGATATCACGTTTACCTCGTCTGATACTGATCATGAGTCTGAGTTAATAAAAAAGGTGGTTGATCAGGTGTTGGATACTGAGGAGGTGTCTGAGTCAAAGTTTGAATCTGGGGGTTCAAGTTCGTCGGTCAACAGTTCAAAATCATCGGAAAAACGGTCTTACAGTAAAGAATTTTTGTTATCAAAGGCAAATTTGGATGATGAAACATTTGAAGTTGCATATACTTTAAATGATTCGGACAAATTATACTCTGACAAAGAGTTTCCGATTAGAAGTGTTCGTTTTGACATGATTAAAAAGGTTTTCAAAATGACGGAAATTAATTTTTCTGAAATCAAGGATCTAAAATCTACTGAAAAACCTAAAAAATACACTTCTAGAGTTCAACAAAGGTTAAACAAGAAAAAAGGGAAAAAGAATTACAATTCTGATTCTAGTTTTCAAAAGAAAACAAATCAAAATTGTAATTACAAAAAGAAAGGTCTTGGTTTTACTCCACCTGAAAATCGTAAAAATGAAAAATATGTTAGAGATTTTAAATAAAAAATGACATATGTTGCAGGAAAAAGCTATGAAGAGGAGTCAAATAGCTTATCAAATCAAGAGTTCCTTGCTGAAAGAAAAAGAACAGGAACTGGAGTTTTTCATCCAATTGGAGTTTTTCAATCAAAAGACACAAGAATTTGTTTTCAATGCCAAGTTGTTGGACACATCGCTCACAATTGTCCAAACAAAGTCAACAAAAAACAGGGAGTAACTGAAAAACTTAAAGAAAAAGTGGTTGAAACGAATGAATCACCAACTACAAACTTCAAAAATTTTGAAAATTCAAAGAATGAAATTGGTGAAAATTCTAAAAGATTGTACAAAAAGAGTGCAAAAGAAAATAAAAAATGGATTGTTAAAAAATTAGATGTACAATCTGGCGATGAATCTGATTCCACAAAATCAGAGGAGTCACAAGATGAGATCAAAGATTTGATGAATGATGTTGATATTAAATCACTGAGTGTGGAAGAGATTAAACCAATGGTTGATAAAGTAGAAAGCTCAGAGTTTGATATTGAAAAAACATTTAATGATAATGTTAAGAAAATTTTCAAGAAAATGATTGATGGAAAGGTAAAGGGGGTTAAAGATTTTTATGCAACTAAAAAGGCAACTTACAACCCTACTGCTCAGGAATTGGAAGCCACCAAGTCAAATAAGACTTGGGTGGAAGTTTGTTTTTCTTAAAAGTCTTATGACTATGCCGGAGATCCCAAATTTGTAATCGTGGATCAGGAATCGGCATCATTCTTGTTAAGATAGATTTTGTGAAAATTTTTGATAGTGTTTGGATGTTTACAGGTTGTATGACTACGCCGGAGCTTCCAGGTTGGTAAGTGTGAAGCAGGAATCGGCATTCAGATTGGTAAAATGGTGATGTAGATGTAACATTCCTACAAGTGATATTGTGTTCTACATGTGATAATTTTTAAAATTGATATAGATGGTGCATACTTGCAAGTGGTAAATCAAGGACATTAATTTGTACTTGATCTGCTACAAGTGGTTAAGAATAGACAATGTGATGAATCACACCCTGAATCTACAAATGATTATATCATAAAAACTTATTTTCCGGAAAAATCATTTTGATTAAAACAAACTTAAGTGTTTTGAAATCTAAATGAGAAAATAGTTTTGTGATAAGAGGGAGTTCTGATTGTTTATGCCGAGTGAATGGCGATTTGATGCGATTCGATATCAGTTGTCAAGTTTATTGTACAGTTTATTTTCAAATTTCTTAAAATGTGTTTACATTTTAGGGGGAGTAAATTTTTTTCAGAAAATCCAAAAACATTTGAAATTTAAAAAAGCCAAAAACATGATAAAATTCTAAAATGAGTTTCGTTGTGAATAGAGGAAATGATAGTACATCAGTGGACGATCACAACATGCTAAAGAAATGGAAAGTTAAATAGTGATAAACGGTCTCACTGATGATGTGCCAGTAGGTTTTTGCACATTTAGTAAATTGTGACGAGATATAAACATAAAATTTACTTGCGTCTACGTGGGGAACACCTCCAGGATATATAGGTAACCCCTGAAATCTTGTTTGAAAGGTCCCTTATTCTGAGATACTAGGTCTTTATACTCAGTGATATATGGGGTATTATCCCGGGACTTCTGATTTTGCGGAAGCAATGGCCTAGTCCCCGGAGAATACTTTCTGCTTGCTTGAAAAATAGCACCACCCTCAGCTAAAAAATGATAAAACATTGAAAAATGCTAATCATGGCTGTTGTAATACAAAAGATCCTCTAAAGGGGACACACCTAAAAGTCAACTAGGCTCTCTGCTGAACGGAAGTTCTGACCTGAGCTATCACGGTTGCATAATTTATTCCCCTTACAGATATCATCTGTGGTATACTCACCTGTAAGACTGAATATTGGGGTCTGGATACGGGAGTATATACTGAGGTGGGACACATGTAGATGTTTAAGTCCTAAAACACTAATTCGTATCTCGAAGCAGTTGAACTTTGTGTGAAAATTTAAGTGGACAAGTATACTGACAATCTAAGTGAATTGTTTAGAACTTAAAATGAAATCAAGCTTAACGGTGTTGGTGATCTGTCTCAGAAACTGATATGATCCTCTTGCACAAACTCACAAAAAATATTATTTGAAAAATTTCTTTATTGCATTACTTTACAATCAAAAATTAAAAAAAAGGATTTTTAGTGTGTTTTAGTATAAATTTTGAAAAAATACAAAAAGATTTTCGACAACTGATATTGGAAAGCTGATTGTCAAAATTTCAAGTGCTAAACATGATGACTTGGTTGTAAGGGGAAGTGAATCTTAAAATGTAAAAAGGTTTGTTAAAATTCTTACAATTGATATTGTTAAAACCTGCATTTGATTCATCATTGAATTGTGATATGAGAGAGAATTATCTGATTATATCAGATTGTTGGTGCATTTAAATTGTTAAATTTAGAAAATTTATTTCTGGGTTAAGATTGTTACAGGTGAGCCAGGATAATTCTTTCAAAGCTTATAAAAGTCAGAATCTGATCATGAATCTAAAAGTTTGCTAGCTGCTGATGCTGATGAACTTAAGGAATCAAGAGATCTGATCAAGAGAATTAGATGCGATCCAGGCAATGATCTTGTAAACAACATTTGAATCAGACATCGATCCTAAAGCAGATGTTGCTGAAGAACAAATGAATATCAGCAAATCGTGAGGGGGAGTCTGATAAAGAAAGGTGATTTTGGAAGAAGAAGATAGAGAGAGAAAAGCCCAGAGACTGATCAAGAATGAAGATACAGCATTGGTGTGACTCGATAATCGACTCGTCAACATCTGAGGGGGAGTTTGTTGGTGCACTACATCTGTCGACTTCGTCTTGTATCGAGTCTTAGACTAGTTAGAATAGATCAGGGCACGTAGAACGAGAGAATGAGAGAGAGTAATCAAGATTTCGCTTGAAGGAATTTGTATGTAAAGGATTTCGCTTGAAGCAGCTCAAGCGAAATCAACATGTTAAGATTTCGCTTGAGTCCTGCTGAAGCGAAATCTCATTATCTATATATAGGGGTTCAGTGTCAAGCGAAATGAGGAGTGGTTTTATGAAAGATTTCCATACCGAGGTGCTGCCGGTGTGAGAACTGATTGTAATTGTGTTCATATCAATACAAATCAGTGTTAAAGTGAAGATTCAGCTGTTTTAAGTCAAATACTTGTTTTCCGCACCTGTATTTGATGGAATTCCTCTGAACCGACTCGTTTAGGTCGCAAACACGTTCCTTACAATGAGTTCACATAGATTATCGCGATCCAGTACCCAGATGCGATTGAGATAGTATTGAAGTCCATCAGACTTAGTTTCGAGTTGATCCACAGCAGCACCACGTATTTCAACAAATAGACTACCTTCATTAGCTGACGAATACTGAGCTTCACGAATACACGCATGGAGATCACTAGAGATATGAATAGCATTAACATGAGTTTTACGACTAATAGCGTCGGCCACTACATTCGCCTTGCCAGGATGATAGTGAATTTTGCAGTCGTAGTCGTTAAGCAATTCCACCCAACGTCTCTGTCGCATGTTCACTTCCTTTTGGTCAAAGATATGTTGAAGGCTCTTATGGTTAGTGAAAACCACACACTTAGTACCATACAGGTAGTGTCGCCAGATCTTTAACGCAAACACAATTACACCAAGCTCCAGATCGTGAGTAGTATAGTTTTTCTCATGCACTTTAAGGTGTCGAGAGGCATAGGCAATAACATTGTCCCGCTGCATGAGCACACAGCCCAAACCACGGTTTGAGGCATCATAATATACCACGAAATCGTCATTCCCATCAGGGAGAGTAAGAACAGGAGCGTTACACAAAAGGGTCTTGAGAGTATGAAAAGATTCCTCTTGCTCGGGACCCCAAGCAAAAGGTCTCTCTTTTTGAGTCAACGAAGTGAGAGGAACGACAATCTTAGAAAAGTCCGAGATGAATCGATGGTAATAACCCGCCAATCCTAGGAAGGAACGAATCTCAGATGCAGACTTAGGCGTACTCTAATTCTTCACTGCTTCGATTTTAGAAGGGTCAACATGAATACCTTGCTTACTAACGACATGACCAAGAAATTGCACTTCGTTAATTCAAAACTCATATTTAGAGAATTTAGCATACAAACGTTCACCACGTAGAAGTTCAAGCATCAAGCGTAAATGGCGAGCATGATCCTCTTTAGTTTTAGAATAAATAAGGATATCATCAATGAAGACTATCACAAAACGATCCAAATAGGGTTTACACACATGATTCATAAGATCCATGAACACGGCGGGTGCGTTGGTTAGACCAAAAGGCATAACCACGAACTCGTAGTGCCCATAATGAGTACGAAATGCGGTTTTAGGTACGTCGTCTTCGAGAACACGAAGCTGATGATAGCCAGATTGAAGGTCGATCTTCGAGAAACAGGACGCGCCTTGTAGTTGGTCAAATAGATCATCGATACGGGGAAGATGAAAACGATTCTTAACGGTAAGCTTATTAAGTTCACGGTAGTCAATACACATACGAAATGAACCATCTTTCTTCTTGATGAACAGCACAGGTCCACCCCATAGAGAGGTACTTGGACGAATGAATCCTTTGTCGAGCAATTCTTGCAATTGACTAGATAGCTCTTACATCTCAGAAGGTGCAAGTTGGTATGGAGCCTTGGTGACAGGAGTCGCGCCAGGTATGAGATCAATATGAAAATCAACAGATCTAGGAGGAGGAAGACCAGGTAGATCTTCAGGGATGGCGGTTCGATCGGACGGCAGTCGCGCCAGGTATGAGATCAATTGTGGAAGTTTCCAAAGTTTCAAAGTTTCTGATTCAAAGATATTCTAAGTGGTGAAGGTTATTAGGCACTTGTCACTTTGATTGGATGGCGGTTCGATCGGACGGCAGTCCGATCGGATTGCCATTCGATTGAGGTAAGAACCTCCGTAAATGAATCCATTCACTACTGAGAAAAAGGAAATGAGTCTCACTTGGGCTAGAAGGATAGAAAAGCTTAAGATGTATAATATGCTCAGTTCACGGATCCTCTCTTTCCTACTCTTGCACTGGTGTGGCATTCTGCAGTTTTTGATATCCTGGTGCGGAGCTTGGCCAATCTCTCCCCATCTATGAGACAGAACCCGCTCTTTCTTTTCGACACGGACCAAGACGGGAAAGAAGCTACCAATCTGAAAGACCCAGTGAGCACCTCAGTCAAACAAGATCGATCGCTTCGCTCCCCAATGCCATTCCTTTTGTAACCTTGAAAATTTCTAAGTTTCTAGTTTAACGGTGATGGCTTGGTACGTATTGAGAAAACAGTAAACATGTCAGTGTGAAGTTGGTCTGATTGGATAGGAATCACCCCGTCCGATCAGGTGTCTGTTCTTGACGATGTTCATGTCGGAATCCGTACTCCGGTTATCTTCTCCGGCAACAATCCATTTCCAAGCCGACTCCAGACTAATCATCAAGTCTACAGTCCGTTTGGGTCCGGATTCCACCGTTTAGAGTAGAAAGTTTAAGAAAATGAAGGAGAAGCATGTGTTTTAGCTGAAAAGTCTAGTTTTAGTAAAGATTCGGAGTAAAACACATGGAATTTCTTAAATCTGAGCTAGATCTCGACTAGAATGACATCACACAACAGTTTGTACAAACCGCCATGATGACGTCACCCTCGAGAGCTCAAATCTTAGAGATTTCATGGTGAAAAGTGTGATTTCAAAGAAGATTCTTGTAGAGGATAGTGTATAGATCAAAGATGTACAAGAATCAAGTGTAAAACGTACCGAAATCGTCGGGAAATGGAAGAAATGTGAGAGAGCGTGCGTCTGGTCGAAGGAGGCTATCACATCAGTGAAGAATGATGTGACAGGTCCTATTTATAGGAGGCTGTCACATCAGTAAAGGCGGTGTGGCAGTGGATCAGATGGCACTTCGATCGAGTGGCCCTCCGATCGGATGGTCATCCTATCAGATTGCCATTCGGTCAATCCCATCCTTTCCACTTTTCGTCTTTGGTTCGTTTTGCGAGTTGGATTAAGCGTTGCGTTGCATATTATTGTGTAATAGTATCACATAACTAGATTATATCATTAACACAAAAGTTTCCAAGTTTCATAGTTTCAGCCAGTGACAAGTCTCCAGTCTCTCGTTCAACCAAGTCTCAAGTTTCACGTGTCTCAAGAGTCAAGCACCAAAGTATCAAGAATCAAGAATCTAGTTTCCAAATATCAAGAATCAAGTCTCAAGAATCATAGTCTCACAGTATTAAGAATCAAGTGTCTAGAGTTAAGTATCAAGTCTCATAAAATTTAGATTCACCAAGTTTCAAGATTTAAGCATCATAAGTATCAAAAGTGTCAAGATTCACATAGTTTAGGGGCTAAAATTGACAATAGCTAAAAGTTTAGGGACGCAGGCGTTACAACTTTGGGGGTCAAAAGTGCAATAAATATAAGATATTTCAAGTTATAAAGGTCCAGGGGCTGAATGTGAAATATTTGATAGTTTTGTAACCGGAAATGAGGAGCGTCCCGAGGTGCGTAAGGCCCCTCTAATGTCTATGCGGGCCGCGACAAAGCTGCTAGCATCCAAAAGACTGGCAGCTGCATGTTCAGGACTGTCCACCGCCATTGCATGGCTTCTGAGCGATACCAGGGGCTTGTAAACGGTTTTTACTGCCACGTTAACACTTGGAATCATCTGGTAACTCCCCACAACAGCTGGAATGATCCTAGGAGCTCTCAAATTTCTATATATAGGTCCATTATTTGCACTCTTGAACTTGCACTCTCAAGTTTTGACTCTCAACTTCTTCTCTGGAGCATCTTGGTCTTGAAGGAAGTTCTCTTAAGTTAAATCTTCGAGCTAAGGACCCTTGTAGGTGTTCTTAGCTTCTGTAGTTAAGTTTTTATTACTATAAGGACAGAAAGTCAAAGATATCGTAATTATGCTTTGACTTTTAGTTTAATCATTAACGGTCTAGCCATGATTCTAAACGAATGTGGCTATGTGTTGGTATTTATGTAGGTGATAATCCCTCAAAAGGGCACCTCCTAATTATCACGTTTACTTAGTTAATTGTCGGGTCAAAGTCATTAAAATAAAAGTCAAACGGGTCAGTTTTTAAATAAAATTCATAATTGATAATGTAGAAGCTATAAAATATGTTTTGTCACTTTAATAACTTGGTAAATATTATTAGAACATGTCTAGGCATGTTCAACCCGACAATTCTGAGTTTAGGCTCGGTTCGCAACCGAAAGTCGCAAAAGTTGACTTTTGCTTTAACTTTCAGTTCTGACCCGAATTAGCTTAGTTTAGTTATGCATTAGGGTTCCTATGTGACCATGTTATAAGTTAGTATAACCCTCTGAGGTCATACTACAAGGTCCCTTAGTAATCCGAGTTATTTGCTTATTTCCGTTATTACTCTTAAACTTTGACCGTTATGCCTTTATAATGTAAAAATGAGATTTTTGAATATATAAGCATGAAAATAGCTTTGTTACTAATATATATACATATCAAATTATTTTGACATTATTTTCTGGTCTCAAAACAAAGTTATGCACGATATCGTAAAATTGAACTTTTTATTAATTAATTTACGCTTTTGTGCATAAAATATGTTTAAACCAAATTTTTGGCACCAAACTCATTACCTACTGTTATGATAATATTTTTAGGGATTTTTGGAAGGTTCGATCAGATTTGATACTGACCATATCATTGAGTTCTTGTATAAATTCGATAAATGACGATAATGCCCTTTTTATTAATAAAATGAGATTTACAAATGATTAGCATGCCAAGCCTTTTCCTACTGATTTTATATGAAAAATAAAATATTTTAAACATTCAAGGCTGGTCAAATTCTCAGAATCACATAAACATCGCAAATATTGTCAATTATCGATTTTCACGCTGATTAGGTGCATAGTATGGGTTAAAACCATATTTAGCACCTAAGACTTGTTACCTACTGATTTTATAAATAAATTTTAATACTTTTATAGTAGGTATAAGTTATGAACCCAGACTTCCAATTTTGCCCTTAAAAACATATGTGAAATGACCAAAATGCCCCTACGGTGCATAGTTTGGCCATAAATGGTAAACCACACATGTGTATGATATCACACTGTTATAACTTCATAAAATAAATATTTTTACAAAATATTATAGACCAGAACATCAGTTTGCTTTAAAACCTCTTTTGTAAATCTTAAATTGACCAAAATACCCTTACGAGACTTAATTTGATTTTAAAATCTTTTTGGGCATAATTGTTGATATCCTACTGATATCACAACATATTTTAAGAATAATAACTTATGGGACTAGTATATGACTCATCCGGTTACCCGTTTATGCTTTTACGCGTACAGTACGGTTTATGTGACTTGTTTACATAAACTAGCCGAAACTGGTCAAATTCCAGAATGTATTTAATTTACCCATGTGACACTCTATGTTTTCCCGAGCAACTTTCTTGTATTAGCATTATGAGTACGTACATTTTAAATGGAAAATTTATGAATTATCTCGGTGTGCTATGTGATCCTTGTATTAAGTTTTGTGTATGTAGTATATGTATATATGTATATGTATATATATGTGAGCCGAGACCCCAAGGACACGACTCGAGACCACTCGGTCTCGAGTGACCCACAACAGTTGGGCCACACACACCCTTGAGCCCACTCGGAAACCCATTAGGGTGTACCGACCTTAGAACGGGTATAAAACCCCCACATTAGCCAACACCTTCCTATTTTGGACACTCAAACATCACCCCAAATCCCCAAACATTCCCTCACACTCACTCTCACACACTCTCCTTCATCCTCTCAACAAAACCCTAGCAACATCACCCTCTCCTCTTGTCTCGGATCAATAGTAGCAACTCAAGCTCTTGTTCTAGCTCGTATTCTAAACTAGGAGGCCCCCCTTTCGGCTGATTCCACACCACCCTTACACCCGAACATCATCCGGTTAGTGTTTCACATTACTAGATATTGTGATGCGTGATTTATACATGAGATGCATGCTTAGTTTAAATGTCTCTTTGTATGATTTGTATGATTTAGTGGTTGAAAATGACTAAATGATATAGATAATTGTTTTGAACCAATGATTGTATGTTGAAGATTGGACACAAATCTGTTTAGGTAAATGATAATCATGAGTGTCAGCTATGTATTGATTTGAATGATGGTATACAAGAACACTATATCGAGTGTATAGATCTGATGATTAAACCGGTGATTATGTGCTAGATATAGGGCCGATGATGATGACTGGATTATGTTTTGATTTGGGTGAACATGCTTGCAAATGATAAACTGGATGAATGTGGGTTGAATATGATATGAATATTTGAAATTGTTATGTTTGATCCGTTTTGATTAGGATTTAGACAAGGAAACATGTTTGTGATAATTGATTGGTTAGTACATAAAATCAAGATATTGCAATTCTATTGGATAGTACATAATGCTGGCAGGTGTTCTAGAAGGATTCTGTCATCAGGTGTGCAAGTCGAGACCCCTGGTCTCGACTCGAGACCATCAAGTGACAACTCGAGATCACCAACTGACTACTCGAGAACAGTTGTTACATCAGTGGTTTCGACAAAGGTCTCGACTCAGTAAGTGGTCCATCAGTGTTGCGACTTGAGACCACCGGTGGTTGCGAGTCAAAACACTGCCTTATTGTGACACAAAAATGCACAACTCGAGACCAGCGGTTGCGACTCGAGACCACCACCAACAGTGGATGGCACTTGAAACCACCGTCCATGTCTACAACAGTGGTTGCGACTCGAGACCACTTCCCAGTGGTTTCGACTCGAGACCACTCATTAGTGGATTCAACCCATCAGTGGTTTCGATTGGGCCGTGCTGTTATTGGGCCACATCGGTTTAGTGGGCTGCTTCTCATGTTGGCTAAGTGTCATTTGTTTTCTGCATGAATTACTAGCATGATAGGACAGGCCCAATAACCTTGAATGACTTATATGTTATGTGCTAACTATTACTGTTTGACTATTCAAACATTAGAGCATGCCCAATAACTCAACAGATAACTGTATGCATACTATGTGTTAGATACATGTAGGATATTCATGACATAATTGTATCCGAGCCTGACCCACACTGGTAACCATGTTAGGACGTGGTGACCAGCGTGCATGACCAAGCAAACTAATTTGCTGAGCAACCCAAGGTGAGTTCACAACTTTTAAAGCATGCGTTCCCGGTGGTTGGGAAACGGAACTTAACACAACGCTATCCCCTTGTGAGGGATACAAACCTACTTTTCTCCCCTTATGTGGGACCCTTAGTTAATTACTATTTATATTGGATGCAACAAGCAATACTAAACGAAACTCTATCACTCAAGTCCCTACTACTTAATACCGATTAGTCGCCGGGGGCCAGCCGAACGGGTTATTAGTTGACAACGCTATTTAGGTCTCACCAGCCTCACACCGTGCCCGCGTATGGGATCGGGAGTGAACTAATAGACTCTGGCAAACTGTCAATGATGATAGAACATTGACAAACGGGGCACTCTACGGAAACATACGGTCGCATAGTATTCGGTATTGTAAAACCAGTTTAGTAGCTTACTTAAGGGGTAGCTCCCCTTGGCATGGTATAAATGAGTAAATTAACTGTTGAAACAAGTTTTTGGAATTAAAAACAGGACAAACTCGTGAACTCGCCAACATTATGTTGATACCCTACTGCATGCTTTGCAGGTACCCAGTGACTCAGGAGTTTGCAGCTTAGGGATGTGTAGTGGTTGTCTTAACCCGTGTGTTGGGTTCTATAATAAACTAAAACTATGAACTTTGTTTGAATTGTTTTGCCTATGCTTCCGCTATGTACTTAGACTGCTATTTGAACTTAAAACTTTTGAACTTTAATTATGGTATTTACTAACCCTTGTGGTTGGTGAACATTATTACTATTATTAATTGAATGCTCAGTATAATTGGTGGCTGGATCCTGGTCAGTCACACGCCTCGCGGTATTACTTCGCACGTGGTTTTTAAGGGTGTGACAACCCATCTAATACAAGTCTCCATACTTGTCGGGTCTAAATTACATTCCGATCCAGTCATCGCTTAATCTAGCGTTTCGTACCGTAAACCTTTCCTTGAACTAACCGGTCTAAGTTTTCTTCTAAAATGAGACCCGTTAGTAATCTCATAGGTTAATATAACCTTCGTTCCAGATTAGGAGCCCAGTAAAAGATACTTGCACTTGCTTGAGTAGTATATACGGCTGAGTATACAAAATTTACATTTTTAAGCTCAGGTAAATACTTTTAACTTATTTTCCCTTATACGGGCTTGGGATACAGTAAATTATTACCGCTTGGTCGGGTATGGAATTTTTAATCGATTAGTGGTTAATTCATTGACATAACCCGTTTAATCTGTTTTGTTTGATATATAAACTTTTGGGGGTTAATATGACCTTATCCTGGATATCCTCGGTTCATTTCATTGAAAATGGCCACGACTTAAGCACGGGGTGTAGGCATACACCCGACCGTTGCGTATGTATAAAGGTATAACCACACGAGAGTACAACTCTTGGTGACACTATATTAGTGGTGTGTCTATTAATCTTGTCTCGGTTTCCATCTCGGGCCCTGAACGTACGACAAACATATAAATCTGTATACAAGATTATTTTATATAATTATTCCAAGTTATAAAAGAATATTGTGCCTTGTGCATTCAAATCAATTTTCAAAAATGTTTTAAAAAAGAGTCGGTTAATTGTATTTACCAGTGTAAACTGACGTATTTTCAAAAAGGCTAAGTGACAGGTACTATACGGAATTGGCTGGAGAGATCATGGGCATAATTAGTGAATCTTGCAAGTTCTTATGCCATAAGTCTGTTGAACAAGTTTTTATATTTTATTTTAGATCCGCCTGTGGATCTTATCTTGCAGCCGTCTGTATAATATTTTATTCGTACTTTACATTTTGGTTGTAATAATATTTTCTACCAAGACTTTCGTTGTGCAATGAACTGTGTATATTTGACTATGTTGATATCAACCACGTCACGATACTCCCCGCCGGGCCCATCGGTCTTATGTGGAAATACCGGGGTGTGACAAGCCACTACAACTGTTGAACCCATTGGTTATCAGTTGGACAATGGTTACATCATTAAGACTCCCTTGAAGGCAACCACTGTTAAGGTTACAACTGTAATCTCTGCTTCAGTGGGAAGACCCCAGAACCAAGTAAAAGGGGTATTTGTTTTTTATGATATGGAGTCTTCTCCTATTATCAAAACAAATACAACCACTACAGGTGGGAATTCAGATGATCCTATTAAATTAGGTGATGAATTAAGTTATAAGGATTCGACGGTTAGAATGTCTACCATTGAAACAGATGTTGCTGAAATGAAAGAAATGATGAAGCAGAAGATGGAGATTTCTAAAGGTCAACCTAGCATTCAACAAATTTTAAATGAGCTTTGGAATTCTGTGTAACCCATCCTTCAAGCTAATGGAATTTGGCTGAAAGTAACCACAATTCCCATTTGGAATTTATCAGAAATATGGTTGATGCTAGGTATAAAGACACACAAGCAGACGTTAGGAACATTAAGGAACATATGTTCAAACTTACTGGCTCTACCCCTACACCAATCTTTGAGAAAGATGATGATGATGATGATGATGATGATGATGATGATGACGACGACGATGATGATGATGATGAAGACAAAAAAGGGGAGAAAGATTCACTGAGAAAGTTGCCACCTGATTCAAAAGTTAAACCAAAACCAAAGGTGCAACAACAACCATAGTTAGCTGAACAAAAATCTTCTGCAAAAGCTTCATAAGCTGGAAAGGAAAAATGGATTAATGAGATCCTAAACAAGAAAGGTGAAGAGATAGCTTTAGAAAAGCATAAGAAGCAAGATACAAAGGAAACCACTGCTACTCCTACAGAAAAACCACCACAAAAGAAGGAGAAAATAGCTTCAACAACATCATCACCAATTCACCCAATAGATGCTGATATAACAAAAGTATTAGCAGATGTTAGCTAAACAGCTGCTGAGACACCAGTTGTTTTAGCAGAAGTTTGTCAAACATCTACCATGATCATTTTCACTACACCAACAACATTCCAACCACCTCCAACATCACATAAACTTCCCACACATTCACCTTCACCACCAAAATATGCTCCTTCACTAGAAAAAAGCTAAACCCAAACCTTCTCTAGAAAAATCACCACAAAAGAAGGGGAAAATAGCTTCAACACCATCATCACCAATTCTCCCAATAGATGCTTTTACAACAAAAGTATCAGCAGATGTTAGCCAAACAGCTACTGAGACACCAGTTGTTTCAGCAGAAGTTTGTCAAACATCTACCATGATCATTTTCACTACACCAACAACAATCCAACCAACTCCAACATCACAAAGATTTCCCATACATTCATCTTCACCACCAAAACGATCTCCTTCACCAGAAATCATGTTCACACTTAAGAGAAAAACTCATGTTGTGTTTGAAGATGATGAGGAGATTAAATCAGCAATCCTCGTATCATCTGCCCCCATTCAAAACAGTCCATCCTCATCATTTCCACCCAGAAAACCCTCCTCATCCCTTCCAATTGCTACACTACCATCAGTCATTCCCCTGGAAGCTCAATATCCTCTGGAGTTAGTCATTGTTAAAGGTGAAATTGAATCATTCTTCACAATAGAGGGTCCATCTAAAAGATCCTTCCCATCTCTTTATGGCTATAAGAAGCCTTAAAACTTAGATGAGTATCTGAAATTAAAAGTAACATAGGCTGAGGTTATAGCAAGAGAGAATAGCATAGGGATGGATGACAGGGAATACCAGATGTTCTTATCATTTCAGCTTAGCAAAGTCAGAAAACTTGAAGACTTTACTAGGGACCTGAGTAAATCCATGTCCGAGAGGCCAATAATTCCTGAGCTTCAGATGCAACTGAGGGATGATTATGTTAGACACATTATGAAGTACAAACCATATAATGCAACCAGAGATCAATTCAAATACTGGTCATCAGATGCTCTTAGAGAAGAAATTAATAGAATCACAAAAATGCGCAATGATCCTCTGGTAAAGCCAACTCCACCTAATCAGAAGAAAATCAAAACAGTGGATTCAGATGAGGCATTGAAATTTAAAAGAATGAGAGCAGAGCTTGTGGCTGCTGGTTATGGTTTAGCTAGATCCATTGCCAGATTGTCTAAACTAAAGATAGTTGAGACCTACAAAAAGCTGGAAGAACTTAGCGCTGAAGATCCAAATGTTCCTCAAAACCCAGTCTATCCTACAACTGCTGCTCTGTCTCAAAAGATCCATACTCCCAAAAACCTTCTTTCATCATCTCCTTTATCTGAATCCATTGCAAATTTAGTTAGCAGACCACAATCACCAAACTCATCTTCAATAATTCTTTTCCCAAGAAAACCAGCTGATCCAAAAATAGTAAAGTGGAAGTCATGCTCAAAAACCTAAGTATTGACTTTGATCAGATCAGATGGTAGTGTTGAAGAGATTAAAATGGATAGTGCATATAATCTGAATGCATACTATCTCCAAGATTTGTTGGACCTTCAACTTGAAAGGGATGATGAAGAAGACATGTTCTCAAAGGACTTTGAAGTACAATTCAAATGACAAATCAGGGAGATGTTGATGAGAAATAAAAATCAGTAATAAAGAAGGGTTTTGGTATCATCTGTTGTATAGGGAGATTGTTGGAACAGCAGGTGTGACATTGTCGCCAGTAGCATATTTAACCAGGACACAACATGTAGCAAAGGAGATGTTGTTGCGTAACACATTCTTGATTGAGCTTTGATGAAAGTTGTTGATGCAGGTAATCGTGTGTTTGTAGTTAATGTTTGTTGAAACTTAAGTTGTATTCGAATTCTATTAAGTTTGTTAGACATCTTTTATATGTACTTATGTCTATAAACAGTTTACATTATCAATGGGTGGATACTCCATTTTTTTGATAGGAGAATGGAAATAGTAGTATGTAACTGATATATTAACCGATGATCTATGTTTATAGTTGTCTTTTAGCTATAATAGATAACACGTTTTGGTACAATATCTATATACCTATCTATACTTTCTATTAAAATGTGTTGCATGGTTTTCTAAAAACCATCCGTGTGCACTACTAGTACTATATAATAAAGTAAACCTGTGGGGGACACATGTCGTATTACTACGCATTCTCAGAATTGTTTTCCCACCCTTTTTTATCTCTAATTTAGTTAAATTTTTTTAGTTCTAAATATTATTTATATATTTTCTGACTGATAAGTGATAAGCCATAATTACAGATCAGTTTTATTTTTTTTATTTTACGTATTCTTTATGTTTAAATATTATTTATATATCTCCTAATTGATATAAATATTATTTGTACATCTCCTAATCTATAAATGATAAGTCATAATTATAGATAATTTTTTATAGTATTCTTTAGGTTCAAATATTATTTATATTTCTAATTGAATTCATTTGATTACTTTACAAATTTCATAATATTATTAATATTCATAAGGTTATGTTATTATTTTGTATTCCAACTAAAGAAACTTCAATTCATTCATGATTTTATTATTAGTATGTGGTTCTATAATCAGGATGTTATATAAATAATGTTTAAAACTAAAAGAAATTTACTAAATTAGGGATCAAAAGGGTGGGAAAACAATTCCGAGAATGCGTAGTAATACGACATGTGTCCCCATAGGTTTACTTTATTATATAGTATAGATATAGATATTTGCTGACTGATAAGTGCTAAGCCATAATTATAGATACGTTTTATTTTTTTATTTTACGTATTCTTTATGTTTAAATATTATTTATATATCTCCTAATTGGTATAAATATTATTTATATATCTCCTAAGGGTAGGGTTATTGTAAAAATGGTGTGTTTTATGAGAAGTGTAGGAAATAATCTACACCATTTGATCTATAATCTAATGGTTGAGATTATAGTGACAAAATTGTAAATAGTGTTTACCATTAAAATAATTAATTTTCTTGATTAAGGGTATAAAGGTAAATTTAATATTTTTAAATTAGAAAACCACATGTAAGGCACATGCAATTTCCCCCCTTCTTTTTTAAAAGTTAATAACTTTTTATATGTAACTCTTTTTTAAAAAAAAATACACCATAATAACGAGTGTTTTTTATCTTTAATATGAGTACCATATTGTTATACTTATATACAGAAAAAATTACATTTCGATCTGATGTTTTTATCCATGGTGTTTTGTTTATGTTCATAGAAGGTTGTTTTAATTGTATTGTGATTCAAGGCGTTGTGTTTTACCGTAAAATACCATGAACGTATGTAAGACACCATAACATTGCAAATAATAAATTATGATTCAAGTCATGGTGTTTTAACATCTAGAGTCAGTAACATTGTATTTTGATTACAGTCATGGTGTTTTAACATCTAGAATAGCAATAGAATCATTCTAGATATTAAAACACCATGACTGTATTATGATTCAATTCATGGTGTTTTATACCCTCAAAAATAACAAAAATCATTCCAGATGTTAGAACACCATGGTTGTATTACAATTCAAGTTGTGGTGTTTTATGGAATTCGTATGGTGTTTTATACGAACTGATGATTCAAAAAAATACGAACCGTAATTTCCTTCGATCTCTATGAATCAGACGATAATGATTTATAAAATCTCTAAGTTTGTATATAAATCTGAATTCTTAAATCTTTGTAAAAATAAAATTATATCACTAACCTAAAATAACTCACTGGAGGTTACAAAGATTATTTTAGCAATTAATTAAATTTTGAAGTAAATTACATTATTACCCCTTTTAATTAATTAAATTGAAGGACACATGTGGAAACCATATTATTTCCTACACTTCTCACACTATTAACCCCTTTTACATGATCTTTAATCTATCTCCTAATTGATAAATGATAAGCCATAACTATAGATAATTTTTTTAACTATTCTTTAGGTTCAAATCTGTCTATACTTTCTATAAAAGGAGAAATCCCACTGACATAAGAAAAGCTGATGTGTCAGCCAGAGAGGCTGTCCAACAATGATTTTCTTATATCATCAACGCTGAGGTGGCAGCCATAGAGGAGCCATAGTGACATCATAAAGCTTAATATTAAAACACTTTAAAATTCAAAACTCTGGCCCACATCTATACTTTCATCAAACCTCTGGCCAGATTCAAACTTCTGCCTTCCATTCATGCTTCAAACCTCTGCCTTCCATTCATGCTTCAAACATCTGGCCAGATTCAAATTTCAAAATTCTGGCTCCAGATTTAAAATTCAAACCATATATGTATAAAAAGTTCTTTTTTAATTTCAAATCCTCATAACAAACATAAACCCTAACTCTCTCTCTCTCTACGGTTTCAATTTCTCCTCTCTCTATGTTTCTCATCAGAGCTTGAGAATTCCATCAGCAAACTGCGAAGAAGGAGACGACGAATCTCCTAGGTCAACACGCAGCCTATGTCGCCAATCTTGAACCTCAGGTACTATTTATTCATCATGTTTACCATCGATTTGAATATTATGCAGACCAAGCGAGGCAAATCTTGATTCAAAACCCTCCTCTCACCAAAATGCTATACCTCAGCTGAAGGTTCATATAATGTTATACCTCAGCAAATGTTTAGTTACCGGTAATTTCAAATTCAAAATGCCTGGGAATATGTAATGCAATTTATGCATGTCGCTCACTCACTTCTGTCAATCATCTGCCTATATAAAGGTTTTTCCTCATTTCATTCTTCATATTTCCACTCTCCTGTTCTCTGCTTTTGTATTTTGAAATTTTAATTCATTCCAATTTCCGAATTAGAAGTCAGTGTCAGTTGAAATTAACAATTTTAGTTCAGTTAACGATTTGAATCCAGGGAAAGATTTGTGGCATATGAGAGCGAGGATGTTCCGAAATGGTATGAAGGTTATATAATGGATCTCAACTTCATTGATGAAAAGGTAATGTCTGTCTGTGTTTAAAAATAGATGTTCCTGAGTTTTCTACGGTAGTTTAAAAATAGCTATTTTTTGATTTTTTTTCTTTTTATCACAAACTGTAGGTTTGTATGCTAATGTTCTTCGGGTAGATCTTTCTGGATTTGATATTTGGTATGGAAGTCTTGAGTTCGTCAGCCGAACTTCAAAATGTAATCAAGGTTATAAAATGGATCTCAACTTTATTGATGAAGAGGTAATGTCTGTTTGTGTTTAAAAATAGATGTATATGTGTGTATTCTTGGTTCTATGCTTTGTAGGTTTGTAATATAAATGTTCCTGAGTTTTGCACCATCGTTTATTAAGTATGTATATTCTTTGATTTTTTCTTTTTATCACAAACTGTATGTTTGTATGCTAAATGTTCTTCAGGTAGGTCTTGCTGGATTTAATATTTTGTGTGGAAGTCTTGAGTTTGTTACTTCAAAATGTAATCAAGGTTATAAAATGGATCTCAACTTTATTGATGAAGAGGTAATGTCTGTTTGTGTTTAAAAATAGATGTATATGTGTGTATTCTTGATTCTATGCTTTGTAGGTTTGTAATATAAATGTTCCTGAGTTTTGTACCGTCGTTTACTGAGTATGTATATTCTTTGATTTTTTTTCTTTTTATCACAAACTGTATGTTTGTATGCTAAAAAAACAATAGAAGTTTAAATGGTCTTCAGGTAGATCTTTGCTGCATTTGTTATTTGGTGTGGAAGTATTGAATTTGTTGGCCGAGCTTCAAAACAAACGAATTGTATGAAAGGCGAGATTTAAGCCTTGGAGTAAGTGGTGGCTTACATGTTCAGTCATTAATTCAAATTATTGTTTATGTTTACTGTGGAATGATCTTAGAAATGAGATAAGGGCTGCTGGTATTTAAAAGGGGAATCAGAGTAATGCTAAAAAAATGACAGCTCTTGAGTATGTGATGGTTGTTATACAGCATGTAAAGTGTAAGGAAATGGAAAGGTAATTTTTGTTACTTTCTGCAAATCATAACTATAGTCTTTATTTCTGGTAATATAATAACAGGTTGAATGAATATTCATTAGTTGTTTTGTGATATGTTGCAAGGAAGTTGGTGATGTTACGGAAGACTTTTCAGCAGCGTTCGGTTGAAAGGGATTCTGGATTAAGTCTGAATGGAAAGTAAAAACTACTTATTTTGAAGACTAAAATTGTGGTTTTTAGTTATGTGTGTTTTAACCTGTTGTGTTTGAAAGTTTGGTATGTTATGGCTACAATTTGAATCATTTAAACTGATGGATTTTGTATGTAATTGCTACAATTTGAATATTATTGTTAATGTTCATTTTTTGGATAAGTGGTAGGGTTATATATTATTTTTAGTGACTAAGTACTGCTTTAATGAATTGGTTAATAGGAAAACTGTTGGAATCTGTTGAGCAGTCTTTGCTTCAACAGACCTTATCATCTGGTGATCATGGTCTGTTAAAGCTCTGCTGTTAAACATTCTCTGTTGAACTGCATCATCTGTTAGTCCATAGCAGAGGTTCTCTTTGGCAGACCTTTTCTTGAACTGTCTCGGTGTTTATCAACAGATGTTCATCATCTGTTGTGGCCTATATGGGAAGGGACATGAGCTACATTAGGATCTGTTAAACAGACTTTCATTCAACGGACTTTATCATGTGTTGATCATGATCCGTGTGTAAACAGATGTTGAAATCCTCTATTGAACTGCATCATCTGTTAAGGCACAACAGATGTTAGCAATCTATAGTGTGGAATGATCAACAGAGGTTGTGTTTGGTAGACCTTTGGTTCAACAGTTTTTTTGTTTATCAGCAGAGGACCTTTGGTTCAACAGACTTTGCTTCAACAGATGTTGTCTTGAAGAGAACTTTGGGTTTGGCATACTTTAGTGAAATAGATGTTGAGCGTGTCCTTTTAGTTTCAGATGTTTAAAGACTGTATCATCTGTTAAGTAACAGCAGATGTTAGCTTCATGATGCTTTTGTATTCATATTCAGCAGCAGAGGTTGTGTTTATCAGCAGATATTGTTCGCTACAACAGTCTTTGTGTTTATCAGCAGAGATTGTTTGGAACAACAGACTTTGCTTGAACAGGTTTTCTTTTTCACAGAGCTTTTGGTTTAGCAGACTTTATCTAAATAAATGTTGAGTGCATCCCTTTTGTAGATGTTAAAAGACTGTTATTTGTAATTAGAGGTTAATTCAAGTGAAGTTATGATAATGATCACCCATAAATTTGTTGAAGCCTTTTAAATGTCGATGACCACCCATAAAATTACAGAGTATAATTCAAGTTGTAATGTATCATGAAGTGCCAATTAAAATATATGGAGAATGTACAACAAAAATTTAAGTTAATATAAATAACAAGATAAGCATACATGATTATAATTTAAATATTCATAAATCATAAGTTTGCAAAATATAGAAGTTTGATACATCACCATCCCATAATTTCATCTCAAATGAGATAATACCAACAACCACAACTATCTGTAGACTTCTTTAAGATCAGCTTGGCTTTTTCTGTAGAGTAGACAAATTTGCATCTCATATTTCTGTAGATACCATTGGGCTTCGTGAACTTCTTGGTCCATTGACAAGCCGCGTATCTAAATCCCTTGCCATGCTTCTCCCGTCGAAAGTCAATTACAGTGTCAACTCCATTCAGATTTTCAACTATCATCTTCAATGATCTATGAATCCTTGATAAAGATGCTACTTTCACATTCAGAGGCTTAAAAATAAATATAAAATACCAATAATTAATAAGAAATAAATAATGTATTTAAGGAAAGTAACAAAAAAAAACAGCTTAATTGTAACAAACATTTAACATCCAAAGAATGAGGCATAATATATTAACAGAACAAACTTACAAAATGTTTGCTGCAGTACCATATGAATTGTAAGGGGTATACAGGATCAGCTTCATAATCTGAGACAGTGGCATCAAAATCTGCGTCGTCGCCATCATCGGATGATTCATCCGATACAACATAATCACTATCAGAATCTGCGTCATTGGATTCTTCAACATCCGACTGGTGATCCAAATCCTCGGTAATTGGAGCAACTTCTAAATTGGGTGAGGAAGTATCGTCTTTCGGACTGTCATTGGCTTTGGGTGCAACAATCTCACATCCATTCAAATCAAAGACAGTAAGCAGAAAGATGTAATCCGCTACGTATCTTGAAACAAGTACAATTTCTGTTTGCAGACCCATTGTCACACCCTGGCTTTTGCGGAAGCGTGGGTTTATTTGGTGTGACTTCTTAATACCATAGCACAATCATAACAAGGCTATATGAAAATAAAACACATGATAGTCATCCATTCATTACGTTTTAAAAGTTACCACAACACTATTGTTTTAAAAGTTGACACATAAAACAAATTACAACCATTACATGTTCACATGACGCCACAAAAGACTTGAAATAGAAACCATGGTTTAGAGACGCGTAACCCGTCCAGGCAAGGGTCACACCTCCTAAACCCGGATGACATCATTATTCATTATGCAGCTCGACATAACGCATACTCTGCCAGATCTACTAATTTTCTGAAATACATGTAGTTTAAAAAATCAACAAAAGTTGAGCGAGTTCATGTGTAAGTGAGTATGTATAAGCCTTTAAAATGTCTGTATAAGTAAAAGTCCCTGGTATGTAGCAATTAAGGAAAAACTGATCACCAATGGGTTGCAAAGCCAATGGTATGTGTGAAAATGGTGCAGGAAGACTCAAACCTAGCAAATTTGTCTCCGGTATGAAGACACAGTCACCACTATGGGCCGCCCCGGCCTCACGGGTGTGGGCTCGCTACACCCAAATAGATCTATCACTCATGTCCATTGGTCCTACAATGAGGATTAATGGCCTTAAGTGTCATGCCCACCACTCACATGATCGCGTAGTAAAAACCCTCCTTAAGCTAACCATACCATGTAATTAAATGTCTGTAATAATTGTACATGTATTTCACCCCCGAAGTATAAAACTGAAAATAGTTAAGAGAAAAAAAGGGGGAACATGAACTCACTGTAGTGCGTCCTCAGAATCAGCAACTCAAGACTCTATCTGCAGTACGACCACCTACAACTTACTAATATCTATTAGACGAACGGGTCGTGCCTTAGTCTAGTATTAATGTTCTTGAGTTACGTTACTTGATATTATTCCAAGTTACAACTTATTGTTAAAATAATAATAATTATTTTAACTTACGTTTTATTTTAAAGTTTTGGAAAAATAGTTAGACAACTATTTCGTATTCGTCCTTCTCAAGTATTTATGTGTGTATTCTCTTCCCAAGGATAGGAGTCTTTATACAAGTGTTTGTGGTTTAACGCCCTGACATTATATATTTTAAGTCCCACTCTAGAAATATATAGTAATTCATTTACTAGAAATAATATGTCTCAAAATAATCAAAAATCACACAAGCGTTTTTAATATCAAATATATATTCTAAATATATATTTATTCGCTTTTATTTTTGAAAACCCACCTCCGATACTTTGGAGTTTTGTAATAGAAATATGGCGAAGTTTATAGTCGAAACACAAGTCATAAAATATACTTGTTAGAGAATAATTTTCTAAGTCTCGGGATTTTTAGAAAATTTCGCCAGAGTTTCCCCTAGAACGAGAGTGTCCATGCTTACTAGCATATCGTTTTCTTTTCAAAATCAATCAATAAAACAATCTTTTAAACAACTTTACATCACCAAGAGCAAAAATATACTTGTTACATAATACTCATGAACTTGATTTTTCCCGAAAACGTGTAGTAACTTAGGGAAGCTTTTAGTAGGCTTAGATACCTTCCAAAGTGTATTTATTTTGTTAAAAATCATCTCCTTAAACGAATTACGTTTTCACAACTTATAGACAATATTTGCAAAATTTAGCTTCTTGAACTCTTCTTGTAAATAAATGTTCTTACATTTATTTTATTTATAAAAACAATGTAAGTTTTTGTAAAGTTATTATTTTTCCAAAAACCGCTTCTTTAACTTGGTTTCTTTATTAAACCCTTTTACAAAGTTTAGATCAACATGATCATTAGCTCATTTTATTCACTTTTAATTCAAGAAAAATCATTTTTATTCAAGTTCATGGCTCACTAGAAGGTGGTTATTTTACTTAACATATAACCACTTTTTATTTTTGTTAAATAACCCTTCTAAATATTATCTAACAATATTCATATGGTGATTAATCCATATAACCAAGAATTAACATAATATTAACAACATACTCATAATCAACATCATATTAGTAGCATTTTATCATCAAGTAAACTTTTATGTTCATTGTTCTTGTTTAACAACTTTTAGTATTCTTGTTCTTTAGTGATTTAGACAATATCATCATACTACATATTTTAACCATGAACAACATGAAACAAGGTTTTAAGAGACTTACTACTAGCACAAGGCTAGGGTAGGAACTCTAGTGCAAAGATGATGAGAAAAGATGGTGAAAAAGACTAGAACAAAGCTCCTTTGAATGCTCTTCAAGATGAAATCTCCATGTGTCACCTTCAAGCTTTGAATGGACTTGAAATTGAAGAAGATGATGATGTTAAATGGTGGTGGTGGTTTCGGTTTTGGGGGAGCCAAAAATGAGAGAGAGGAGAGTGATGAGTGAGGTGAAAGATACGGAATGGTTGTTGTAAGAGAATGCCATACTTATATCATCATTCTTCAAATAATATGGAAAGCTAAGCAAGTAATCTATCTAGTATAATATTCAATAAATCATGAAGGTATGGTGAAGATCATTTGGTGGGTCCATGTGGACCGATTTTCGGTTGGGGGGGGGGGGGGGGGCTTGAATGTAAAATTGTGACTAAATTGATAAGTGTTAGTTACATTTCAAGTAACATTATGTTATATGTTAGTTGTTGGATTTTTAGTGGGTGTTATGGCAAACGGGGATCATGACCAACTAAAAATAGTAAAACAATGTCATTGACAAAAATTTAGTGTTCCGGGTAATGTCCGGTTGTCCGGTTAGATAACGTTCCGTTAAAGTGTTTAACTAGTCCGAAAAATGTCTTTTATATATATATTTGTAACACAAATTATTCCCAGCACTTAGGAAAGTATACAGGACCATTCTGCCATGTTTTTGCACTTTACTAGTAATTTAAAATGCTGAATTTTATAAAAGAATGCATAATTCTGCATTTAAAGTGTGTTTTTGGCACTTCCCGACACTATAACTATCACCTAGTGACGCAGTTTTAAGGCCCTCCCTTCCCTACACTCCATACTAGTGTAGTGCCCTGTCGCTGGCTCATACTGGACTTAATAACATTGTCAGTCTAAGTGCTGGCATTGTCAGCATGTTTCTGAATCAACCGCTCAGTCTACTAACTGTGCTGTGTGCATCAAATATGTCACTAATGTTTGTGTGTAATAAATTGAGTGACTGTATAAAATATGATGCATGTGTATGTATGATGTAAAAATCATAAAGCAGTTTTAAATTGTCAGTTGTAATCAAGCACAGTCATTAAGCACATAATTAAAATTAATTAATTGTACAGTACCTGTAATATTGAGGGTTGTCACATTCTCCCCCGTTAAGAAAATTTCGTCCCGAAATTTTAGGTTCTGCTTCTAGTTGCAGGGGTCTTGGGGAATAAATGTGGGTACTTGGCCTTCATACGATCCTCACGTTCCCACGTGAATTCTGGCCCATGTCTTGCATTCCATCGAACTTTGACGAGTTTGACACAACTCTGGTGCGTCTTATTAATCTTCCAATCAGTGACCTCAACGGGTTCTTCAACAAAGTGGAGTGTGTCGTCGATATGAACTTCGTCAGCAGGAATGACAACTGTCTCTTGAGTTGGACTCTTTTTCAGGTTCGATACATGGAATGTATCATTAACACCATTAAGTTCAGCAGGCAAGTCCAATTTGTATGCTACAAGCCCAATCCTTTGCAGGATTCTGAATGGGCCAATGTAACGCGGATTCAACTTCCCACGCTTTCAAAAGCGTGCAGGGTGAAACCTTTAACAAAACCATATCCCCAACTTGAAATTCCAAAGGTTTCCTCCTTTGATTTATATAGGCTTTCTGTCTGTCGCGAGCCGCCTCGATGCGCTTTCGAATTTGGAAGATCTTGTCTGTTGTCTCCTATACTATTTCGGGACCAACAAGTTGTCTATCACCCGCATCAGCCCAGCATAGCGGTGATCGACACTTGCGTCCATACAGAGCTTCAAATGGTGCGGCTCCAATACTGGTGTGGTAGTTGTTTTTGTACGAGAATTCGACCAATGGCAAATGATTATCCCAGCTACCACCCAGATCCATAACACATGCTCTTAGCATATCTTCCAATGTTTGAATAGCTCTCTCGCTCTGGCCATCAGTTTGTGGGTGAAATGCAGTACTTAGATTCAACTGTGAACCAAAAGCTTCTTTGAAGGATTGCCAAATCCTTGATACAAATCTCCCATCTCTATCTGAGATGATTGAGAGGGGCACTCCATGTCGTGCAACAATCTCTCTCATGTATACCTCCGCTAGTTTACTTGTGTTGTCCTTTTCCTTGATCGGCAAGAAGTGTGCAGACTTTGTTAGACGGTCTATTATTACCCAAATCGTATCGTGGCCTCTGGGCGTCTTGGGCAATTTCGTTATGAAGTCCATAGAAATATGTTCCCACTTCCATTTTAGTATTTCAGGTTGTTGTAGAAGACCTGAAGGCTTTTGGTATTCGACCTTTACCTTGGCGCAAGTTAAGCATTTGCTAACATATACTGCAACATCGCCTTTCATCCTTGGCCACCAATAGAAATCCTTAAGATCTTGGTACATTTTATCCGCTCCTGGATGAATCGAGTACCGTGACTTGTGAGCCTCATTGAATATAACCTTTCTCAATCCACCAAACAGAGGAACCCAAATTCGTTTCATGAAACACAAGGTTCCTTCCCCATTTGGTACCAACTGTTTCTCCATCCCACGGAGATATTCATTCTCAATATTCCTTTCTTTGAGAGCTTCTCTCTGCGCGGCATGAATGCGCAATAAGAGGTCTGTCTGGACAATCATTTCTAAAGCCCTAACCCTTATGAGCTTGATCCTTTCTTTTCGACTCAGGGCATCGGTGACCACATTCGCCTTCCCTGGGTGATACTTGATCTCGCAATCGTAGTCGTTCAACAGTTCAACCCAGCGTCTCTGTCTCATGTTAAGCTCTTTTTGATCGAAGATATGTTGTAGACTCTTGTGATCAGTGAAGATTGTACACCGCATACCATATAAGTAATGTCGCCAGATCTTCAATGTAAACACCACCGCACCCAGTTCTAAATCATGAATGGTGTAGTTTTTCTCATGAACCTTCAACTGTCGTGACGCATATGCTATAACCTTTTGGCGCTGCATCAGCACGCAACCCAAACCTTGACGCGAGGCGTCGCAATATACCACGAAGTCATTCGTTCCTTCGGGTAGCGATAAGATTGGTGCGTTACAAAGTTTGTTCTTCAACAACTGAAACGCTTCTTCTTGCTTGTCACCCCAATCAAACTTCTTGTCTTTCTGTGTGAGTGCGGTCAGGGGTTGAGCTATTTTGGAGAAATCCTCAATGAACCTTCGATAATAACCAGCCAAACCTAAGAACTGTCGAATCTCAGTTGGCGTCTTTGGAGTCTCCCAGCTCTTGATCGCCTCGATCTTTGTTGGATCCACATGTATTCCATTCCCATTAACCACATGTCCAAGAAATTGGACTTCGCGTAACCAGAACTCGCACTTCGAGAACTTAGCATACAACTTCTCCTTTTTTAGTAGCTCTAAAATAGCTCTTAAGTGCTGTTCGTGCTCGTCCTTCGTCTTTGAGTAGATTAGAATGTCATCAATAAACACGATCACAAACTTATCCAAGTACGGCTTGCAGACTCGGTTCATCAGGTCCATGAAAACTGTCGATGCGTTTGTCAATCCAAACGGCATAACCAGGAACTCGTAATGTCCATAACGAGTCCTAAAGGCCGTCTTCGGGATACTTTCCTCTTGTATCCTTAGCTGATGGTATCCTGAGCGAAGATCGATCTTTGAATAGAAGCTTGAACCTTGCAGTTGATCAAATAGGTCATCAATTCTTGGCAAAGGATATCGGTTCTTGATAGTCAACTTGTTAAGCTCGCGGTAGTCTATACACATACGAAAACTACCATCCTTCTTTTTAACGAACAGAACTGGAGCTCCCCAAGGTGAGAAGCTTGGTCTGATGAATCCTTTATCCAACAGCTCCTGGAGTTGTGTTGACAACTCCTGCATCTCCGACGGTGCAAGTCTATAAGGTGCCTTGGCTACAGGCGCGGCGCTTGGAACCAAGTCAATGTGAAGCTCGACTTGTCGTTGTGGCGGCAATCCTGGCAAGTCTTCTAGAAAGACTTCAGGATATTCTTTTACGACCTGAATGTCTTCAATTTTTAGCTCCGTTGCTTCTTTATCCACTATGTGTGCCAAGAATTCAACACATCCCTTCTGTAAACACTTTCTAGCCTTCAGACAGCTAATAATTCTCAGTGGCGTATCACGCTTCTCTCCATGTATTACGATCATTTCTTCATCCGTCATTGGGATGCGGATGATCTTCTCGTGACAAACGATCTCGGCCTTGTTGCTCGATAACCAATCCATTCCCACTACCAGTAGGTCTAGCGTAAATTCGTGCCCTCCCAGTTCTATCGCGCATCCCCTGATGACTTCTCCCGTTTCAATTAGTTTCCCATTTTCCAATTCGATCGAGTATGGAACGTCTAACTTACTAGTGGCCAACCCAAGTATATTCTTAAACTCTAACGATACGAAACTATAATCGGTACCAGTATCAAAAAGAACAGATGCAAAGCGTTGGTTTATAGGGAACGTACCGGTGACAACGTTTGGATCCTGGCGCGCTTCCCTTGCACCAATATTAAAGACTCAGCCTTGCGCCTGATTTAGCTTTGGGCATTCTCTTTTGAAGTGCCTAACGTCTCCACAGTTGAAGCATCCTGGCCCTCAGCCATTCCCATTACCATTCCCGCCTCGATTTCCGTTGGTTCCCCGGTTACCAGCTTGATTTGCGACATTCCCACGATTACCATTTCCCCCATTATTCCCTTGCGGCCGGTTTCCATTACCACGGTTGTTGTTATTGTAACCCCTCTAGCCACCCTGGCCTGATCCAACCCAACATGTCTCCTTTGAATGGCCTATCTTCCCGTAAGATTCGCATTTTCTGAATCGGCACGGGCCGGGGTGATGGAACTGGCATGTACCACACTTGGGTAGAGTGCCCATGTAGCCCTTCGCTTTGTTTTCGACACCGGTTGTGGCTCTGGCCGGTGTGCTTGACTCACCCTTCTTGCTCACATTGCTAGTACCTTGTTTGAAGTTGGAAAAGTTTCGTTTATTTTCACCAGACGACTCCGCATGAGTCTCCTTCTTCTTTGGTTCAGAAATTGAGAACTTGTTCAACCTAATGGCCTCCTCAGTAAGTGCCACACTAAGGTCGATTGCTTCTGTAATCGTTGCAGGATTGGATGTGTTAACCATACTCATGATTTGGGGTGCCAATCCCCAGATGAATCTCTCAACATGTTTAAACTCGGGCATGACCATATACGGTACTACATGAGATAAATCGTGAAACCTTTGAACGTATTCTGCAATCTTGGGACCATCCATTCTCAGATGCCAGAACTCAGTCTCTAACTTCTGTATTTCAGCACGTGAGCAGTACTTCTTCCTCATTAGTTCTTTCAGCTCATTCCAGGTTAACGCATAAGCAACAGCTTCTCCTAAAGTTTGCACTTGCAGATTCCACCATGATAGGGCACCATCCAAAAACAGCTTTGAAATGTAAGTGACTTGTTGATCGGGAGCGCATTTGCTCATTCTTAGGACAAAATCTGTCTTCTCAGCCCACCTAACATACGTAACAGCACCTCCAGTGCCGTCAAAATTCACGGGCTTGCAGTCGAGGAATTGTTTGTAGGTTCACCCTGCACATACGTTAGAATTTACAGATGGTATCAGCGGACGTGTTAGGAATATCCAAATGTATAGTAATATGTTTCAAGCAACTTGACATTACCATGGGGTGGATTGTTGTTGCCGTTGTTGTTCGAGAAACTCCCGCTTGTTCCTCCCTGGGAGGCAGCATACTGGGCTATAGCCGTGGCAATTATTCCTTGGAGTTCCGCCTCATTAGTGGGCATGCGTACATCGCGTCGTGGAGGCATATTCTAGAAGTTGTTTCATATTGGTCAGGTCATAGTAAGTATAATAAACATGCATATATATTAACATTCATTAACCACATAACATCTCATGTTATAATCATAAAACAAATAATTTTAACTAAGCATGTAATGAGAATACTGCGATTGAGCTTTTATATAATCAAGACCACAATACAATGTTTACAAGTTTTCTAAATGTAACATACATCCAAAAGAGACTAAGGGTCACAATGCCCTTGTTTGAACTGTCTAACCATATACAACAACCAAGTATCAAATATCAAAAGTCATCATGTCAAAATGTGGTCTTCAAAATGCGGCATAGTTTGGCTCAATCGCTGCCTTCTCATCAAAAGTAATCACTACCTGCAATAGACCAAAAGTAGCTATGCTGATGGCGGCAGAGGAGGTGGAAAGTGAGAGAAAAGTTAGCGGCGCATCTGCACCAAGTCCTCCTCGAGAGCATAGGCAAAACGCAACAGGTAAGCAACCTGCTGGTCAAGAGGAAGGAAACGGACATCCGAATCAGCGAGTGATGGAAAAGGAGCGTGTGGTGCTGCAAACGGGGTCTGGCAATGACAGGATGGACGTGGAGCTCTCTCCAGATCCTGAATACGACGCGTCAATGCATCCTGCTGTATCATCAAGGAAGTGAGGATGTCCTCCGTAGAGTACCCAACATGGTACGGATGATACGGATCAGACAGTGGCATGATAGGGGGCGTAGTCCATAAAAATGGCTCGCTCGACGTCATGAAAGATGGTGCAGTAGGTGGTGCACCATAAGGAAACTGTGACATGATCGGATCAGACGTCGATACGGGTGGAACAAAAGTAGGATGAGGAATCTGAGGTATAAACTGGCCGCCTCCTGACATGAAAGGTACGTGACCAAAAGGCTGTCGCGATGAACCCTCCCCAGGACGTGGCAGAGGAATGTCCTGAAGGAAAGTAATCAGAAGATCGGTACGCTGGACGTCGGTCGTGTGTGGTGGGAGAATGGAATATCAGTGGGTGCAAAAACAGGTGTGATGGGGTACCACCTACGGTAGATAGTCATCCTCCTCGATCCACCCGTTGAGGGTGTCGGCGTAACGTGGATCTGTGTGAGCAGCAAAAGGTGCATGGTCGAACAGTACCGGCACGGGATCGGGTAATGGTGCAATGACTGGTAACTCAGCAAAGACGGGGTCAGGCAGAGGTGCCATGACTGGAATCTCAACGACTGGTGGTGGTATGGCAGGAGCATCAATAACTGGTGGTACAAAAACGGGAGCATCTACATGAACAGGGTCAAGAGCAAGAATGGGCTCTGGAACTATATCAGGCTCTGGATCGACAGGAGCAGGCTGATGATCAGCAGGTATATCAAGAATCTGATCATCAGGGAGAACAGGATCCTTAGCAGGCTGCTCCTCGAGGACCAACTCGTCCTCCTGGTCTAAATCGTGATCAAACGGAAAAACAGGGTCAAACTCGTCCTCCATCTCTATATCCTCATCATCGCCAATACCAGGGATGAAACCGAATCCCAACGGTGGAGTAGAGGAAGCTACCGACTCAAAAGAATCTGGGACTGACGAATCAGAATGAACCTCCACATCAGGAATCTCAACCAACGGAAGAGCGACATCGTCCGCAATCGGGGCCCCGCCCTCATGGTAGTCCTCAGGGGGACCCTCGAATAGATCGACGTCGTCATCAGACTCAACGCCATGTGGCAAATCCTCTACAGGAAATGCAGCGAGTGGAATAGGAGCAGGGATCTCTGCAAGAGGTAGATCCCCTGCTGGAATGCCATCAGCTAGCTGTACGTCGTCACCGAAATCTGGTAACGCGAAGGGCTGAAATCCGTCATCGTTTGTACTATCCGTGTCCGATGTGTAGACCTCCGGGTCTGAGTGCATCGGGTCGTCAGAATCTACCAGCACTGGGTCAGAGACCCCACTCGATGAAGACATAGCGTCTGTAACAACACAACCACAAAGTGTGCACATACATCAATAATAGTCAAGTAAGCATATAAGTCACAATTAATATATGCAAGTAATCATCCTAGTCTTCCCCAGACTATCCCACCCTAGTCCCTCAGACTGAACTCCCTAGCCTCTCAGACTACCCTGGCCTCTAAGACCAACCTCCTAGTCTCTAAGACTAATTCCCTGGTCTCTAAGACCAAACCTCCCAATCTCTAAGACTAAACCTCCCCAATCTCTAAGATTGAACCCCTCAGTCTCTAAGACTGAAACCTCCCTCAGTCTCTAAGACTGAACTCCCTCAGTCTCTAAGACTGAAATATAAATTTTTGATAAGTGTATTTGTGCCTTTTTGTTTGTAAAACTGTTTGTGCCCTGGATCTGGAAGTTTAGTGTATGCAATGTAAAAATGTTTGAAAACATTTTCGTGAGAGCCCTAGTGATCATAGTCTAGACTCGAGAATGAATCCTAGTTCGCTATGATCGAGGCTCTGATACCAAGCTGTCACACACTGGCTTTTGCGGAAGCGTGGGTTTATTTGGTGTGACTTCTTAATACCATAGCACAATCATAACAAGGCTATATGAAAATAAAACGCATGATAGTCATCCATTCATTACGTTTTAAAAGTTACCACAACACTATTGTTTTAAAAGTTGACACATAAAACAAATTACAACCATTACATGTTCACATGACGCCACAAAAGACTTGAAATAGAAACCATGGTTTAGAGACGCGTAACCCGTCCAGGCAAGGGTCACACCTCCTAAACCCAGATGACACCATTATTCATTACGCAGCTCGACATAACGCATACTCCGCCAGATCCACTAATTTCCTGAAATACATGTAGTTTGAAAAATCAACAAAAGTTGAGCGAGTTCATGTGTAAGTGAGTATGTATAAGCGTTTAAAATGTCTGTATAAGTAAAAGTCCCTGGTAAGTAGCATTTAAGGAAAAACTGATCACCAATGGGTTGCAAAGCCAATGGTATGTGTGAAAATGGTGCAGGAAGACTCAAACCTAGCAAATTTGTCTCCGATATGAAGACATATTCACCACTATGGGCCGCCCCGCCCTCACAGGTGTGGGCTCGCTACACCCAAATAGATCTATCACTCATGTCCCTTGGTCCTACAATGAGGATTAATGGCCTTAAGTGTCATGCCCACCACTCACATGATCCCGTAGTAAAAACCCTCCTTAAGCTAACCATACCATGTAATTAAATGTCTGTAATAATTGTATATGTACTTCACCCCCGAAGTATAAAACTGAAAACAGTTAAGAGAAAAAAAGGGGAACATGAACTCACTGTAGTGCGTCCTCAGAATCAGCAACTCAAGACTCTATCTGCAGTACGACCACCTACAACGTACTAATATCTATTAGACGAACGGGTCGTGCTTTAGTCTAGTATTAATGTTCTTGAGTTACGTTACTTGATATTATTCCAAGTTACAACTTATTGTTAAAATAATAATAATTATTCTAACTTACGTTTTATTTTAAAATTTTGGAAAAATAGTTAGACAACTATTTCGTATCCGTACTTCTCAAGTATTTATGTGTGTATTCTCTTCCCAAGGATGGGAGTCTTTATACAAGTGTTTGTGGTTTAACGCCCTGACATTATATATTTTAAGTCCCACTCTAGAAATATATAGTAATTCATTTACCAGAAATAATATGTCCCAAAATAATGAAAAATCACACAAGCGTTTTTAATATCAAATATATATTTATTCGCTTTTATTTTTGAAAACCCACCTACGATACTTTGGAGTTTTGTAATAGAAATATGGTGAAGTTTATAGTCGAAACACAAGTCATAAAATATACTTGTTAGAGAATAATTTTCTAAGTCTCGGGATTTTTAGAAAATTTCTCCAGAGTTTCCCCTAGAACGGGAGTGTCCATGCTTACTAGCATATCGTTTTCTTTTCAAAATCAATCAATAAACAATCTTTTAAACAACTTTACATCACCAAGAGCAAAAATATACTTGTTACATAATACTCATAAACTTGATTTTTCCCGAAAACGTGTAGTAACTTAGGGAAGCTTTTAGTAGGCTTAGATACCATCCAAAGTGTATTTATTTTGTTAAAAATCATCTCCTTAAACGAGTTATGTTTTCACAACTTGTAAATAATATTTTCAAAATTTAGCTTCTTGAATTCTTCTTGTAAATAAATGTTCTTACATTTATTTTATTTATAAAAAAAATGTAAGTTTTTGTAAAGTTATTATTTTTCCAAAAACCGCTTCTTTAACTTGGTTTCTTTATTAAACCCTTTTACAAAGTTTAGATCAACATGATCATTAGCTCATTTTATTCACTTTTAGTTCAAGAAAAATCATTTTTATTCAAGTTCATGGCTCACTAGAAGGTGGTTATTTTACTTAACATATAACCACTTTCTATTTTTGTTAAATCACCCTTTTAAATATTATCTAACAATATTCATATGGTGATTAATCCATGTAACCAAGAAGCAACATAATATTAACAACATACTCATAATCAACATCATACTAGTAGCATTTTATCATCAAGTAAACTTTTATGTTCATTGCTCTTGTTTAACAACTTTTAGTATTCTTGTTCTTTAGTGATTTAGACAATATCATCATACTACATATTTTAACCATGAACAAGATGAAACAAGGTTTTAAGAGACTTACTACTAGCACAAGGCTAGGGTAGGAACTCTAGTGCAAAGATGATGAGAAAAGATGGTGAAAAAGACTAGAACAAAGCTCCTTTGAATGCTCTTCAAGATGCAACCTCCATGGATCACCTTCAAGCTTTGAATGGACTTGAAATTGAAGAAGATGATGATGTTAAATGGTGGTGGTGGTTTCGGTTTTGGGGGAGCCGAAAATGAGAGAGAGGAGAGTGATGAGAGAGGTGAAAGATATGGAATGATTGTTGTAAGAGAATGCCATACTTATATCATCATTCTTCAAATAATATGGAAAGCTAAGCAAGTAATCTATCTAGTATAATATTCAATAAATCAAGAAGGTATGGTGAAGATCATTTGGTGGGTCCATGTGGACCGATTTTCGGTTGGGGGGGGGGGGGGGGCTTGAATGTAAAATTGTGACTAAATTGATAAGTGTTAGTTACATTTCAAGTAACATGATGTTATATGTTAGTTGTTGGATTTTTAGTGGGTGTTATGGCAAACGGGGATCATGACTAGCTAAAAATAGTAAAACAATGTCATTGACAAAAAAATAGTGTTCCGGGTAATGTCCGGTTAGATAACGTTCCGTTAAAGTGTTTAACTAGTCCGAAAAATGTCTTTTATATATATATTTGTAACACAAATTATTCCCGGCACTTAGGAAAGTATACAGGACCATTCTGCCATGTTTTTGCACTTTACTAGTAATTTAAAATGCTGAATTTTATAAAAGAATGCAAAATTCTGCATTTAAAGTGTGTTTTTGGCACTTCCCGACACTATAACTATCACCTAGTGACGCAGTTTTAAGGTCCTCCCTTCCCTACACTCCATACTAGTGTAGTGCCCTGTCCCTGGCTCATACTGGCCTTAATAACATTGTCTGTCTAAGTGCTGGCATTGTCAGCATGTTTCTGAAACAACATCTCAGTGTGCTAACTGTGCTGTGTGCATCAAATATGTCACTAATGTTTGTGTGTAATAAATGGAGTGACTGTATAAAATATGATGCATGTGTTTGTATGATGTAAAAATCATAAAGCAGTTTTAAATTGTCAGTTGTAATCAAGCACAGTCATTAAGCACATAATTAAAATTAATTAATTGTACAGTACTTGTAATTTTGAGGGTTGCCACACCCATGTAGTATACAACCTTTTCCCAGCCATCGGTTATAAAGTAACAATTCCGAAGAGGATCACGTTGAAGTACTACATCAAAAGAGTCCTATTGATTCACATAGATCTTAAATGTCTTTTTAAGTTTACTAACTCCAATACTGATGTTAACTAAGTCCTTGGGTATTAGCTGAACAAAAAGATATAAAATTATGAATTCAACAAAGGTACAGTAAAATTAACAACTATATCACTAATTACTATAGTAACATTTAAGTATTGAATTAAAATACCAAAACTTACCAACACGTCCTTACAAACATCAGTAAAACTATGGGAGAATGAATCCACACATCCAAAGTTCCTCTCAAACGATATTGATGTGAACATAGAAATCATTGGGAGTTTTGTTGGATAACGATGAACTTTTTCAAAAGGTGTCAGCAGATATGTATATGGTGCAGTATTTTTAAATACCAACAGACATCCTTCTTTCAATGAAAGGTCAGAGACAACCGAGGACCATCCTTCTTTTTGAATAAAACTTCCATTGTGTTTTGAGAATCGGTAATCCCATCTCATACCGTTTACACACTCTATAACGCCAACATTACCAGGAACCTCATTGAGTAAATGATTGTTTGGAAAGTTTTGTGGTATTATCTGTTGAGTTCAAGTATTTAAGTATTGGCAAGTGTTACATGTGAATTAATTGTTAACAATAAAATTGTAGAAAATGGTTTTAATGTAAGAATCTTACCAAGATTTTGGAATTAAGAGAGTCTAAATATTTATAAAAAGACATCTTCCAAGATATGATGTTTCTGGTTAAAAATCAAAGAAACAATGAGATAATGTATTTTATCAGATACTTTATTATTTATAAAGAATGTGATAACAAATATGAACCAACAATGTTTAACATATCTATGTCATTCTATAACGCATTTAATATTTATCGATTTAATTAGAGCATATCAATAAATAAAGATTCCTCTAAAAACTGTAGAATCGAGTAACAAGGAAATAACATTTTTTTCTGCAAGTCCATAAATAAAAGATTGATCATTTAATCATATTATCTAATATCAAGTAAGAAAAACAACAAAATATACCTTATTGATTGCTTTCAAGAAACCAAATGTAGCACCATATGAAAGAAAACTTCAAATCGTAAACATTATAAAAAATAAAAAAAGCTTGTAAAATTAAATTGATACATCATCTAAAACATGCAATACATAAGAACAGTCTTCATAACAGTTGTTAATCATGTGCATATGAAACTCATGTGCATACAAATTTTAATAAATATTATTATACCTTGATCGAAGTTGTTGATGATGTCAAAAGTAAGAAGTATTCAAGTGGAGTGATTGAATATTGAAATGGACATCGGTGATTAAAACTTGAAGCACTTTTTATAAGATCAGACAAACAATTTTGTAAAGGGATGTGTAGAGTCGTTAAAAAGGTAAAGTATGTTTCTATCTACCTCTATGTAAAAAGGTAAACCGCCATTGGAATAATAAATTACATTTTACCGCCATTGAGATAAGGAAGTTACATTTTACCACCTAATACAGCTGTCATTTTCAAATAATTCAAACCATTTTCAAAATACTTTGAAAGTCTTTTTCTCGAGTGCTCAACAATCTTCTTCATTCAGGTATTTGAAATTATGGATACATATAATAGAATTTCAAGTAAGTATGAACTGTTCCTTCAACCAAGTCAAAGTCAAGTCTGTGCTGAAGCAAGGAAAAAAAGGAAGCGTGTTCTGCAACAAAAGCGAAACAACAATGGTTTTCATCGTACATCAACATCTGATTCTGTTAAAAGGATTCCATTATTAAACACTCCAAGTGGTATGCCTTATAGGTTTGCAAACAAAATTTTACAAGAAATGTATATTTATATGTTATGTTTTGGGAATCCTTACACATGTTTCGTATTTTACAAGTTTCAACCACCAATGTTGAAAGAAGGAATGTGTATCATCTTCCTGCTTATGCTACTCCAAATATTAGTAGTAATTTGTTTCACTCATCTACAAAAGTAAAAGGTATACTTGCTGCATATATTTTTTGGTAATTTCAAATCATTTTCACAATACTTTCAAAGTTCTTTTCTCGAGTGGTCAACAATCTTCTTCACTCAGGTATTTTAAATTATGCATACAGATAACACAATTTCAAGTAAGTATGAAGTGCTCCTTCAAGCAAGTCAACGTCAAAGTTGTGCTGAAGAAAGAGAAAAAAAAGAAGCATATTCTTCAACAAAAGAGAAACAACAGAGGTTGTCATCCTACATCAACATCTTATTATGTTGAAAGGATTCCATTTTCAAATATTTCAAGTGGTATATGTTATAGTTTTGTAAACAAAATTTAAAAGAAATATATATGTATATGTTATATTTTTGGAATCCTTACATATGTTCTATTTAACAAGTTTCAACCACTAATGTCGAAAGAAGGAATGTGTATCACCTTCCAACTTATGCTACCCCAGATATTAGTAGTAATGTGTGTCACTCATCTACAAAAGAAAAAGGTAAACTTACTGCAGAATTTTTTTTCTAATTTAATTATGAATTGTAGTTTTGTTCATTTATTTTATATACTTTTGTCTTATAAGATTGTCATCAAGGAATGTACATTACACTCCTTTTGGAATTACTAAGCAAACATCCGATTTTGTTGAGAGGACTCCATTATCAGATGTTTCGAATTGTATGTTTTAAATTTTTGGAAACAAAATATTTGTTTAATCTTAGGTTTTATGAATTGTTATATATGTCTTATTTTACAAGCTTCAATATAGGTGGAATACCTAAAATTGAATTATCAATAGTGATGAGATGTTAGCAGATTCTGTGGTTAAGAAGATTCATGGAATTTCTAAAGATATAAGATACGAATGTAAATTCCTGTTAAGTTTTTAATATGTAGATAACTTATGTTGATTATATTGATTGCTAAGTCTGTAGATTATATTGATCATGGAGATGCCATTTTTTTGTGTTCTAAATGTGATGCAATGTTATGGGAAGATGAAATGCTTAGGGGAAATAAAAAACATAAGAAAACATCTTATTCTCTTTGTTGTTCAAATGGAGATGTTGAGCTACCACCACCTCCTCCATTACTACGTCATTTATATAAAAGTCATACCTCACAGTCTCACAATTTCATGAATAATATTCGAGCATATAACATGATGTTTTCCTTCACATCTCTTGGTGGGAAGGTTAACAAAAGTTATTAGAGAGGCAAAGATCCTTATGTATTTAGACTACAGGGTCAGAATTATCATCGAATGGGTAGTCTACTTCCGGACGATGGGGAAGAACCCAAATTCTCACAACTTTACATATATGATTCACAAAACGAAGTGGTAAATCGTCAAAAAGCAGTAAGGTAATTTCTTTATGATAATTGTGGCATTTATGAATATATATATATATATATATATATATATTTTGCTTCTCAGTATATTTACATTCATTATCATTTGAAATGAATGTAAATTTTAACATTTTATATTTCTGGCAGTTCTCAGATAGAATCCAAAACTACAAGAAACAACCAGCTTGATAGTACGACCATCAAAGGTCTTAAAGATATGTTGGATTCTTGCAATCCTCTTGTCCAGTCCTTCAGAATGGTAAGAGATTGTTTTCAAGAAAATGAGTGGCAAGATGTAAGCTTGAAGCTTATTGGAACAAGAGATAAAGATGGAAGAGTTCACAATTTGCCAACAGCATCAGAAATTGTTGCGTTAATAATTGGTGATTTTGATGGAGCATTTGATAAACAGGACATTGTTGTTAAAAAGAAGTCTGGTGGTCTTCAAAGAATTAGTCAGCTTCATCCCTCTTACCTTGCTTTGCAATATCCACTTATTTTCCAATATGCAGAAGATGCTTATAGAGTCGGTATTAAACATAGAGGGATTGCGGTTGATAATGAGGTACTTAGAACCAACCTTACAATTAGAGAATTATTTTGTTACAAAATTCAAGATAGACAGAATCAGTTTTCATTGTTAGTTAATGCGAAAAAACTATTTCAGCAGTTTTTGGTTGATGGATACACGATGATAGAATCTGCCAAGTTGAATTATATAAGGTCATAACAAACTAAACTTAGAACGCAAATTCTTAAGAACTTGAATGCTACTGTTGAAAATGGAGAGAATAATGCCTCAAGTTGTGGTAAACCTATACTTTTACCTTCATCATTTACGGGTGGTTCTAGATATATGATGCAAAAGTACTTGGATGCTATGGCAATTTGCAAGTCTGTTGGATATCCCAATTTATTCATAACGGTGACTTGTAATCCAAACTGGCTTGAGATTTACATATGTTTGCACGATAAAGCTCTTAATGCTGAAGACAGACCGGATATTATCTCTAGATTATTCAAGTGTAAATTGGATCATCTTATAAAAGATTTCAAAAAAGATAAATTATTTGGTGATATACAAGCATGTACCCTTTAGTTATATTTTTTACTTTGAACATTTAATTATATTTATCTAACAGCTCACTGTTGAAAAAATTCAGTTATGTATACAGTAGAATTTCAGAAGCGTGGACTCCCACATGCTCACATATGTTTGTTCTTGGGTGCTGAAAGCAAATTTCCAGCTGCATCTGATATTGGTCGTGTTATTAGTGCTGAGATACCAGATAAAGAAAGAGATCCTGAATTATATGAGCTTGTCAAGCAATTTATGATTCATGGACCATGTGGTACAGACAACCCACTTTGTCCATGTATGGTTCAGGAAAAATGTTCTAAAAAGTTTCCAAAAAATATGTCGATGAGACTTGTGTTGATTCTGAAGGATATCCTGTCTATCGTCGTTGTCAAACAAGTAATAGAGTAGTTAAGAATGGCGTGGCACTTGATAATAGATTTGTAGTTCCTTACAATGCTCTCCTCCTCAGAAAGTATCAGTGCGACGTTAACGTTGAATGGTGCAACCAGTCAGGTTCTATCAAATATTTGTTTAAATATATTAATAAGGGGACTGATAGAGTCATGGCTTCTGTTTTTCAATCCAATAGCGCCAACAATGATACGGAACAGAATGTAGTTGTAGACGAGATAAAAGCATACCTTGATTGTAGATATATCTCTGCTTGTGAAGCTGCTTGGAGAATATTCATGTATGATATACATTATAGATATCCAGCTGTTGAAGTATTGCCTTTTCATTGTGAAGATGGTCAGAGTATTGTGTATAACGATCATAATAATTTGTGTGATATTGTTACTGATCCAACTGTGAAAATGACAATGTTTACAGAGTGGATGAATTGTAACAAAGTTGATGAATTTGCCAGGACATTAAGGTATGTTCAGTTTCCGGGATGTTATGTATGGAAAGCTAAAAATCACAAATGGAATCGAAGAAAACATCCGTATGGATCAATTGGGAGGATACATAATGTCCCACCATCACTTGGTGATTGTTATTACTTAACGATTTTACTGAATCATATTAAGGGACCAACCTGTTTTGAAGACATAAAAACAGTTGATGGACAGGTTTTTGAAACATTTAAAGATGCATGTTTTGCACGGGGACTGTTGGATGATGATAAGGAATATGTTAATGCTGTCAAAGAAGCTAGCACATGGTCAACCGGAGATTTCTTGAGGACTTTTTTTGTAATGTTGTTGCTGTCAAATTCGATATCTCGTCCTGGTATTTTTTTGGTCGGAAACGAAGTCCCTGTTATGTGAAGACATTCTGTATCAGCGACGAAAGATAACTGGTATTGCTGGTAATGTGATTATTTTATTAAAGTTATATACAACTACATTAAAATTATGCAATAGATCTGTTATTGGGAAAAAACTAATACTTTTTTCAACATTTGTTTTAGATTTGGTTCTTCAACAAGAAGAACTTAAAAATATCTGTCTATCTGAAATTGAAAAGTTGCTACTTATCAATGGAAGTACAGTGAGAAATTTTGATGATATTGTTGGTTCAGTTCTGTTTGAGCATGAGGGAAAACGGTAAAACACATACCTGTCACAGCAGAAAGTCCAGTGGAGAATCCAGTAATGGAGTTCGACATGCTTGTCATCGTGATCTGGTTCCTCCTTAGGGTGCTGACTGATGATGTGTTGGTGCATTCATCTGTCGTCTTCGTCTTATGTCAAGTCTCGGGTTTGATGCGGATTGAAACAAGAATGATGTCATCATTCTTGATGATGACATTATCCAAATGACATCATTATTGCATCATATGAAAGATCTACACATGAAGTCAAAATAGAAGATTCTAATTGAAGTTTCATGGTTGACCGTTTGTAGAAGTTACGTTTGAACATGACCATTTGAGATTTGTGTTGACCGTTTGAAATTGTAACATTTTGAGAAGGGTTCCGTTTGAAGGGTTCCGTTTGAAATGGTTATGTCATTTTCAAACGGAAGGGTCTTTCCTATAAATAGCCTTCAAACGAGTTCATTTGTAATGTTCTAGATTCCGACGCCGAGGTGCTGTCGAAGTGTCTCCAGTCCTGTAAACGTTCAGAAATCAATATACGAGACATTTAATAGTGAATCCAAGCTAAACGAAGACCGAATCAATGAATTCCGCCTCTGATTCGGTCTGAGCACTCTTCTGATCGACTCGTTAGGCCGTTTCACGATCCTACAAGTGGTATCAGAGCTCAGGAGGAAGAGTTCTTACCATTTAGCTCGTTTTCGCTGGAATATTCTATTTTCTACACCTTCTTTTCAAAACTGAACAAGTTTTCACGGATAAAATCGGCTAAAATTTTCAGAAAATGTGCGTAATGGTGTTTTAACAAACCCTTGAGAATATCGGACCTAAATTCGAAGTTTAACCGGTAAAAAAGGACTGAAATATGGGTTCCGTTTGAACGAAGCTTAGGTGTTCTGTTTGAAAATTGCCATCCCGTTTGAAAATGCATACCCTTCTGTTTGAAATTTAATCCTATCGTTTGAAAACAGGACTGTTATGTTTGAAACTGGTGTTCTGTTTGAACTGACCGTTTGAAATTTGCTTCTGACTGTTTGAAACCGACCTGGCCGTTTGAAACATAACCTGACTGTTTGAAATTCAACATGATCGTTTGAAACATCTGTTTGAAAAGTGTTTCAGTTTTTCACGTGATAGTGCTTTGGGTTGTGTGAACCGTTTGAAAACATAATCAAGTTGTGAAAATCATTTTACAAGAGCATGTGATAGTTCATTAATATTCGAATGTCAGTAACTTTGAAAATAAACAACATGATTGTGTCAGTAATATTCGAGTTCATGTGATAGTTCGTGTTGATTCATGTGATAATCATTTCCGAGATGGTCATCATCGATTAGTGTGAAAAGTAAATTGAAAGTTGTCAGCTAGAACAATATACAATCAGACTGCATGTGATTTCATTGACTCATTTATTAGAACATTAATCAAAGAGCTTTTAAATTGAATTGTCGGATTAGTGGTTTTGGGGGTCCTATCAGATTTAAGTAAGCATTAAAAGTGTCGGCCAATTGATATTCTCAATATATTGATAATTGTTTCGATAATGTGTTTGGTCCAATCATGTGAATTCGTTTATTAATGGTGTTGGCATGATATAAATCTCATTCTGAATTTGCATGAGATCAGTTCACGTGATTCTCGGTTCGATATTCAAAGAGGTTTGAAAAATAAGTTGTCAATGTAGTGGACTCTAAGGCCCATGTGCGGTTAGTGGAAATTAATTGTCTATTTGTGAGTTTCGATAAAATGAATGTGTTGTGAATTGTAGTTGTTGGTTTAGTAGACTTTGGGATCCAATAGGATTGTTTTGAGGTCAGTTTATAGCTTTGAGTTCACTGTCAACAAAGTGTTGTGTTGATATTCACTGTTAAGTGTTGTGTGATTAAAGTTCTCGGCTCAAGTCATATTTTTGGCTCAATCAACATTTAAAGTGAACATTTGACACCGAAACATGGAAACTGAAGAAGATATTGCATTGTATTACTATGGATCTCAACAAGAGAGTTATAATGTGATTAAAGAAGAACCAGTTTTTGAAGAATCAATTTCAAAAGAATCAGTTTCAGTAAAAATGGATTCAGAAACTGATCTAGATAAGGTTGAAAATAATTTGGAAGTTGTTTCGGAGAAAGTACCAGTGTTTGATAACTCATCAGATGAAGAGAGTGATGATGACAGTAAAGAAATTAGTCAACTTGAATTTTATAGAATTTTGATGGCACCTGATTTGTTTAATATGCTTGTTGCAGCAAAAATGGAGTTACTCAAAACAAAACGAGCTGAAAAAATGAAGGATCTAAAGGTAGAAAATGTGGAAGAAAATGTTCAAGTGATGAAAGAACAGGTTGAAGAGATTCCAGCTCTCAAGACTGAGAAGAAAGCTGAAGATGAAAAGATGCCTGGGAAATGCTCAGAATGTGATCAATCTAGAGCAGAAAATGTCAAACTCTTAAAACAAGCAGAGAGTTTGACATTGGAAAACAAGATTTTGAAAGAAAAAGAAAAAGAATTTGAAAGCAAAAAGAAATCTTCAGAAGATGAAGATTTCTGAATAAAGCTTGAAAACAAGAATTTGAAAGCAAATGAAACAAAATTTCAAGAACAGTTAAAAGTTTTGGAAAATGAAAAATCTGTTCTTGAAAACCTTAAAATTGAAAACAAAAAAACAATCAAGTCTCATCTTGAACGAATTTCTCAGCTTGAAAATGAAGCTGAAAATTCAAGGAACAAACTAGATGAACTTGAAAAGAAATTGAAAGGTTTTGTGACTTCATCTGAGTTTCTTTGTCCAAAACCTATCAATTCCGTTCCAATAAGTGACAATGTCACAAACTTTGACAATGTCAAAGTTGAAGATTGCGATGAAAAATCTGATGATGAAAAAAATAAAATTGAAAAACAAAAATTGTTTTTGAAATTAAAAGAAAAATTTCAAGAAACTGTTCCACAATCAACTGAAAAGGGAGAATGCTCTAAGCAAAAACCTTTGAAGAAGAAAGTGGAACAAAAACAAAAAGAGAAAATTTTGAAAAATGTTCAAAAAGAAAATAACAGCTCATCAGATCAATCATCCAATCGCAATGAAAAATTACAAAAATTGAAAAATGAAAACTCAAAAATTGTTGGCAATAAGTGGTGCAGGTTGGACCACAGTGCTCAAAAGTCAAATCAAGCAAACAAGAGGAGCAAGGATTATCACCAAGCCAAACAGTGCTTTGATCTGAATGTTTGGACTGAAAATGGTGATTGGTACGATAACAGAGTGTGTTACCGATGTGGTTATCAAGGACACATTGCTGTTAACTGCCAGAGTTGGAGGTTTGATTCAAGGAGATGTTTTAATTGCAACATCATTGGCCACATTGCTAGAGATTGCTCAATGAGATCAATGAGAAGATCGAGGGTTGAATCTCAGAAGCAGGTGAAAAAACCAGTCTCTGTCAAGCCCAAAGAACAGAAGGTTCAAGAACCTAAAGTTCAAGAAACGAAAGTGAAGCTTTCACAGGGGCAAAAAGACAGACTGAGGAAGAAGAGGAAGAAAGCGAGAGAGTATCTAGAAAGGATTTTGTCCTCGGATACAACTGGTAAAACAGATAAAAGTTCTGATAAATCGTCTTGCTCACCAAAGAACAACAAATCAAGCAAAATGCATTCATCAGATACAAATCTGAGGACGAAAGAGGAAAAAAAGAAGAAGAAAGTTGTCGGCGATGAATCTGACTCATCAAAGTCAGACAAGCCACATTCAGGCAATGAATCTGGTATGGTAAAACCAGAAGAGCCATGTGTTGAGGTAAAAAATGAGAATTCTGGTCTAACAATGGATGATGCAAATTGTCCACCATTGTTGAACAAGAATTCAAAATCACCCAAGGACCGTCAGGCTTGGGTGAATCTATTTAAATGAAAAACCTGACTTGCCGGAGTTCCCAGGTTGGTATGTGTGGAACAGGAATCGGCACATTTCTTGAGAAATTCACGAAAGTGATATTTCGTCTTACAAGTGGTAAATCAGGGACATTAAGTTGTACTTGATTTTCTACAAGTGGTTTTGTTGTTTAAATTGGAAATGTTAAATCTTTACAAGTGGTTGAAAAGATCAAGATGATGAGATGACCCCGAACCTACAAGTGGTTGGTCAACAAAACTAATTTTCCGGAAAAACCATTTTGATTAAAACAAACTTAAGTGTTTTGAGATCACTATGGGAAAATGTTTTGTTGTGAGGGGGAGTTCTGATTGTTTAAGCCAAGTGAATGGAGAATTGAAGTAATTCTCATCATGTTGTCACATTTCTTGTACAGCTTGTTTTCAAATTTTCCCAGAAAATCAAAATTGAAACATATTTTGATTTTAGGGGGAGTAAAAATTTAAAAAAAAAATTAGAAAATTTGAAAATGTCAAAAACTTTGAAAAATGAAAAAATGAGTTTTGTTGCTTAAAAGAGGAAATGATAGTAGATCAGTTGGACTGTCACAGCATGCTAAAGAAATGGAAAGTCAAAAAGTGATAAACGGTCTCACTAAAGATGTGACGGTAGGCTCAGCTAGACTAGTAGATTTGCAATAACGATACAAACTTAAATGAAAAAGCCTAGTTCTAGTGGGAAACATGATTGAAAGCATAGTACTTAGTTTTGTCCTTCTTGATTGTGTGCCTACTCAGTAATCGCTGATTGTCGAAAGACATAAAACTGGTTAAGTTTGTGAAATTTCACAACTTTGCTAAAAAGTCGCTGTGATTGTGCATTTTATTTTGCAAAGATTTAAACTTGTTTTATTTCTTTATTTTGTTTAAGCATCGGACATCCTCTGCGTATACGTGAGTATCGACCTGGATGTTGTTGCCTAAACGTTCTGCTTTATTTTCTTTGGTGTTTCGTTTAAGCTTTGGATCACCTCTGCGTATACGGGAGTATCGACCTGGTGGTTAAAGCCTAAACAACTTCAACTTGTTTTATTTTTCTTATTTTGTTTAAACATTGGACTTTCTCTGCGTATACGGAAGTATCGACCTGATTGTTAATGTTAAACATCCTGCTTTGTTTTCGCACAAATCACAGTTGATAAAAGTTTAAAGGCATTACTTGAGTCAGTGTATTGCATGATGAGGGGATATGCTGAGATCGTGGGGTCCATAAGAATTTTAGTGCTATCTCAATATACCTTAAAGTATCGGTAAGCAGATTGAAAGTTTTTAGATTGAGTTTAAGTGGACAACAATATCGTCAATCAACGTGAATCGTTTAGAGCTTAAAATGTTTAAAGCTTAACGGTGCTAGTGATTGGTCACAAAAACTGATATGATCCTCTTACGCAAACTCACAAAAATATTGTTTGTAAATATTTCTTTATTGCATTTCTGTTATATTCAAAATTATAAAAAGATTTTAGTGTGTTTTAGCATAAATTTTGAAAAATACAAAAAGATTTTCGTCAACTGATGATGAAGAGCTGATTTTCAAAATTCCAAGTGCTGAACATGATGAACAGGTTTGGGGGTGTGAGTTTAACAGAAGAAATTTATTTTGAGAAAGAAGTTTGTTTAGTTAATCAAGATCATTAATTTGTACTTGATGTAACTATTACTAGTAAGTTTTTCTTATTGTTTTAAGTAAAAACTTATGTGTTTTGATGAGAAAATGTGTTCAGGAAATGAGCTAATCAGAGATAAAGTCAGGGATTGATCTCAAGGTGATAGCTAATTCCAGACGGCGATCCCATCATGATGAGAGGGGGAGTCTGACGAGGTTAGAGCCAAAGAGAAGATCCTGGTATATGTTAAGAAAGAAAAGAGACTGATAAAGACTGAAGATGCAAAGACTCGACACTTAAGACTCGTCAACATCTAAGGGGGAGTCTGTTGGTGCATTCATCTGTCGTCTTCGTCTTATGTCAAGTCTCGGGTTTGATGCGGATTGGAACAAGAATGATGTCATCATTCTTGATGATGACATCATCCAAATGACATCATTATTGCATCATATGAAAGATCTACACATGAAGTCAAAATAGAAGATTCTATTTGAAGTTTCATGGTTGACCGTTTGTAGAAGTTACGTTTGAACATGACCATTTGAGATTTGTGTTGACCGTTTGAAATTGTAACATTTTGAGAAGGGTTCCGTTTGAAATGGTTATGTCATTTTCAAACGGAAGGGTCTTTCCTATAAATAGCCTTCAAACGAGTTCATTTGTAATGTTCTAGATTCCGACGCCGAGGTGCTGTCGAAGTGTCTCCAGTCCTGTAAACGTTCAGAAATCAATATACGAGACATTTAATAGTGAATCCAAGCTAAACGAAGACCGAATCAATGAATTCCGCCTCTGATTCGGTCTGAGCACTCTTCTGATCGACTCGTTAGGTCGTTTCACGATCCTACAGGGGCTTAGAGAACCGAAAAGGGTATCGCTTAGGAGATGGAGGACGAATTTGATGTTATGCTTATGGGGTGTGTAACTGAGTAACCTTTTAACCTCCATATCATTCTCCTTATATAAGCACCCAGGAGGAAACCTAATTAGTTACTAAGGGTAATATGGTCCATCAACAATTACCAACTAATTTAAATAATAGGTTATTATATATTTTGATCTTTATTATGTAAATGATTATAATGGCTATAGATTAAATATTAAACATAATATATTTAATCTTACATTCTCCCACTTAGCCGAGTAATCATTTACTATGAGTATTAGATAAGCCTGATCAGGAGTTAACACTCATTTTAGCCTTAAACAAGTACTATAGCAGAGAAATACAGCCGTTGAATCATTATGCGACTCAGGACCCCCATTAATCATACTATAGCCTTAATTTAAAACCTAATCGTCATGATCAAAATACGCGTAAGCCCTTTGTTTGATTTGTAACTTTATTTGTCAATATGCCATTATACCGGTTGAACATATTCTAAGAGACATACAAAATCAAACTGAGGAAATTTCATTAACATAAAACATAAGCTAGTACAATATGCTTAAATAAGGTCTTTACAAAATCCCATATTACGAACATGTTCTTCATAAACCTTAGGAGGGAGACTTTTAGTCATCGGATCCGCAAGCATATCCTTAGTACTAATATACTCGATACAAAGATTATTTTCCTCAACTCGTTCACGTACGAACAGATATTTTGTATCGAGATATAAACCAGCTCCAGTCGAACTGTTACTGTTCAAGAAACTAACGGCAGCTGAATTATCACAGTAAAGCTTCAATGGTCTAGAAATGGAATTAACAATTTTGAGTCCAGTGATCAGATTTCTAAGCAACATTCCATGACAGGTTGCGTTATAAACAGCAATGTACTCTGCCATCATTGTGGAAGTTGTGGTCAACTGTTGTTTATGACTCTTCCACGAAAGACTATAAGCTAACATAAAGATATAGCCCGAAGTGGATTTCTTGTCATCTTTGCATTTGGCAAAGTCAGAATCAGAATAGCCCACCACTTCTAAATGATCACTTCTTCTATAAGTCAGCTTATAGTCTTTCGTCCCTTGCAGATATCGAAGTACCTTCTTAGCTGCTTTCCAGTGATCTAGGCCAGGATTAGTCTGATAACGGCCTAGCATTCCAGCAATATAAGCGATATCTGGGCGAGTACAGACTTGAGCATACATCAAGCTCCCAACTACTGACGCGTAAGGTATCTGGCTCATTTGCTCCTTCTCAACCTCTGTTGTCGGGCACTGGAATGAACCGAAAACATCTCCCTTAACTACTGGAGCGACGGAGGGTTTGCACTATTGCATGTTGTAACGCGTAAGGACACGATCTATGTAGGCCCTCTGGGACAATCCTAAGATCCCTTTGTGTCTATCTCGGTGAATTTCGATGCCAATGACGTAAGAAGCCTCTCCGAGATCCTTCATGTCAAAGTTATGCGAGAGTAACCGCTTCGACTCATGCAACATGTCTAAACTATTACTTGCCAATAGAATATCATCTACGTAAAGGACAAGTATAGTAAAGTTGCTCCCACTCATCTTGAGGTAGGTGCATTGATCCACTTGATTCTTCATAAAACCTTGCTTCTTCATGACTTCATCAAACTTGAGGTACCATTGACGTGATGCTTGTTTTAACCCGTAAATGGATTTCTTCAACTTACAGACTAGATGCTCCTCACCTTCAGGTTCAAAGCCTTCAGGTTGCTTCATGTAAACATCTTCGTCCAAATCTCCGTTAAGGAAAGCGGTTTTAACGTCCATCTGATGCAGCTCCAAATCAAAATGAGCTACTAGGGCCATGACGATGCTTAATGAATCTTTACGAGAGACAGGTGAAAACGTCTCTTGATAATCAATTCCCTCTTTCTGAGTGTAGCCCTTTGCAACCAATCTCGCTTTGTAGCGTTCAACGTTACCATTCGGATCCAGTTTTGTTTTGAATACCCATTTACATCCTACGGGTTTGGCTCCGTTGGGTAATTCTACCAAATCCCAAACGTCATTTTTCTTCATGGATTCAAGCTCATCAATCATCGCTTTATTCCATTCAGAAGACTGATCACTGCTAATGGCTTCATTGTAAGAGATAGGATCATTGAGCTTTCCGGCATCCATTTCAGTCAGGTAGGTAACATAATCATCCCAATTAGTAGGCCTTCTTTGCCTAGATGACCTCCTGAGTGGATTATCGGGTTCAGCGTTGTCTTGGTGTTGAGCGTTTGATGTGCCTTCGTCATGAGGTATAATGGGTTCTGATTGTAGAGGTAAATTTGGAGTTGGTGCAGTAGCTTCAGGTACAGTAGTTGCATTGGGTACAAGAGGAGTAATCGGAGTAATGGTAAGCGACGAGTCTCCCCCCCCCCCCGCATCTTGTACTTCTTGCAATTCTTCATAAGGGTTGGTACTGCTCCCACTGACCTTGAAATCCTCCAGGAACGCGGCACGCTTGGTTTCAACAATACGGGTGACATGAGAAGGACAATAGAAACGATAACCCTTAGAGTTCTCAGGATACCCGATAAAGAAACAGGTAACTGTTTTAGGGTCAAGTTTCCTTAGGAAAGGATTGTAAAGTTTCGCTTCAGCAATGCAGCCCCATACTTTCATATATTTAAGACTCGGTTTCCTTCATGTCCAAAGTTCATAAGGAGTTTTAGGGACAGACTTAGAAGGAACTCTATTGAGTATATGAACAGCTGCTTTTAACGCTTCAGTCCAGAGGAATAATGGTAAATTAGTGTTGGCTAACATACTGCGCACCATGTTCATAAGGGTACGATTTCTTCTTTCAGCGACACCGTTCTGCTGAGGTGTACCAGGCATGGTGTATTGGTTCACAATCCCCTGGCCCTTACAAAACTCATAAAATGGACCAGGAGCTTGACCCACATCAGTATGTCTTCCATAATATTCACCGCCTCTATCTGATCTCACAACTTTAATCTGACGATCTAATTGCTTTTCAACTTCAGCCTTATAATCCTTAAAAGTTGTTAGAGATTCAGACTTTTCCTTAATAAGATACAAGCACATGTAATGAGAATAATCATCAATAAAAGTGATAAATGAAGTATGTCCTGTTATGCCAGCGATTTGGTAGGGACCACTAATGTCAGTATGAATGAGTTCTAATAAATTAGAGCTCCTAGTGGCACCTTTCTTATTCGCTAATGTCATTTTACCTTTAAGACATTTGACATATGTTCCAAAATCAGAGAAATCGAGAGGAGGTAAGACTTCATCCTTCACAAGACGATTTAATCGTTCTTTTGAAATGTGGCCTAAACGCTGATGCCACAACATGGATGAAGTTTCTAAGTCTCGTTTCTCTTCCATCTTTGTGAGTGATTCATTAATGTTATATGACAACAAAGATTTGGAAAAGTTATCTTCTAGTTCTAATCTATAGAGACCACCATCCAGAATACCAGTACCATAAAGAACAGAATCATAATGGATAGAGAGTTTGCGATGACCATGGGAAACAATAAAACCGTCCATGTCTAACTTTGGTCCTGATACAAGGTTCCGAGTTACCTCAGGAACATATAAGGTATCATAAAGTTTAATACATAAACCAGTTTTCATAACTAATTGTAATGTTCCAATGGCCTTCACTTCTAATTCTCGATCATCCCCAACCTTAAGCGTTCTTTGGTTTCTTTCCAGCTTCCGGATTGAAAGGAATCCCTGAGTAGAATTGGTAACATGAACCATAGAACCAGAATCAAAGAATTAGCAGGAACACTTAAATTATAGGACTCAAGTATCATAAAATAATCGTTACCTTTCTTAGCCAGCCACTCCTTAAAGTCAGGGCACTCCTTCTGCATGTGTCATGTCTTCTTACAGAACTTGCAGCGGATACTGCCTAAGGAGTTCTTAGAGCTGGAAGGTGCACTTGTATTAGGATGAGGGTTAGGCCTTTGGACTTTTGAAGCATCCTTCCTTTGATGATTGTTCTTCCTCTTCTTAGAGTTGGAGGTAGTGAAGTTTGCAACATCAGTATGGCGATCCATCCTCATACGCTATTCCTCCTGTACGCACATGGCGACCAGCTCACTCATCGTCCATTTGTCCTTCTGAGTGTTGTAATTGATCTTGAATGCTTCAAAGGACGAAGGAAGCGAAGTAATGATGAAATGAACAAGGAAACCATCACTGATTTCCATTTCCAGCCCCTTAAGCTTATTGGCCATGTCATTCATCATCATGATGTGCTCGCGAATGCCACTCCTCCCATCATACTTAGTTGTCACCAGCTTGAGAATAAGAGTACTAGCGTGTGCTTTAGACGTCCCCTTGAACTGAGCCTCCACAGAAGCCAAGTAGGTTTTAGCATCGTCAGAATCAGGAATAGCTCCTCTGATAGAGTGATTAATGGACTGCTTCATGAACATGAGAGACATGCGGTTACTTCTAGTCCACTTATCATGAAGTAACTGCTGAGGAGCAGTACTCTGTGGAGTAAGGTCCGCTGGCTTATCCTCTCTTAGAGCATAATCAAAGTCCAGCACTCCAAGTGTAAGCATGAGGGCATCCTTCCATGCAGCAAAGTTTTCACCAGTCAAAGGTGGAATTCCGCAATTGGGTGCTGATAGTGGAAATAAGATGAGCAAGTTATGATACAAATGAAGAAGTCCTAATGTGATCTAAGGGCACGTTAAACTAAGGCAGGCATAAATAATTGACCATTTTACATTATGAAGCTGTGATATTGTCTATTACTAACATCAAAATAATAGACTTAGCTAAAAAATTCTACTTAAACGAAGACAAAACAGCTTTGGCCAGAAGTGTAATCATTTAAGCATATGTGCAAAGTGTTTGTAACAAATCAGCTTTGGCCAGAAATTGAAACAACCACTTTAGTTATGCACTTGTTGAGTATGCCATCTATGAATGAATTAAATCAGCTTTGGCCAGAAATTAAGACATTCATGCTTATGATGCACACACAACATAGCTTTCGTAATACTTGAACGATAAGTAGATGTATCAAGTCAGCTTTGGCCAGAAATGATATATCAAAAACTCATTCAAGTTAAGCTATTCTGGTTTTGCAAAACATTATCTGATTCTGATTAATTAACTAAGTAAATTACAAAACCATTTATTTAATAGCAAACCACCCATTAGCGCGGATCGAACTTGTTGTCTCGAGTCCAGGTTTCGAGTCACAGCCTTGTTGTCTCGAGTCGAGACCTTTGTCTCGAGTTGACACGTTATGGTCTCGAGTCGAGACCTCTGCCTCAAGTTGATACGTTATGGTCTCGCCTTGTCATGTTATAGTCTCGAGTCGAGATCTAATGGTCTCGAGTCGAGACCTCTGTCTCGAGTTGTAATAGTTTAATGGCCTTAGTCGAATCCTCAATGGTCTCGAGTTGACACGTTATGGTCTCGAGTCGAGACCTTTGTCTCGAGTTGAAAACTTTTGAGAGTCCTTATGATTTCGAGTCGAGACCTTGTGGTCTCGAGTCGAGATCTTGGTCTCGAGTCGAAACCTGATGGTCACGAGTCCACTGTTGATAGCTGTTTCTTGTGATAACATAACTGAAATTCGAAATCTAAGGGATTATGAGATATTGTTTCCTGTTTTAAGATGATCTAATTTTATCAACATATTTCGAAAATTATGATATGTTTATCTAATAACAGTTTTTTCGAAAATCTATTGAGGACAAAACAGATCAAAACAGAAAAAAACACTTCATAATCCAAATCATATTCCAAATCATAACAGAATTTTCGAATTTCCTAAGAACATGTGATGAACCCTAAACATAAAAATAAAATTCTGGAACCCGAAACCTGAAACTTTTAATACTTCTAAACAGATTTCGGTTGTAAAACATAAACCCATTTGATTTCGAGTAAACATATGATTATTCCTTTTCCGAAAACAGGGATTTCGAACATATACCCACTAGAAAAACGGCTGTTAATTCATAAGGTTTCAAAATTTTCGTTTTCCAAGTTTCAATCCCAGAATTATGGATACGAAAACAGAACCGACTAATCAACATATGCTCTGATACCACATGTTGGTTCAGTTCTGTTTGAGCATGAGGGAAAACGGTAAAACACATACCTGTCACAGCAGAAAGTCCAGTGGAGAATCCAGTAATGGAGTTCGACATGCTTGTCATCGTGATCTGGTTCCTCCTTAGGGTGCTGACTGATGATGGGGCTTAGAGAACCGAAAAGGGTATCGGTTAGGAGATGGAGGACGAATTTGATGTTATGCTTATGGGGTGTGTAACTGAGTAATCTTTTAACCTCCATATCATTCTCCTTATATAAGCACCCAGGAGGAAACCTAATTAGTTACTAAGGGTAATATGGTCCATCAACAATTACCAACTAATTTAAATAATATGTTATTATATATTTTGATCTTTATTATGTAAATGATTATAATGGCTATAGATTAAATATTAAACATAATATATTTAATCTTACAGATATGCCAAGTGATCCGGACAATTATGTTTCATCGTCGAACAATCGATTGATAATGAAAGAACTATCATATGACAGACTAGCTCTTCAAATGGAACATGATGGTTATGTAAAGTGTTTAACTGCCGAACAGGAAAGGATATATAAAATTGTTATGGAAGCGATCGAAAAAGGTGATGGAGGTGTGTTTTTTGTATGTGGTTATGGTGGAACTGGAAAGACGTTTCTTTGGAAGACATTCTCAGCTGTATTACGATCGAAATGTGAAGTTGTATTGAATGTTGATCCAGTGGAATTGCTTCACTTTTGCTAGATAGTGGTAGAACTGCCCATTCAAGGTTTGTAATTCCAATCAACATTAATGAGAATTCAATATATTCGATAGAGCCTAATACTGAGTTAGGTAATTTAATTAAAAGAGCAACTTTGATTATTTGGGATGAAGCACCTATGACTCACAAGCATTGTTTCGAGGCTCTCGATAGAACAATGAGAGACATATGATGTTCCAGTCAACCGGATATGGAATCCAAGCCTTTTGGGGGAAAGGTCATTCTACTTGGTGGTGATTTTAGACAAATTATTCCGGTCATCCCTAAAGGTACCAGAACAATGATAGTCAATGCTTCTTTGAAATCTTCTTATATATGGCGATACTGTCAAGTACTAAAGCTAACTGAGAATATAAGATTAAGAGTTGGGTGTCAGGAAGCAGATTTGAAAGAAATAAAGGAATTTACAGAATGGATTTTAAAGCTTGGTGATGGTCTGCTTGGTGAAGAAAATGATGGTGAGATAGATATTGAAATACCAGATGATTTACTTATTCATGACCAAGTCAATCCTATTTCTTCTCTCATTTCATTTACATATCTAGACATGAATAATTTTTTGTGGGATTTAACGTATTTCCAACAAAGAGCGATTCTTGCTCCAACTAATGAAGTAGTAGATTCAATAAATAAAGAGTTGTTAGAGAGTCTGCCTGGTGAAGAGAAGATTTATTTTAGTTCAGATAGTTTATGCCAATCTGAGGAAGAATCAGAGCATAACATGGCATTGTTTCCTCCTGATGTGTTAAACAATTTTCATTTATCTGGTTTACCTAATCATAAATTAGTACTGAAACTTGGTGCTCCAGTGATGTTACTCAGAAACATTAATCAGGCAAATGGATTGTGTAACGGTACACGTTTACAAGTCACGAAGCTCAGAAAAGTTGTGATTGAAGCAAAAATTATCACAAGGACTAATATAGGTCACCATACTTTGATTTCAAGACTGAAGATGACACCTTCTGATAAAAGAATATCAGTGAAGATTTCTCGAAGACAATTCCCACTTTCACTGTGTTTTGCTATGACAATAAATAAAAGTCAAGGACAATCGTTGGAGCGTGTTGGTTTGTATCTTCCACGTCCAGTGTTTAGTCATAGCCAGCTCTATGTTGTTGTATCTAGGGTAAAAAGTAGGAAGGGGTTGAAAGTTTTGATTTGTGATAAAGAGAAACGAGTCTATACAACCACTACTAATGTGGTTTACAAAGAAGTTTTATAAAATCTATGATGATACTAAACATCTATGAACCTGGCAATGTCTGTTGGGTATAATGGAGGAATTGTTGTTAGGAAATGTTTGTTGGAAAGCAATACAACTTTTTGAAACCATCTGATACTTGCTCTGCATTAAGCCTATCTTGGGAACACATGCTGCAAAAAATGTTTATATCTGGCATTGTAGTAACAAGTTTGCAGGTCTCATTTTTAATGAGAGTACTAAATTCTTTGTTGATAACATTATTCTCTTAACATCTGTTCACTAACCTTTGTAATTTTTGTTGACTGACCTTTTTAACATGGGTTGACTAATGATGTGCTAAAAGTGGTCTAAATAAATTAACTAAATTAAACCCTAAACTAGACTCTCTAAGTTTAAAATTTATAACTAAGACTCTCTAAACCTAGACTACACAACCGGCAAGTGTACCGGTCAATGTAGTATAGCCTAAGCAAGTCCGAGTATCGAACCCACGAGACTCTCTAATTACGTTTACTAACTTCTATCTAGACTTAGACTGACACGGACTCTAACTGTTTATTTGATTGAGGGGGGGGGGGGGGTCTAATTATCCTAATAATTGAAATTAAAATTAAACTAATTAACTAGACTAACTAGACGCGAATTTGGACGAAGACTTAACGCAGTGATGATGAAGGCTACCTAGGCTAGACTCATGTTCAACTAGGAATGGATTTCTATTCGAAATTAACGTGGTATGGAACAAGGATCTTTTAATGCTAAACCCTAAGAAATCGCTACTAAGACCTCCCGACCCTTCTCAGGAAGAAACTTGTGAGACTCTACAAGGAAGGCTGTTACGACTACCGGTTGTTAGATTTCCTTACAGTCTTCTAACTTCTTAAAAAGTGCCATAATATGACAATCTACCTTATAGCGCGAAAGTCTAAGGCAACTATGGATTTTAACTTGGTTTAATAGACACGAGTATGATTTGGGAACTAAGACCGATTTCTTACAAAACCTAATCCTAGCTATATACCAAACCGAGACCTATTAATAACCTCGAGCCTTACACCGACAAGATTAGTAGAATATCAAGTTTTAATAATCTCTTAATTACCGTTTCTAAAGTTATCAGCCGATTTACCCAAAAATTACCCAAACCCGTGAGATTAGATAATTAACACGAACCTATTCTATGAAAGACATTCATCAAGATTCATGTGAAACGAGCAACTAATTGAAAATCAACACAAGATACGCATATACACCAAATTATAGATTCCAAAGTCGTTTACTTTTCAAGAAAATCCAAAACCAGCATTAATAACAAATAAAAATCTAATCTTTGTCAAACAATCGTCATAACCTAGGTAGTTAAAGGTATTTAGCCGCTAAACATGTCTAAAAACATAGCAATATACATAATCAGAACTGAATTCATTGAGAAACAACTGAAAACAATCGAAACAAGAAAGTAACAGGAAGAATAAACCCGAATGCTTCAATCCCGAATGCTCCCGAGCGTTACCCGATGATTCCTAGGCCTTCTGATGCTTCAAGAATCTTCAAACAGCCTCTAAGCAGCCTCCAAGAACTCCAAATTACGTCAATAGCTTCTGATTCCTGATGTTCTTCTCTTTTGTCGCAGCCCAAGATGATCGAATGATGTTGCGTGCCTCCTTCTTATAATATGCCGCTTAGAATAAATAAGGCCACCACTTTTCCTTTTTTTCTTGTCTTGCGTCCCAAGATTGTGTATCCAGAATTCCTTTTTTGTGTGGCCCAATAGGAATTATTAGAGGGTCATATTATGATCTCAAAACAATGTTAAAATAAATCATTCACATGGCCCATAATCCCAAATTCACGTAAACTGTGGCCTCCTCTTTCTATATTATATTTTCGTCCCTTTTTTGTTTTTATAACCAGCCGTAGGTAATGGTGCACAAAAAACCCAAACCCGGACCCGGAAAAAAAAACCTGAAACTGGGTATTATAAAAACCGGGTATTCATATTTGATCTAAAACCCGAACCCGGAACCGGGTTTTTTTATACCTGGTTTATACCCGAAACCCAGTTTTTATAAATACCCGGAACCGGGTTTTATAAATACCCGGAACTGGGTTTTTTTATGCCCGGTTATATAGCTATGTTTTTTTTATCTATGTTTTCAAGCATTAAGACTTCTAGTTCTTATGATTTAACAAAATTACATATGCATTTTTATGTAATCTTGTTTAATTATTAGATTTCTAATGATATTTGAAGTATTTGGTCATTATTTCCCTCTATTTGCTGGAAAGATCGATTGGTGTTTGTCTAATACAAAAAAAAATAAAAAATTGATGAAACTTGGTTAAAACATAACATAGCAAATAAAAGAGTAAACTGCCATTTTGGTCCCTGTGGTTTGGGCATTTTTGTCATTTTAGTCCAAATCTCAAACTTTTTAAATCTGGGTCCCTGTTATTTCACTTTTATTGCCATTTTAGTCCAAAATTCAAAAACCTCATTTTTTCACTATTGCAACCTGCCTATTTTGTCTTTTTGTTCAGGGGTAAATTCCTTCATTTCATAAATAAAAAAAATGTTTAAATGAAAACATATCTGCGCACACACACTCTCTCTCTCTCTCTCAAAGCAGATCATCTTCCACAAACCCAGATCAAGAACTCATAAGAAAAACCCTAATCGAAGTGTTAATCATAACAATCAGCCGGATCAACAAGTTCAGAACACAAGGAATCAAGAGGAGGCAATCCAACAACAAAACCAAATAAATCAACCCGCAAAGAGACCAAGAGTGTCAATAAATTCCGACTATCGCTAAATCCCTTCTTCTCAAACAAAAATTGAACATCAACACCTGCAACTATGACGAATCAACAACACTAATTAACCCCTGCAACTATGATGAATCAACAACAACTATGAACATCAACACCTGCAACTATGACGAATCAACAGAACAAAGCCAATTCAAAATATACAACTAATTGAATAAATAAACCCCAAAATGCATAACAGAGCCAATTCAAAATCATAAAAAAGAACCTGACATCGAATTAAAGATGTTTGGAGTTAGAAAGAAACTTTATCACAATCACAATTCCATTAGCGGCCTCCATGTTCTCAACTCGATCATTAATCAAATGTCGATAAACATTGTTTACAAGCTTTTCATTTGCTTCGATTTCCAAGGTTCTCTGAACCAATTATGATGAGGGTTCCGATTGCTTCTGCTAAAGAAACTGACAAAGAGTCATCAATGGACCTTGGTTGGATTTCAGTCTTCAGTCATCATCATCGGAAATATAAAAGAAAACGGGGAAGCCAGTTCTTATCGAAAATTCGTTGAAGCAGAAGCACCACCGCCGCCGCAGCAGCGGCCACCTTCTTCTCTCTCTCATCTCTTTGATCTGTTTAACGGCGGTGGGGGAGGTGTTACCGGGAAGAAGAAGGAGCAGAGGGCATCGGGGTGTGCTTGTCAGAGAAACAGGATGCTGGAGTGCCGGAATACGGTGTTTGGGTTAGGGTTTGGTCATTGGTGTAGGGTGGGTGCGGTGAAGATGATGAAGTGATGAACTGCTTTTAAAGGGTAAATGGATATTTAAGTTAATTAATAATATGTTATATTAAATTTAAATGGACAATTTTCCCTTGAACAAAAAGACAAAATAATCAACTTTTAATAGTCAAATAAGGGGTGATTTGAATTTTGGACTAAAATGGCAATAAAAGTGAAATCACAGGGACCCAGATTTAAAAAGTTTGAGATTTGGACTAAAATGGCAAAAGTGTCCAAACCACAGGGACCAAAATGGCAGTTTACTCCAAATAAAATATATTGTTGTTTATGTAATCCAAAAGGATTCAAATCAGGACTATTCATTCGATCTAACACTATTGAATTTAAATTTAGAAATGTGATTAAAATTTCAATTGGCACCATCCACTAAAACATATAAAGAAGCATTAATACCCGGTCGGGTTTTTTTAATACCCGGTGCGGGTTTTTTCCCAACCCGATGCATACCCGAACCCTACCCGATGAATACCCGAATCGGATCCGAACCCGGAAATAGGGTATTATAATACCTGGGTTTTATAAAACCCGACCCGAACCTTACCCGAACCCGGGTATACAGGGTATACATTTTTGGTAGAAAACCCGGACCCGACCCGGTTTTAAAAAAAAACCCGATTTTGTAAAACCCGATCCTACCCGAACCCGGTTCCATACCCGGAACCGGTTTTTAAAAAAACCCGATTTGTGCACCACTAGCCGTAGGTATCTCTTGCGCCCAAATATGCAGCCGTGAGATTTCTTTTTAATTTGTGATAAAAGGCCCCATATGGACATTTTAGTGATCGGCCCAAACAAAAACAGTCAATTAGTGACCGGCCTATCGAATTGCACTATGCCTCTCATTATCTTGTTTTTCGTGTGAACAAAAGGCCCCATATGGACATTTTAGTGACCGGCCTATCGAATTGCATTATGCCTCTCATGATCTTGTTTTTCGTGTGAACATAATTTGCCACCTTTTATCTCTATCCAGCACATGTTCATCTATGATTCTTTTCCTGCATCCAAAAATTAGGATTAATGTAAACATTGGCAAATAACACTTATGACTCCTACGTACAAATTAATGAAAGACAATTAATGCCTTACTAAATTTGTATATCATCAAGCATAAAAAAAACTGTACAACACTAAATAGCATCTATATATCTAATAAAGCAAACCAATGGGGGACACATGTCACCCATTGGTGCAAGCCAACTAAGCAGCCATGTCATCATCCATGTGGCACACCTAATAGTTGAGGATTGAACATACAATCTCATTTACGCTAACACGGTTCTCTCTCCTCTCAAAACCCTAATTATTTTCCTCTCTTTTCCCTTGTGACGAACTCGGCGAACACGACGGCGACTAACATCGATCCGTTGATTTTGATCATGATTCAACGCATTTGAAGACAAATCATATACGGTATTATCTAATTTCAGTATTTTATGATTGATTATAGGTTTTAATAAGGTTAATTTTGCAGGAAATCAAATCGGCCCTAAGCAAATCGTTGATTTAGCGAAGAGGTATAAGCAATCTTTATTACATAATAATCTTCATCGACGGTATTCATGCTTGATTCCGATAACCTCATCTTTTTCATACTATTTCGTTTTATTTAATCCGATTTTCAGATTCAATGGTTTTGTTACATTGTTTGTATGTTAGAGTAGCGTAGGCGGTTTATGTTGAAGTTTTTTTTTGTGTTTTAGGGTTTTAAATTCGTTGTCCGTTTATTGTGAGTTGTTTATGTTACTGATGTTCATATCCTATTAGGCTTTAAATTCATTTGTAGAGTTTTTTTCTCATGGTGTCTAATTTATTTGAAGTTGATGTTTTTACTGATGTTCATAGCCGATTAGGGTTTTAATTCATTTTTACAGTTTCTTTTTCATGGTCTCTAATAGTTGATTTTGATGTTGGGTTTTTTTTTTGTGTTTTAGGGTTTTAAATTATTTGTTCATATATTGTGATTTGTTGATTTTACTTTTGTTTATATCAGATTAGGTGTTTAATTATGTGGTACATTTTCTTTTATAGGGTCTGTAATAGTGTATTTTGATTATTAGGTTCGATAGATATATGTTACTAAGTATATTGTTCACATGTTATTTTTTTTTTGTATCAATTAGTTGATGATTGAGTGTATGTGATGTTACTGATATTATTTTATTTAGTATCCATGTTTGTTTGTTTATTGATTTAAATATGTAATAACTGAAACCAAATCATATACGGTAATCTCTAATTAGACGGTTTGATGATCTATTATAAGTTTTAATAAAGTTAATTTTGCAGGAAATCATTTCTGCCCGGATCAAATTGGCGATTTATTGAAGAGATACAAGCAATCTTCATTAGATAATATTCTTCATTCAGGGTATTTGTGCTTGATTCATATAACCCTATCTTTTACATACGTTTTCGTTTTCTTTTACCCGATTTTCAGATTCAATTGTTTTTTATAGATTGTTTGTTTGTTAGATTCAATGCGTCTCTTATAGTAGATTTTGATGTTGGACCCTGTTCATGTATTGTGATTTGTTCAACTTACTTTTGTTCATAGCTGATTAAGTTTTTAATTTCTTTGTACATTTTCTTTTTTACGGTATGTAATAGTCGATTTATTGTCAGTTGTTGTTTTTACTGATGTTCATAGCCGATCATGGTTTTAATTCCGTTTTTTAATATTTATATTTGTTTATTTCTTTAACTAAATATGTAATAACTGAATACTTTTTTTGATATCGTTTGATATTTTCTTTGATGTAAAAATTGACTGTCGTTTGTTACCTATATTTGTTACATGTACCTGTTTTGATTTACAATTTGGGGTTGTGAAAGACAACAATTTTGGAAGCGAGATGGTGTACGGATTCGCTGCGCGTGTGTGGAAGTGCGACAGAAAATCATTGGTGAGTGTTGAAATTATAATCATTTAAAGAAAAAAAATTAAGATGTTTTAATATAACACTTTGTGATTACTGTTATTATAATTGCATTTAACGATACTTATATTTTCTGTTGCAGAAACTTCCTGCTAACTATGGTGACTGGATTACGAAGTTTGGTTATCCAGAGAAAAATGCAATCATCAGGACCCTTGATGGGAGGACCTTTGAAGTCAAAGTGTTCAAACTTGCAGACGACTTTTTTTTTTACAATGGCTGGTTTGATGTTGTCACATCTTTGAAATTACCGGACGATTCGTGGGTTGTTTGTTAGTATGAAGAAGCTTTATCTTTGTTCCGCCTATTCCACTTTTATCAAGACATTTCTTGTCACACCCCGACTTTTCACGTGTCACCGGTGGGCCCGGTGGGGAATATCGTGACGTAGTTGATATCATCATAGTCAAACAACACAATATATAAAGGCACAGCGGAAGCAAAAGATAATTATATTACAATCCGAATAAAAAGTAATATCCAAGTATTACAACGGAAAGTAAAGGATCCACAGGCGGATCTTAAAATACAAATATTGTTCAACAGACTTTAGACGCCTAGAACTTGCAAGGTTCCTTATTAACGTCCTGAGCAGCTTCCAGCCTATTTACGTACTTGTACCTGTCACTTAGACTTTTGAAAATACGTCAGTTTTCACTGGTAAATACACTCAACCGACTCATTTGAAAAGAGTTTGTAAATTTGTTTGAATGCACTTCGGCACAAAATATGTAGACACATTGATTAAAATGCACAAGGCAAAATTAATCTTTTATACTTGATTAAAATGCACAGAGGCAAAATTAATCTTTTATAACTTGGGGCAAACTATATCTCATGTTATCAGTTTTACATAACTTGCTCTACATACGGGGCCCGGATCTATGCCGGTTCATGATTAACCGACACACCACTATTCCCTTATTGGGAATCCCTTATTGGGTATAATTAATTAATTAGCATATAGCATCTGTCAGGTGTATGCCTACACCCCGTGCTTAAGTCGTGACCATTGCATTTAATGAGTCAAGGATATCTAGGACACGGTCGCATTAATCCCTAATGTTCCAGTCAAGCAATACGAATTAAAACATGTTATTTGGATTTCCAGACTCATTGGTCTTTGAATCCCATACCTGACCATGCAGTATTTATTACCGTTTCCCAAGCCCGTAATAGGGAAAATAAGTTAAGAGTATTTACCTGAGCTAGCTCCTGTCTTAGATAGCAAGGTTTATAATAACTCAGCCGTATTCACTTAAGTAAGCATAGGTACAATTTACCGGAAGGCTCTAGTCAAGAATGATGGTATAAATAACCAATTAGAATGCTAACCGGTCTTTAATTAAGCTTACGCTTAGACCGGTTAGTCTTACCGAAAGATACGGTTCAAACGCACGATAGGGCGAAGACCATTTTAGAATGCGATTTAGACCCAACAAGTTCGGAGACTTGTTTAATACGGGTATTTCATACACACTCTGAATTTTGAGATAAAACCGATAAGGTTTGACCCGTTTCGGCTAATTTATGTAACCTCGTTACATAAACCGAACCAAACGCGTAATAAGCGTGACGGGTATTCATGAGAGCCATATACAGGTTTCCTAAGTTAATTATGCCTCAAATATGTCGTGACATCAGTAAGATGTCTTTCATTATGCCCGGAACGTATTTAAACACAAACTAGGCCCCGTAGGGGTAGTTTGGTCATTTAAAAGGTTATAAAAGAGTTTAAGTATTTACCTGAGTTACAGGTCTGATATAATCAGCAAAAATACTTGTTTTACTAAGTTTTAACAGTAGGATAAAGTATATATGTGAAATTTATCAATTATAACCAACTATGCACCGTAGGGGCATTTTGGTAATTTCACATAAGCCGAAAAGCTCAAAACTGAAGTCTGAGTTTAACAACCTTTGCTTACTGTTAAAATATTATAATTTGCCTCAAATATCAGTAGGTATCAACCCTTGTATGTTTAATATAGTTATAGCACATACTATGCGTTAAAAACGCTTAAAAAGGCGATTAGAAGCCTTTTCCGGGTTCGATACATAAAGCTGATATTTTTATTATTCCAGAAGGCTTAAAATAATTTATTTATCATAAGTGATCAGTAGAAAAAGGTTTGGAGTTAATTAGATATGTAAAACTCATTTTATGGCCCGTAAGGGCAAAACCGACAATTACTGGAATAAGCCTACGACTATTAGTTATGCTCAGCCTAAAATTAATTAAAAATCTTTAAAAATCCCAAAATAATATATTACATCAGTGGGTAATAAGTTTGATATCAAAAAGTACGCTTAACTAGGCTATACGCTAATTACGCCTTTTAATTAACAAAAAGCTTTCATTTCACGCTAACGAGCATAACTCTTAGTCTACACCTCAAACTGATGTCAAACTTTGGATGCAAGTCTAAATATTAGTAATTAAAGTTTCTACTCTTTTACATTTCCAAAAATCACGTTTTATGGTGAAAAGGGCATAATGGTCAACATATGAGCAATTAACGGAATCATGCGTATTAATCGGTTAACTAATGAACCATGGTGTATAACCACAAAGGGTTATACTAGCATGTAACCTGGTCCAAATGAAGCTCTTAGGTATTTCTAAATCATACCAAAACGGGTCAGAACTGAAGTCAAAGCAAAAGTCAAAGCTTTGCGACTTTCTGTTCCGAACCAGGTCTAAACATAAAATTGTCGGGTGGAACATATTTAGACATGTTCTTACACTAATTACCAAGTTATATTAATGATCAAACAGGCTGTATGTGTCCTACATTGCTAATTATGTATTAACTTGAAATTTAGTATCCTGTTGACTTTTTAATAACAAGTTTGACCCGACATTAGACCTAGTTAGAGTGGGAATCAGGGGGAAACCTTTTAAGGGTTTATTACCCACATAATTACCAACTTATAACTACTTTCAATTTGACTAATCACTGAACCATTAGTGATTAATCGTTAAGTCAACCGTTAATTACGACGGTTTGACTTTTAGGCTAATAACTAAGCAAAACTTAATCAAGGAAGGTTTAGCAAACTTACCAAGGTCCTATGCACGAAATGTAATCAGTTGAGAGAAGGATTGAGCTCCAGAAGTGATCAGGAATGCAAGAATGAAGTGTGTGGAACTTGGTTGCAACTTTGGTCCTTATATAGTGATTAATCCACCACAAAATGTTGACAACTCAAGCTACAAATGACCACAACTCATCAACACATGTCCCTAAGGTTCTAGGAGGCACTTAGGGGTCACACATGAAGTGAAACATCCGTTTTGGGTCGAGTTTTCGCGTATACAGGAGGCTGTTTGCATATTCTGTGTCTGGGCGTCGGACGCGGCCCGCGTAAAGGTTAAGCATCCTTTACGCGGCCCGCATGAGCCTCAAAAATCAGATTTTCCATTTTCTTGTTTTTGCAACTTGTCCCTTGGCTTCACGAAAGGTCAACTAAGCTTATATATTGCAATTTGACCCCTTAGTATTTACCTACAAGGGCTTTAAGACTTGTACCCACTTTGCCAAGTCCCTGGACACTTCTGCTTAACCCGAAAAGTCATAACTTTCAATGTTAACGCTTTAACCCCTCGCACACGAATTTGATCATAACTTTCTCATACGATAACGAAACTTTATGAAATTTATATCGTGCATTCTAGTGAGCATACTTAACAGTTACAAAGCTTCGGGTTTGTCAAAAGGTCACTCAGAGGTATAACTTAAACATGTTGACACATTTAACCCCTGTAGTTTGTAATCTCTCACTTTTAGCTTCGTAAGATCCATGATTTATTCGTTTGATGGTATAAACATTATGTAGGGTTAATGTACAATATATTTATTCACTGTTGACATTTAGAACTCATATTTTCATATACTTTTCAAGTTTGTCAACTTTAGTCCTTTCAGAACATTCTTTCACACGTTCAAACTTATGACACGTGTCGATACATTATAGGACGTGAATTTTCGAGGTGTTACATCCTCACCCCCTTAAAAGAAATCTCGACCTCGAGATTTGTTAAAGTAAAGGAAGTATTTTCTGCCTAATATTGGGCTTAATCTTCCTCGGTACCTTTGAGCCTCTAAGGAACTCCAATTAACCGTTCTAATAGGTATATGTATCTCTTTGGAGCTTCTAATCCTGTCGACCCTTAATCTACACAGGTTGCTCATCATATTCTAAATCTGCATATCATATTGTGATAATGCTTCTTGACTTATTGGCGAAACACATCCTTCAATCACTGATGTGCAATGTATTGCGAGCTCCGCCAAGCTCTTTAAATAGGTTTTAGCTCGTAAGCTATTTAATCTTGATGCATTCGATTTCCTTCGAATGATTCTATATATTCAGAGCTTAACTAGCCTGAAAATTTAACAATTTGGCACACCCTTCTTAGGTGATATCCCTTGTTGAACCCTATTCCTTAACAAGAGTTTAGGAAGGTTACTACTTTCCATTAATCCTTGATTTTCTGCCGAATAATGGCAAACTATAGATAATTATGAATTTGCGTGATCTTATTTGTTGTTTCTAATGCAACCTTCAGATCCTGATAATTGGACTTACCAATCTATTGTCCAAACAATAGATGTTCACCATTCCATCTATACAAGGTCTTCAAGGGAGCAGCCTTGATACTTATGTATCATCTATTATAGAAAGCTTATCTTAAGGTGAGATGGTTATTCCAACCATTGCTCAAAATTAATCTTAAGGAATAGCTAATCTTTACTGTTAGTCGAACAAATCGATGATCCTGGGTAGTTGATGGCGATTCTTAATCGTTGTCTAAATAGGGTTGCGGTATATAATGCATAAGCAAGATGAACCGTCTTCCATAATTTACTATACCGTATTCTCAGGATATTGAGTTAGGCTTTATGAATCCATATCTTAAAACTTACCTAACCAGGGTTTTTAATTTTTCCAATAATGGTACTAGCTATCTTGGAGATTTCATAATACACAGCCTTAAATGGGATATTAAACTTAACTCTACCTGCCTCCCATGGGTAAACAGGGTAATCTTAGGAGAAGATAATCAAGGTACAAGGAGGTTACAGAGATTTCCATATCTCAGGCTCCAGTTCACTAATCAACGCTTGTGTCTAATACGTGACACATTTATGTTATCAGTCCACGAATTTCTTAATCGGGAACATTTCCTTGGACAATTTCATTCTGGATATCTCCTTTGAATACTATTAGTTGACTTTAGTACCATATGATTATTGGAATATCTTTGTGGTCCCATGCATTAAACCTCCATACTGATCAGGCATGGAAGCAATCTATGGAACATATTAAGATACACCAATCCTCATATAGCGCTTTTGTCATACTATTTGGTATTCGAAATCAGTAGAGATCAAAGAGATATCAATTTCATATGATGATGTACTTTATCTGGAGGGAGGGTACATTAGGACTTTCAACGGTTTACTATTGTAGTATCAATAGCATGCGTCGCATCATCAATGGTGCGATTGACTGTTGTCTTATCTGAGTTTATCATACTCGAGATTTAGTTCCTATTACCAGATGAATCATTTACTTAGTTGCAATCCAACATCTTCTATTCATCACCCTGGTGGCCTTAACATATACTAACCATGGTTTCATCAAACTATACCGGCCAATAAGGCACTAACATTCTTAATGAACGTTATTTTAAAAATATATCAATCTCACTTAGCCTAGGTCACAAAAGACCATCAATGGCACTTAAGGGTTGGACCTAGTCCAATATTTGCTTGACAGAGGATCATAATGTCACAATTGTCTTTGGCACACGGACGATTATGAATAGCTCAAAGGTTTGCCATGAATGACTTTAAAACATAACTCGATGGTCTATCACTTAAGGACGCGGCCCGCGTAAAGGTTAAGCATCCTTTACGCGGCCCGCATGAGCCTCAAAAATCAGATTTTCCATTTTCTTGTTTTTGCAACTTGTCCCTTGGCTTCACGAAAGGTCAACTAAGCTTATATATTGCAATTTGACCCCTTAGTATTTACCTACAAGGGCTTTAAGACTTGTACCCACTTTGCCAAGTCCCTGGACACTTCCGGTTAACCCGAAAAGTCATAACTTTCAATGTTAACGCTTTAACCCCTCGCACACGAATTTAATCATAACTTTCTCATACGATAACGAAACTTTATGAAATTTATATCGTGCATTCTAGTGGGCATACTTAACAGTTACAAAGCTTCGGGTTTGTCAAAAGGTTACTCAGAGGTATAACTTAAACATGTTGACACATTTAACCCCTGTAGTTTGTAATCTCTCACTTTTAGCTTCGTAAGATCCATGATTTATTCGTTTGATGGTATAAACATTATGTAGGGTTAATGTACAATATATTTATTCACTGTTGACATTTAGAACTCGTATTTTCATATACTTTTCAAGTTTGTCAACTTTAGTCCTTTCAGAACATTCTTTCACACGTTCAAATTTATGGCACGTGTCGATACATTAAAGGACGTGAATTTTTGAGGTGTTACATTTCTCTAGCACCATCTAACTACTTCTACTACAAACCTAAAAATGATTTTAAAGACCGAGACGACTGCATGGTAATTGAACTTATACGTTTCTAAATTATTTTATCTTTGCGTTCATTCATTTTTTCTATTTCGGCTATACCATTGATCCTGATACTGTTTTATTCTTTGTGTAGTATGTGAACAGGTTGTTTGTTCATCACTCTATGCTGAATATATGTCCTTCAGATCCGGTTTTGATTCGTTCTGCTGCAAATCGTAAATGGGTTGTTCGGATGGAAATTTTAGACCATAACATTTACATTACCACAGGTTGGAGTCGGATCAAGGAGGAGATGTCGATAACTGATGATCATTTGTTGGTATTTGAAATGATTGATCGTAAGACGTTTGATTAGAGTGTTTTTTGTTGTAAGCCTGCCCTTCTAACTTACCCGCCTGAACTTTCTGTTATAAAAAAACAACCAAGTGATGGCGTAATTGAAGTGTCTGATGATGAGGTGCCTGATGCGGTTGCTGCACCTGTATTTGAACAAAGTGTTGATGACGAAGTACCGGTTACTTTTGTTGTTGACAATCATTACATAAGTTTGTATTATTTACTTCTTCATACCATTAATGTATGTTAAGTGAATCCACTTTAAATCATTAGTTGTAGGAAAAGCAGTTTTAATGGTATGTATTATTAACATTTATATTCTCATCTGTAGCGTCTGAAGAAGAAGTGGGCTCAAACTCATGGTTTAGATCGAAAGATGGATTTGATCATCAAGGACAGCGCTGGTCGAACTTGGGATGTAGCTATTGGTAAGGAGTTCTCGCAAGGCTGTTCGCGATTCAATGTGACCGGTCTGAGGGAGTTTGTTAGAGACAAACGGTTGGTATACGGCTCTTCGTTTCATATGGTATTTGTTAAAAGTAAAGGTATGTTGCTTTATAACTGACTTGGTGAAGGTACATGGTATGTTTTGGTACTATTTTCAAGGTGTGGTCGTTAGTATACATTTAATGGTAGGTTTTTGTTGTGGTTGTTACGTTAAACATATGTGATGGTAGATGTTGCTGACACTCTTTTTGGGCCGTTTATATGTGTGGCCGAAGAACTTAGTTTTTGAACATATTTGATTATAGATTGGTAGACGTTAATGTTATTGGTTTTGCTACATGTTTGTGGTTAATATTCTATATTTTTGTGAAATAATTAGTGCTTCAAAATTGTATGTATCTTAATTTAGGAATCAAGTAAAGTATTCATCATATTAAACATCATTTAAGTACATTGTTTGATTAGTGCCAACTCTATTATTTTATTAAATATTATTATAATAAACCGTCAGTTTTTTAAAGATTTACGTAAAACAAAAATGTAATATGATTTTGTTTCCTTTTTTAAATTGTATAACTGACTATAATTAATTTTTTTAATAAAACCGTTCCATTTTAATCAATTTAGAGTTTTCCTAACCTTCATTGAATATCTACAATTGGAAATTTTATTTTAAATATGCTACTATTTTATACATAAAAAGGTTTGGTTAGTGAAATACAAATTTATAAAGGAAATAAAATAAAGTTTGTACACTGAAATAATTGAAATATTTTTTGACATACAGTTTAATTAATTATTTATATCAAATTGGTTTTTTTATTTTAATGAACATTATTAAGGTTGTTTTATTTAAATTTGGAAATTAAAAACAAATTTTCAAACTTATATATGTAATTTTTTTAAAATCGTTGCTGACATATAATATTTTGTATTTAAACAATTAAGTTTAGTAAAAAAAAAAATCCTAAATTAACTACATATATATTACCAAAAAAACTAAACAACCGTATGCTAAATTATATGGCATTTTTTAATTTTCTTTGGTTGGTCAAAAACCTGAATTTTCAACCGTTTTACAGTTTGAGTTTACCTTTTTAATATTAAATTTGATGTATAAGATGTGGTAATTTTTTAGGGTGGTATTTCATTTTGTGTTGTTTTTCATACATTCCTTTTAGGTATACGAAAAAGTTGGTGCCTAATCTTTTTGAGATTTGTATTTTTTTTAGTAATGTCAATCCATTTCTAAAAATACTAATTTGTTAACTTAGGTAACATATTTTTATATTACTCAACTGATATTTCAACTTGAAAAAAATAATTAAACGAAATTTCTATATATATTCACTTAATTCATTCAATTTATTCACTTATAAATCATTTTTTAACTTCAATCATCTATAGATTAGGCACTGAATCTTTTGAATGACTGATATCTTGAATTAGGGCTGAATGTGTCTGTTTAGTGCCTTTTTGCCTTGATTCATTTTATATAATTTTATTACATTTTTGTAGTAATTTGATTAATTTTAGAAATTACAGATCTAATTCGTGTATTTTGATTACATGTAGTGTTTTCAGAATCTATACTATCTATTAAGGGAGATTACAGGATGACCTCTATTTGCCTACGTGTCATGTTTTTAGCTATTAATGAAGATACGAAGACACAAAGGATGTGTCAAAGACAGTTTAGATGATACATGTTCAAGGTAATAAGGAGAAACCCTCTGTTGAAGAAGCAACCTGTGACAACTCGCATTTTGCATGACCGTTTTATACTGGTTCTGTTATGTTTTATGCTTAGATGTAAACGTACGTGTACATGTTTGATTTCATCTGAACGGTTACGAGTCGCGTATTGTGTGAATTCATCAAAATGTTTCTGTGATTGAAATGTTTGAAATAAATGAATAGAGGTGATTAGGTGGTTTTGTTGAACCGTGACAAACATGTACATACGATGCGGCACATCCCGCTAGTCGCACACACAGATCCATGCATTAAGTGGGCTTTAGAGGCCTAGTTACTTCTAAGACCCAAACCGAGCCCAACCTGGATTAAAGGGCTATACACGCACATATGAGTCCCATATTATTCACATTATGCACTTTATATCTCAAACCCTAAAACACCCCTTTAAGTCGACGACAACAAGAAGGATAACCAGTTTGGTCGCAACCCCTTTTTCTGCGTGATGATTGATCTCTGGTTCCATGTGTTGGGTTAGTGTTCTATCCCCGTTACTTTACATGTATATATATACGATTGCCTGTTATGAACCTGCCTTAAATATGTAATTCACTGGCCCGAGGAAGGTTGTTATTATTGATTAAATTGATGTATGTATGTGAATAATGGTACAACATGAATTAATCATAGTGTCAGAACTTGTCTAGTGGAAGTGGTTGGCACATGTTTGCTTTGATTATGTGTTGTTATGATGTATGTATGATGAATTCTGCACTATTTTTTTGGAACTTGTGAAAATCAAATGGATATATGCTAGTATATGATAGTGGCTGCACATGTATAGGGGTCTCCATGTAATTGATGATCGTGTGCACGTGAATTTGATGTAATGAGTAGATATATACATGGACGTATGAATGATTAACCTAATGATATTGTAGACTGACATGAGACTCGCTGATTGTGATGAGAATAGTGGGCCTGGTAACATAGTGGGGGTAGTGATAGTATTGTGTGTTAACTATTTGGGCCGCATGTTTGGTTGGACAACATTCTTTAATGATTTTGGTAGTGGGTTGCATGTGTATCATTGATTAATTTCACTATGAATGATGGTTGCAATAATTGGTAGGAACATGATTTAATGAAATAGCAACATTTGGTTATTGTTTTGGGTTATTAAAAGAGTGAGGTGTTAAATTCAATAAGTAACAGATATGAATCCATATAACATGATGATCTGATTGGGCCGTAGGTATTTGGGCAACACACAAGTTGTGTGGACGGCTTCTTAGTGGGCTGGGACAATTTTGGGCCTGGGCTTCGTATGTCGGGTTTAAGGGCCTAGTATGGTACTGGAAGTCACCCGTTAGTTGTATGTTGGACATTAGATGTTAGATGAATAGCTGGAATAATTTAGCGAGTTGTCAAGTGTTATTAGTCAGTTATGGCTGCGATACGTGATTACTGGTGATATGAGTACTTATTATGCATTACGTGAACTACATGTGATATGAATTTATGTGAACTGTTACGCTATACATGCCACGAAGTGATCAATCTATGTAACAACTTGTTTTAATGAGTGGATGTTGGTGCATGAGTCTAATTGATATCGGTAACTATGTTAGGATTGTTTTGAGCAACTGAACAAGTAACTAAACCTACCGAGCAAACCTAAGGTGAGTTCACTGCACTTTTCCAAGCATGCATCCCGGGAAGGGATATCGGGTAACGTTCCAGGGAGGAATGCAGGTTAATGGGATGTTGGTTATTACTCAGTTTCTATCATATAAGACCACCTACATCTACCGATAGTTGCCGGTAAGGCAACGAGGTTATTAGTTGATAACGCTATTAGGATTGGCACCTTCACACCGTGCCGAAAGGGCGGGCGTGAACTAATTACCTTGACCACTTGACCAATGCCTTAATAGAGGCATTGGGGTTGGGCAATCACATCTTATATCACGTAAGACCCCTTACATCTACTCGAGGTTATTAGTTGAGCTAATCACCTTGACCACTTGACCAATGCCTTGATAGAGGCATTGGGGTTGGGCATTCACATCTAGTAGCCACATACGGTAATCGAGTTAATAACAACATCAAAACAAAACGTTGAACTGTTTTAAACACACAACTGGTAACTAAACGCGTTAACAAAACTTTGAACTCACCAGCGTCGTCTGACACACTTGTCTGCATGCTTGCAGGTCTATAAGCTTATATCATTTGGAACTTGCTGTCTAGGAGGCTGGAGTGGTCATGGGTCGAGATACATGGAAATCTCAATACAAACTTAATGGCTTATGTACACATGGTTTACGAAACACTTAACAGACGAGTTATCCTTCCGCTGTATTCAATAAATGATATGTAACATTTGTAATACTTTACGTTATAAATGAAAGTTTTATTTAATTATATTTATGAGTTCAATGTGATTGGTGGCTTGTGTCACACCCCCAAAATCCACACGCGGACTATATCACCACTTGGAGGCGTGACTGACCAGGATCAAGCCACCAATCATATCAAACATAATAAGTGATAGAGTAATTTAAACCAAAAGATATGATAGGTGTCCAACAAAACATGTTAAGTGTATAGCGGAAGCATAAAATGTAAACCCAACGTAAGTAATAAGTTCGAATGTTTAATGTTTCAGCATAAGTTCCACAATCCGTGCCCACAACGACCGCGCCTCCCGTGCAAGCTCCAAATGTACCTAAGGTCCTGCAAGGCATGTAACAGAGAGTCAACAACTAGTTGAGCGAGTTCACAGTTGGTTATTCAGTTATAGTGTTCGTATTGCAATTCGTAAGCTCGTTTAGTAATCATGTAATGTATGTAAGGGTATCGCGGCCCTCCAGGCATGTTTGCGAAGTTTAGTGGGGGTTTCCCATGTTTTCTAGACTAGGTATATTTGTATCGCGGCCACCCGGCATGTTTGCGAAGATTAAAGTATAGTTCGCGGCCATTCTAGGCATGTTTGCGAAGATTGTTCTAGTATCGCGGCCAATCCCGGCGTGTTTGCGAAGAGAGAGTATATGTATCACTAGTCTAGCAGTATCTACTAATAACCTTCCCCTCCCGAGGAATAATTCCATAAATCATGTAAGTATAAGAATCATTCAACCCATTCCCAACCCCGGGAATCCCATGCCTTGGTAAGAGTGTGAACTCACCTTGGTTTTGCTCGGTATGCTAAGTATGTGCTCAAAGTAAATCAATCACGTCCTAAAGTACGCACGTTTACATAATCAGTTTGTATTCACGAAGTTAACGTATAAGCATGTAGTACGTATTCACAATCATACAAGTCATGTTTATTATTTAACAGCAGTTAGTTAACTGGGTTAAGTCTTAACAGAATCAGATTACCAAACATTTACCCAGTCGGCGAAACACAATTTTTGGCGAAACACATATTGACGAAACGCATTCTGTTTCGTCATTCAGAGTCTCGGCGAAACACTTATGTTTCGCCATGTTCGTTTCGTCAAGTTTGGTCTTGGCGAAACACGTCAGTTTCGCCGCCACCTGTGTTTCGTCAGTCAGTATCAGTTACGTCGTATAACAGTTAATTACCCAGAAACCTAACTATCATTCTCAGCCGTTACATGTTATCATCAACCATTGTCATACAGATCAATGGCCGACAATTTTAATCACCTCAAGAGGTGATTGGACCACCTTATGACATGTTATATTTATTAAAACAATATATCTATTATCATCACATCAGCCACAATCCCTAGTTTTAAAATGTGTGCACATAATCATGTTTCTGACAAAGCCATGTGATGGTCTTTCATCTTAGATTCACTTTAGTTGGTTTAACATGGTTATCATGTATCACATATATATCGGAATTAACATCAATCATAACATTCAATACATGCAGATTTATCACTTGGTATTACGATTCCAAACAAATCAAAATCACAGTTAACACGTGATAATCAAACATAACACATGATGAAACAAAACAAATAACTAATCAACATCAATACGTGACATCCGATTTTGCAAACCCTAGTATAGACGAAAACAATATAATCACCATGCGGATCGATCGAAAGAACGAGATACACATCTAACACATAACAATCAGAAAATAAACAATCGATTAGAACTAACCGGAAGTATAGACGATGATCAGTTCGGTTACAAATCTCCAATGGATGTTAGGTTGCCGTCACAAAGCCTCTAGGGTTTCGAAAGTTGCTAAAATGTCTGATTCTATACGTGACTTAATATTTATACGTGAAACAGGCTTTTGGGCTTTAGTGGGCTCGGCGAATCAGTTTGGGCTGGCGAAACAGACGGCGAAACAACTCTTGACGAATCAAAACTTGATTCGTCATGTAGGTAATGGCAAAACAGATTCTTGTTTCGTCTAAGTATTATAAAATGTTCAAGTAGTAATCATACAATCATGTCCCACATATTCATTACATAGAGATTTAATCATTCATTTCACTTATAATCCAACGTACAGTTACAAGTTTAAACAAATCAAATAACTAAACAGTCAAGGTCAACGTGCATTAAATGCGAAAGTGAAAGTCGGAAACTCGAGTTGTCACATTATCCCCAACTTGAAAGAAATTTCGTCCCGAAATTTAGCATGCGGTTACTGAGGAAGCTAATGGTGTGACGTTGTTTACCTGTTTCGTATCGCGGCTCCCCGAGCAGGTTTGCGAAGATTACTGGTTTTCCTGGGGTGTCACATCATCCCCCCGTTGATTTGGAATTTCGTCCCGAAATTCTGTAGTAGCTTCGGCCTCAGTAGTGGTTGCTTGGTTTCCGAATAACTGGGGATATTTGAGTTTCATCTGATCTTCGTGCTCCCAGGTGAACTCTGGGCCACGGCGGGAGTTCCAACGAACTCGTACAAGAGGTATTCTAGTGTTCTTGAGGACCTTAACATCCTGGTCCGTGATTTCAACAGGTTCCTCGACGAATCGTAACTGTTCATCAATAGTGAGCTCTTTCAGAGGAACTATGTGGGTCTCATCTGACAGACACTTCTTCAGATTCGACACGTGAAAGACGTTGTGAACTGCACTGAGTTCAGCTGGAAAGTTCAATCTGTAGGCCACTTTGCCTATTTTCTCGATGATTTCGAATGGTCCGACGTATCGTGGATTAAGTTTGCCGCGTTTGACAAAACGAACCACACCCTTCCAGGGCGAAACTTTGAGTAGCGCTCGATCCCCAACCTGGAATTCGAGTAGTTTCCTGTCTTTATCGGCGTATGCTTTCTGACGGTCACGAGCTGCCACCATGCGTTGTCGTATTTGAGCAATCTTTTCAGTAGTATCAACTACCATTTCTGGACCTGTGATCTGACTGTCACCCACCTCTGCCCAACAAAGAGGTGACCGGCATTTACACCCGTACAATGCCTCGAATGGAGCAGCTTTAATGCTTGTGTGGTAGCTGTTGTTGTACGAAAATTCCACAAGTGGCAGATGTTTTTCCCAACCATTGCCAAAGTCGATTACCATGCCCGAAGCATGTCTTCTAGAGTTTGAATAGTGCGCTCAGACTGCCCATCCGTCTGAGGATGATAAGCTGTGCTCATGTCTAAACGAGAGCCAAAAGATTTGTGCATTGCTTGCCACAGTTCTGAAGTAAAGCGTGCGTCACGATCAGAGATAATAGAGGTTGGCACCCTGTGCCTTGAAACCACTTCTTTAAGATAGATGTCTGCTAGAGTAGAGAACTTGTCTGTTTCCTTAATATCCAGGAAGTGAGCAGACTTTGTGAGTCGATCCACGATCACCCAAATAGTATCATTTCCGCGCTGAGATCTAGGTAAGCCAGTAACAAAATCCATGGAAATTTGTTCCCATTTCCATTGTGGTATCTCAGGTTGTTGAAGTGGACCTGAAGGTTTCTGGTATTCGGCTTTGACTCTCGCACAAGTCAGGCACTTGCTAACGTACGTTGCTATGTGGGCCTTCATGCTAGGCCACCAGTATGTAGTTTTAATATCGTGGTACATTTTATCCGCACCAGGATGTACCGAGTAACGAGACTTGTGAGCTTCATCCATTACAAGCTCGCGTAAGTTACCATAGAGTGGGACCCAGATGCGTCCTGTTACGTAATAAGCACCATTTTCCTTCGGTTCTAAGCGTTGCCTTGAGCCACGTAGGGCCTCAGCCCTGACGTTGTCTTGTTTCAATGCTTCTACCTGAGCATCTCGTATCTGAGAAGGAAGGCTAGACTGGATAGTAAGTTGCAATGCTCGTACACGCCTAGGCGTAGTATCCTTTCGACTGAGGGCGTCAGCCACCACATTGGCCTTGCCCGGATGGTACTTTATAGCACATTCGTAATCGTTCAGTAGTTTGACCCATCTACGTTGTCGCATGTTCAATTCTTTCTGCTTGAATATGTGCTCAAGACTCCTGTGGCCGGTGTAGATGGTGCATTTAGTGCCATACAGGTAATGTCGCCATATCTTGAGTGCAAAGACAACCGCTCCCAGTTCTAAATCGTGTGTTGTGTAGTTCTGTTCGTGAATCTTAAGTTGGCGCGAAGCATAAGCAATGACTTTATCCCCCTGCATCAACACACATCCAAGACCCTGGATAGATGCATCGCAATAGACTACAAAATCGTCCGTGCCTTCAGGCAATGAGAGGATAGGTGCGCTACAGAGTCTATCCTTTAAGTGCTGAAACGCTGTTTCCTGTGTATTACCCCAACGATAAACAACACCTTTCTGTGTCAGTAGCGTAAGCGGCTGAGCAATCTTCGAGAAGTCTTTAATGAACCGTCTGTAATAACCTGCCAAACCCAAGAATTGGCGTATTTCTGTCGGTGTGCGAGGTGCAGGCCAGTTCTTGATCGAATCTACCTTGGATGGATCAACATGAATCCCATCCTTGTTTACCACGTGGCCTAGAAAGTGGACTTCACGAAGCCAGAAGTCGCATTTTGAAAACTTAGCGTATAGTTGTTCCGTTCGAAGAAGTTCCAAAATAAGTCGTAAGTGCTGCTCGTGTTCCTCCTGACTCTTCGAGTAGATCAGAATGTCGTCGATGAAAACAATGACGAACTTGTCGAGATAAGGTTTGCACACCCTGTTCATAAGATCCATGAAAACCGCAGGCGCGTTCGTCAACCCGAAAGGCATGACCAGAAACTCGTAGTGGCCGTAGCGTGTTCTGAATGCTGTTTTGGAGACGTCCTCATCCCGGACTCTCAGTTGGTGATAACCTGACCTCAGATCAATCTTCGAGTAATAACTCGACCCTTGCAATTGGTCGAATAAGTCGTCGATGCGTGGAAGAGGATAGCGATTCTTCACAGTCACCTTGTTCAGTTCGCGGTAGTCTATACACATGCGGAAGGTACCGTCTTTCTTCTTCACAAATAATACTGGAGCTCCCCAAGGTGAAGAGCTAGGACGTATGAAACCCTTTTCCAAGAGTTCTTGTAGTTGCTTAGACAGTTCTTCCAGTTCCGTTGGAGCTAAGCTATAAGGTGCTCGAGCTATAGGTGCTACTCCTGGAGCTAGCTCGATCTGAAATTCGACCTGACGATGAGGCGGTAACCCAGGCAACTCTTCAGGAAACACTTGAGGAAAATCGCGTACTACAGGAATATCCTCAATCTTTTTCTCTTTCTTCGATGTATCTGTAACGAGTGCTAAAACAGCTGTGTGGCCTTTTCGTAAACACTTCTGAGCCTTCAAGAAGGATATGATGCCACTCACGACACCACTCTTGTCGCCTTGAACTTCGAGAGGTTCCTTGCCAGTACGGGGAATACGAATGATCTTCTCCTTGCAAAGAGTCTCTGCTCGATGTTGAGGTAGCCAATCCATACCAATATCGATGTCGAAACCATCACAACGTTGGGGTCATTCCTAGTATCACCCTGACCAATCACGAACACTCGACCCCTGGCACCATTGCCATCGTTATTACCCCCATTGTTGCCTCCATTATTGTTCCTGTTTCCTTGGTTGTGGTTCTGATTCTGGTTCTTGTTCAACTGTGGGCAGTGTCTTTTGAAGTGACCTTCAGCACCACCTGATAACCTCCCTTGTTACCCTGCTATTGCTGCTGATTCTATAGATCTTGTGGCTTTTGTTGTTGGTTCCGGTTCGCAGAACGTGAGTTTCTACCATCTTTGGCTCCATGACCAAGCTTGTTGCATCATTGACAATGATTTCGGTTGCACTGCCCGCTGTGGTGCAAGTTACATCGTTTGCACTTAGGGTGGTTTCCCCTGTATCCACCATGCCCTTGACTACTAAAAGGTTGCTGACCAGGACTTTGGTTGTCATCGATCTTTCGCTGTTGTGCCTGGGACGAAACCGTAGTCGAACCCTTGCTAGGGATTCCATCCCACTTTCGTTTGTTATCACTGGGGGTAGTAGTAGTAGCGCTGATACGTTTAGGCAGCCCGCCCTGTTCTACTGCCTGATCGGCGAGGCGATGAGCTAGCTTGACGATCTGTTGAATGGTGTCAAGATTCGCTGGGGTTACATATCTTTGAATCTCTGGCACTAGTCCCTTGAAATACAGTTCAATACGCTTGATTGGAGGGTCCGCCATAGTTGGACACAAGATGGCCAGCTCGTTTGACCGTTTCGTATATGCTTCAATTTCCGATCCCGTCATCTGTAAATTGTAGAACTCTACCTCCAGCTTGTGAATGTCATCACGGCTATAGTATTTCTCTTTGATCGTTTCTTTGAAATCGTTCCGGGGTGTGGCGTTAACAACTGCCAACCCTAACATCTGAACTTGCGCCTTCCACCAAGTCAGTGCAATGCCTTCTAGAATACCAGTGGCGTACTTCAACCTGCGAGCCTCAGGGCATTCACACATCTCAAATACTGACTCAAGCTTTTCAAACCAATGGAGGAGTCCAACTGCTCCCTCCGTGCCACCGAATGTAGTAGGACGACAGTCCATGAAAGTTTTGAAGGTGCACACAGGTGACTGAGCGTTCTGACCTGTTGTGTGCGTAAGAGTAAACATACTTGAGCAAGAGTGTTGGTTTACGAGAGTAGGATCTAAAGATCCTAGAGTAAGTGGTGATGGCAGGTTACACCTCCTGTCTGGGCAGCTGCGAGTACTGCAGTAACTTGTTCAGTGATCGAAGCCGCCAACTGGGCTTGAGTTAGGTTAACGCGTCCACTCATGATCTTGATAGCAAATGCAACGTATGTGAGAGAGGTTAGCGAATAGTGCGATGACAGAAGAGAGTAAGCACACAAGTGTTCTCAAGCAGTAATGAATAGTAGGCAATGTAATCTAAGCATACCACGAGCAAAGTTCTATGTAATTCTAGCATGTAGGCAATAAACATAAACCTTATTACCTAGGATGTTGAGTCTTGCACGTGGAGTGAGGCGTCGTTGTGGATCGTTGAGCACTGTACTGGTTATAGTCTGGTTTTAATAAAAAACGTTTTCCCCTTATTAAAACCGAGTTCTCTATAACCAATGGCTCTGATACCAATCTGTCACACCCCCAAAATCCACACGCGGAGTATCACCGCTTGGAGGCGTGACTGACCAGGATCAAGCCGCCAATCATATCAAACATAATAAGTGATAGAGTAATTTAAACCAAAAGATATGATAGGTGTCCAACAAAACATGTTAAGTGTATAGCGGAAGCATAAAATGTAAACCCAACGTAAGTAATAAGTTCGAATGTTTAATGTTTCAGCATAAGTTCCACAATCCGTGCCCACAACGACCGCGCCTCCCGTGCAAGCTCCAAATGTACCTAAGGTCCTGCAAGGCATGTAACAGAGAGTCAACAACTAGTTGAGCGAGTTCACAGTTGGTTATTCAGTTATAGTGTTCGTATTGCAATTCGTAAGCTCGTTTAGTAATCATGTAATGTATGTAATGGTATCGCGGCCCTCCAGGCATGTTTGCGAAGTTTAGTGGGGGTTTCCCATGTTTTCTAGACTAGGTATATTTGTATCGCGGCCACCCGGCATGTTTGCGAAGATTAAAGTATAGTTCGCGGCCATTCTAGGCATGTTTGCGAAGATTGTTCTAGTATCGCGGCCAATCCCGGCGTGTTTGCGAAGAGAGAGTATATGTATCACTAGTCTAGCAGTATCTACTAATAACCTTCCCCTCCCGAGGAATAATTCCATAAATCATGTAAGTATAAGAATCATTCAACCCATTCCCAACCCCGGGAATCCCATGCCTTGGTAAGAGTGTGAACTCACCTTGGTTTTGCTCGGTATGCTAAGTATGTGCTCAAAGTAAATCAATCACGTCCTAAAGTACGCACGTTTACATAATCAGTTTGTATTCACGAAGTTCACGTATAAGCATGTAGTACGTATTCACAATCATACAAGTCATGTTTATTATTTAACAGCAGTTAGTTAACTGGGTTAAGTCTTAACAGAATCAGATTACCAAACAGTTTACCCAGTCGGCGAAACATAATTTTTGGCGAAACACATATTGACGAAACGCATTCTGTTTCGTCGTTCAGAGTCTCGGCGAAACACTTATGTTTCGCCATGTTCGTTTCGTCAAGTTTGGTCTTGGCGAAACACGTCAGTTTCGCCGCTACCTGTGTTTCGTCAGTCAGTATCAGTTACGTCATATAACAGTTAATTACCCAGAAACCTAACTATCATTCTCAGCCGTTACATGTTATCATCAACCATTGTCATACAGATCAATGGCCGACAATTTTAATCACCTCAAGAGGTGATTGGACCACCTTATGACATGTTATATTTATTAAAACAATATATCTATTATCATCACATCAGCCACAATCCCTAGTTTTAAAATGTGTGCACATAATCATGTTTCTGACAAAGCCATGTGATGGTCTTTCATCTTAGATTCACTTTAGTTGGTTTAACATGGTTATCATGTATCACATATATATCGGAATTAACATCAATCATAACATTCAATACATGCAGATTTATCACTTGGTATTACGATTCCAAACAAATCAAAATCACAGTTAACACGTGATAATCAAACATAGCACATGATGAAACAAAACAAATAACTAATCAACATCGATACGTGACATCCGATTTTGCAAACCCTAGTATAGACGAAAACAATATAATCACCATGCGGATCAATCGAAAGAACGAGATACACATCTAACACATAACAATCAGAAAATAAACAATCGATTAGAACTAACCAGAAGTATAGACGATGATCAGTTCGGTTACAAATCTCCAATGGATGTTAGGTTGCCGTCACAAAGCCTCTAGGGTTTCGAAAGTTGCTAAAATGTCTGATTCTATACGTGACTTAATATTTATACGTGAAACAGGCTTTTGGGCTTTAGTGGGCTCGGCGAATCAGTTTGGGCTGGCGAAACAGACGGCGAAACAACTCTTGACGAATCAAAACTTGATTCGTCATGTAGGTAATGGCAAAACAGATTCTTGTTTCGTCTAAGTATTATAAAATGTTCAAGTAGTAATCATGCAATCATGTCCCACATATTCATCACATAGAGATTTAATCATTCATTTCACTTATAATCCAACGTACAGTTACAAGTTTAAACAAATCAAATAACTAAACAGTCAAGGTCAACGTGCATTAAATGCGAAAGTGAAAGTCGGAAACTCGAGTTGTCACAGCTTGGATCCTGGTACGTCACACGCCTTACGGGGGTTTCCGCATGTGGTATTTTGGGGGTGTGACAGTTTGGTATCAGAGCCACTGGTTATAGTGAACTTGGTTTTAAAACGTTTTAATAAAACCAGACTATGACCGAACAGTTCTGAAAACATGAATACGACCATGACACTCAGCTCCAGACTGCAAGGTTCGTTTCTCGTTTACTATTGCATAGTATATCTAGTGTTTGCTTATGAATAACATCACACGTGAATGCACACTTAGCACTGCAGTATGAACTTCTATGTTACCAACCCATGTTACGTGTTTTAAGACTGCGATGCTTCTTGAACTTTCATGATCTATGTCGTGGTGTTATCTGTCTTATTGTTCGAATTCGGGGAACCTTTTTGCGCGAGTTAAGAGGCACTGAGACAAGCATGCAAATTGCCTTATTATTATGGGTGCACACATAATAATAATGTGGGGTGCATGTGAGTCCCAGTGAGGCTTAACGAGTGTGAGAGGGGTTCCGCTCTGTTAATTGATGTTATGTTGGAACTCAGCAGTCTATAGGAGTCATAGCAGTGATTGTCTCCTACTCGAACATGATCTTTTCACCCCTTTCTGAATCCTTACGAATCTCGATGCTATCGAGTATCACCTGATCACACATCTGAACGCCTAGCGAACTGTGTAGAATGTTAGGTGAACGTCCCTGAGTTGGATGGCTCAGCATCAAATGATTGGACTATACTTTCCTCACTTATCTTTGTTTGCTGGAACTTAGAGTGTTGACGCCTTAGATCCCGAAGTGCGATCACTTCTGCAACACTCTCGCGACATACCGTGTATCACTTAGTCAACTTGCAAGAATGATGGACAAGAGGGTAAACGTAGTACCTTACCGACTTCAGCATTTGAACGACCCTAGTTACCGGCAACGAACAACAGCGATTTGACTCCAATCGAATCCTTAACCCCAGCCAGCGACTCATGGGAGTCGACTCTTACGAACCAATCGGGACAAAATCGATGACGATTGACTGTAGAGCGGACTGTGTAACCGCCCGCATCATGAGTAGTGCCTTAGGACGTGGCACGGAATGTGAACAGATGGACCTTGTTGGTGAAAGGACGCAGGACACCGTTACAGGCAACAATATTAGAGGCAACAGTCACGGCAACATCAAGGTACTCGTGATCGTAGCTTATAGTATGGAAACGAAGGTGACCTCGACAAGGATTGACTGTGTTAAATCAAGGTGACGACAACCAAGGGAACGACGACAGTACTGGAAATTCTCGTGACGAAAACAACACTGGAAATGAAGCTCATGGAAGGACAATTAGTATTGGCATAGGCTATACCAGGCGTAATAGCAACATGATAGCTTGGATGGGTAGCTATTTGCTTCGTCTTTGTTCTGTTTAACCCTGATGCTTCTTGAAACCGAACCTGTTGTGGAGTCGGCTGATTTAAGTCAATTGAAGCCTTATATATTCATTGGGATGCAAACTCGACTTTGGGGGACAGGTGTTAGACATCGACCTTCCTTCTACTACCCCTGATGGTTACAATGCAGTAGTTAGTGTAGATTGGTTATTCAGAAATCGCGCAGACATACCTTGTGAGGAGAAAATTTTGTGTGGAGAATCATTATTTGTTCTAAAGCGTCAGAGTGGTGTAAAGGATAGCATCATTTCAGCAATGAAAGCCTAGAAGTGTCTACGGAGGGATTACCCCGCTATGTTAGCACTCGTTACTGATGTTAAGTCTAAGGAAAAGAGGATCGAGGATCTACCAATTGTTCGTGATTCCTTAAGTGTGCTACTCGAGGAACTATCAGGTTTACTTCCACAACTGTTAGGCAAAATCTCAGTCTGATCTCGCGCCAGAGGCAGCCTTGACTACACGCACTCTTACCGTCTTGCACTAGGAGGGTTGCAAGAGTTGTCAAATCAATTACAGGGACTGTAGGACAGGAGTTTTGTCAGACCTAGTTTTCGCTTTGGGGAGCCCCAGTTTTATCCGGGAAGATAAGATGTATCGTTCGACATGTGTACTGATTGTCGAGAACTCATCAAGGTGACAGTCAAGAACCGTTTGTCTCGACCATTGTATTGACAACTTGTTGACCAGTTGCGAGGGTCAAGCTCCCATTCGAGGATTGGCTAACGAAAGAGCTCTCGTCAGGGGAAAATCCAAGGGGAGGGTGTTCCTAAAATGGCATATCAAACGCAATGTGGCCATTGCGACTTTGTATTCCATGACCTATGGGGTTAACCAACACACTGGCAGCTTTATGGATCACATGAATCGACCGTGTTTATTGAAGACGTTTGGAATCATTTCCAGGAGGAAGGAACACCCTAGGCGGCATTTGTAACTTATCTTAAAGCTACTACACGTGAAGTCTGGTGAAGTCTAACTTCTGGATTCGAGAGGTAAATTTTTTTGGTCATGTAATTAACAAAGTGGGAATACACATGGATCTCGCTAAGATCCATTTCATTTGAAACTGATCGACACCAAAGAGTCCTTCGGGGATAAAGCAATTTCTTGGTTTCGCTAGAGACTATCGCAGATTCATCATGGGATTTTCGAAGATTGCGCAACTTAAATCTCTTTAGCACACCCGGGTGCTGTGTTCGTGAAAGACAGAACAGGAGGACGCCTTTTCATCTCTCGAATCCCAACTCTGCAATGCACTGAGCATCGTCTTTACCCGAGAGTGCGGGTGATTCGGTGGTATATCCTTATGGTTCGAATCAGAGTCCCAGTTACACGTCAACACAACACGAGAGAGAGAGATGACTTACGTAATGGAGTTACAAAGAGGAGCTGCACGACACACAACTGGTGGTGGAAACCGTGGTCTTTGGATTTACTTGGAGGCATTACTTGGACGGTACCGAATGCGTTACTTAGACCGATCACAAGGGCCTCCCGTGTACCCTGGTTTCGAAAGAGCTAATTCAGTAAATGGCATCGTTGGATGGAACATTTGGGAGGATTACGACTGTGAAACCTGAACGTGCATGAGCTTGGCAACTCACTATCTACTCTAATCTACCCGATCAGACTCGCTCTGTTTAAACTGGAGAACTGAAGGAAGGGAATCTTCAAGTTGAAACCATGCGGGGCATGGAAAAGCAACCATTGGCAGGTCGGACGATATGCGCTACCTCATGGAACGAATGTGGATCTTATTATACTGCAACTGTAGGGAATTTGTGTTGAGTAAAGCCCACCGGCCCCGATATTCTAGTCGTCTGGGTTTTGATGAGGGATATTAGGATCTATAAACCTTGTACTGATGATCGGGCATGAAGGCCCACCTGGCAACGTATGTGGATGATGTTTGATTTGTGGGAACGTTGAGGTGGGGTATCAGCAACCAGCAACACCCATATGGAAATGGGAACAGGCTGTCATAGATTTTGGCGTTAGTCTACTCACAACTCGAAATAAAAACAATATCACCTGGGTGATCGTTGATTGTCTTGCATTACCAGCACACTTTCTTGCAAACAAGGAGAGTGACGAGTCTTCACAGCTTGTAGATATTCCTCTAAGGGAGGCGGCTATCTAGGCACGAGGTGCCGACTCCTGTATCTCTGACTTTTAGGCTATACCTGATTGATGATAGGCAACACACAAATCCTGTGACTCACATCTAGACGAGAGCGTTGTTTATCACCGCAGGGCAAATGGACTGAGTAAGCAAACCATCCTGACCCTCGAAGACATGCTGCGAGCATATGTGAGATTAACTTGGTGTAAATTGGAAGGACGTATACTTTTGGCTGAGTTCTACCATAGCTGTTACCCTTCTAGTATTCAGACAAATCTGTTTGGGGCATTGCATGAATGATGATGCCAATCTCCTCGTGGACTTGTACTTGAAACTTTTGGGAATATTGCCTGGATCGGAAACTTTTTGGTGGCATCGAGTGACCGTCAGGAAGGACGATAAGCTTAGGAAACGCTGGGAGCTCCCTGCAGGAAATCGTGCCATGATTGAAAGTCTCACCCTGGGAGGGTGCGGTGTGCTTTGGGAAGCGTGGCAAGCTTAATTCACGTTGCGTTGGACCATTCAAAATTTTGGAAAGAATCGACAACATAGTCTACAAACTTGAGTTACCTGACAAATTAGGTAATGTTCACGATGTCACTTATGTCTCGAATCTAAAGAAGCATTTATTCGATGAAACACTTGTGATACCCTTATTAGAGCCTAATATTAATGACAAGTTGCAATTCTTTGGGGAACCCATTGAAAACATGGATCAGGAAGATAAGGCTCGTAAGCACAATCGAATCCAAATTATGAGAGTTCGTAGGAACTCAAGACGTGGACCGTAGATCACGTAGGAATGCAAGGATCAGATAAGATCTGAGTATCCTCGACCGTTCAAACTGTTGAATCAAACGTTGACGCAACCGGCGAATTTCGAGACGAAATTCCTTTCAAGTTGGAGATGATGTGGTACCCGAGGAAAAATCCAAAGTCGTCCTGATCTGTCATTTCACTTTTATGAGACTGCTTATCAAATTTCGGGATGAAATTTCTTTCAAGTTGGGGATGATGTGACAACTTGCATTTTGCATGACCGTTTTATACTGGTTCTGTTATGTTTTATGCTTAGATGTAAACGTACGTGTACATGTTTGATTTCATCGGAACGGTTACGAGTCGCGTATTGTGTGAATTCATCAAAATGTTGTTGTGATTGAAATGTTTGAAATAAATGAATAGAGGTGATTAGGTGGTTTTGTTGAACCGTGACAAACATGTACATACGATGCGGCACATCTCGCTAGTCGTACACACACATCCATGCATTAAGTGGGCTTTAGAGGCCTAGTTACTTCTAAGACCCAAACCGAGCCCAACCTGGATTAAAGGGCTATACACGCACATATGAGTCCCATATTATTCACATTATGCACTTTATATCTCAAACCCTAAAACACCCCTTTAAGTCGACGACAACAAGAAGGATAACCAGTTTGGTCGCAACCCCTTTTTCTGCGTGATAATTGATCTCTGGTTCCATGTGTTGGGTTAGTGTTCTATCCCCGTTACTTTACATGTATATATATACGATTGCCTGTTATGAACCTGCCTTAAATATGTAATTCACTAGCCCGAGGAAGGTTGTTATTATTGATTAAATTGATGTATGTATGTGAATAATGGTACAACATGAATTAATCATAGTGTCAGAACTTGTCTAGTGGAAGTGGTTGGCACATGTTTGCTTTGATTATGTGTTGTTATGATGTATGTATGATGAATTCTGCACTATTTTTTTGGAACTTGTGAAAATCAAATGGATATATGCTAGTATATGATAGTGGCCGCACATGTATAGGGTTCTCCATGTAATTGATGATCGTGTGCACGTGAATTTGATGTAACGAGTAGATATATACATGGACGTATGAATGATTAACCTAATGATATTGTAGACTGACATGAGACTCGCTGACTGTGATGAGAATAGTGGGCCTGGTAACATGGTGGGGGTAGTGATAGTATTGTGTGTTAACTATTTGGGCCGCATGTTTGGTTGGACAACATTCTTTAATGATTTTGGTAGTGGGCTGCATGTGTATCATTGATTAATTTCACTATGAATGATGGTTGAAATAATTGGTAGGAACATGATTTAATGAAATAGCAACATTTGGTTATTGTTTTGGGTTATTAAAAGAGTAAGGTGTTAAATTCAAGAAGTAACAGATATGAATCCATATAACATGATGATCTGATTGGGTCGTAGGTATTTGGGCAACACACAAGTTGTGTGGACGGCTTCTTAGTGGGCTGGGACAATTTTGGGCCTGGGCTTCGTATGTCGGGTTTAAGGGCCTAGTATGGTACTGGAAGTCACCCGTTAGTTGTATGTTGGACATTAGATGTTAGATGAATAGCTGGAATAATTTAGCGAGCTGTCAAGTGTTATTAGTCAGTTATGGCTGCGATACGTGATTACTGGTGATATGAGTACTTATTATGCATTACGTGAACTACATGTGATATGAATTTATGTGAACTGTTACACTATACATGCCACGAAGTGATCAATCTATGTAACAACTTGTTTTAATGAGTGGATGTTGGTGCATGAGTCTAATTGATATCGGTAACTATGTTAGGATTGTTTTGAGCAACTGAACAAGTAACTAAACCTACCGAGCAAACCTAAGGTGAGTTCACTGCACTTTTCCAAGCATGCATCCTAGGAAGGGATATCGGGTAACGTTCCAGGGAGGAATGCAGGTTAATGGGATGTTGGTTATTACTCAGTTTCTATCATATAAGACCCCCACATCTACCGATAGTTTCCGGTAAGGCAACGAGGTTATTAGTTGATAGCGCTATTAGGATAGGCACCCTCACACCGTGCCGAAAGGACGGACGTGAACTAATTACCTTGACCACTTGACCAATGCCTTAATAGAGGCATTGGGGTTGGGCAATCACATCTTGTATCACGTAAGGCCCCTTACATCTACTCGAGGTTATTAGTTGAGCTAATTACCTTGACCACTTGACCAATGCCTTGATAGAGGTATTGGGGTTGGGCATTCACATCTAGTAGCCACATACGGTAATCGAGTTAATAACAACATCAAAACAAAACGTTGAACTGTTTTAAACACACAACTGGTAACTAAACGCGTTAACAAAACTTTGAACTCACCAGCGTCGTCTGACACACTTGTCTGCATGCTTGCAGGTCTATAAGCTTATATCATTTGGAACTTGCTGTCTGGGAGGCTGGAGTGGTCATGGGTCGAGATACATGGAAATCTCAATACAAACTTAATGGCTTATGTACACATGGTTTACGAAACACTTAACAGACGAGTTATGCTTCCGCTGTATTCAATAAATGATATGTAACATTTGTAAGACTTTACATTATAAATGAAAGTTTTATTTAATTATATTTATGAGTTCAATGTGATTGGTGGCTTGGATCCTGGTACGTCACACGCCTTGCGGGGGTTTCCGCATATGGTATTTTGGGGGTGTGACACAACCAGTGAGAGTGTTTTCCTTGAAACATGGAGGGGTCGGTGATGTTGTCGAGGAGTGTCAGGAAATGCTAAGTGATAGCATTTCCTTACACTCCTCGACAATGTCACCGACCCCTCTTAAAAATTCCATCAAAACTCTCTCACTGGTTACTTCTACAACAGAGGGTTTCTTTTTGTTACCTGAACCTGTATCATCTCAACTGTGTTGACTGACCCTGTATGTGTTGTTACATCAATATTCAATTAGGATTTACTCATCTGAGGCTAAGTTTTGAAAATTGATATATTCATTTTTTATCAGGACAGATGTTTTTGTCATCTGAGGCTATGATGGCTAGAGCTGCCGTGTTGTTGCAACATGACCTAATCGTTGCTGGCTGTCGTTCGTGGCTGTTCTAGGTAGCGTTGGGTGTAATCGATGTTTAGTTGATGATAATTAGATCGATTTCACCTAAGGGATATTTAGTCAATGATGTTGATGAGATGCTTCTCACCTGAGACTAAAACTATGATGAACCAGACGTCTGCCCGAATAAGTGAGGTTTGACATTTTGAAATCATTTGAAATACTTGAGTAAATCATTTAGTGTTGACTGTGAAGGTGAATAAAAATGAATTCAAAGTGCATTGGACTTGTCCTTTGAACACAAGGCTATGATGATTTTGTAGATCTGAGTAAAAATTGAATGAAGATAGCATTATGGTATGGCAAGGTTGTAGGATGGCAGTTGTTCATGCAACCTCTCTTGCAGCCATGGTGTTGTCATCTTTTTTCATAATCTGAGCCTGACAGTCTTACAATATAAATGTTTTGCAACTTCACCATGAATATAGAAGAAAGAGAGAGTTGGATCTTTGTGATATTGAATAGAGAAGAAAGAGAGAGTTGGTTGGAGATATGAATACTTCTGCATGGAGATATGATTTTTGTTTCAAACAAAATAAAGTTTTTTATTTTTATTGATTTCTGTAGATCCGACCATATTTATCGCAGTTACTAATTTTTGTTGATTTTTTTTCATGTGAATCCCTAACTCCGTCATAACGAGCGGAATCCCACCATTCGTCAAGTAACAGAGGTTAGTTAAATCTTATACTTTTATTTATTTTTTTAAAGTTTATCATATATAATTTTATTTATGCTTTCTGTTCAGTTTTTTTAATTAATAATATATTCTGAATGTTTTTGTGTTATGGTTTTTTTAATTAATAATATATTTAATTGATTTTAATTGATATTGTTTGTTTTTTTATATATGTAGTCTGCCTTATGCCTTATTCTTATTCTTATTAAATTAACAGTGTTTTGAAAAATAGTATAATTTGATTTTTCAGTTATCATTTTTTCAATTTTGCTTTAAAGATATCTTTAATTTTTTTTTAAAACGTCTTTTTTCTATAAACAGATTAATGTTTTTAAGCTTAATTTATGAATTTTAAATTCTAAGTACATTTCTGTAATTAGGCATTGTTTCTATAATTAGGTTGCCGTTATATTTTTAAAAAAATTGCTTATTTCCTTTGCAGTTATGGTTAAGTTATTGTTCTTTGTTGATAAGAGGTTTTTGTTGATTTTTGTTTCAAACAAAATCAAGTTTTTGATTTTTACTGATTTCTGTAGTTCCGACCATATTTATTGCAGTTTACTTAATTTATGAAATTTAATTTCTTTTTAAAAACGTTTTTTTTTTCTATAAACAGAGTAATGTTTTATGCTTAATTTATCAATTTGATATTATAAGTATGTTTCTGTAATTAGACATTTTTTCTATAATTAGGTTGCCGTTATATTTTTTAAAAAATTTAGTTACTTCCTTTGTAGTTATGGTTCCAAACAACTCTTCAACTTCACTCCAATCTTCTTCCAATAATACATTCGGTTTCCATATAACAATGAAGTTCTTCAGTGGATCTACATATATAGATGCTTTTACATTCTTCACCTTCTTCATCTACATCTACTTTTTCTTGAATCGATTTCTGAATTTCACATATCCCTCTACAAATCTGTAAGTTGTTTTTCTTAAATTCCTTCTTTAATCATTTTTCATGTGTTTCTCCTTTTATTTAATGTGTTTAAACTTTTTTTTATTTAACCCTAAATCACATTGGTATTTAAAAATATGTTCATTTTTGCGTTTTAAGATTATGGTTTTGTTAACGAATACATTGTTTCTGCAAAACCCAAAACCGATTTTCATTCACAATACTTTGTATTTATAATGTATATTTATTCTATAAAGTTTAGACGAAACCCATGATCCGATTGTTATGAATATCTTTCTTAAGTTCTATTTGAATTTATGTAAAATAACTTTTATTGGATTGGGATTGTTAATAAGTTTGTGAATGTCATTCAAAAACATAAATCCCATTGGCATTTTAAAATATGTTGATTAAGGGGTTTTAAGATTAGGGTTTTCTTATACAATATGATGTTTATGCGAAACCCTAAAACCGATTTTGATGCAGATTATGATGTATATAGGAAACCCTGAATCCGATTGTTATTGAATATATTTTTTTTATGAATTTTTTATTTTGATATGATTCCGTTTATATGATTTTTTTAGTCTGATTTATTGATTAAGTTTATGTTATACAAACCCTGATTCTGATTGTCATGGAAATTCTTATGTTTTTGTTTTTATATCACATGTTTATGTAATCTATCAACTTTTGAGGTCACTTTATCTATATTTTATTATAGGATGATAGTATTATATATTTCAAGGGGTTTTAAATTTTCTTAATTGTCAGTGTAAATTAGTTGGCAACACGATTTTTTATTATGATGTATCGTGACGGTTATATCATCGGTTGCCTCCATTTATTATAGATTTTGGAATAAAAGATACTTTTGATGAGGTTTGTTATATACGGATTGTTATTATAACATGTCGATCACATTGTTTTTTATGTTGTTATTTATAATTTTTTTTAATAATTCATCTGATGTGGTTTGTTTATGTAACCTGTTTTTGTAGGTATTTCATATGGCAGAAAGTTCATCAAGGTATTTTTTGTTCATTTTGTTAGTTTATGTAACATTTCATATGTAGTATCTGTATTTTTTTTTTCATGTTTTTGTTTTTTTCTCACACTAACATTAACATGTTACACTTTATTAACATCGAAATTTTTAAATCAGTTTCAGAGGACCCTGGTTCTATAGGCTAATGAATGTAGCAGATGAAGTTATTCTGGTAAATGATAAATTATTACATAAGTTATTTTTGTTCTTTTATTTTCTTATTATTAAATATAGTTTATTATTATTGTATAGTTTATATATTTTCACTGTAATTATAATTAATTTCGCAATTGTTTGTTTTATTAGTCTATTCCAGATGACGCTGCGGTCAAACTATGGGGTGTAGATAAAGGCCCTACAAATGTTATTATACACATTGAAGATGGCCGACTATTTAATGTTTCTTTAAGCGCTGATAAAGGAAAGTTATTCTTTTTTCATGGTTGGTCCAATGTTGTAGAACATTTGCAACTAACCAAAGGCTGTTTGGTAGTATTTAATCCTGTAGATTCTACTACGTTTAAATTAACATATTTCGTTGATGGGGTTAGTCGTGGCTCTTTCTGGACGTATCTGCTCCCTCCATCATCTCATTTTTATGTAAGATAAATTCTATTTTTTATTTTTCTTAATGTGTTGATGTATTACTTTACTTATATTAAAACTAATTTGTTTTTTTTTTCTTTTTTTATCATTCCCACAGGTCATTCCTGAATGTATCCTGCCAAAAAATTATGATTATTCATCAAATGATGTAATCTCTACTGTAATTATAGATAACAAAACGTTTAACGTTGCCATTGAAACGTCTGACGGTAAAGTCGGTTTTACCGTTGGGATTGACGTAATTGTCAGTCAGTTACAGTTGAAGGCTGGTTGTTTTTTGTTATTTACAAAAGCATTTGGTAATTTTTTCCATTTAAATTTTTTTGAAAAAAACGGTGTTGAAATGAATTTTCCTGATGTAGATGTCGATGAGGTAAGTTACATTTTGGTACTTAAATATATATTTTATATATGTTAATGTAATACATGTTATATATTTAATTTGCAGGCTGACGTTGCACCTATCGATACTGAAAATGAAGTTGATGAACAAATACCTGGTGGTGTTCGTCGTTTTGTTCGTATGGCTTGTGAACGTTATTTTGTAAGTTTTACAAACCGCTAAAAAACAAGTGTTACAATTTTTTGTTACTTAATAAACATTCTTCTTTTAGTTTCATATTTATTATTAATTTTATTTTTACAACAATACAGAGGATTCCTGATCCTGTATCACGGATGGCTAGACTTGATGAAGGTTTAAAAGATATCACCGTTAGGCTTATGCATCTAGATCCCCACAGCAATTTACTAACGGTACCAGACATGAAAGAAAAAGCGACGGAGGTTTTCGATACGCGTTAACCAGGTGGAAGAAGTTTATGAAAGCAGCTCGAATTAACGTCCATGATAGGGTTCATTATTCTTTTGATGAAAATGACCAGGTGTTGAGTGTTGAACTGGTTGTACCTTACGTTAGGCGTAATCATTAGTTATATGACATTTAGGTCATGTTTTTTGCCTTTCATATGGTAGATATTAACTTTTTATATGGTTTTGTTGGTTTTTGACATTCGTTATGGTTTTCAATTTCAAGTTATTACATTTTTTGCATTAGAGGAAGTTATTCCCGGCATTTGAAAAGTATTCTGTTTTTTTCTTCCAATGTATGTATTTGTACAGAATATTTCATTTCAAAGTAAATAATATGGTTTTGCATGAAGCCGCGCATCGCGCGGGCATTAACCTAGTTATAATATAAACTAATCATTATATTATTTATTAATTTGGTATAACACACTCTTTAAGCTTGTTTTCTTATTAATCATCAAATATGAACCAACTACGAGTATCATATAATAAAAACAACCCTAAAGCCACTCAAAAGTGTAGGAAATATTGACTAAGGCTGGCAAATCGTGTCTTAACAGGTTTAACAGGTTTCTGACGGCGTGCACAACATAAGTTTCAAACATGATTACGACTCGTTTAACTACTTTCTACCTAATGTTTATAAAACAGTTTTATGTTTTATGTACAAAGATGAATAAATAATAGATCATAACATTGTAATTCTAATTATTTTAAAAATTAAAAAAGTCAAAGGGTGTATTTTTCAGTCAAACAGGTCTAATCGTGTCTTAACAGGTACCCAATTGCCAGCCCTAATATTGACATAAAATATGTATAATTTAGAGCATATCAACTAACATCTGATACTTACTATCTATCAATCTGGAAACTCTGTTGGAGATAATGGATGACAGTTTTTAGGAAAGTCTGTTGGAAAGCAACAGAGGTTTTCAACAGTTAATAGACAACAGTGGTTTGGTTATCAACATAATGGAATTCCTGTTGAATAAATCTATTGACTATTAGTTTATATCAATTTTGTAAGTCTGCACTAATTATTTTTTTACTTTCTATCAATATGTGTTATGTATGGTTTTCTAAGAAACCACCCGTGTTTGCTCACGGGTCTTACCGCTAGTACTATATAATAAAATAAATAATTTTGTGGACACTTGTCATCATATTAGCCAATGTCTTATGGATAATTATTATTTATTTTAATATCTTCTAATTAATTATAGGAGTTAATTGCCAAAATCGTCCCTGAGGTTTGGGCAAGTTTGCCATTTTCGTTCAAAATGACACTTTTGTATCAAATTGCCCCCAACGTTTGTAACTTTTTGTCATTTTCATCCAAACCACTAACTTAGTTTATTTTTTCTATTAAGTTGAGGATATTTGTATGAAACTGGCAAATATAAAACCACAGGGACGATTTTGGCAATTTACTCAAACTCTTTTAAATTTCTTTTATTTAATTAGTTTTGTTACATATATAATAAAAAAGAATATACATGCCATTTTTATATGAAAAAAATAATAGCTTTGTCACATAATTTTTATAAATTTTCATCCAACCACTAACTAAGTAAAATTTTCTATTAAGGCGAATGATGTTTATAAACTAAGACAGAAATTAATTTCTAATTTTTTATATAGATCAGTTTTATAAAAATAAAATCTACTTAAACCTCTAAATTTTATAAAATTAAAATGCTGGTGACCTTATTGGAAAAGGTCAAATAAAAAAATCATATCATATGTACCAAGTTTGTAATTCATCTTCTACTCTTTTAAATTCGCTCCTAAGGAAAAACAGAAGACAGTGCCCCCCTCCTATCAAATAACGTATCGTTACCAAACCTTAAAATTACCCATCAAATTGTAATTATAATGCTATGAATCAAAATTTTCTTTACTTAAGCCACTCAGAATAAGTATTAGTTAGTTACCCTCGTAATCTTAATTAAATAAATATTTTATTTCTACCAACATATTTCCTAGGTGCTCAACACATTTAAAAAATATGTAACGTTTTACAATTTTTTTCTATCTCTAAAACTAATAAATACTAAAAGTTGTAATCGATTGTTATGTGTTGCACACCAATGATGTTTTCTCTTTATAAAACTGATTTATATAAAGAAGCTATAAATTAATTTATGTCTTAATTTATAAAATTTAAAACATCCTTCACCTTAACAGAAAAAATAAACTGAGTTAGTGATTTGGATGAAAATTTATAAAAATTATGTGACAAAACTATTAATTTTTTTCTTCTTCTAAAAACTCCATGTATATTCTTTTTTTTTTATATATATAACAAAAATAATTAAATAAAATAAATTAAAAAGAGTTTGAGTAAATTGCCAAAATCGTCCCTGTGGTTTTATATTTACCATTTTCATCCAAATATCCTCAACTTAACAGAAAAATAAACTAAGTTAGTGGTTTGTATGAAAATGGCAAAAATTTACAAACCTTGGGGGCAATTTGGTACAAAAGTGTCATTTTGGATGAAAATGACAAATCTGCCCAAACCTCAAGGACGATTTTGGCAATTAACTCTAATTATAGATAACCCTCTTACTAAATATTATTTAGTTTAATCTCTTATGGATAACTATTATTTAGTTTAATGTATTTTAATTAATTATAGATAACTCTCCTACTAAATATTATTTAGTTTAAATTTAATGTATGCTTCTCATTATAATATTATATTTATTACGGGTTTTTTAAATATAATTTATATTTTTATTATTTATTTTAATCTCTTCTAATTAATTATAGATAACTCTCCTACTAACTATTATTTTGGTTAAATCTCTTATGGATAATTATTATTTAGTTTAATGTATTTTAATTAATTATAAATAACTCTCCTACTAAATATTATTTAGTTAAAATTTAATGTATACTTCTCATTATAATATTATATTTATTACGGGTTTTTTTTAAATATAATATATATTTTATCACTCAAATAAATGCTTATTTGCTTCTTGAATAACATGTTTGACCATTGTATCTTCTTTTCAATAATCATCTCCATAATCACCATATCTATGGCGTACCGAGTATATCCATTAGTTTTTTTAAATATAATTTTCTTATTATTTGGTATATAAAATAATATTTATTCAACCCGTGTAATACACGAGGGTTTTTAAAGATATAACTTTTTTTATTATTTGATAAAAATATTACATTTATTCAACCCGTGTAAAACACATGGTTTTAAAGATACTACTTTTTTTTATTTGGTATATAAAATTACATTTATTCAACCCGTACAATACGTATGGTTCTTATAGATATAACTTTTTATTATTTAATATATAAAATTAAATTTATTCAAATCATGCAATAAAAGAGGTTTTTAAATATAGAGTAAACTGCCATTTTGGTCCCTGTGGTTTGGCCAGTTTTGCCACTTTAGTCCAAATCTCAAACTTATTACATCCAGGGCCCTGTGGTTTGCATTTTGTTGCCATTTTAGTCCAAATTTCAAATTTGACCAGATTCTCCTACTTAAACCCTTCTATTTTGTCTTTATTCTCAGGGGCATTTTGGGTATTTTGTAATTATTATAACTTAGTTATGTATATAAAATACCCTAAATCATCATCCTCATATTTCTCTCTCTCTCATCTTTCATACTCAGATTCTGCAAAAACGAGCACTCTTCATCTTTCTGCAAAAACAATTCAATCGAGCACTCAGATCCTCAAACAATTCAATCGAGCACCCATTCAATAGAGCACTCAGATCCTCTTCATATACAATCTGCAGTTGGGTTTCGGTTCTAGGGTTTCTAATATGACGAAATCGACTTGTACAATGGCAGATCTACATGAAAGAGGAGAGAGAGAAGAGAGAGAGTCAGTTAGGGTTTTGAGCTTTGAGTTTCATATCTGAATCGAAATCAGGGGTTTGAGCTTTGAGTTTCAGCTTTGAGTTTTGAGTTTGAGTTTCAGATCTGAATCGAAATATTTTGATCGAAAGAGGAGAGAGAGAAGAGAGAGAGTCAGTTAGGGTTTTGAGCTTTGAGTTTCAGATCTGAATCGAAATCAGGGGTTTGAGCTTTGAGTTTCAGAAATATTTTGATTCGGTATTTTGATTCGGTATTTTGATAGGAGAGAGAAGCAGTTTGATTGATTCGGTATTCTGATGTTGTTTGATTGTTTGATTGTTTCTGATGTTTTCATTTCAAATTAGGTTTTATTTCAGTTTTTTCTTATAGTTCTTAGTTTTGATTCGGTATTTTGATAGGAGAGAGAAGCAGTTTAGGGAAGGAAGATGATGAGGTTGAAGATGATGAGCTTCGATTTTGAGCGTTTGAGCTTCGATTTGAGCACCAGCAGCGTTTGAGCTTCGATTTCGAGCGTTTGAGCTTCGATTTACCATGTGTTTTCTGGGTTGATGATGATGATGTTCTTGATGATGATGTTCTTGATTTTCTAGATTTTCTGGGTTGATGATGATGTTCTTGATTTTCTGGAATTTCTGGGTTTTGATGATGATGATGTTCTTGATGATGATGTTCTACATATTCTGCTGCTGATGATGATTATTTGGGAGAAGAGAGAGAGTTAGGGTTTTATTTTGGGATGATGATTATTTATTTGGGGAAGATGACCAAAATTTTAATTAATAAAATGTTAAATGAAAAACAAAATGACCAAAATGCCCCTGCACTACAGGACAAAATAGGAGGTTGCAATAGTCAAAAAACTAGGGTTTTTGGATTTTGGACTAAAATGGCAACAAAATGCAAACCACAGGGCCCTGGATGTAATAAGTTTGAGATTTGGACTAAAGTGGCAAAACTGGCCAAACCACAGGGACCAAAATGGCAGTTTACTCTTAAATATATATTGTTTTATTATTTAGTATATAAAATTCATTTATTCAACCCATGTAATACACGGGGTTATAACCTAGTATTATTTATATTTCTAACTGAATTCAATTGATTACTTTACAAGTTTCATAATATTAGTAATATTCATAAGGTTGTGTTTTCTTTTGTATTCCAACTAAAGAAAATTCAATTCATTCATGGTTTTATTATTATTATTATTATTATTATTATTATTATTATTATTATTATTATTATGTGGTTCTATAATCAGGATGTTACACAAATAAAACTACATAGAGGATAATCGGCTTATAGCCTAGCGCTATGATGATGTGTGATAAATGTGTTCCTACAAATTATCTACCAAACTGCATAAAATACTTTTATTATTATTATTATTGTTGTTGTTGTTGTTATCATTTTGCTTCATATGTTATAATTTAGTGAGCCGAAGATTTATTTCCCCTCTTATTTCACTCTCTTTCGGATTCTATACCTATGAGGACACGTAGTCGGATCAATGAAATATTAAATAGTTATTAATCAGAAAAGAAAATAAAAAGAAATAGTGATGCAATGAAATATTAAACAAATAAAAGATAAGCGGGAAATTATGATTTTACAATATGTAAAATATATAAAGTATATTTGTTCTCTTCAAATACAGATTTAACTGGGTTTATAACCCAGGTTCAAACTTTAGATATATAATAAAACTAATTAAGTTATATTTTAATCAAATAAAAAAAATATTTCAAACTTTGTGGTTTTACATTATTTTCGAAGTTATTTTTAATAACTTATTATATATAAACACAAATTAACCTTATCAGTTATTACTAAGGGTATTCACAATTCAATTTAAAACCGTAAAACCGATCAAAATGGTCATTGGTTTGATTTCATGGTCGGGTTTGTTATTAACTTTCGGTTTATGTATTAAGTTTACTAATATATTACTTTCAGATTCAAATTTGAAATTTTAATTAAAAAAATCAATAATATCTTATCACAGAAACCGTTTTATGACATTTTAATCTTCATTATTAAGTATATTTATTTTATTCAATCCATGTAATACACGAGGTTCTAACCTAGTATATACTATATTATAATACATTGGTGTGGGACATTTTAAGAAGAACTTTTTCTCTTTTAATTTATAAATACACCCTTAAAACAAGGGTAAATTGGTCTTTTAAGCAATACTTATATCTTAGCCCACGTCTTATTACACTTAAATTCCTAAATTTTAACATAATTATGGGTAATTAGTTATATGTTTCCCTCTCCACGTCAAACTTATAATTCTTTTACGTATTCTTGTCATATCTTATAAACTATGATATTTTTAAAAAAAAAATCCAAAAGTACCGTGAAGACCTACTTATTTTTGTCGACGTTTCGATAGTTGTCTTGGTTAGTATTGACGTGTGGATTAAAAGGTACAAGTAGATGATGCCTTAGTGTACAAGTGATTAAAACCAACGTACTTAGTCATTTTCCCATAGTTATTATTAGCTACAGAATGTCAAGTGATTAAATATCATCAATTTAATCCTCTTATTTAGATTACACTTTAATCCCTTATATTTAACAAAATTATAGATAATTAGTTAGTACTTACACTTTATCCCCTTATAGAAAATAATTCCCCTCCACGATTTTTAAACAATCATAACTTTTTGTACGTTAGTTTTTTTTAAAATTACATCATATAAACGAGTATTTTATTTTCTTTAATTTGAGTATAGTATTGCTATAGTTTTATAATTAAAAAAACTAATATGTTACGTGATTAACAGTGTCTAAGTGTGACATCCCGTACTTCCAGGTTAACGCCGTTAACCCTTTTCTGTAAAATACAATTAATAAACGCACAAGTCGGTAACACACGAACAAACATACGAAATTAATTTGATTAACTTTGCAACTAGAAGGACTTGAGAGTCATTACACAAAGTTATGTTGGTAACTTTCTACCCAAGTTTGCAACGTGGAAACTTGAGGGACCATTTATGCATTTATGGAAAGTTGGTTTTTTTTAAATAAAAATAAAACCCAAACCCTAGGTCCCCCCCCCCTCCATTCATGTAGGCACATTTCTCCCTCTCTCACTCTAGGCGATTTCAAGAAACCCAGGAACCCTAATCTTGCTTGTTGGATTTTCATCTTCGTCTCTAGACTCTTTGCTTGCTTCCGGCAATCATCCCTTGTTGTTTTTATTATGTGATTATGTGTATAACTTGAAGTTCTTGATTGTGCTTGATTCTTGATGCATGAAAACGTGATGTTGCATGTGTTAGGGTTTGCTAAAAACATGTATTTTGATGTTTATATAATGATTCTTGATAGTATAGTAACTTGATGATTATGTATGCATGCTAGGGTTTTGATTAAGTTTGATGTTGATGATGAAGTTTGATGATAAAATTCATGTATGTGATGTTATTAGGGCTTTGTTTGTTGAAAATAATGGTAATAAGTTTTAATCAAAAGCTGAATTCAAACAGGGTTTTGTCGGTTGTACCGCGGACAAAACTTAACAAAAACGTGTCTTTCTTTAGTCTAAAATGTAATTCCAAGAATAAGGCCGGCCCGGAGGGGGTGCGGGGTGGGCCACCGCTCAGGGCCCAGTACCACCAGGGGACCAATTTTGTTTTTTTATTTATACATTAGGTGTGTATATAAACATTTTGTTTCAAGTCTGTTAACAATTGAAAACTTGCTCTGGTGGTCTTTGTGGTCCACTTAAAAGAGTTTTACCGATTTGCTCAAGTTCAATTATTGCACAGGGCATTTTAGCCTATTTTATTTCCTTTTTCTTCCCATTTCTTTCCCACCTAATATTTACATTTTTCTTTTTGTTTTTTTTACTGTTCCGTTTTATTACTGTATTTTTGTTTTCTCCCTGTTTCAAATCTAGATTTTCTTTTTCAGTTAGAAACTGAAATCTTTATTATTTATTTATTTATTTTATTTTGTTTATTATTTAAATTAAATACAAGTAAACAATTTTTAAATGGTTTTTTTCCTTTTATATTACAAAAACTAATAAAGCGAACACATATTACGATTATTTTTTCGGAATTTTTATTTCGTTTGTCATAACAAGTGCATCAAAACAGACAAAGTTTTCCACCTTCGCAACGCGCTTGTTTGATCCCACTAGTTTGTATATATTTCTAACCTTATATATATATATATACACACACATATACTTTTTATTAAAAAAGTTGTATTTTTGCGGCCATTTTTTTCATTTATTCTTTTGTTTTCTAGTATATACATATGTACTGATTTAATTATATATTTATCTTCTCTTTATACGTATGTACTATTTCCATCATTTATTTATCTTTTCTTTTTAAATTTGAGTTATTGACTTTATATTATAGGGGCTCGAATTCTATTCGCATAGGGCCAAAATCTTTCCACGGATTTTTGGAGATGGCCCTGTCCAGGAAATAGCTTTCAAACCCCACTGGAATCATAATTTTTCGACGAGTTTTGATATTTTAAATGAATTTTTCCGTTTCTAAGGTGCAGGCTGCGTTTTTGGGCAAAAATTGTATCCTATTACGAATATCATAACTTTGGTCCGTGTTTAGAGTTAATATGTGAAATTTATACCGTAGGTAGTGCTAGGAGATTCTCAAATTCTCCAACTAGAATTTCGTTAGAAGAGTTAACGAGGATTTTTATATAATTTTTACCGAAAGTGACGAATCAGAGTATGTGTACTATTTGATTTTTCATGAATTTTCTGTAAATAATTAAGCTCTAAAAATTTTACACAAGGACAAGTTAAACATTTGTCACATAAATTTATCGTAATTTTTGTAGCTCGTTTAGTATTTTAATAAAACCCCTGAAAACTGCTAAGTTTCGGAGTTCTAAACTAGTAGTGCAGTGAATTGAATTATGTGTATCTATGTGTTGCTTGTGTTATCGTAGGATGCTAATACTTGTTTAGAACCTACATGAATGTCTTTTAACATGTTGTATGTTATGTTATGATATTGTACACGAATTCACCCAAATGAACATTTAAGTGTCAATGTGATGCATGTTATGTGTTAGATACGTGTAGGGTTACATGTCTTGCATGAACACACACTAACAACCTAATGGTAACCATAATAGGAAGTGGTTGATCACATTGGCTCGAAATTCACTTAAGTTATACCGAGCAAAACAAAGGTGAGTTCACGACCCCTACTCTTTAAATATTATAAAACACAGGGGGAGAAAACATGTACACATTACGGTAATGTAATGCCTTAACGTTATGGTATTATAACGTCTTTATTTAATAGATTGTTATATTGTTAATAGATCTAGATCTGACTCCGTAAAAAATGAAGCTTTGGTTAATAGATCTTGGGAACCAACTATTGTGGATCAAGATCAAGAAAGTGTATAGGTTGAAGTAAAGCAATATCAAGAACAAAAATGTGTACAACAAGATGAAGTTAGTTAAGATTAAGAACTTGATAATGTGCAAGAGGATGATGCTATTCAAGATCAAGAACTTCAAAAGATGAAGTTGGTCAAGGTTAAGAACTTGATAACGTGTAAAAGATGAAGTAGGTCAAGATCAAGAATTTGATAATGTGAATAAAGTTTTTTTTTTTAATTTTTTAAGGTGAAATATAACAACTGAGGGTATTTTGGACATTTCATTGGTTAACTGAAGGTTGACCAATGAATTATGTTAGGAGGGATGTTATTGATTCAAATCGATAACCACGAGGACGGGAATGGTCGATTTTGGCACTCAAGGACTGAATGTGCGATCGGGAGTTAACCACAGGGACAAAATTGTACTTTACTTTATAACATATCAATTCTTTTTCGTGAGTTAGCTTACGTAACATATTCGTAAATGTATCTGCTATGGGAGTTTTGAATTTTCGGTGTCTTATGTATTTTCTTATCGCGTAGATTATGATGCTTTTGATAAAGGATTTTCACATTAACTAAATGTTTATGATTTTTTACATTAAGTCTATAGAGATATGTCTTGATGGTTGATGGGAAGTTTGTTAGAGAGTCCAGTTATACAGTATTGTACATGGGATGAGTGTGTGTAACATGCTGATGATTATAGATGTATTTGTCGATTCTACATAATAAATTCTTAAAAGCATAAAAATGCAATACACCGGGAAACTAGTATACAATGGTTTTAGCGACCAGTTTTAATAAAATAATATGGGATGCATTACATGTATTCCAAATGTTACACTAAAAGAAAGACGTGTTGGTGGAAAGAGGCCCATAGGAACAATTTTACTTTATACAAGTCTATTTTAACATGATATAAACTCACATTAATTGATTTTGTACGTTCTTCTTCGATAACACCCCTCTCAAAAAAGAAAGAATGGGTCACAAACAATATAGGTTACAAAATGTTGGTGTCATGTTAAAATCACTAGCAAGATTCCTAATATGGAAACATAAATAATATCTAGCAAGGGCAACATAGTAAGACGCCATGGGTAACATAAGATGGTGTTTGACCATTATTCTCAGCTAAATTGTCATCTCCATACAATGCACTTGTGAAATGGAATCCTATAAATCTTGAAGACTCAAATTAAGTTCATTGAAAAGGCAAGAAGGCTCAATCATCATTAGACGAGCAACAAGTTGAATTTGTGCTCCATTACTTTTCGGCAATGTCTCATGATAACTTGCGGATATGAAGGGGCACTAGTCATGCTATGGCCTTTGATTAGTTGATAATGTTGTGCAACACCACCCTCATGATTTGTCTTGTAATCGTACATAGCTTAGATATTCTTGGATCACCATCATCGATAAAAACTAACTAATTCAAACCGATCTATCTACCAGAAAGTGATTAAATGAGTTATGTAATTGGTTTTCGGATTTGTGTTATACTTTATGCATTAAATAGTATCCAGTTGCACAAAAATCATGGGATATACGTGATGTTGATCATGTATGAATTGATTTTACTCATCATTGCATATGTTTTATTGATAATGTGTGATAAAATGGTGATGCACAAGAGTATTTTTGTGTACCATGGGAATTTAAATAGGTTTTTCATGTAATGAAGAAGAATAAGCGTGTCAAATTGGATACATGGCTATAATGTTGTGTAACATGTGGCTATATAAGCCCATATGTATAATTAGTTACTGATGTGGCTATTAGAGTTGTTCACAAACCAAGCAGAACCAAAGCAGGCCACAACCCGCTCAAGCTTGGCTTGAATTTTAAACGAGCTTGGTCAAACAAATTATCGATTCTAAGGGCGGAGGGGGCACTCCTTTCATTCACCCTAGTCCCATCCAATCCTGCTGTGCCATGCCAATTTTACCCTAAACTACCCTTATACCACAATACTGGCACCACTCCTTTCAACAACCATAGAATTTTTTTAGTAAAATATAATAAATAACTAAAACTAACTAAACGTTAATTTAAATAAATAAAAATATATAACTTAGAAAACAACTAAATTAAAATTAAAAGATAGATAAGGGTAAATTACACTTTTCCTTTAACTTCAATAATTACAGTCATAATCCTTTATTTGGAAAACCCATTACATTTTACATCCTTTAACACTAACCAGATTAATTTTTTTAGTTAAGTATTGCATGTGTCTTGCACCAGGGTAATTTCATCATTTTACTGTACTGTTTAGGACTATTAGTGTAACTAAAAAACACTTGTGAATTGTTTTCTCATCTTTGTTTTCTTGGCCACCATTCTCCCTATAGAAACACACACGGCTGTACTTCATCTTCCCCTTGAAAAAACCTAATTCCATTCTCTAAAACTTTGGAATGGTGTCTCATTATTAGTCTAAAACACACCAACAAAAAGAAATCCAAAAACACAAAAAGCAACAAAGAGCAGAAGAGAAAAACTACTCATTTTGCAGATGAAAACAATGAGGAACAACAGTTATCATTAAGAATAATAACCAAGTTGTTAGGAGACAAGGAGGAGTGCTGTTAGGATGGGGTTGCACAATGCCTGGTGACTTGATTAGTCCTGCAAATACTGCGACGTTTTTGTTGTCGGAAACTTTATCCGATCAGTTTGATCCGCTCTTGAAGTAAGTTCCTCTGCCGGTACCGCTGCCAACGCCGATAAGATCATATAGGAGCTGATGACGGGGGTAGCCCAAGACCAAATATAAATGACTTAAATACGTGAATGCTCAAAAGGTAAAATGGTTCAAAGGTTAAAAACCTGGGGAGTTGAGACAAGGCAATGCAGGAACAGTAAAAGGTCACGTCTCTGGATTGCTTCACCAACTCACCAGCCGCAAAAGCAACGCAGGTCCACAGAGCACACTCTTTTGTCCGTGGGACAAAAGGCTTCAACCCCTGAAAGGGTAAGTCCCTCACTGCAAGAATGGTCACTAGTCAAATACATTCCTCTTTGAGTGATGTCTTCTCCTATAAATTAGACACTTCATTTACTAAGGAACACATTCCGATCAGCACTGATTCTTGGAGAATCTCTGATCATTGCTCTCGAGTACTTGCTTCATGCAAGTTACTTTCTTTCACACTCAACACACACATTCCTTTTGCTTGTACATCCGAATCTGAACACACTTCAGAGGAGGATCTTTAGCAAACAACAAAACAAATCTGGTGAACCTCTCTCCACGTCTTGCAAACGTGAGGGGACCCCACGACCTGTGTTAGGCAAAGTTGAACTCTTCAACCCTTTTGCCTAACCGTCCCAGCTACTATCCTTGGTCTATTATTAGTTGCATCAACAAGTTGGCGCCCACCGTGGGGCTACGCCACTATTTCTCCCCAAAAGACCTAGTAGTGTAGCTCCTTTCTCTTGAAACTAACATGTCAGAAAGTGGATCCCCGGGAGAAGTAAATCAGGTTCCGAACACCTCTACCCCAGGTACTAGCCAAGCTCATGTGGCTATACCAACTTCTTTCTCAACTCCGGGAAGCACGCCCGAGTTTCTCACTTTCAACACTCCAACTCTGTCCAGATTTGGAGTCCCTTCCCCTAATGTTGGTGTCTCTGGCACCCCATCATGTGTTTAACTTACCCCTGAGGGGGTTGCCAACAATTTCCTTGAATTGAGGTCTCTCCTCAACCAATATGTGAGTAGGGAAAGGGATAAGGGGGTGAGGATTTGTTTAGACTATGATGAGCCAGAACCAACACTATCTCCTGGACCTCCCATCCCTCCTTTTGCATCTAGGGATGAGGCTGGTCCCAGTAATCCTCCAAACCCTAACCCGTATATGTCTGCAAGGCCGAATCCTACAACACATCCTCTCTCCTCATCCCAACCAGGTACGAGTGGTGCTCCTCTGGGCCATGAGCTGACCCTTGACCAGCTCCTACAATCCCCAGTGACAAGCCTTCCACCTTCTACGACAACTTCATGGGAACAAGCTTTGTTCGTGCTCCCCTTGGCACGAAGTGCTGTAATGAGCACCCCTTTGGGAGTTAGTTGCCCTGTTGCACCCGGGAGCCTTCAAGGCTTCAACCTTATGCCCCAGATGATGGCAAACTTCCCATGGCATCACTTTATCAATCAGGTGTTGGCCACTCAAGGGAACAATAACAATGGCAACAACACGGGTGCAAGGGCTGAAGAAGATTTGGCCAAACCTTACAAGCCGAGTAACCTCTCATGCTTTTCACAGCAAATAGCCGATTATGATTTTCAAACGAAGATCAAGATGCCATCCCACATCAAAACATATGATGGGACTGAAGATCCTGAGGACCATCTTCAGATCTTCACTGGTGCAGCAAGGATTGAGAAATGGTCAAACGCTGAATGTTGCCTAATATTCATGTAAACCCTTATCAGATCAGCCAGAATTTGGTTCAATGATTTACCTGCCCGAAGTGTTCGAAGCTTCGATGACCTCAGCAAGGGATTCCTAGCCAATTTCTCCCAACAAAGGCGATATGTCAAAGATGCAACAGTGATCTTTCAGATAAAACAACGAGATGATGAAAGTCTTTGAGAGTTTATAGAAAGATACAAGAAGGAAGGTCTAACATATGTAGGGGCAGACGAAAAAATGAGGGTGGCCGGTTTTATGAATGCCATCACCTCAAAATATCTCACAAGAGATTTCAATAAATCCTTGCCCAAGACCTTGGAAGAAGCTCTCGAAAGGGCTGAAACCCATATCCGGGGAGAGGAGGCAGTAGATATTAAAGAACAGAGAAAAAGAGGATCCAGTTGGCGAAGCAACAGCCCAGCCAGGAAAAGGGGAAACTTTAACTCCTATGACAGACGCCAAAAGGGTTCCGACCATCGAAGGCCTGAAGGCCGGAACCCTTCCACCAGGGAGAAAGGCATAAGTTTCAGACCCCTCACCAAGACTCCTCAAGAAATCCTTGCAACGGAAGAAGTCAAGCAAAACTTTCGGCCTCCTAGGCCTCTTCCCAAAAGCAGAAAAAACGAGAATTCCGCACAATATTGTGAATTCCATGAAGAAAAGGGACACCATACCAATGATTGCTTCCAACTCAAAAAGAGGATCGAAGAAGCCGTCAGGTCCGGGGAACTTGCTCACTTGGTAAAGGGAGTAAGGGACAAAATGGCTGAAGGAAAGGGCAAGGAAGTCAATATGGTAGATTTTGATGGAAGGGTTCCACACAAAAGGCAGCGGTTGGAAGCTTGGAAGCTCCAAAGTGTTTGCTTCCCTCCAACAGAGAAAGACCCTCTTTCAAACCCTCTTGTGGTTGAGGCTACTGTGGGAACATTGCAAACAAGTAAAGCATACATAGACACTGGTGCTGCCACCGAAATCATGTTTGAGAAGTTCTTCAACCGTCTAAGCAATGAAGACAGTTCAAAGCTTCAACCCTCTGGAACCTCCATAAAAGGTATTGCCGATATCCCCTCAAGCCTTTAGGGCAACTGACACTTGATGTTCGTTTCAGCAAAGGACAGAAGGAGAGAGTCCAACCACTCACCTTTGTGGTTATCAATATACCTTCAAACTACGATGTGATCATCAGAAGGCCGGGACAATGTGCATTTTATATGGTTGTGTCCATTGGCCATGGCACTGTCAAATTTCCCACCGAGAGGGGAATAGCAACCCTTCAACCTTCTCAGGAGGCCTACATGATTGAAGGTGAAAGCTCCAAAAGTGAGGAAGATAAGCAAAGGCTAATCATAAATCCCAAGTACCCAGAGCAGAAGATAAGGGTCAAGCCAAGCCTTTCACAAGAAACCCTCTCGTATCTTGAAAAGCTGTTAACACATTACATCGACGTATTTGCTTGGTGCTCGGAAGATATGACAGGCATCCCTCGAAGCATCGCTGAGCATGAGTTGAAAATACCGCCCAATGTCAAGCCCGTCGTCCAAAAGAAACGAAGTCTAGCACCCGGAAGAAGCTTGGCTGCATGCCAAGAGGTTGAAAAGCTTGTGACAGCCGGCATTCTCCGAGAAGTCAAGTATCAATCCTGGGTTGCAAACCCGGTGATGGTTCGAAAACCGGATAATTCTTGGAGAACGTGCATAGATTTCAAGGATCTTAACAAGGCTTGTCCTAAAGATTGTTACCCGTTACCAGAAATTGATCTCAAGGTCGACTCCCTTACCAGTTACCCATTCAAATGTTTTCTTGATGCTTACAAAGGTTATCATCAAATCCTCATGAAGGAAGAGGATGAAGAGAAGACGGCCTTTCATACGGACAAAGGGATCTTTTGTTACCAAAAGATGCCTTTTGGCCTCAAGAACGCTGGAGCAACCTATCAACGCCTAGTTGACAAGGCCTTTGCAAGTCAAATTGGTAAAAACATGGAGGCATATGTCGACGACTTGGTGATCAAAAGTAAAACGGAGTATCAAATGCTCGATGACATCCAAGAAACCTTTAAGAACCTAAGGAAGGTCAAAATGAAACTCAACCCCGAGAAATGCTCATTTGGGTTTGAGGAAGGTAAATTCCTTGGGCATATTGTGGGAAAACAAAGCATTAAAGCCAATCCAAATAAGGTGAAAGTTGTTCTTGAAACCAAACCACCGAGAAGCAAGAAGGAGGTTGAGAGCTTAAATCGGAAGCTTGCAGCCTTGAAGCGTTTTACCTCCAAGTTGTCTGAAAGGTCTTTACCCTTTTACAAAATGCTCAAGGGTTGCTCTGATAAGAAGGACTTCAAATGGACTGAGGAGGCTAAAAAAGCCTTCAACCAGATGAAACAACATCTAGCTTCCCTACTTGACATTGCAGCCCCCGAAATGGGAGAGTTAAACTTGGTGTACCTTTCAGTTGCTGAAGAGGCCATCAACGCGGTCCTCACCATTAAGCGAGGCAAGGTCCATGTACCCGTTTATTTCTTCAGCAAAACCCTAAAATTGGCTGAAACCAAATATCCTCCTCTTGAAAAACTTGCCCTAGCCCTAGTTCAAACAGCTAGAAGGCTTCGAAGGTATTTTCAAGCACACCCTATACAAGTGGCCACCGACCAACCTATTAAGAGTGTGCTTGAAAAACCAGAAAACTCGGGACGATTAGCCAAATGGGCAGTGGAACTAGGTGAGCATAACATCACCTGCATCCCAAGAAAAGCTATCAAAGCCCAAGTCTTGGCTGATTTCATTGTAGAAGTCTCAAAGCAAACAGTCACTGAAGTGAACACCGCTGCCACTGAACCCTCAGACCTTGAAGCCTGGAAACTTTTCACCGATGGGGCTTCAAGCGTTGAAGGGTCGGGGGCTAGGCTCATTTTGATTAACCCAGAAGGGTTGGAGTTCACGTATGCTCTCCGTTTTGATTTTCAGACCACCAACAACGAGGCTGAATACGAGGCACTGATCGCCGGCTTAAGACCGGCTAAAGAAATGAAGGTCCAAAAGCTTGAAGTGTTCACAAATTCGTTGCTGGTCTCAAGCCAAGTGAATGATAGCTACGTTGCAAAGGAGCCCAACATGAAAAGATACAAAGAAAAATCCAAAGAGCTGATGAATACCTTCCAAACATACAACATCAAGCAAATTCCCAGGTCCCAAAACAAGAAAGCGGATGCCTTGAGTAAGCTTGCATCTCTCACTTTTGCCCACCTTACCAAGAAGGTGTTGGTAGAAGTGTTAAAGGCTCCATCAATCGATGAGTTGGAAGTTCAAGACGTGATCACCGAAGAAGATCCAAATTGGATGACTCCAATCAAGAAATTCCTTAAAAACAGTGAGTTGCCTAGTGATCAAATAGAAGCTGAAAGGGTTAAGATCAAGGCAAGGCAATATATACTATAAGGTGAAACCCTCTACAAAAAGGGTTATCTTGCACCCTTGCTAAGATGCGTTGGTCCCGAGCAAAGTCAGTATTTGATCAAAGAGATTCACGAAGGTATATGCAGAGCTCATTTCGGAGCTAGGTCGGTGGTTGCCAAACTTATGAACCTTGGGTATTTTTGGCCCTTAATGCACCGGGATACCGTAGAGCAATTAAGGAAATGTGATGCCTGCCAAATTCATGCACCAATCCCAAAAAGTCCCAAGCATGATCTGGTCCCAATAACCTCAGCATGGCCATTCTATAAATGGGGGATGGACATTGTCGGTCCGTTTCCCCCAAGCAAAGGTGGAGTGAAGTTCTTGTTGGTGGCCATAGATTATTTCACCAAGTGGCCCTAGGTTAAACCACTTGCAAAGATCACAGGCAAACATGTCATTGACTTTGTTTGGGAGAACATTATTTGCCGTTATGGATTGCCGGGAGTACTTGTCACTGACAATGGAAAGCAATTTACTGAGAAGCCTTTCAGCGTTTGGTGCAAAGAATACAGAATCAACCAGGTTTTCAGCTCAGTGGCTTACCCGCAATCAAACGGCCAAGTTGAAAGAACGAATCGAAGCATAGTGGAAGGTATCAAAACCAGATTGGGAAGGTACGAAAGCAACTGGCTTGAAGAATTGCCTAGTGTTCTATGGGCCATAAGAACAACCGAAAAAACAATCCATAAAATAACACCCTATAGCTTGGTATTTGGATCCGAAGCCGTGATCCCAGCTGAAGTAGGAGTTGTAACACAACGAATTGTCAACTCCTAGAGGAAGCACGAGACCAAGCTGCAATTCAAGAAGCCAAATACAAGCAACGAATGGAAGCCTACTACAATAAGAGAGTCAAGAACGAACGCTTCAAGCAAGGAGACCTGGTCCTTAGAAACAATGAGGCTAGCAAAAAAGAGAATCAAGGAAAGCTTGGCCCGAAATGGGAGGGCCCGTATACCATCCTTGAGGCACATAAGGGTGGATCTTACAAGCTAGCAGACTCAGAAGGTATAAGGCTTCCAAGACACTGGAATGGAAAAACCCTGAAAAGGTTCCATGTCTAAACAGGAAAGATTGGTTTGTATTTCACAAGTTGTATTTCAAGAATGACATTTTGAATATCTTTTGTAAAAACAAGTATCTCTTGAATGAATGAAGTTTTTTTTATCAAATTTTTCTTTCTATCCTAAGATCAGGTTGAGAACCTAGCAAAAAACTCCATGGCAAGGGCCATGTAAGGGGATGAGCTCCCAGGCCACATCGCTCAATAGGTTTATGGGTTGAATGAACCTATATAAGGGGTGAGTTCCTAAATCAATACAACTCCATGAGACTTATTATTAAAAACAAAATTGTCTCGTAGACGGGTTTGAACACCCTACATCAAATGTTCCTTAAGCCTTAGAAGAATAATCAACAAACAGGCTTACGAAATCAAACGAAAACAAGAAAATAAATAGGATAGGTGCTATGTCTTCTTGTTAAAAATACAAAGGCTAAGTGACTGCAGCACTGAACCCTTTAAGGTATAAAAAACATAAAGGCAACACAAACTTGACAAAGACAAAGCTACAAAAAACAGAAATAACCTAAGGGATGATGCAACAACTTGAACGAAAAGTTATAAAAAACTTAAAGATGCAAACCAAGCCAAGTAACTAAACTAAAAAGCCTTCAAGGCTTCAAGCTACACACGTGTTGACTCAAGGCCTTAAAGGTTTCGACCTACATACAGGATAGCCAGAAAGCTTGAAGGCTTGAAGCCAAACAAGCTACCTTAACAAAATAAGCACAACACAAAGCAAATGGTTAAACATAGTAACATAGCAAAGAAAGCCTTGAAAGACTTTCAACCATCCAAACATAAGTTAAGACAAGTCCTAGTGACTTGTAAGTTTAGAAATTGTTCAAACGGCCATAAAGGCCTAAAACACAACCACATAACAGGAACCTTAAGGGTTCCTGCAAAACCTAATATTGTTTGAAGTTAACATACAAACCATAAAATGTTTTCAAGAGTGCTAAGAAAGCTACGAATATCCATTAAGCATCAGCAGAAGGATTGGAAACCCCGGAACCTTCACCCTTGACCTTCTTTGCTTTCTTTGACTTCTTAGTTTTTACACCACCATCACCACCCACCGCTGAAGCCTCCAAGCTTGCATCCTTTGAAGCATCTGGTCCTCCTGAAAGGGTGTCATCACTATCTCCCGAGTAGGATCTCTTCCTTGAAAGAGAACCCAAGACTTCCGCACAGACTTTTTCATTAAGGCCCTCTGTTTTCAAATCCTTCAATACAGTAAGAGGCTTACCAAAACAAGTAGAAACTTGATGAATATACGGATAGGTCAGCCTTTCCATCTGTTCAACAGAACTCTTAAAAATCTTAGAAGCTTCAGGACGAAATAAGGGAGACTTTTCCAAAGGATGCCTAGATTCATGTAACTTGTAGCCAGCGATAAGACCTTGATGCTTCCCCAAGTTGAGCAATTTAGTGTAAAATTCACCAAGAGCAGAGTTGAACTCATTGGAGTGAAGAAGGTAAGTCACAACCTGTTGGAAACCTTGCTCAATCAACCATTGGTTATCACTGGTAGCCTGGGCAACCAAACCCTTCAAGCCTTCCTTCTCCTGATCAAAGGCTTTCTGCTGGACAGACAAAGCCTCCATATCTGCCTTTAGCTTCAACCGATCAGCCTCGAAACTTTTCCTAAGATCACCCAACTCAATCTCATGCCTTCTGGTCAACTCACCAACCTTTTTGACCCAGGCCTCTTCCTTCTCAGCAAAACCACTAATCTCCTTCTTCATTGCAGCCATTGAAGATTTCATTTTATCTTTCTTCTTAGAAAACTCTTCATATTCATGCATCTTACGAAAACGAGCAATTCCCTGAGGAAGCAGGGCAGCAAGGTTGCAGGTGCTCAAAATCATGCGGGACAACATCATATCATCATCCATTTCAACAATGGTGTCATGAACCGAAGGAGGAGTAATGTGGCTCAACACATCTTCGCAAACAGCAGCATCCTTGAAGCTATCATCAACCTTCGCCGACCAACTAGGTACATACACCTCATCCGGATCAAACCCTTCAACGTCCCTACTCGAAGAACCTTTAACAGGAGTAGAAATAACCTTCTGGGCCGGGGTCTTCTTCTTCCCATGAATAACAAACTTCTTTTCCTTCTCAACACCCACTTCAACACCTTGATCCCCAGAAGCTTCAATATCATCGTTCAACTCCACTGGTTTAGTAGAAGTGGATTGAAGAGCACCCTTGAGTAAACGGCGAGTAGACCGACGGGTTGAAGCCTTGGGGGCAATAGGCTTAGAAAAACCCTTCACATTGGAGACACTAACATACCCACTACCCTTAAACCTTTGCTCAGCACCTTTAACTACAACATTCTCATCAGGAATAACTGGAACATCTTCAAATGCAACATCAGAAGTATCATCACTCTTGATGAAATCTAGGGCAGACATGACTGCAAATAAGAACAAAACAAAAAGCACATAAGTCATAAATTAAGGAAAACACAAAGGGAGTGAAGAAGAAAAAAGCATACCCTTGCCATTCCTCATCAGAACCGGATCCCGGTTAGCCTTTTCGCATACTTTACTAACCCCTAACAAGACTAGCAAATGTTCAGGAAAGGGACGAACCCTTGAAGGGCACTCCTGGATGGCTTTGAGAAAAGCATCATTTAAATCGGATTCAGGGGGTTCCGGTTCATTGAGAACAGCATCCGGGTGCCTCTACACCATCTTGAAAGGGATAATAGAATCGGACACCCAGAAAAAACGATCCTTCCACGTACCAAGGGTGGTAACCATAGAAGAAATAAGACAAGAATCAACCTTGGACGTTTCAAAGGTGAACCAATCACCATTTTTGGCCAATCGGAAAAATCGGCGAAAAAGCAAAAGAAAAGGATCATAACCAAGGGCACGACATAAAACTTCGAAATGTAAAACCCTAGCCATGCCCTTAGGGTGAATCTGGCCAAAGGAGACTCGGTAATACTCCAATAAATTTAGAACAAAGAGGGAAAACGGATAACGGAGGTTCGAAAACTCAAAGATACGACAATAAAGGGCAATAAAACCAGCCGGACATTGGTCAATCAGAACATCACAAGCAGGAGCAGTTGGTTTAAACTTGGTCCCAATACCATATTCCATACAAAACAATTCTACTTCTTCCTGGGTTAATCGAGAAAAGGATTTTGCCAAATCCTTACGAGCACCCATTTTGAAGAAAATAAGAAGAAAACAAGGAAATAGGGTAAAAATCGAAACTAACCTGAAGACGGAAAGAAAAGGCAGAGGAGAACTTGAAAGGAAAATGGAAAAGTTATTGTGAATCTTCAAATAAAAGGAGATAAGGATCAAAATAAAAAATTATGATAGTCATTAAACCACCCCTGCAAAAAACCACCGACCTATTAACTGACACACACCAATCAAATAAGTTGTCAGTTTTTTTCAAATTTGAAAACTCAACCGTTTCCAACCCTTCAAGCCTTGAACCCTTGAAGCATTCAGGCAAGCAAAATACATGTATAAAAGTCAGAAGTCTTTGAGCTCATTCCCCAAAAACCTCTGACTTGGGGGGCTGATGACGGGGGTAGCCCAAGACCAAATATAAATGACTTAAATACGTGAATGCTCAAAAGGTAAAATGGTTCAAAGGTTAAAAACCTGGGGAGTTGAGACAAGGCAATGCATGAACAGTAAAAGGTCACGTCTCTGGATTGCTTCACCAACTCACCAGCCGCAAAAGCAACGCAGGTCCACAGAGCACACTCTTTTGTCCGCGGGACAAAAGGCTTCAACCCCTGAAAGGGTAAGTCCCTCACTGCAAGCTCAGATCTGACAAAAACGTGATTTGGTGGTTATGAATATGGATTGTGATTCTTCTAATCTTTAATCCTTCCATTCTTATTATTTGGATCACAATTCGCTTGTGGAAATTGAGGAGAAGGCTGGATAGATATAAATCTATATTGAATAATGGTTAGTGAATCACTGGTACACACAAATAACCGAACCCACCACTCCCTAATTTCTCAGAGAACCGATGTTTGCGACTGTTTGTTGATTGTGTTTAGGGTTTATGGGGTAAGAAAAGTGAAGAAGAAAGAAGATGCCCAAATATTTTTTCATCTTGAAAGATCGACAACTGTTATATATATATATATATATAGGGGAGAGTTCATTGGGGAACACTAAAAAGTGGGGAACGGGGGAACACTCTTAAAAATTATACTTAACATGTTAAAAAAATATTTTTATAAATTTTTTTCGGCGCTTTTTCTTATAAATACAAGTAGAAACATTTTTGATAAAAAAAATCAAAAACTAAAAATATAAAAAAATGTTTAAAAAACAGTTATATCTTATAGAATTAATTTAACATGTTAAAAATATTTATTTTTTAAAAATTTTTCAGCGCTTTTCTTTATAAAAGGAGGAGAAACTAGTCGAGTAAAAAAAATAATTTTTCTAAAAAAAAACAATTTTTAGCCTTTTTTTATTGTTTTTTTAATATTTTTAGTTTTTGATTTTTTTTATTAAAAATGCTTCTACAAGTATATATATAAGGAGAAGCGCAGAAAAAGATGTTTAAAAAATTAATTTTTAACATGTTAAGTTAAATTTTTAAGAGTGTTCCCCGGTTCCCCACTTTTTTAGTGTTCCCCAATGAACCTCACACTATATATATATATATAATTTTATTTTTAAAGATACTTCTATAATGACTAAAGTACTCTCATGAGCAATGAACATGTCATATTTAACTAAAAATTATAACATGATTAGGGTCAAATGACGTAGAGTGTAATGAATTTTCCAAATAAAGGAATGTAACTGTAATTATTTAAATTAAAGGTCATCCATTACAACCCGCTACAAACATAAAGGACGAAAAGTGTAATTTACCCGATAGATAATTAAAACAAAAGGTGCTTAACCAAATTCTTTCCATTGGGGATGGGTTCTCACAATTCCACGCCTCAATGTGATCAAATTGTTTGGGCTCGTGGTTCCTTTTGTACTCACGAAGGGCCACCTTAATTGCCTCCTCCTCGTTTTCCACCTCTTCCTTTGTCATTGCCTCATTGAAAAGTGGATCAAACTTTATACCCTACCTTTGGATCATCCGCCACCTCAAATGAATTTCATATACCTTGCATTTTGTTTCACCTATATTTTTGATGGAATAGTTCAACGACTTCAATCCAAAACTGTCACGATCCGCGAGTCATGTTCTCGGCGAGACTCAGTCAAGCCCTAGCCAATGTTATTTCCTCGTCTTTAGTCCAACCCACAATTGCCATTTCAAAGAAACGAGTCTATGTGTATTTTTTGTGACATTTGATTGTAAAAGTAAGGTGTGGTGAATATTGTTTATAGTATGAAGTGTGAAAATGATTTGTATTTATAGTTGATTATTTATACAATTTTTTTTTTCTTAATGTTGGTAACGGTCAATTGAACGTTGAATGGTAAAAAAAAAAACTCATATCCACACGCGACTTTCTCAGCCCGAAAACCATACCCGCCCGCCTAACCCTCGGGGTGGCGATACGGGTGTTTTTTTAACCGAAAACCGACCCGAATAAAATAACCTGAACCCGATTATGGTGTTACCCGATTAACCTGAACTCGAACAAGATGGAACCCAAAACCTGAAAGTAGTATTCAGGTCGGTAATTAGGTTAAAAATATCCCAATTATCCGGAATGACATAAAAAATGTCACCTATATTTATACATACATAATAACATAAAAGTCTATAAATTCATCTCATATGTGTCTTTTTGTTGTGAACATGATGTTTTCTTTCATTGTTCTGTTGGTTGTTTAAGCGACTAAAAAGATTCGGTTCAGTTGATATGATTTGACGTGTTCTTTTTAGTTTATACGGTCGAAACAGTTTGGTTTTATGCTTATTATATTTGACGTATTTTAGTTAATATATATGTTTAATGCATGGGTTTTAACAAAATATTATATTGGGAAGTTTTTTTTTTTTTTTTGACATTTTGTGTTTTTTCTTAATAATAATCATGTTAAGTTTTTTTTTCTTAATAATAATCATGTTAAGTTTAATTGTAAAGTATGCATTGCAACTTGTATTTAAAAACGGTATTTCAACTTGTATTTAAAAACCCGTATTTCGATTAGCTGACCTGAATAAACCCAAAATCGAATAACCCAAAACCGATTAACCCGAATCTTATTTGTGCCGGGTTACAGATATAATTCCTATAACAAAAAAACCCGAATAACCCGATTAAAAAACCTGCAGAACACCCCTAGGTGACGACAATGATGTACCGAAGCGGGTATCAACCCTCACATGCATACCCAAGAGGAGCGCTCACCACATTGGAAATGTCGGAATACATACTTTAGGTTTAAAAAATGTAATTTACCCTTTATATTATCATGGACTTTCACCAAAGTGTAGCATATCGTGAAGTATAGTAAAAAGAAAAGGTAATTGTTTTCTAGAATGTATAGCATGACCAATTTCAAATTACAAGCATAAAAAGCAGTCTTATGATATAATTTGCTTTATTCATACTTTTGAAATAAAAGTGAACAGTTGATAACATCGTTTATATATTTTGGGTAGGATAAATAATGATAATTATTTTAAATTCTTATATTAGCTGGAAAGTTGTTAGTTGCAGAGTTATGGCCTTAAAAGTGATTAAATCCAATACACATGACATAAAGTCATAAACCTAACGTGTTAAGGTATAATCCAAATGTTAAGCAAGGTTTTTTTTTCCGATTTAAAGAAAAAAGAAAAAACGTTTTTTTCCCTTTTAGCATATTTCAAGTTCGAATGCAACCTACTATTTGTAGGGTCAATAACCAAATGTTTAGTATGTGTTCTATTAAAAATATCGTTTATCTTCGTTTATTTAACAAGTAAACATCGTTTATCTTCGTTTATTTAACAAGTAAACAATAACAAACAAATGTTTTATTTATTTAATTAAACGTAAGGATCACATCCCTAATTTATTCTTTCATGTTAGTGGGACTACTTAACCTACAAAGCATTGTGGGGGTAAAAACATTTTTCTTTTGTCCTCTAGGGGTTACTTAGCACCATAATAAATATTGTGAGGCTACTTAACCTACAAAGCTATTGTATATAGTTTTCATGTCCTTATACCGGAAATCATTGCTGGAAACAGTTACATGAAATATCGACCAAGTAAAGCTTACTTGTCTTCTTAATTTGCTAAAACTCTTTTTTTTGTTAAGTGATTCCCGTGTCCCTTTTAGCTAAGAGGGTGTTTGGGATTACATTTTGAAGTGATTATTTGATTATTGCGTTTGTAAAACATAAATAATCTAAAAAAGTGTTTGGATGAAAAAGTGATTATCAGCCTCCAAAACACAGTTTTGGAGAAAGCCTATACCTACATGATTTTTCAAAACGCAGTTTTGAAAACGCAAAATCTATTTTGAAAACGCAACACCAAACACCCCCTAAAGCCCGTTATCTACTAATGTTTATTGTTTTTATGGTCAGGGGCGCAACTTTGTAAGGGCCGGGGGGGACCCCACCGAACTTTTAGCTCAGTAGTGTCCGGTATGTAGTTTTCGTGTAGAATTTTTTAGGTATATACGTTTTCGACCCCCCCCCCCCCCCCAGTTTTATTATTTTTTAGGTATACACGTTTTCGACCCCCGGTCGAAAATCTCAAGCTTCGCCACTGTTATGGTCGTTGCTAACTTGGCAGATTTGGTAGACCCGAGATTGGTTCTGATTTCAACAGAAAACGAGTCATTGAGAATGATTAACATGGCTTTATTGTGCACTAATTAAGTAACCTCAAGCATATTCGCTACTTGATACATTGTAGGCCTAAGTATATATGGTGATGAGTTGGAGTGGCGAGGCTTCAAGTACTCGAGAGGATTGAAGTTCATTGAGATGCATTGTATTCTAGCTCACATCTCTTTTCTAATAGTCAAATTTTGAAGATTAATGTTAACTCATATTGAGTATAGCACTATTATTTTTATGCGCTTTTGCTAATGGAGTTGCTAGTATATCACTCATGTCTGTTTTCCGAGTTTTGAAAGCAGATTCAACCACCACCAAATAGTTTTTTTTAACGACAAATTTGGAGTACTGACGGACCACTGAAGTATCATTGTATCACCAGCAGAACTACCACCAAATACTAATGCTCGATTTTGACATACTTTGGTGATGGGACATTAGAAAAAAGAAAAAAAAGAAAAAGAAAACGATATTATTATATATATCAATCCATAACATCACATTGCGCCAGTTGCCTTTTTTGGTTTTGAAGTTTTGCCACCAAAATTTGGTTGGTGATTAAAAGTGGCTTCTCAACTTTTTTTATTCTTTTAATGTCAGTTTTTCCTCTCAAGTTTTAAAGTTGTTAATTTTGACCTCTACTTTTTAAAAACTTTATAAAATACCACTTTAACCTCCTCGACTTTCTAATAGGTGTCAGTATACATTTGAGTTTGTATACTTTGTACGTTACGTAAGTCATTTCTTATAAATTTGTTATTTTTGTTTTACGTTTTTTCTCCATTTTGGTCACCGTTGGTTTGCTGCCTAACACGTTTTTTTTACGCCTCCTCTCATAAAAATGATAGTGCAGTTTTACAGGCCCCGCCCCGCAACGCGGGGGCTAAATTCTAGTTTATCTAGATTTGCTAACATAGGGCATTTCCGTAAATTCACCATTCAAATCGTAACATCATTCCGTATTGTGGATCTGAAGTTGTCAGTATTACATTACAATAAAGACCAACGCGTACGCGTCGCAATTTCTTCATTGCTCATTTGCTCCACACCTCGACGGTGTAAACCCTAAGTAAGGTTCGTCCCCAATCTTCAATAATATCTTCAATTATTCAGTCCTAATTCCATCTCTATATCTTCTCATTTGTTCACCTGTATGCTATATTACATTCAATTGTCTTCATTTTCGATAATTAATTTTGGTTGTTGAAATCAGCTCTCATTCAACCCGATCTGTAATAATTTCTTCAATTCAAACATTTAATTGTGATATTAAGTTGATATATAGTTGTTTCTGTTGAAATTTTCTACTTTTGTGTTCTGGATCTGGAAATATGAATGCATGTCTGCGTTTAATGTGGTACTAGAGATCGATCGATTGATTATTGTAGCCGATGAAGCTTTGATTACTTACAAATTGTGATTTCTAATTGTTTATATGTTTCGTTGATCTGCATGTCCATGATAAGCCTAAAAATCAAAATTTATTTGGCATTAGATGATAAAATTTGTATGAATTGCTTGGTTTTATTGAATATTGATGAAATAATGTTTAATTTTTTTACATTTTTGGGGGGCTGTGAATATGTATTCAAGTTTAGGAAACAGTTCAAGGAGGTTTTATTGAACCTATATAGATTTTATGTGGATCTCGTGACCGGTTTTGTCCTGGAAGACGGAAGTTCGTATGAATTGCTTGCTTTTGTAGTAAAGTTGACTTATTTAGTTTGTGTGACAATAGGTATCTAGCAATGCCATAAATCAGTTTTAAATAGATACGGATTCTAGATGTTTCGTTTATGGTTGATACATAAGTTTATTGTGCCTGTTTTCCCGTAGAACTTTTTAACTATGGCTAATTATGCCACATTATGTAACAATAATTGTTTTCTTTTTTTAAGTCACATGAACTAGCCAACTACATGTATGAGTTGGGGCAAGCGGGCTATAATAGCGGGCGCAAAGATGGTTATAACGAGGGCAGAGCTGCGGCTGCTAATAAGGAAAAAGAGCACCACTTCGAGCTGTGGAAGGAAGACTGCACTGGCGCTTATGCCACGAAGAGGCAAGAGTTCTCATCCTTGGAGTTCGCGGTGGTGAAAGGTGCAAAAAAGTTGGCTCAGAGATCGGATGGTGTTGCTAAGTTGAAAAATGCTCTAGGTGACGACGGTGGTGCGGCCGAGGGTGTTGGGCCCAGCCATCCTGAATGAAGACTTCCGGCCTGCGCGCCACGTATGACCTTATGTGGTCTTGTATTTGACAATTTGACAAACAATTTTAACTTCCGTGTTATGTTTATGGATATATGGTTGTGTGTTGACGTTTGTTTTTATGCGAATTTGTTATCGTCATAATATATGCATGTGTAATTGCTTTGATTCAGGTGTCACGAATGAATAACGGCGCTGACAGGTTGTGTTGTGTTTATTACAACGTTTTATTCTGTCGTATTTGTGCGCAGGTTGATTGTTGGTACGAAGTGGCCGAGTGACAGGTTATTGTGTGTACCCGGCTGTTCTCAGCCTTGGGGGCGTTTACAATGTTTGCCCTGTGTTCGACGTATTTCGTGTTTATGTGGGCACGAAGTATTTGGCGTTTGTTAGGCTTTAGTTGTGTGTGTGACCCGGCTGTGCACTTGTTTGTGACAGGCCTTGGAGGTCTACAACGTTTCCTAATGGTCGAGCCGTTGATGTTTTCGTGTATGCCCAAAGTGATACATGCAGTTGTGACAGAAATTTGCATAAAACAACAGGTAGCCAAACACTTCTTGTATTATAAATGTGTTGGCAATCTTGGCCATTGCTATTACAAAACTTTTACTCATAAGTAGCACCTTCTCAGCTGTTGAGCGTTCCATGTTCGCGGAACCTCTTTGTTGTCGACGGTACGCAGTTTGTAGGCCCCTTTTCCGAGCACGGTGTCGATGACGTATGGGCCTTCCCATTTGGGAGCCAGCTTCCCGGGTTTTTCTGCATTTGAAGCTTCGTTGTCTCTGAGGACATAGTCTCCCGGGTTGAAGGCGCAGACTCGGACTTTGGAGTTGTAATATTTTTCCAGCTTCGATTTATACTTGGCTTCGTTGATTGCTGCCATTTCCCTTCTCTCTTCTAGGAGGTCGAGGTCGATCCTCCTTTCTTCTTCGTTGTTGATCGTGTTCATAGAGAGCATTCGGGGGGATGGCAGTCCAATCTCTGCTGGTATTACGGCCTCTGACCCGTAAACCAAGCTAAACGGTGTTTCTCCGTTGCTTGTTTTGGGCATTGTCCTGTGTGCCCACAAAATGCTGGGCAGTTCGTCCACCCATCCTCTTCTCTTTTCTCCTAACCGTGCCTTGATTCCATCGACGATGCTTTTGTTGACTGCTTCAACTTGACCATTCCCCTGCGGGTGCGCGACCGAGGAGAAGGTATGTTCGATGTGTAGTTCTTTAAACCACTTTTGAAGGTTATCTTCAGCGAAGTTGGTTCCATTGTCTGTGACGATCTTGAGTGGCAACCCAAAGCGGCATATGATTTGCTCCCAAATGAATTTTTTGACAACGGTGGCTGTGGTTGATGCGAGGGCTTTTGCCTCCACCCATTTAGTGAAATAGTCAACTGCGACTATTATAAACTTGACAGCTCCTGGGGCTTCGGGAAATGGGCCGACCATGTCTATTCCCCATTGCTGGAAAGGCCATGCGGTGGTGACCGGTACCAACTCGTTCTTGGGGCGCATGGTTTTGGGTGCATGTCTTTGGCATCCTCCGCATTTCCTCAACTCTTTCACCGCGTCCAGATGCATTCCGGGCCAATAGTATCCCGCATTCATGACTTTCGCTACCACCATTCTTGGACCGGCGTGTATGCCGCAGATTCCCTCATGCACTTCTCTGATCAAATACCGTGCGTCTTCGGGGTCAACACATCTTAACAGAGGCCCGAGGTATGATTTTCTGTACAAGATCCCATCAGCCACTTGGTAATGTTCGGATTTGTACTGTACTTTTCTTGCTTCTGCCTTGTTTTCTGGGAGTACTCCGGTTTGGAGGTACGTGATTATCGGAGTCATCCAAGATGTTGTCCCTAGTTGGACGACGCTTACTTCACGGAGTGGTACTGACGGGTTACTCAAAACCTCTATTCGTACATCCTTTGCCAGATGTTGAAAGCTTGTAGAGGCGAGTTTACTCAGCGCATCTGCTGGCTTGTTCTCGCTTCTATTAATGTGATGTACTTTGTAGGAATAGAAGGTCTGTAACAGTGTCTTTGCTTGGCTCAGGTAAAGTGCCATCGTATCTCCCCTGGCCTCGTACTCACCGTTGATTTGGCCTGCTACCAACATGGAGTCTACATGTGCTTCGATGTGTCGTACGCCCATTTTGATTGCCAATCGTAAGCCGGCAAGGAAAGCTTCGTATTCGGCTTCGTTGTTGGTGCTTTTAAAATCTAGGCGTATGGCGTAGGTGAACTCGTGTTTGTCAGGGCTTACCAGCCGAAGACCAGCACCTGCGCCATCCTCATTGGACGCACCATCTGTGTACAGTAGCCATGGTTCTTCCACTTGTTGTTTTTCGGCCTTTTCCATCGCCTTGCATTCTCGGTCTTTGTCATCCGGTACTTCTGTCAGGAAATCCGCAAGTACTTGGCCTTTTATTGCCGGTCTTGGTCTGAACACAACGTTATGACCTCCGAGCTCTATTGCCCATTTTGCTAGCCTCCCCGAGATTTCCGGCCGTGCGAGTATGTTGCCGATGTTGTAGTTTGTTAGCACGTGAATGACGTGATTGGCAAAATACCTGCGCAGCCTTCGTGACGCATGAATTAGTGCGAGCACCAGTTTCTCCATGATTGCGTACCGGGTCTCTGGATCAGTCAGAGTTCGTGACACATAATAGACCGGTGTCTGGACACCCTGTCGGTCTACGAGCAACACTGCTCCCACTGCCCTGTCGGAGGCTGACAAGTATAGCACTAGGGGTTCGCCTTTGACTGGTGCAGTTAAGGTTGGCAGCTTGATGAGGCAGTCTTTCATCTCGCGGAAAGCGCTTTCGGCTTCCGGAGTCCACTGAAATTGACTCTTCTTCATGCAGTTTCGGAGAGTTTTAATGAACGGAAATGATTTAGCCGCGTGATTGGCTAGGAAGCGGTTGAGTGCTGCTAACCGTCCTGCCAATTTCTGCATTTCCTTGATTGTTGAAGGTGACGGCATGCGCTCTATTGCTTGTATCTTGTCGGGGTTCACTTTGAAACCGTCTTTCGTAACAATGAAACCCAGGAATTTTCCTTCCTCCATGCCGAAGGAGCACTTTGCTGGGTTTAACTTGATGCTGACTCCGCGCAGAGTGTCGAATGTCTTTTGGATGTTCAGCAACATTGTACTTTCTTCTTTGCTCATGATAACCAGATCGTCCATATACACCTCTATGTACTTGCCGATGGCATCGTGGAAGGTTTCGTTCATGAGCCTCTGATAAGTCGCGCCTGCGTTTTTTAAACCAAAGGGCATTTTGGTGTAGCAGTATAGCCCCGTTGGTGTGCGGAACGCAGTCTTGTCTTCGTCCTGCACGGCCATCTGCACCTGGTGATACCCTTTGTAGCAGTCAAGGAAACATTTCCAACGAAAAGTGGCAAGGGAATCGATCTTTTCATCAATATCTGGTAAAGCGTAGCAGTCGCGCGGACATGCCTTGTTCAGATCTTTGTAATCTACGCACATCCTCCAGCTACCATTGTTCTTCTGGACCATCACTGGGCTTGCCACCCATGTTTGATACCTGACCTCCCTTATGATTCCTGCGTTTAACAGTTCGATCACTTGTTCTTTCATGGCATCATGCTTTATGTCTCCCAGGTGGCGTTTAGCGTGTACCACCGGTTTGGCTTCTTCTGATACATTTAAGCGATGTTCAGCTATGTGCCGTGGAACACCCACCATATCTGCTGGTGTCCAGGCAAAGACGTCCATATTCTGGAATAACAGTTTTTTCAGCGCCGCGCGGGTCAAGTCGGACATCGCGGGCCCTAATGTTACTGTCTGTTCTGGATACGCGCTATTCAACACCCACTTTTCTGCTTCTTGGCGTACTTCTGGTTTCCTTGTCTTTGCGGGTCGTAAATCATCTGTCGCTAATACTTCTTTGCTTGCGTAGATGATGGCCACTCCTGTTTCTGTTGGAAACCCTACTGCGGAGTGTGGGCCAGAGCAAATCATGCTGAAATCACCTTGGGATTCTCTTCCCAACAGAATATCGTGTCTTGAGTGTGCTGGCAGCACCATGAATGTGACTTCCTCCGTTCTTGAATTTCTTCCGTCTGAGAGCAGCACTGGGAATGATATCTGTCCTAGAGGAAAGACGGCTTCGTTGCAGAAACCAGTGAGCGGGTAATCAACTGGTTCTAAGCGCGCCTTGTCTTCTGGATCAAATTGATTGAAACATTGTTCGTAGATTATGTCCGCAGTGCTTCCCGGATCGATGAAGATGTAGTCTGTTTGGTAATGCCCGACGACGCCTGAAATCACTATGGGCCTTCGTTCCCGTGGGCCGCCCCTTACGACAGGGAAAACGACTTGTTTCTCGCGCCATGAGTCATCTTGCGGGCGTTTGTTGTAGTTTCTTTTTTGTCTCCGTGGACCCCCTTGGACCATGTGGGTCTCTAACTTCCGGAGTTTCTTGTTATCCGGCCCTTCATCTCTTCTTTGAATCTGGCGATAATCACGTCTTCCACCTTTCACTAAATGAGTTAACTTTCCATCCCTCAGAGCCCTTTCGATTTCTTGTTTGAGACTGAAACAATCGTCGGTTAAGTGGCCGGTGTCTTTGTGGAAGTCACAGAAGAGATTCGGGTCTTGGCCCCTCTTGTTGCGCATTTGCAGTGGTGGCTTAAACTGGTGGTTCTCGGTTGCCAAGACTTCTGAAGGGGTTTTCGTTAGGGGTGTCCACTGCTTTTCTCTGTTCTCTTTTTTCACCTCTTTCCGGTGTGCGATTTGGTTGATCGTGTGGCGCGCGTCGTCTCTTGCTGGGCTTCTTTCCCTTTGACCGGATGGTCTCCAAGGTTGGTTTCTGCCTTTCTTGCTGTGCCGGTCGGCATGATTGTAACTGCGCTGACGGTGATCGTCACCGGTCAACTGCCTATCCGACTGCGCGATGGTTTTGGCTGCCTCAATGAAGGTGTCCCAGTCTTTGGGGCCTCCGTCTCTACCTTTTATGCGTTTGATTAAATCATCGCACTTTACTGCCCGCATGAAGTGTGCGCGCATCATCTTCTCGCCGCAGTCGCCAATCTCTAAACATTCCTTGTTGTACCGAGTAATGAAATCTTCTACGCTTTCATGGTCTCTGCGCCATATGTTCAAGCAGTCGGCTGGATCCCTGGTGTGTCGTCGTTGTTGCGAGAAGTGTGCCAGGAACTTTTCTCGGAAATCGATCCATGATTTGATTTTCCCCGCTGGTAAGCTGTCAAACCAGATGCGCGCCGCGCCTACAAAGGTTTGAGCAAAGAGATGACACCAGGTTGGTAAGTTCCATCCGCCTGTAGCTCCCGCGCCATTGAAAACCTGAAGATGGTCATCTGGGTCTGTCAGCCCGTTGTATTTGCCCACGTTGTGCGGCAACTTTGTTTTGTCTATATCAGCCGTGGCGATTTCTCGGATGAACTTGGAGTTCTCGGCCATGTCGTCTGGACGGTAGCTTAAAGTGAAATCATGCTCTGCTTTTGGGTCATAACCTGCGCGCTTGCGAGGTTTGTATGCTTCATGCTCTGGTGGGAGCCTGCTGAAAACTGTGCGCGTCTCTTCATCATTTTCAAATTCGTCGTTTATGTTACGTGGACCTAAGCGACTTTGTATTGGCTTCTTTGGTTGATTAGAATACTGCACATAGTTGCTCTCAGTTTCACCGTAAGTATCACGCGTGTCATGCGCGCTTGGTCTTCTCACGTGTGGTGGAGGTACTGACTCAGGACGCAGATTGAATGCATTGGCCTGTTGAGGCATGGGTGCGCTCAAAGGCCTCTGCGGTGGAGTGACAAATGCTGACTGGAGAGCTTGTGCCTGAAGCAAGGCTTGCTGCGCACTGAGTTGTTTGTAAACAAGGTTTATGGACGCCACTTGTTCAGCATACCAGGAAGCCAGAGTTTTTCCTTCGGGTAGCCCTAGCAGTGCAGAGAAGTTTAGTTGTGCTTGGTCCGATGGAGCTGATGGGCCAGCTCCATGACTTTGAGTTTGCACTGTCGGTGTCGGTTGGACTACCTCTGATGGAGGCTGAAACGTAGCTCCATCTGTGGTCTGAGTGATGATTCTTGATGGAGTTTGGAAAGTAGCTCCAGGTGCGTTTTGAACGGCAATCCTGGATGTACTCCCGAAGATGCTGGGAAACTCCATGTTTGGTGGCCCTTCTTGGATAGCTTCGTTCCTTGGACCTCGTTGGACGTGTATGTTGTCCGAAACGAGTTCGAAGGAAGAAACGTCTCCATCGACTTGGTGGGAAGGGTTGTTTTCAGCCATTTAGACGAGTTTTTCGAAAAGAAAAAGAGATGAGAATGGTTTAGCTAAAAGCGGATGGCGCCAATGATGAAACACGGGTTAACACCAAGTTTAACCGGTGGGATTGTTTCTTTAAGTGGGTTCAGTCTCCTTTCCTACTCGTCGTAACGACCTGGATCCTGCAAAACAGTAACACCGTCAGTCTCGTTAAGAGGGGGAGATGGGGGTTTTCCCTCTTAACCAGGCTCCGGCGTGAGAATAAGTACTGTTCTGAGAGAATAATCAGTGTGTGTTAAGTGTGAGAGTAGAGAGAGCAAGATGATCAACCTGGATGGTGAAGGGTTCTATTTATAGCCGGAGGGTGAAGAAGGGAAGGAGCAGCGATGCCAGCTGTAGACGTGCGCCAGCTGTCCGACCAAGGGGAATATCCCTTTGGTCTCCTCTGCTGTGGTCAGTGTAGTGGTACACGTGGCGCGCCTGTACTCGTCCAGCTTGGAAACATCGTACTGATGTTGTCTGGCTGCTCCCTGACCTGCTGCAGGTCCAGGTGGCGCTTGATGGCTGGTGACACGTGTTGTCCTTTATGTTGGAAGGAGCATCTTTGGTGTCGCCTGGCTGCTTTCCAGAAGCTTCTGGAAGCTTCTGGGTGATGAGGCTGATGTCACTCGCCATGTAGGATGGGGAAAGTGGTATGGTCTTTGCCATGTTGGCAAGGAATTGGGACCATACCTCTTCATTTATCGATAAGCACAATAGGTGTGTAGCCTGGAGTTCCTAATTCTTGATTGATTCTTTTGGAGCTGGATCTTATCTCCGCCTCGATCTCCGCCACATCCCGCCCTTTGCCACGAGCCGGATTCAAGATTTGGACTAAAACCGCACGCCCGAGCAAGCTACGATGAGACTTGAGCATCTGTTCCATTGCCAAAACCTTAAGATTCACCCCTTTAAACGTATCCATATCATCAACACCAAGAAGCACCATTTTTCCTGCATATTCTTGTTCAAGCTCTTGAACCTTTGATTGTTTATACGAATCCTTCAACACAGACTCCATCTGACCCATGTGGATCCCACTTGGCATAATCTTAACCCCAATCGTCCTCCCGTAGTATTCCAATCCGATATAGCCCCGTTTCGACTGGTACTCCAAACCAAGCATCCTACTACAACACGAAAGAAAATGGCGTGCATAATCAAAAGTGTGAAAACCAACAAGATCAGCATTCAGAAGCGCCTTCAAGATCTCCTCCCTCACCGGCACTGTTCTATAGATTTCCGACGACGGGAAAGGGCTATGCAGAAAAAACCCCATCCGCAGCCGATTAAAATGTCTTCTCAAGAACGTCGGAAGCACCATTAAATGATAATCATGAATCCAAACATAATCATCATCAGGGTTTATCACTTCTATCACCTTCTGCGCGAATATCTTATTCGCAGACACATAAGCTTCCCATAAACCTCGATCAAACCGATCGCCATTTTCCACAGAAAACGGCAGCCGGTAATGAAACAACGGCCACAAATACTGCTTACAAAACCCATGATAATACTTATCCAAAATCGATGGCGGGAGAAACGCGGGCACACATTTAAACTTCTCTAACAACATCTGTGAAACATCATCCTGTTCACTCGGGTCGATTTCCGCCTTTAACGAACCGACATAAATAACCTCCATTTCGTCCGGCAGCCCATCCTTAATATGCCAATACAACGAACTCTCATCCCATTTAAAATCCCACGACAATTCTCCGGTCTTCTCATCAGTTACCCGGCTCGCTTTCAACGGCAACTGATTCGCCACAACAATCAACCTATCTGCGGTTACCGCAGACAGAGCATCTGACGACACACTACGAGCTTGATCATCATCAATCTCGGATAAAACTCCGGCCACCGTCATCGTCCGGGGGAACACCTTCCGGCGAGGCTCCTCCATCGCCGGAAAATTCCCATTTGCTAGATCTAACAGATTCGCATACGATTTCGATATCATTTCAATTATCGAAACAGAGTCTTGTTACGCAATAATCTGAAATTAAACAAATGGGTATCACAAATTAATCGATATCATCAAATTAACAGGAAATTCACATCGAATTCGGTATAAATTAATCAAAATTACATCAATTGGAGCATACACAGGACTTTAATTACACAAATCGTGATTATTTATAAACAATTTATGAAGAAAAATTTACGAGAAATTGACATGTAAAACCCTAAATTCATATAAAGATGTTGAAAAAGATGATTACCCAATTCGATTCGAAGATTGTGGAATGGTGAATTGTGATTGATTTATAAGGATTGAAGGGTTTGAAGATTATTGTTGAACAGAACAGAATTTAGGGTTTGATCCTGTTGGGGTGAAAGGGGATAAGGTCGGCCAGCAAGAAAGTAAGGATGCCAACTGGAATACTTGTGTCACGTGCTGTTTGATAGGGCACGTGTCAGTTCCCCTATTTGCCACGTGTCCATATATTTTTGATAAATTGTATCCATTTTGTTATTTCATAATCAAGGGTTTGAGAAAATGTCTAGATTGAAAAAAAGATTACTGAGGTATTGTTTTTATGTTTTTCGATATAGTTGTATTTTATTAAATAATTATTTTCACAGATATAGTTTTTTTAACGGTCAACAGAATGTATCTCGAGTATTCTCGTGACATCCACTGAATAAACGAAATACTCCGAGAGTAACCCGAATCCACCACTAATTTCGGAAAAAACCCCAGTAACACACCTTGTCATAGGCATGACGTTGAAATTACCGGTAAAACCATTTTGGCTTAAAGATTCAACCCAGGTTTTCCTAGATCTCCTATCATTGTCCACCAGTTCCTCACTCTGTACCAAATAGAAGTTGAACCTACATCTCTCAATAGATATGTAAGTCTTCCACCACTTGGTCTTGAGATTATTCATTTTCAGAGTTATGTTAGAGCATCCACAATAGGGTCCATTAAAAACACCTAAAAACATGTCCAGTCAGCTGCCACATCAGAAAAACACTCACCCTTCAAAAATATAAAAAACCCATCCAATAAGAAAACACAAAAACACTTAAAAACATTACCACATCATCACCACCTTTTTAATTTTTAACCACACATTTACACCACTTATTCTCTCTCTCTATATTATATATATTAAAAGTACATAGGTCCCACCATTTTGTTGTTTTTAGTCATTTTTGCTGACAAACATATTTAAAAAATGGGGTACAAAAACAAGGTCCACAATAAGAAAAAATGAATGATGTAGAAAAATGAGTAAAAACAACACCAAAAAATGTATTATTGTGGATGCTCTTAATTGTTATTTTGTTGGTAAAAGTGACATAAAACTTTTTTATTTAACAAATAGTGAATACATATTCAACCATTAACAATGGTTGTATAAAATAAAACAAGTAATACCAATCAAATTATATCATATCTAAAAAAATGGGGTACAAAAACAAGGTCCACAATAAGAAAAAATGAATGATGTGGAAAAATGAGTAAAAACAACACCAAAAAATGTATTATTGTGGATGCTCTTAATTGTTATTTTGTTGGTAAAAGTGACATAAAACTTTTTTATTTAACAAATAGTGAATAAATATTCAACCGTTTCCCTATCGGACTTACACAAAGGGCAAACCTCATCCGGAAAAGGAACATGTTGGCAAATTTGGAAGGCTAGGAACGCTCTTGTTTTCGGGGAGAGAACCATAAAAGTGGAGGAAGTTGTTGGGGCGATTAAGTCTATAGGTTTTCTTTGGTTTAAAAATAGATCCAAATACAAAGATGTAACGTGAGACGACTGGTGTAAATTTGTATAGTTGTGGGGTCGGCCCTTCTTTTTTGGGCCGTGCCGGGCGTTTTTAATGAAGTTTTCCTTTAAAAAAAATATCATAATAAAGTTATATGCATTCATTCATTAACGAATATTGATAGGCAATAAATAATAACAATAATAAATACATTAATAATCAACCGTATCATGATTCGAATCTTTAAGGGTATGTACCTTTCTCCGAAAATGGTAGTGTACTTAAATAATGGCCCATATGGCAAATGGCATCATTGCGTAATCAATTACTTAGAAACTCACATGTGAAAAATTAGCAATTAAAATAAAAAGAAAATCGCAAGTAGATAGTTTTTTTTATTATATATGTTAAGAGAAAAGTACAAGAGGAAAGGAAAGAATTGTACAAAAGTAAAAGTGTAGGAAATAAGTTTGACCCTTAGTTTACAAAATTAGGTGGTCTCAAAATGTAGAATTTATATAACTAATAACAAGGGAAATAAGTGGGGAAAAAATGTAAAATAGGAAAATCCAATATTGTTGACTTATAAACCTATTTCCATATTATAAATTTGCAACAAGTTGTTGCTTTATATTGTTGTAATATATGCATTGGGGTTTTTTTTTAAAAAAAAGTTGCATTTTCACTTTTAAACCAAAAGGTTTTATCTTTTACATTTTAACCTTTTTTACTTTTTTAATTTTAACCAAAACTTATTTATCTTTTATAATTTAACCCCAACAATTTTATATTTTCAACTTTGATCCCCCATATTTTTCATATTTCGCAAGTTTTTCGTTTTACGTTTCTTTTTATATTTTGCGAATCAACACGTCGCAACGTGCATGTGGGGTTCAACGTTTTTCCCGTTTGACAAGCCAATCGTAGTGCGCCTATTTTTCTCCATTTGAGAAGTTCGTTGCAACGTGCGGGTCCTAAAATGTAAAGGCTTTTAGAATTTTTTTTCGTGACTTTTATGAATGCTTTGTAAATTTTGTTTAGATCCAAGTAATTTTATATCTTAAAAAACCTCATGAAAATCTACAACGAGCGCGACAAAACGGGTCGGATCAAACATAATATGTTTTCGTGATTATTTTATGAATGTTTTGTAAATTTTCTTTGGATCCAAGAGGAGTCAAATTGTGGTTTTTTTTTAAGCTCTAATTAATCTCTTTTCATTATACATGTCAACTTTTGCGTTATACCCGTTACGTTTTTTATGTATGACTCGGGTCATATATAATATGTCATGATTTTACTCTATAATTTGATCTACTTTATGTTTTGATCCAATCGCAATACTTATATAGGTTACATTGAGTTTAATCAAATACGTCAATTGCGTGTTTTCATATGGTTAACGCATCACATAACGTTTGGACTAATCCATTCGATGATTGCGAAGAATCCGCGCCGCAACGCGCGCGGGTCTTAATGCTAGTTTCTCCTTAATTTTCAAAAGGCTATGACTTTTTCATGCGTTAACATTTTTTTATAAAAATTACACCGTATTAACGAGCATTTTATTCGCTTTAATTCGAGTAATTTATTGTTATATTTTTCTTTAAAAACTTTTGCAGGATTTTGAATACTCATTACGTGATTTTAAATACCCAGTAAGTGATTACGTGATTTTGAATACACATTACTTGATTACTCGGTTTCATTATAGTATTTTATGCGAAACCCCAGTAAGTGATTACATAATTACGTAACAATAGTTGACTATGTATTATTACGTGACTACATGATTTTAAATACTCATTTCGTGATTACTTGATTTCATTATAGTATTTATGTGAAACTCTACTGAGTGATTACGAAAAAACAAAACACGTAATACATAATATTTCATATGGAATGCCTAATATTTCAAGTATAATCACGTATTAAGGATAAATTATATACAAAACATTAGCTAAACCAACATATAATAACAACATAATGTCGTATATTAGAGATTTAACCACACAATAAAGCATAAGCAATGTCGCAACCCCCGTTCCCTAGCAACCCGGGAACGGGCGGCCGCGGCCAGTTTCGGTGGTATCCAGGTGTTTATCATTTTGGCAGCGGAAATTACATCAGGATCGTAGTTAGGAAATATTTTATCAGAGTAAAATACCACAACTTCATAATATTAAACATGTGGGAATAATCCCACGTTTTAAGTACACACATTTTCATAGGAATAAACCCTATTTTATTTAATAAAACATCTCTTTATTTTAGGTAACGTTATAGCCACTTTTCCAAGCCTTCAGTGCTGTCCAGCTGGCTTCTATTTGGCTTTCACATTTTGTTACCTGAAACACGTTTAAAAACATTTTGTCAGTGGGAAATACTGGTTAGTGAATCTCAGTTTAATCAAGTTAAGTAAAACCATTGTACAGTATTGAGGGCGGTCACGCAATTACATTTGTTTCCATCTACTTAATTACCACCCACGGTACTGTCAACCCGACTTGTGGTCATTTTACTCCTCGCAAGGTAGTAACAAATTTTGTATACAAAACCCCAATATACCGACAATAATTGTAGAATATAAATACTCAATCACTGTTTAAAATAGTATTAATTATGTGAGGTTTTGTAAAAATTTTTTGCAAAAAGGAGATTACTCATATTGCTGTTTTAGGGTTTCCTTTAAGGATTTCCTAGTGATTATCTATAAATTACACAAATGCACACGTGTTAGTATAATAACCCAATATTTACATTAGTAATACCCTTCCCGAGACGGCATTCCAACGACTACGTCAGGCAGAACCACGACAGCCGTTACGGAACCCTGGATCAATCAGGCAGCGTATAAATACGTAACCGGGGTTATGATACTTACAACGGGGCAGAACTTCGTTATTTAAGGGGGTATTATGCCCGAGAATAGCTTTATCTATATAGAATTTCGAGAGAGAAAATAAAAGATAAGCGAGTTCGACTGAAGGCCGATCAAGGCAATTTATAGGGCTGTTCGACCACCCTATCGGGGCCCGCGAAGGATGTATCAAGAGGCTACGCGGCCCGTCAGGCCAACTAGGGTAGGCCCTAGCTTGGCTGACTCGAACCCTATACCTAACACGTTCACGACACGTGGCACGCTAGGGTTTCCGCCTGATCTCCCATCTGTCGCGGCCCGCGTAAGAGCCCTAAGGGGTCTTCGCGCCCCGCGACAGCCTATTAAAATTTGTTTTTAATTAATTTTAATAAAAATAAAGGTATTCGGGCCCTGTTCTCGCATACGGGGTGTATTTTAGGTCATATTGGGGCACTTTAAAATTCTAGCTGCCTTGACTACATGTCTAATCTCACTGATTAATCCCCAGATGTAACGAGAGATTAATACTGGTTCAGGTGATGCAAGGGTTGGTACTATTCTAGCATATTCAAAGAATAAAGTAGTATAACCCTTACTATCCACTACAGTCATCCTAAGGTTTAGGAACTTATTTGCTATTTATTCCTTATCATTGGGAGGGCAGAATTTTCTTTTTACCATATTCTTAAATTCCTCCCATTCCATATTGTAAACCCTATCACTTCCCCTAGACTGGAGGATAGTGTTCCACCATTCTAGTGCTGAATTCTGAAAAAGATTGGAAGCAAACATTATCTTATCCTCTTCCGCACACTTGCTTATTTTTAAGACTGCCTCAGTCTTTTCTATCCAGCGTAGAGCTGCAACGGCCCCTTCATTGCCCGAGAATTCCATTGGTTTACAAGACCAGAATTCTTTATAAGAACAACCATAGGACATGGTTCTTCTTCTTTTGGGAGTGGGCATTTGAAGTATGGGTCCATTGTTTACGCTGTGTTCAGGTTCAGTGGGCCATTTACTATCACATTTACTTTTATTATCTGCTTCCTTAATCGTTTTGATAATATATGGCATTGCATCTAGAATTCCTTGTGCCACTATGTGTTGGATGGCACTGTTATCCACTTGGTTTCCGTTATTGTTGTTTGGGTTATCGTTATCCGGGTTATTGTTACTCTGGTTATCGTTATTCTGGTTTTCCTGGTTCACTTCGTTGTCCATCTGAATTTTAAACATTTGCCAATTATTAATATCACAAAATAATATTTAATGCAAATATTCACATAACACGCATATTGATAAAAAAAAAACGTCGAACATTGCGACTTACTCTTTCTTATATATTATGCATCTAATACAAACTGGAACTGGAATCTAAAATTACAATACTAATATGCGTCACTAACCACAAAGTGGTCTATACTACGATAGATATATTATTATTATTATTACTATTATTATATAATATTTTTTTTCATACACACATATTATATATATTTATTATTTTATTATTATTACTATCACCATTACTGATATGGGTTCATCCAGAACTCCATATTACGCTCGTCGTACTTCCAGATGAGTCGTTCTTCGATCTGCCTCATCCTGTCACTGTTTTCTAAAATCTCCTCACCGAAGGTTCGAAGTTCTTGCACATTCTCTGCACTCATTGGGGGTGCAGGTGCAGTTACTGGATCTGGGTACTGTGGCATGGGTTCTTCCTGAGGGTATGGATTCTCTAGGATTTCCCTAATGTATTCATCGTTATCATAGTAGGGATCTAGAGGGTCCAGACCTGGGTAAGCTGCTAGGTTTGGCATGGGTTCGTCTGTTAGGTGGTAGCGTTGCACATAATCCCTATGATCATCAAACCACGAGTCGTAGTCTGGGTCTAAGGGATTGTGTGCTGGTACTCTAGGTATCTCTTCTGGGTTAAAATCATGCCTTTGGATTTGATTTTCTAGGTTGTTTTCAATTTCCATTGGCTGAGTGGGAAACAAGGGTAATGGTTGAGGGGCTATGAGTTGCTCCAGGTTTGGGTCGGCAGCTGTGGTTGCTAAGATATGGAAATTTGCTAAACTTCTATTAAGCATATCTGTCACACCCCAACCGATGGCGGAAACATCAGAGTGAGACGAAGAAAGATTGCTCATCACACATAACGCTAATTGTGACAATAGAATTAAAGATAAATTGATTTCATTTATAAATTAATGTTACAATACATTAAAAATACAAGAAAATAATACAACAACAAATATGAAATTTATACAACGTATTTGACCTAAGACGTCTAAGTGAGTATCTAGGCATCTTTGCTAGTCCGTTTTCATAGCATCAACAATCCTCAACTTGTAACATGTTTAAATTACAATTCAATGCAAAAGCAAAGGAGAGTATACAAGTTTAGGAATATGTATAAGTATAAAAGTTTAAAACGAATCCACATGGCAACTTAGTTTATACAAGATCAACCTAACATGGCATGCAATATTTCTAGCCAATCCTCTGTTTACGCTAGAAAGTTTAGTTAATTTGACATAACCACAAGTTTAAGGGGGGCGGTGCGTTACTCCTATAGCGCTATGCATGTCAAATGGAGGCTCGTGAAAGCTAATGACTAAAACATATCACATAAGTATGGCCCACGTAAGCATCAAGTATCATAACATAGTATTCATGTATAAGGATTGTTTTCGTGCATTGCATAAAGAATAAGTTTAAGTGTGTTTTAATAAGGTAACATGTTACACCCCAAAAATTGTAAACATAAAAAGGGGTCCCCATAACAGCAGATCAGTTTAATCAGCTGTTGCCTTTTCAGGATAATGAGGGGCCAATTAGCACTTGCCTCTTCAGGATAATGAGGGGCCAATTTGCACTTGTCTCTTCAGGATAATGAGGGGCCAATTTACACTTGCCCTTTCATGCTCATGAGGGGCCATTTTGATGTTACCATAAGGTTTCAACAAGTGTATGGACCAGATCAAAGCACGTTATTCGATAAACGATCCTAACGGTTCCAAGAATCCTATAAATACCCAACCCTTTCACAACTCAAAACCCACAAATCTGATCTTAAAGCTCTAAGTTGAAGTCATTGCTTCATACCTGAGCTATTCGATCAAGTTTTACTAGCGGGGACCCTTTGTAAGTGTTCCTTCGTTCTTTTATCGCTTTTCGAGTCCGAAAGTCAAACTATGTTTGACTTTCTGCGTTGACCAGTTTATGGTCAACACGAAGTTCGTTTTAAACTTCATAACGTGAGCGTAATCACGATGGTTATAGTCCTTAGTGACTATACCTACTGATTACCATGTTATCTAGGCTCAGTGACGAGTCGTAGTTTCGGCCAAAATGCGCATTTACGCGTATTTTGTAACCAAACTACTCTTGGGTATCAAAACCGTTTGTTTTGATACCAAACCTGTTTTCTAAACTTAAACATGCTTAGCTTGTCACTTTTAGTTTAGTGCTTATATAGGGTCGTAAGGTAAGCGATCTAAACAATCGCTTATACTTTCGAACCCAACCCGTTTGGTCTATCATTAGGATCCGACCAAACACATTAGGTGACCATAGTATATAGGGAATAACCTTCCGAGGTTATACCTTATGGTCTCTTCGTTTAAGTAGTTGTATGATAGGTAGTTTATATGCCTTAGGTAAATTACCAAAATGCCCTTTTTACGCCAAAATTCATTTTAAGCATATGCAACATAACTTTTGACATCAAAACTGATTTGGTAACAATATTAGACATGTTAAGGCATATTTTACTTGTCATAGGACTAGTTAGGCATTCCGAACGCGTTTTACGTGAACGACGCGTTAAAGTAGCATAAGCTACCTAAACGGGTCGTAATGGGCCGTAAGCACTTAGCTTAGGTTTCGTTTTAGTATGTGGGCTTTATTAAACTATATTACATGAGTTCCCATACTCATTTGGTTTACGAACCCTCATTCTACCCGATCCTCCGATTTAGGTCCGGTATATTAACATAGTTACCTATATTAGGTGCCGTTTGATATACGTGATCTCTAGCATTGTTTGGTTGTTACTCAAGGACTACTAAGCAATCTCAAGTGAGTACATAGACCCCTCTTTTACTGTTTTTCAAACTGTTATGGGGTGAAACACATGTGCCTACTTGTTACTTTCATGCTTTCATGTTTTCACATCATATACTTGCTATGTTCATTAGTACATTTATAGTACATGATTTCATCACATTTCATGCTATATATGCCCATTGTGTGCATACTTAATACATCGTTTTACATTACATTTTATGCTATGTATGCCCATTGTGTGCATACTTAGTACATCGTTTTACATCACATTTCATGCTATGTATGCCCATTGTGTGCATACTTAGTACATCGTTTTACATCACATTTCATGCTATGTATGCCCATTGTGTGCATACTTAGTACATCGTTTTACATCACATTTCATGCTATGTATGCCCATTGTGTGCATACTTAGTACATCGTTTTACATTACATTTTATGCTACGTATGCCCATTGTGTGCATACTTAGAACATCGTTTTACATCACATTTCATACTATGTATGCCCATTGTGTGCATACTTAGTACATCATTTTACATTACATTTTATGCTATGTATGCCCATTGTGTGCATATTTAGTACATCATTTTACATTACATTTTATGCTATGTATGCCCAGTGTGTGCATAGTTAGTACATCGTTTTACATTACATTTTATGCTATGTATGCCCATTGTGTGCGTACTTAGTACATTTATTCATCACATGCTTACATTTTGGTATGACATTTGGTTTGTTTAAATGAGACAATGTACATTCATTAACACCGATCATGCCGCTCGGTAGTAGGTAGTGGTACCATAGGAATTGACAACTCCCGTTCCTGAACCCTAGGTTTGTTTGGATGGAAGGAATGACCGAATTCGATAAACATAACAACAAGATAGACCTTTAAATTCGTTTAGGGGTTTATCGCCACAGTCACAAGGCTTGGATGTATGCATTTTCACAATACCGCATAGATGTTCATATCAGTATAGCATGCATTTGTTCCACAAAACATAACTTTGATTTAAACCATGTTTTACTTCAATACCTTGTTTTTGTGCATTTTACATATGGTTTGGTTGATATATTTCACTTACCATACATAAACATTTTGACATTGATATACACAATTCACGATTTACATTAGACATAAACATTTTGACATTGATATACACAATTCATGATTTACATTAGACATAAACATTTTGACATTGATATACACAATTCATGATTTACATTAGACATAAACATTTTGACATTGATATACATAATTCATGATTTACATTAGACATAAACATTTTGACATTGATATACACAATTCACGATTTACATTAGACATAAACATTTTGACATTGATATACACAATTCATGATTTACATTAGACATAAACATTTTGACATTGATATACACAATTCATGATTTACATTAGACATAAACATTTTGACATTGATATACATAATTCATGATTTACATTAGACATAAACATTTTGACATTGATATACACAATTCATGATTTACATTAGACATAAACATTTTGACATTGATATACACAACACATTTTGACATTTGATTATACATAAACATTTTTACAATGGTGGTTTGGTTTGAGTAAGTGATTTAAGTAACGAGGCGTGTGTAATATGATACAAGCATGGTGGATACGCCGCTGGTACTTCCTATATATAAGTGCTTGTATGGTATTACATATCGTAGCGTTATTTGAATCATTTCAATTTAGACATATAACATTCTTACAAATAACATACTTTTCACAATACATTGTTTTACAAACAACTTATCTAATACAAACTCATTTTACTTGGTTATTTACTTAACCATGTATTATTCTTTTATACATATATATCATTTGGTTTATTTATCACTTTTCAAATGATTTACAAGACAAAGCAAATTACAAGGTTCATGACTAAACATTTTCTTAAACATAAGTCATGAATTCTATTTTCACAAAACCTATGTATCTCACAAGCATTTTTATGCTGACGTACCTATTTTCACATGTGTTTCAGGATATGATGCATAGGACTTATCAAGATACACTTAGGCGGACTTGGGCCTTAGTGACAACAAAAGATGCAAGACTAGTTATTTATGTTATATTTCTTTGATTGTCAAGACATTGTAACTCTTCTAATCAACAAAACAATATTTCAATTTCATGTGTTATGAAACAATGATTCTGTTACAACACTCCCCGACGTTTCCGCCACGTTTTATTGTTTTTCGTGGTCGGGGTGTGACAGAAAAGTTGGTATCAGAGCCCATGGTTATAGGGAATTAGGTTATTAGTAATGCTTTGACCTAGTCTATAACCTTCCTAGGACCCTAACGCGAGTTTACTTGCGTTTAGACATAAAACAATACCGTCACCTATCCTTAAGTGACAACCGCAACAAGAACATAAATTTCAAAACCGCTTTGAAAACTAATCATCTGTTCTAGGATGATTGATTACTAGGTTTTGAACCCTCTGTTATATGGTTTTGAACCCCTTTGAATTTTCAAAACCTCGTCAAAGTTTGGGTCTTATAGTGTGAACACGTGCAATCTGGAAGAATGGATGCCTGTACTCTGAGTTTTCTGTCTAAGGCTAGAGTGTTTGTACAAATCCACATAATCGGACCAGTCACTCTTACCTGGGAACTCTTGGGGTGAGTGTCCACTTATAGGCTAAAGCATGTCTTCCCAGGTTAACTCGGCACCGCGTTTGCCTTCCCAGTGAACCTTCACAATGGGAATGCGTGAGCGTCTGAGCACCTTGGTTTCCCGGCCCATGATCTCGACAGGCTTCTCCACGAAGTGTAATGTTTCGTCCATTTGTAAATCTTCAAGAGGGACATGTAATTCGTGGTCGGCTAGACACTTTCTGAGGTTCGAAATGTGGAAAGTCAGGTGGACATTACTAAGTTCCTCCGGTAGTTTTAGTCTGTAGGACACTTTTCCAATCCTTTCCAGAATTTTAAAGGGTCCAACATATCGAGGCACGAACTTTCCTTTCTTGCCGAATCTGATCACCCATTTCCAAGGTGCAACCTTTAGGAGTACGTGATCGCCAACGTCAAATACAAGTGGCTTGCGGCGTCTATCAGCATAACTTTTCTGACGACTCCGAGCTTTCAGCAGATTGTCTCGAATTTGGAGGATTTTGTCAGTCGTTTCTTGTAACAGCTCAGGACCGGTAATTTGCCCGTCTCCGATCTCGTGCCATACAATAGGCAATCGACATTTTCTTCCGTATAATGCCTAAAATGGTGCCATTTGGATGCTAGAGTGATAACTGTTATTGTACGAGAATTCGACTAAAGGTAAGTGCGCATCCCAATTACCACCGAAATCTATGACACACGAGCAAAGCATGTCTTCAAGGGTACGAATCGTTCTATTAGTCTGACCGTCGGTTTGGGGATGAAAATCGATTAAAAGTAGTACCGAGAGCAGATTGAAACATTTGCCAAAGATGCGAGGTAAACCGACCATCGCGAACAGAGATGATGTCACGAGGCGTCCCATGTCGACAGATGATTTCGTCGGTTTAGATTCGGGCTAATTTTTCTACCTTAAAGTTTTCTCGTATCGGCAGAAAGTGAGCAGATTTAGTCAAACGGTCAAGCATTTCAAAACTTAGAGAGCGATATCCTTCTTCGTTATGAAATCCATAGCTATACTCTCCCATTTCCACATAGGGATCTCTGGCTGTACGAGTAAGCCAGAGGGGCGTTGATGCTCAGCCTTGACCTTGGAACAAGTCAGGCATTTCAAAACTTAGAGAGCGATATCCTTCTTCATTCCCGGCCACCAGTACTTGTAGCGATGGTCCTGGTACATCTTGTCAGCACCGAGATGAATAGAATACCGAGATTTGTGGGCTTCGTCCATCAGAGTTTTTCACAAATTGGTACGCTTGGGAATCCAAATTCGGTCTAGATAATGGAATATACCATTCGATTTATTTACCAGTTGAGCGCCATCGTTGAGAATCTTTTCCTTTTTCAAAGTGCGTTCGGTAAAACAAGCATGTTGGGTGTCGCGGATGAGAGCTTCGAGATTATGCTGGGCTTGAGAATTACGAACGCTATGCAAATAGCTTCTTCGACTAAGAGCATCGGAAACGACATTTGCTTTGCCTGGGTGGTAACGAATCTCACAGTCATAATCGTTGAGGAGTTCAACCCATCGGCGTTGGCGCATGTTCAGTTCTTTCTGGTTAAAGATGTGTTGTAGGCTCCTATGATCGGTAAAGATCATACACTTGGTACCATAAAGGTAGTGTCGCCAAATCTTTAACGCAAAAATAACTGCACCTAGCTCGAGGTCGAGGGTTGTATAATTCTTCTAGTGGATCTTGAGCTATCGAGAGGCGTACGCGATAACCTTATCTCATTGCATGAGAACACAACCAAGACCAAGGTTAGAGGCATTGCCATAGACTACGAAATCGTCATTTCTGTCGGGCAGTGAAAGCACGGGAGCATTGCAAAGCATAGCTTTGAGAGTTTGAAAGGCCTCCTGTGGCACCTGCGGAAAATCCACAGTCAACCTGCTTTAACACCTTGTCACTTTGGATTATTTACCAAATTTTGGGATGAAATTTCTTTCAATTTGGGGATGATGTGACAACCCGAGTTTTCAAGGTCTTTCCTCGACACGTTACGTATTTCACACTGTCTTTTCATAATTGTTTGTGTTGTAACTTGTGCATAGTTGATGAATTGTTGAACTATTATGATGTTAAGTGTTTGGTATATAAATTAAGAATTATTTAGGTTTGGTAACCTCTTGATTAAGGTTCTTCGTCGGCTTGTTCTTCGTCATCATTGATCCGACGAACTATGTTCTTCGTCGGAGAGAGAGAGAGAGTCCTTCGCTGGCCCTTATCCCTTCGAAGCCCAAAAAGGGGCCCGTCCCACTGATTCGTTTATATTCACGCAAAGGGTTCTATTTCTCACAAAAACTCACCTTTTGGCAAACCCTATTGATCGACGGCAGTTCCCCATCTCTCATTCGAAACCTTTTAAGCCTAAGCATCACTAATCTACCCCACCTCAAGGTTAGTGTCTTGTTTTCATTCATTGGTTTGATGTTCGATACATGATTTTGTGTGGTGGTGATTGTGTATGATCATTTAGGGCTGCAACAAACTGTATGTCTAATCTAGAAATATATTTGAGGTTATTTGATGATCCATAACTGTTAGACATAATCTGATGATGATTTAGAGTGCATAAATCAGTTGTTATTGTGACTCGAATGTGGTATGAGAAAAACTAGGATTTGTATAGTGTAGAATGTAAGTATTAAACTGTAAACGACAATTAGGGTTATCGTATTACATAGATTCTGATCTCGTGATTATGTTCTTGATAAACGATTCCGATTACTTTGTTGGACGCGTATAAGTGTATGTTGAATTGTGTAACGTGCAGAAACCCTAACTGTGTTACGAGAGCAAAGGGAAAAATATGAACCTGTTGTATGCAACGATGAAGGACTCCCCACGAAAGACCCGGTTTGACGAAGAACTAGGTTCTTCGTCGGGTGATGTTGATGAACTATCAAGGTCCTTCGTCACAGCTTATCTCGACGAAACATGTGGTTCTTCGTCGCACCTTGCCCCGACGAAGGATGATCCTTCGTCACAAGGGATGTTTCGCCGTGATAGTAGACAAGAGGAACAATAGATTGATATGATGCATTTGATGACGAATAATTGTGTTACAAGATATTAATATTGCAAGATAATAATAACTAATGATGAGAATTGATGTGCGTGTGGTGTTATAGATTTTTAATGTATATTTTAAGCCCTTTTACACTTTTTAGCCAAGTTTTAAATTTATAAAACACGATATTTACTAACACTAAACACACATATGGGCAAGCGCACCTATCGTGAGCGTAGTAGTGTTGGTAAGATACCGAGGTTGTCCAAGGACACAAGAGCTTTTAATACCGGTTTATCCTCAACGTCTAATCAAATCATAAGTTTAGAAAAAAGTTTTAAACTAGAAAAATAAAACTAACTAAAATGCTGAAAAATAAAATAAAATAAAAACAGATAGACAAGATAAATCACTTGGATCCGACTCGTATTTAGTGTAACCTTTGATTATTTCCGCACTTTTGCACTTTTTAAGAGATTATCTTAGTTATTGTAGTAGGCCCCTCTTGTGAAGGTGACGTTACCCTCAACCCAGTAGTTTGAGTCAGCAAGGATACAATCCTAAAGGGTTGGATTATTGAAAGATAATTAATTAAGTTATTAATGCATATTGTGGTAGGCCCCTCTTCTGGAGGTGACGTTACCCTCGGCTAAGTAGTCTGAGTCAGCAGGGATACAGTCCTAAGTAGTCGGGTTAAAGTATTAATAGTAGTTTACATATGAGGGGATCAAGGAGTTCGGACCCCCGCCATCCAATACCAGTGGGTATTGAAGGAGGTCCTACTAAAGTTGACCCAGGTCCTTGTAGGATCTATACACTGAACTAGGCAAGACTCTTACCAAACCGTTCCCTTAACCCCCGACCAGGTAGCCAACATACCTCCTGTCACACCCTGGCTTTGCGAAAGCGTGGTTAATTTTGGTGTGACTTCTTAATACCATAGCTTAATCATAACCAAGCTATATGAAATAAAATCTTGCAAGATCATCCATAGATTAAGTTTTAAAACCAAAGGAACACAACATTGTCTTAGGGACTTACAACCTCATAACATAAAACATTGTCTTGAATAACATAAACATCAACATGTGATAAACGCAGTTTAAGATATGTGACTTGTCCAGGAAAGAGTCACATTTCCTAAACTGGGATGACCTTGGAACCCAATGTGCAGCGGCAAAACACGTCATACCGTGCCAGATCCTGTTAATTTCCTGAAATACATGTAAGTTGAAAAATCAATAATAATGTTGAGCGAGTTCATGTGTAAGTGAGTACATAAAACACTTGTAAGTATAAAAGTTTCCTGGTATGTAGCAGTGTAAGGAAAAGAGATCACCAATGGTTTGCAAGGCCATTAGTATGTGTGAAGTGCAAGTAGGAAGACTCAACCTAGCAGATTTTGCGTCGGGTACAAAGTCACTCAAGGTCCGTTCTGTTGGGCCTCTTAGAGGTCCGTTCTGTTGGGCCTAGAGTTGGGCTCGCTACACCCAGATAGATCTACCGCTTACGTCCCTCGGTGTTTCTGCCTACCCATTCACATGATCTAAGTAGTAAACCTCCTTACGTTAACCATACCATGTATAAAGTACTTGTAATCAAAGTAACATGTATTTCACCCCCGCAGTTAAGAAAACTGAAAACAGTTAGAGAAAAGGGGGACATGAACTCACAGTCGGTGCGTCTCTACCAAGTACTCCAAATCAGAAAGCTATGCGACGACCTACAAGTGCTAATTCTATTAGACGGACGGCCGTGCCTTAGCTTTATAGTTTAAGTCTTTGGGAAATAGTTAGACAACTATTTCGTGTTTACGTTCTGTATATACTTGGTAGTTAATCTCCTTCCCAAGGATGGGGGATTCAATACATGTGCGTTCAAATTACATCATTAAGTCTCACTTAATATATATATATATTTCCAATTCCAAAATATAAGTATTTTTCTCAAAAATATTATATTTTCCTTTCACATAATTTTTCTCCAATAATACGTTGTTAAAATACGCGTTCATAAATATTTCCGTAAGAGCGTAAGTTACGTTTTAACAATCGAGTGGTAATATAATTACCGGTGTAACTCATATATTTATGGTGAAAGCGTTCGTATTATTTTGGATTCGTTAACGTTCGTAAATATTATTTTTACTCTAAAAATAATATTTATGTATTTCACAAAATAATCATAAACAGTGTGTGAAAATATATTTATCACGTTAAATCTTGTGAAAATCCCACCTCCGAATATTTAGTAAATAAGTCATGGCGAAATTCATATTTCGAAAACATGTCAAAAATGATTTCTAACACTTGTAGTGTAAATAGTTCTAAGTGTTAGGTTTCTAGAAAAATTTCGCCAGAGTTTCCTCTGTAACTGGAGGTGGCCACGCTTTCAAGCGTATCATTTTCTTTTATCAAATCAACTCAACAATTTTCTTTATTTGATCAGAACAACTTTCAACACAACAACTAATCAACATATGTGTAAATTGCCAAAAATTACATGAACTTGCAGTTTTTCCCAAAACTGTGGTGTAAACCCCTTAAATGTAGTAGATCTTCATATAAGGTAATTTGATCTTGTAAAAACCTCGTTTTTAGAGAAATCCGTCTTTACAACTTCTTGTCATCTTTTACAAAGTTTGTTATTTTGTCGGATCTTTTTATTTCACAAGTGTTTACACACTTGTGGTTTATAAAAATCATGCTTGTTAGTATAAAATCCATCTTTTAAAATACATGATTTCTTTGATACGTGGTTCTTTGAAAAGACCACTTGCAGAAGCGTAGATCTGCTATTTTTAATCACTATTGTACAAGTTAAAACACTTTTACACAAGTTCATGTTTCATGTGTGGTAGAGTTTCACCTTTTAACCCTTGTTACTTCTAAAATAGCTTTGTGTCATGATTCAAGAATATGACTATACCGGGTTAAACGATGATCCGAGCTACCACAACATAGATCGGGTCTAAATAATCACACATCCAAAATACTACAACATTTACACAACTTATGTGCTATTAACCACCATTTTAAGTGTTTTTAGTAAACTTTAAAGCATCATCTTGCATGTTAACGAGTTTTATCCGATACAAATCCTTTTAACCACTTTAGATTAGTTCAAGATAGAGATTTAAACATCATACCACTAGCTCGAGGCTAGGGAAGAATCTACGCGCAAAATGGGTGGGTAAAAGCAAAGTAGAGAGGTCCTTCGCGTTCCGCTTGCACCGAGCTTCCTATTACGCGATCCTTGATACTTGTATAACCTTGGAATGTGATGATCAAACTCGAAAATGGATGGAGGGCCAAGGGAGTGTTCGGCCGAGACTTAGAGAGCAAGAGAGAGAGGTGAGAAAGTTGATTTGTGTGAGGATTATGTTATGGTGGGTTAATGCTTATACTTATAGACATTTAGAATGATAATTATCCAAAGGATCTTATGCTTTCTAGATATGAGACAAGGAAGATTAAAATAATCAAATGGTGTACCATGGGGTCACAAAGTGACCGAGTTCGGTCAAGGGGGGGGGGGGGGGGGTAGTTTGGTTCCATTTCAACTAACCATTAAGCCTTAGTTAGATAACTAGGTTAAGTTAAGTGTTTAACTTAGTTACTAAAGTGTAGCGTGTTACAACGGGTGTTAGGGTATTCAGGGACCCTAACTGGCTCAGAAAAAAGATAAATAGTGAAAATAACAATATTTTCATGTCCCGGGTATAGTCCGGTTGTTTGGTTGGATAGTAATCCATTAAAGTGCTTAACAAAGCTTTAAAGTGTCGTTATTACTCTTTTTAGTGACACAGCTTATTCCTGACACTTTGGAAAGTGTCTAGTGTTATTTTTCTCATGTTTTGGCACTTTAGTAGTTAGCTAAAAGCTGAATTATTTTGTAAAGTGCTGAGTTTTGTACTTAGAGTACGTTTTAGGCACATCCAGTCATTGTGACTTATCCCTAGAGACGCAGTTCCACAACCCTTATATCCCTACACTCACCATTAGTGTAGCAATTATCTCAGGCTCTTACAGGCCTTTGAGGCAGTGTCTGCCTGATGCTGGCTTTATCAGCATGTTCAATAGGTTATCCGCTATTGTGCTACTGTGCTTTTTGTGCATCATGTTTGTCACTAAGGTTCAGTATGTAAATAATGTAGTGACGATAAGTAAAGTATGATGCAAGTAAGTACATGTATCAGATATCAAGTAGCAGTTCATCAGCTAGTTCAAACAAGCACAGTAATTAAGCAGTAATTAATCATTAATTAAGTCGTACGGATACCTGGTTTAGTGCGGGTTGTCACATTCTCCTCCCGTTAAATAAATTTCGTCCCGAAATTTAAGTTCTGCTTGTAGATGCAGGGTTCTTAGGAAAAAGGTGGGGGTATTTCTCTTTCATCCGGTCCTCACGTTCCCAGGTGTATTCAGGACCATGTCTGGCATTCCAACGAACTTTGACGAGCTTGACACTGCTCCGGCGGGTCTTGTTAACTTTCCAATCCATGACCTCAACAGGTTCTTCGACGAAGTGGAGCGTGTCGTCAACATGAGTCTCGTCGGTGGGAATGGCAACGTCAACTTGAGTTGGACTTTTCTTTAGATTGGATACGTGAAATGTATCGTGAACACCATTCAGTTCAGCAGGTAGGTCCAACTTGTATGCTACTAGTCCTATTCTTTCCAGAATTCTGAAATGACCAATGTAGCGCGGATTTAACTTCCCACGCTTCCCAAAGCGTGCCACCCCCTTCCAGGGTGAGACTTTCAATAACACCATTTCTCCAACTTGGAAATCCACATGTTTCCGGTTTGGATCCGCATAGGCCTTCTGTCTGTGGCGAGCTGCTTCGATGCGTTTAAGAATCTGTGCGATCTTGTCTGTCGTCTCTTGGATGATTTCGGGACCAGTAAGCTGCCTATCACCTGCGTTAGCCCAACATAAGGGTGATCGGCACTTGCGTCCGTAAAGGGCTTCAAATGGCGTGACACCAATACTGGTGTGGTAGCTGTTGTTGTATGAAAATTCGACCAAAGGTAAATGTTTATCCCAGCTACCGCCCAAATCCATGACACACGCCCTCAGCATGTCTTCCAAAGTCTGTATCGTTCGCTCGCTCTGGCCATCAGTTTGCGGATGAAACGCAGTGCTCATATTCAATTGTGAGCCAAAGGCTTCTTGGAAGGATTGCCATATCCTTGACACAAACCTTCCGTCTCTATCAGAGATGATCGAGAGAGGTACTCCATGGCGTGCGACGATCTCTCTCATGTAAATTTCCGCAAGTTTACTAGTACTGTCTTTCTCTTTGATTGGCAGAAAGTGCGCGGACTTTGTTAGGCGGTCAACTATCACCCAAATCATATCATGGCCTCTTGGCGTTCTTGGCAATTTCGTAATAAAATCCATGGAGATTTGTTCCCATTTCCACTTGGGAATTTCAGGCTGTTGCAGAAGTCCTGAAGGCTTCTGGTATTCCGCTTTAACCTTAGCGCACGTTAAACATTTGCTCACGTAAACAGCAACATCGCCTTTCATCCTAGGCCACCAATAGTAATCTTTGAGATCCTGGTACATCTTATCCGCTCCAGGATGGATAGAGTACCGTGACTTGTGACCTTCATCGAAAATAACTTTTCTTAAATCACCAAACAGAGGAACCCAAATCCTTTTCTCAAAACATAACGTTCCTCCCTCGTTTGGTACCAAAAGCTTCTCCATCCCACGGAGATATTCTTCTTCAAGGTTTCCTTCTTTGAGGGCTCCTTTCTGCGCGGCACGAATGCCCAAAGAAAGATCGGTTCGTATAATCATTTCTAAAGCTCTAACCCGTATGGGCTTGATTCTCTCTTTACGACTTAGGGCATCGGCGACCACGTTCGCCTTCCCTGGATGATACTTTATCTCGCAGTCGTAGTCGTTCAGCAACTCAACCCATCGTCGTTGTCTCATATTCAACTCCTTCTGGTTGAATTTATGCTGTAGGCTCTTGTGATCTGTAAAGATTGTACACTTTGTACCATAAAGGTAGTGTCTCCAGATCTTTAGTGCAAAAACCACTGCGCCGAGCTCCAAATCGTGTGTGTTATAGTTCTTTTCATGCACTTTTAACTGATGCGATGCGTAAGCAATAACCTTCTGGCGTTGCATCAACACGCAACCCAATCCTTGACGCGATGCGTCGCAGTATACCACAAAATCATCAGTACCCTCTGGTAGAGCTAAGATTGGCGCGTTACAAAGCTTATCCTTCAGTATCTGGAACGCTTCTTCCTGTTTGATTCCCCAATCAAACTTTTTATCCTTCTGGGTGAGGAGCGTCAAAGGTTGAGCGATTTTTGAAAAATCCTCAATGAACCTTCGATAGTAGCCAGCCAAACCCAAGAATTATCGAATCTCGGTTGGCGTCTTTGGCGTTTCCCAATTCTTGATCGCCTCGATCTTTGTTGGATCCACGTGGATTCCATCTCCATTTACCACGTGCCCAAGGAATTGGACTTCACGTAGCCAAAATTCGCACTTGGAGAATTTGTCATACAACTGTTCCTTCTTCAGTATCTCTAGAATGGCTCTAAGATGCTGTTCGTGCTCGGCCTTTGTTCTTGAATAGATCAAGATGTCGTCGATAAACACAATCACGAACTTGTCCAGGTACGGCTTGCAAACTCTATTCATCAAATCCATAAAGACTGCAGGTGCGTTTGTCAAACCAAACGGCATAACAAGGAACTCGTAGCGCCCATAACGAGTTCTGAAGGCTGTCTTCGGAATGCTTTCCTCTTGTATCCTTAACTGATGGTATCCAGATCGAAGATCGATCTTTGAATAAAAGCTTGAGCCTTGCAGTTGGTCAAACAGATCATCAATCCTTGGCAGAGGATACCTATTCTTGATCGTCAGCTTGTTTAATTCCCGGTAGTCGATACACATGCGAAAACTACCGTCCTTCTTCTTGACAAACAGGACCGGAGCTCCCCAAGGCGAGAAGCTTGGTCGGATAAAACCCTTGTCTAACAACTCTTGGAGCTGTGTCGACAGTTCTTGCATCTCAGACGGAGCAAGTCTATAAGGTGCCTTAGCCACAGGCGCGGCGCCTGGAACTAAGTCGATGTGGAATTCTACTTGCCTCTGAGGTGGCAGTCCAGGTAAGTCTTCTGGGAAGACTTCTGGATATTCCCTCACAACAGGGATGTCTTCGATTCTTGGCTCAGCAGCCTTCTTGTCCACAATGTGTGCCAGGAAGGCAACACATCCCTTTTGTAAACATTTCCTTGCTTTGAAGCAGCTGATAATTCTCAACGGCGTCTCACGCTTCTCTCCATGAACAACAATGGTCTCACCATCATCGGTTGGGATACGAACAACCTTTTCGTGACAAACTATCTCGGCTTTGTTGCCTGATAACCAATCCATTCCTACCACCACGTCGAAGCTTCCCAACTGGACTGGTAGTAGATCTAGAGCGAACTCACGCTCTCCCAATTCAATCACACAACCTCTGATAACTTCATTGGCTTCTACTAACTTCCCATTGGCCAATTCGATTGAGTACGGAATATCTAACTTATTAGTGGCTAACCCAAGCATATTCTTAAATTCTAACGACACGAAGCTATAATCGGCACCAGTATCAAATAAAACGGATGCATAGCGTTGATTTACAGGGAACGTACCAGTAACAACATTGGGGTCCTGGCGCGCTTCCCTTGCTTCGAGTTGGAACACTCTTCCACGGGCTTGGTTTAACTCTGGGCAGTTCTTCTTGAAATGCCGGATATCACCGCAGTGAAAGCACCCAAGTCTTTGCCCGTTTCCACCAGCTTGATCATTCCTCTGATTACGATTCACGGCGCCCGCTTGGTTAGCATTGTTGCCTCGATTCTCGTTACCTCCATAGTTTCCGTGTGGGCGATTTCCATTACGATTATTATTCCTATTCCCAAATCCTCCCTGACCTCCCTGACCAGCAGTGGCCCAACAAGTGTCCTTCGAGTGGCCACGTTTCCCACATGCTTCGCATACTTTTGGCCCGCAATGACCAGAGTGGTGGCGCTGGCAGGTGTTGCATTTGGGCTGGGTGCCCATATACCCTTTTCCTTTCTTTCCTCTACCAGCTGTAACCTGAGCTGGCGTGTCTGATCCTCCTTTCTTAACCGCCACACTGGCGCCCTGCTTGAAGTTTGAGAACTTCCGTTTGTTACCTCCTGATGACTCGATGTGAGTCTCTTTCTTCTTATGCTCAACATCATCAAACTTGTTCAGGCGAATGGCCTCCTCTGTGAGAGCCACACTCAAATCAATCGCCTCAGTAATGGTTGCAGGCTTAGATGAGGTTACCATGCTTATGATTTAAGGAGCTAGTCCCCAAATGAAGCGTTCAATTCTCTTGAACTCAGGAGTGACCATGTAGGGTACCACATGCGATAAGTCATGGAACATTTGAACGTATTCTGCTATCTTTGGACCGTCCATTTTCAAGTGCCAGAACTCGGTCTCCAATCGCTGGATTTCTGCGCGGGAACATTACTTTTTGCGCATGAGTTCCTTCAGTTCGGTCCAGGTCAGCGCGTAGGCAGCAGCTTCGCCTAGTGTCTGTACTTGTAGATTCCACCAAGAGAGGGCTCCATCTAAAAACAACCCTGAGATATAGGTGACTTGCTGATCCAGCGCGCACTTGCTCATGTGAAGAACATATTTGGTTTTCTCAGCCCAACGAACGAAGGCGACAGCACCTCCAGTGCCATCAAAGTTGACCGGTTTGCAGTCTAAAAACTGCTTGAAGGTGCACCCTGCACATACGTTATATCATATGAATGGCATTAGCATCCTTGCTAGAGATATCCAATTAGGTCACGGTATGTCTTAATGACTTAGTATTACCGTGTGGTGGATTGTTATTGCCTTGGTTAATACTTCCGCTCGTTCCGGGCTGGGATGCTGCATACTGTGCTATGGCAGCAGCAATGACTTGTTGTAGTTCTGCCTCATTAGTAGGCATGCGTGTCTCATGTCTTGGCGGCATCTTCTAAAAGATGGTTTAAGTTGGTCAGGCCATAGTAAGGCTCCCATGTTATATTACGTAAGTCAGGTCATAATGTAGCGTACGTATATAACGATAGTAATAGTAAAAACACATAACATCTCATGTTATCAATACATCACAAATACCAATCACACAACATCCCATGTCATAAAAATATAAATAAGCAATCAAGCGAATCAGATATGATGAGAATACTGCGATTGCCATATATCGAGACCACATAGTAAGTGTATCAGTATATCCCTGTGTCATACAATCATCAATCAACTAGGGGCTACATCACCCCTGTCCAAAAACTATATCATGTCAATGTCAAATACGTCAAATACAAGTCAACAAAAGTCAGGATCAAATGTAGTCTCCAAAAATGCTGTGCAGTCCAACAATCGCCGTCTTCTCATCCTCGTCTACCCAAACAGCACTGATGAGCTCTATACTGATGGTGGTGGAGGAGGGGGAAAGTGGGTGTAAAACAAACGACGTAACTGGAGCCAGTCCTCCTCCATGGCTCGCTGAGTACGAATGATAGAAGCAACCTGCTGCTCTAGTGTAAAGAGACGGGCAGCATAATCTGGAGGTAAGGGTCGAAATGGCTGCAGAGGAGAGTGTGTCTGACCATGGCACTGGCATGACGGCAGCTGAGCTCTCTCAAGCTCCTGGATGCGCTGCGTGTGCGACTCGTGCTGTGCGACAAAAGACATCAAAACGTCCTCGATAGTATACCCCATGTGGAAACGATGGTAGGGGTCAGTAGGTGGTACAGCAGAGTCTGGTGCCCAAAGGAACGGCTCACTGGTGGGGTCAAAAGGTGCCACATGAAATGGAGCAACAGAGGGTGGAACAGATGACATCTGGGGCATGAAGGGGATAGACATCGGTACATGCCCAATAGGATGGGCTGAAGAACCCTCTCCAGGCCTCGCTGGAGGTACAAACTGAGGAACCTGAAAAGAAAAATCAACATGTCGTGTATCAGGGATCTGAGGGGGAAAAGGTGGAACATCCTCATCAGCAGGTATCCAACCGTGCTGTGCATGCTCATCTGGTGGATCCATGTGTGCCGCGAACAGTGCATGCCCGGGCTCTAGTGGGATGGGATCAGGTGCAACAAAAGGGTGAACAGGTGCAATATGCTCAACAGGATGGTCAACAGGTATATCATCATCAGGTAGAGGAACAACAGGATCGACAACAACATGATCGCCCTCTAACAAAGGAACATCTACGGGGAGATCATCAACAGGTGGGTCTGCTATATCAGGCTCGATAGGGATGCCAGCATGTACGGGGTCATGCTCAAGTATGGGGTCTAGAGCGGCTGCCTGCTCAGGGGCGACGACAGGCTCGGGATCATCAAAAGCCATCTCGAAGTCAAACTCGGGGTCGATAGGGTCTACTGGGTCAGCCGGATCCTCCATGGGCTGATCCATAGGTATAAACTCGATATCACGATCTGGGTCGTATCCCGGGGGAAAGATAGGATCAGAATCCTCTATGTCATCATGGTCAAACGCAAAACTGGGTATAGGTGCAACAGAGGATGCCTGGTCAGGATCAGAATCGTGCGCAAAGTGCTGTGCGCTCAATGTGTGAGAAGGTGTGGATGCCACAGACTCGAAGGAGTCTGGGACAGGAGAATGTGCTGGCGAATCCTCAGTGGGAACGTCAGCGATCATCAGAAGATCGTCCGCAGGAAGAAGGGCCTCGCCCTGGATCTCATCCTCAAAAGGCTCATCCTCAAACAGGTCAATATCGCCATCAGCCTCAGCGTCAAGAGGGAAATCATATGCTGGATAAACGACTAAGGGTATAGGAGCCGGAATCTCTACTAGAGGTAGGTACTCAGCGGGAGGGTCATCTGCAGGCTCATCAGCACCATCGGGTAGTGCGAAGGGCTGGAAATCATCCTCGTCAGTACTGGTATAGTCAGATGTGTGCACCTCGTGCTCGGAGGATGTGGGGTCATCAGATACGATAGGTATGGGTCCAGTGGTGTCCGAAACGCCAGTACCGGCTGAATCCATGAGTCTGTAACATAAACACAAATATGCTCAAATAATCAGTCACACAATCAGATAATCACATAAGTCACCAAGTAAGATATCACATAATTCTCCTAGTCCCACTAGCCTCCCAGTCTCCTAGACTGCTCTAACAACTACCTCGACCTCTCAGATCGAGCCTCGGTCTCCAACACCGAGCCTCAGTCTCCAAACTGAGCCTACTCTTCCTAGTCCCACTAGCCAATCCTCCTAGTCTCACTAGCCAATCCTCCTAGTCCCACTAGCCAATTAACCTCGATCTCTCAGACCGAGCCTCGGCCTCTCAGACCGAGCCTCAGCCCTTCCGAACTGAGCCTATAAATAATAAAACGTGCTCAACATTTGTTTGTAAAAAGTTTTGAATCTGGACTTAAGTGGTATGCAGAAAAATGTTTTCGTGAGAGCCCTAGTGATCATAGTCTAGACTCGAGAGAGAATCCTAGTTCGCTATGATCAGAGCTCTGATACCAAGCTGTCACACCCTGGCTTTGCGGAAGCGTGGTTAATTTTGGTGTGACTTCTTAATACCATAGCTTAATCATAACCAAGCTATATGAAATAAAATCATGCAAGATCATCCATAGATTAAGTTTTAAAACCAAAGTAACACAACATTGTCTTAGGGACTTACAACCTCATAACATAAAACATTGTCTTGAATAACATAAACATCAACATGTGATAAACGCAGTTTAAGATATGTGACTTGTCCAGGAAAGAGTCACATTTCCTAAACTGGGATGAACTTGGAACCCAATGTGCAGCGGGAAAACACGTCATACCGTGCCAGATCCTGTTAATTTCCTGAAATACATGTAAGTTGAAAAATCAACAATAATGTTGAGCGAGTTCATGTGTAAGTGAGTACGTAAAACACTTGTAAGTATAAAAGTTTCCTGGTATGTAGCAGTGTAAGGAAAAGAGATCACCAATGGTTTGCAAGGCCATTAGTATGTGTGAAGTGCAAGTAGGAAGACTCAACCTAGCAGATTTTGCGTCGGGTACAAAGTCACTCAAGGTCCGTTCTGTTGGGCCTCTTAGAGGTCCGTTCTGTTGGGCCTAGAGTTGGGCTCGCTACACCCAGATAGATCTACCGCTTACGTCCCTCGGTGTCTCTGCCTACCCATTCACATGATCTAAGTAGTAAACCTCCTTACGTTAACCATACCATGTATAAAGTACTTGTAATCAAAGTAACATGTATTTCACCCCCGCAGTTAAGAAAACTGAAAACAGTTAGAGAAAAGGGGGACATGAACTCACAGTCGGTGCGTCTCTACCAAGTACTCCAAATCAGAAAGCTATGCGACGACCTACAAGTGCTAATTCTATTAGACGGACGGCCGTGCCTTAGCTTTATAGTTTAAGTCTTTGGGAAATAGTTAGACAACTATTTCGTGTTTACGTTCTGTATATACTTGGTAGTTAATCTCCTTCCCAAGGATGGGGGATTCAATACATGTGCGTTCAAATTACATCATTAAGTCTCACTTAATATATATATATTTCCAATTCCAAAATATAAGTATTTTTCTCAAAAATATTATATTTTCCTTTCACATAATTTTTCTCCAATAATACGTTGTTAAAATACGCGTTCATAAATATTTCCGTAAGAGCGTAAGTTACGTTTTAACAATCGAGTGGTAATATAATTACCGGTGTAACTCATATATTTATGGTGAAAGCGTTCGTATTATTTTGGATTCGTTAACGTTCGTAAATATTATTTTTACTCTAAAAATAATATTTATGTATTTCACAAAATAATCATAAACAGTGTGTGAAAATATATTTATCACGTTAAATCTTGTGAAAATCCCACCTCCGAATATTTAGTAAATAAGTCATGGCGAAATTCATATTTCGAAAACATGTCAAAAATGATTTCTAACACTTGTAGTGTAAATAGTTCTAAGTGTTAGGTTTCTAGAAAAATTTCGCCAGAGTTTCCACTGTAACTGGAGGTGGCCACGCTTTCAAGCGTATCATTTTCTTTTATCAAATCAACTCAACAATTTTCTTTATTTGATCAGAACAACTTTCAACACAACAACTAATCAACATATGTGTAAATTGCCAAAAATTACATGAACTTGCAGTTTTTCCCAAAACTGTGGTGTAAACCCCTTAAATGTAGTAGATCTTCATATAAGGTAATTTGATCTTGTAAAAACCTCGTTTTTAGAGAAATCCGTCTTTACAACTTCTCGTCATCTTTTACAAAGTTTGTTATTTTGTCGGATCTTTTTATTTCACAAGTGTTTACACACTTGTGGTTTATAAAAATCATGCTTGTTAGTATAAAATCCATCTTTTAAAATACATGATTTCTTTGATACGTGGTTCTTTGAAAAGACCACTTGCAGAAGCGTAGATCTGCTAGTTTTAATCACTATTGTACAAGTTAAAACACTTTTACACAAGTTCATGTTTCATGTGTGGTAGAGTTTCACCTTTTAACCCTTGTTACTTCTAAAATAGCTTTGTGTCATGATTCAAGAATATGACTATACCGGGTTAAACGATGATCCGAGCTACCACAACATAGATCGGGTCTAAATAATCACACATCCAAAATACTACAACATTTACACAACTTATGTGCTATTAACCACCATTTTAAGTGTTTTTAGTAAACTTTAAAGCATCATCTTGCATGTTAACGAGTTTTATCCGATACAAATCCTTTTAACCACTTTAGATTAGTTCAAGATAGAGATTTAAACATCATACCACTAGCTCGAGGCTAGGGAAGAATCTACGCGCAAAATGGGTGGGTAAAAGCAAAGTAGAGAGGTCCTTCGCGTTCCGCTTGCACCGAGCTTCCTATTACGCGATCCTTGATACTTGTATAACCTTGGAATGTGATGATCAAACTCGAAAATGGATGGAGGGCCAAGGGGGTGTTCGGCCGAGACTTAGAGAGCAAGAGAGAAAGGTGAGAAAGTTGATTTGTGTGAGGATTATGTTATGGTGGGTTAATGCTTATACTTATAGACATTTAGAATGATAATTATCCAAAGGATCTTATGCTTTCTAGATATGAGACAAGGAAGATTAAAATAATCAAATGGTGTACCATGGGGTCACAAAGTGACCGAGTTCGGTCAAGGGGGGGGGGGTAGTTTGGTTCCATTTCAACTAACCATTAAGCAATAGTTAGATAACTAGGTTAAGTTAAGTGTTTAACTTAGTTACTAAAGTGTAGCGTGTTACAACGGGTGTTAGGGTATTCAGGGACCCTAACTGGCTCAGAAAAAAGATAAATAGTGAAAATAACAATATTTTCATGTCCCGGGTATAGTCCGGTTGTTTGGTTGGATAGTAATCCATTAAAGTGCTTAACAAAGCTTTAAAGTGTCGTTATTACTCTTTTTAGTGACACAGCTTATTCCTGACACTTTGGAAAGTGTCTAGTGTTATTTTTCTCATGTTTTGGCACTTTAGTAGTTAGCTAAAAGCTGAATTATTTTGTAAAGTGCTGAGTTTTGTACTTAGAGTACGTTTTAGGCACATCCAGTCATTGTGACTTATCCCTAGAGACGCAGTTCCACAACCCTTATATCCCTACACTCACCATTAGTGTAGCAATTATCTCAGGCTCTTACAGGCCTTTGAGGCAGTGTCTGCCTGATGCTGGCTTTATCAGCATGTTCAATAGGTTATCCGCTATTGTGCTACTGTGCTTTTTGTGCATCATGTTTGTCACTAAGGTTCAGTATGTAAATAATGTAGTGACGATAAGTAAAGTATGATGCAAGTAAGTACATGTATCAGATATCAAGTAGCAGTTCATCAGCTAGTTCAAACAAGCACAGTAATTAAGCAGTAATTAATCATTAATTAAGTCGTACGGATACCTGGTTTAGTGCGGGTTGTCACACCTCCATATAGACCGTGGAGATATGAATGGTGAAAATCTTTTATTTTATATAGACAGTAAAATAATGGCAAGACACCATGGACAAACGATAAGGAAGACTCACTTTCAACATAAGAAACTAGTTATTAAAGTCATTAATACATAACCAAATAAAAAGTGAGAAAAGATTAAAAATAAAAAGTATTACACTAGACACTTGTCTTCACCAAGTGATGTAAGAGACTTAGGCAAACATGACCTTTGATTGTCAAGAACTCTTACGATCAATCTTGGATCCCGAGACTACTACACACACTCTATGATGGATGATGGATGATGGTGGTAGATGTGGGTTGTGATGGTGGTGGTGGGTGGGTGAAGTGTGAGAGAGGTGGTTTGTCAAGGGATGGTTTGCAAATGAGTCAACCACCCCTATTTATAGCCTACACAGAAGCCCGGACACGGCCCCGTGTCCATTGGGCACGGCCCCGTGTCCACCCATCTTCTCTTTCTTCATTAAATGCAGTTTGTCTGCATTAGTTAACCACGCCCCCGTGTCCGCTGGGCACGACCCCGTGTGCAGAAGCGTATTTGTACTATCAATATTTTCCTAAATTCTGCGAATCTTAGAGTTGACCATGGCCCCGTGTCCGCTGGACACACCCCCGTGGTGGCTGATAGAAGCTTCTACAACTTTGTCTTTTCTGCAGACACTTGGGCACGCCCCCGTGCTCAGTGAGCACGGGGCGTGTTCAGCCTTCTGTTCTCTTGTTTTTGCTTGGGGAGATGCTGTTGAGGGGTCGGACATGCCACATTTATTCCTTTTCTTGTATTATTGCTGGATTTGGCTGTATTTTTGCTTCTTTTGTTCAATTAAGCTCTTTTAACCCGGAAAATACAAAAGGAAGACAAAAGCACACTTTTTTCCAACATTAGTACTAAAAAGGGTTAGTTTTATGCCTCATTTGATGTTATTTATATGTTGCATTTTGCACACATCAAATACCCCCACACTTGAATCTTTGCTTGTCCTCAAGCAAAACTCTTTATAATGTGGCTTACACTCCCAAATGGAATGGGTAGGAGAGAAGGTTTTTGGGCTTGTCATAGAGTGTCGGGATTTCCAAGATTCTTTATTAGGTTTTATTTTTATTTTATTTACAAACCTATTCGTCATGATTTATTGAAAACATTACATAAGATAAATTACTTATTAGGGCATAACATGCCTTTTTAAAATTCCATTTATATACAAGTTCACATACCTCACGGGGGATCCTGAACACTCGGCCGAAGATGTATTTTTGTGAAAACTCTCGAGAGCGGCATGGAACTTATTCCTACCATATGCTTGCCAAATAATCAATCATCGTCCTTTTTAACTAAAAACCTTTGTAGATATCAAGAGGACTTTTGGGGAAGGGTTAAGCTTAGGTTAAAGGTAGGTGGTTGGGTTAGTGGTTAGTAGGAAAGGGAGAAAGTCGTAAAAAGCTTCGGTTTTCCTAAGACTTTTTATTTTTATGAATTTTTATTCTAATGAAACATTTCTTTAAAACAAAGTTCTTTTTGATGAACTTGTTTGTTTATTTCTTTTGGCTTCATTATTATCATTTTTTTTATAAGAAAGTCATAAGAAAAACCGAGCTTTGTTACTAAAATAAAGGGTTTAAAAATGAAAAAGGGTTTTGGTGGGTAAAAGGGTGTTTGTTTGGGGTTAGGAAATGAAAAGGTTTAGGCTCGAAGAGGTTAACTAGGGGGATTGTGGGTAGGTGGTAAAAAAAAATAATGGTGTAGAAATAAAAAGGGTTAGTCCTAATGCCTCCATCATTTACTTACTTGGGTTTAAGTTGGTAAGGACCGGGAATGTATTGTCATGGCAAGTTCTAGAGTCGTAAGAACCAAGCGGCTATTCACACAAGAAACGAAAAATAAGAGCATTTAGTTTAAAGATGTGTATTTGTATGCTCAATAAAGGCTCAAAGCTCACTTTTTGTGGGAATGGGTTTTTATGTGATCAAGTATATATAATCAAATTTTAACTAGATTTGTCATGCCGTTTCATAATTTTCTTATGTTGGTTCTTTTTGTCACGACGCTATCGGTTGTAAATTTGTAAAAATATCACCTTTTTAGAACTTGTAATTCCCAAACTAAACCAAGACAAATGAAAAATTTTTGAAAAAAATTGGGGTGTTTAGCGGTTCCAATAGAGTTTTGTGTAAGGCTTGTAATTAGAACTTGTAAAATTCAAGGTTTTAGCATCCCCCCCCCCACACTTAAATTACACATTGTCCTCAATGTGTCCCAAAAATAAGTTTTTAGGTTGATTGAATGTGTGAAAAGATGTGAAAAAGCAAAAAAATTATGTTACTGGCGTCTGGACACGACCTCGTGGTGTCCGGGCACGGCCCAGTGTTCAGATCGCCAGTAACAAAAAGTAAAACAAAGTAACAGAAGGCTGGACACGGGGGCGTGTTTAGTGAGCACGCCCCGTGTCCAGGTACCTGAGCTGGGCATTTTTCTGCAGGTGGTTGAGCACGGGGCGTGTTGGATGGGCACGACCCCGTGCTGAACTTGCTGTAATGAAGAAAAATTGTCGGGTGGCCCTGTTGTTGTGCATGGGGTGCTGGTTCAAGTTTCCCTTGGTATCCTTCACCATCCCGAGTGTGTTTTATTCCTGAAAATTAAAGCTAAACTAGAAAACATAAAAACTAATCTAAACTAAACTAAGGATAGTTCCGCGGAATGCCTCCGTGGTGCGCCATGTTTATAAGGGTCTTTGGCTAGACCCAAAGCCAGTCATATGTTACCCAAGTGGGATGTTTTGCATCCCATGTTGCACCGTCGGAGAGCATAATCCAAACTTGAGTCTATGACCTTCATGTAATTGACCGGGTCATCGTCTTCTACTCTCTTGCCAACTCCAAACTTCATTTCCTTGTCCCCAACCCTTAATGTTAGTGTCCCACCATTCATGTCTACCACTGCGTGGGTCGTGGCTTGGAATGGCCTACCTAAGATGAGTGGTACTTCGGTATCTTCCTCCATATCTAGTATGACAAAGTAGGCGGGGAAGAAAAATTTGCCGACTTTAACCAATAGGTTTTCAGCTACACCTTGTGGATATTCGACTGACCTATCGGCGAGTTGTATGTTCATTTTCGTAGGGTTTGTTTTCCGTAGGCCGAGTCGGTCGAACATTGATGCGGGCATGAGGTTGATGCTAGCCCCGAGGTCGGCTAGTGCATTGCGAATGGGAGATTCCCCAATCGAACAAGGGATTGTGAAGCTTCCAGGATCAATCTTCTTTTGCAGGAGTTTGTTGAGTAGCAAGGCGAGGCATTCTTCACTTAAATTAACTAATTGCAATGATTCGATTTTCCTTTTGTGAGTTAGGAAGTCCCTCATAAATTTTGAATATTTAGGCATTTGGGTTAGGACTTCAACAAATGGAATATTGACATGCAATTGTTTTAGTAAATTTACGAATTTTGTGAATTGCTCATCGGTCTTTTGGCGAATTAACCGACCGGGTATGGAACCGGAGGATTATTGGGGGGCTCTTGATTTGGTGTAGGAGCCGCTTCTTGTTCGGCCGTCGGTGGAGTCGCGGTTTGATTAGATCGGCTCTTTTCAACTGGGGGTAGCGGAGCCTCCTCGGGACCCACGGTGCGGTTTCTCAATGTAATGAGATGTACTTGTGCCTTTGGGTTGGTTTCGGTATTGCTGGGTAATGCGCCTTGTGGTCTCTCAGACATATTTTGAGTTAGTTGATTTATTTGTTTTTCAATGTTTTGAATACTAGGTTGTTGATTTCTAAAATTCGATTCCAGTTGTTGAAATCGATCCGAGGTTTTCTTTTAGGAGTCGGAGATAAGGCGAGATACAGTATCTTCAAGCCTCTCTCGTCCCCCTTGTTGTTGTTGAGAGAAATTTTGCGACTCGTTTCTTGGTTGTTGAAACTTTTTTCGTTGGTTTAGATTTTGTTGGTTACTACTATTGCCGGGTTCTCTCCAACCAAGGTTAGGGTGGTTACGCCATTCTTTGTTGTAGGTACCCGTTGGAGGACCCGACGGCCTAGGTCTATTATCAATGTAGTTTACCGATTCCGTTTTATTATCCATTTCTTTCATACAACTCCAATTTTCATGTGGCCCACCACACCCCTTGCAAGCCATAACCGAAGCTGTTTTTGCCATTTCTAACTTTTTGGTTTTAGAAGAAAGGGATTCGATTTGGGCTTGCAAGGAAGTGCCCTCATCAACCTTATGGGCGCCCAGGGCAATAGATTTGTTGCCTCGGGGAGTGTGCCACTGAAAATTGGTTTGAGCAATTTCCTCGATTTGATTATAAATTTCATTTGGGCGACGATTACCTAAGAGTCCCCCGGAGCTAGAGTCAAGTGTTTGTCTTGTGTGTGGCAACAATCCATTATAGAAAGTGGAAACTTGTTACCATACTGCATGACCATGATGATGACACTTTCTGAGTAACTCCTTGAACCTTTCCCAAGTTTCATATAAGGATTCCCCGTCCTCTTGCGAATATGTATTAATTTCAGTCATTAATTTAGCCGTTTTAGCAGTAGGGAAATACTTATATAAAAACTTTTGGGCCAGTTCATCCCAGGTGTTTACCGAGCCAACTGGGAGGGTATTAAGCCAAGCCTTAGCTCGGTCTTTTAGTGAAAATGGAAACATTGGAAGGCGGATGGCGTCGTTTGATGCTCCATTGATCCGAAACGTATCACATATTTCTAGGAAGTTAGTGATATGCAAATGGGGATCTACGTCCGCAAGCCCATGGAAGGTTGCGGAGTTTTGGAGCATTTGTATCAAATGCGGTTGAAGTTCGAAGTTGTTGGCCTTCACATTTGGTGCATTGATAGCGGCACCAAGATTACCCATGGTGGGTCATAGGTAATCCATGAGGGTACGTTGATCCGCCATTGGAAGTGGGTCCCCTGAAACTTTCTCTTGGTTTTTAGCTTTAAGTCTTTTCCGGAGAAAGCGTTCGGGTTCTTCTAGAGGTTCTTTTATGTCTCTACTAGAACTGGAGCTCATACACTACGTAGAAAGTTTAGATGTGGTGCCTGGGTTCCAAGTCCTGTAATAAAAACAGAAAAGAATGTTGGTCAGAAAGTTCACCACGGCCCAGTGCTCAGGTAAACACGGCCCGTGGTCGGAGATACAGTAGTTGTTTTCCGGATCCCAGTTATTGGGGAGCTCGACACAGCCCCGTGCTGCACCGACACAGCCCCGTGCTCAACTCCCTGTAACTCAGAAAATAAAAACTGCCAGTAACGATGTTGAGCACGGCCCCGTGTCCGACCAGACCGTGCTGAGCTCTGCAGAAGCTGGAAAATTAAGAAAAAAAAATCTTAAAAAAATAGAAAAATAAAAAAAAACGATTAGGCCGTTGATTCCTAAATTTCTTAAAATCCTTGTGTCCCCGGCAGCGGCCCCAAAAACTTGATGTGCGTGTGGTGTTATAGATTTTTAATGTATATTTTAAGCGCTTTTACACTTTTTAGCCAAGTTTTAAATTTATAAACATGATATTTACTAACACTAAACACATATATGGGCAATCGCACCCATCGTGAGCGTAGTATAGTGTTGGTAAGATACCGAGGTCGTCCAAGGACACAAGAGCTTTTAATACCGGTTTATCCTCAACGTCTAATCAAATCAAAAGTTTAGAAAAAAGTTTTAAACTAGAAAAATAAAACTAACTAGAATGCTGAATAATAAAATAAAATAAAAACAGATAGACAAGATGAATCACTTGGATCCGACTCGTCTTTAGTGAAACCTTTGATTATTTCCGCACTTTTGCACTTTTTAAGAGATATCTTAGTTATTGTAGTAGGCCCGTTTCTGAAGGTGATGTTACCCTCAACCCAGTAGGTAGAGTCAGCAAGGATACAATCCTAAAGGGTTGGATTATTCAAAGATAATTAATTAAGTTATTAATGCATATTGTGGTAGGCCCCTCTTCTGGTGGTGACGTTACCCTCGGCTAAGTAGTATGAGTCAGCAGGGATACAGTCCTAAGTAGTCGGGTTAAAGTATTAATAGTAGTTTACATATGAGGGGATCAAGGAGTTCAGACCCCCACCATCCCATACTAGTGGGTATTGAAGGAGGTCCTACTAAAGTTGACCCAGATCCTTGCAGGATCTATACACTGAACAAGGCAAGACTCTTACCAAACCTTTCCCTTAACCCCCGACCAGGTAGCCAACATACCTCCATATAGACCGTGGAGATATGAATGGTGAAAATCTTTTATTTTATATAGACAGTAAAATAATGCCAAGACACCACGGACAAACGATAAGGAAGACTCACCTTCAACATAAGAAACTAGTTATTAAAGTCATTAATACATAACCAAACAAAAAGTGCGAAAAGATTAAAAATAAAAAGTATTACACTAGACACTTGTGTTCACCAAGTGATGTAAGAGACTTAGGCAAACATGGCCTTTGATTGTCAAGAACTCTTACGATCAATCTTGGATCCCGAGACTACTACACACACTCTATGATGGATAATGGATGATGGTGGTGGATGTGGGTTGTGATGGTGGTGGTGGGTGGGTGAAGTGTGAGAGAGGTGGTTTGTCAAGGGATGGTTTGCAAATGAGCCAAGCACCCCTATTTATAGCCCGCAAAGAAGCCCGGACACGGCCCACTGTCCATTGGGCACGGCCCCGTGTCCACCCATCTTTTCTTTCTTCATTAAATGCAGTTTGTCTGCATTAGTTGACCACGCCCCCGTGTCCGCTGGGCATGACCCCGTGTGTAGAAGCGTATCTGTACTATCAAGATTTTCCTAGATTCTTCGAATCTTAGAGTTGACCAAGGCCCCGTGTCCCCTGGACACGCCCCCGTGGTGGGTGATAGAGTTGACCAAGGCCCCTTTGTCTTTTCTGCAGACACGTGGGCACGCCCCCGTGCTCAGTGAGCACGGGCGTGTTCATCCTTCTGTTCTCTTGTTTTTGCTTGGGGAGATGTTGTCGAGGGGTCGGGCATGCCACATTTATTCCGTTTCTTGTATTATTGCTGGATTTGGCTGTATTTTTGCTTCTTTTGTTCAATTAAGCTCTTTTAACCATGAAAATACAAAAGGAAGACAAAAGCACACTTTTTCCAACATTAGTACTAAAAAAGGGTTAGTTTTATGCCTCATTTGATGTAATTTATATGTTGCATTTTGCACACATCAGAATCCTGATTTAACTTGTGTAGTTAAAACAACATTCTACTGTAGGGTTTGGGTTGACCAACTTGGATGGGTAATTTAACATACCGAGCAAATCAAGGGTGAGTTCATTCCTCTTGAGCATGCGTCCCGGTGGTTGGGACAGTCATTGGGTATCCCAGAGAGGGATAGGTTTTTGGGTAAATCATTTGGGTATTCCTGAGAGGAATACGTCTTGTGGGTAAAATCTGGAATGTTGGATAATATACTCATCCTATCACCTTTAAGTCCCATCTTGTTTGTTACCTGAGAGGTAACGGGGTGTTAGTTGGTAGCGCTATCTCGGTTTGCCACCCTCACCCTGTACCTGAGAGGACGGGTGTGAACTAATGACCCAGTCATGCCCAATGCTTTGATAGGAGCATTGGGGAAAGGGCAAAATAAATCAGGAGCCGTCTTGTATTCGAGGTATTATCAACATTATAATCATTGAACTAAACTAAACACTTGGTAACCAACGTTTTCGTAAAACTATGAACTCACCAGCGTTGTCTGATACACTTGTTGCATGCTCGCAGGTCGTTAGGTACAATGGATAAGGAACTTGCTATCTGGATGGCTGGAGTGGTCATGGGTTGCACCGCTTGGATATGTGTAATATGTTTTCTGATTTCATTAAACATTGGGTTATGATATGTTTGAACAATGCTTTATTAATCGCTTCCACTGAACATGTTCAATTTGGATTATGTTATGAATTCTTTACTTTAAATAATGGAAACTTTATTTTAACCTTGATAATAGTTCAATGTGATTAGTGGCTAGATCCTGGTACATCACACGCCTAGCGAGGTTTTCGCATGTGGTGTTTTGGGGGTGTGACAGTTTGGTATCAGAGCCACTGGTTATTGTGAACTAGGTTTTAAAACGTTTTTATAAAACCAGGCTATAACCGAACAGTTCAGGATGCGACCATGACACTCAGCTCCAGATTGCAAGGTTCGTCCCTCTTTTAATTATTGCATATAGTATTTAGTAAACACTTGTGAATGACATTGCATTTGAAAGCACACTTATCACTATAGTATGAGTTTTTGTGTTGTAGCCTACATCATGTGACTGGTAGTGTGATACTTCTCCAAACCTTCATGATCTATGTTGTGGTGTTTTTGTCCTGTTATTCGTATTTGAGGAACCTTTTAGCATAAGTTGGGAGGATTTGAGATAAACATGCAAATTGCATTGTTATTATGGGTGCACACATAATAATAATGTGGGGTGCATGTGAGTCCCAGCGAGGCCTAACGAGTGTGAAAGGGGTTCCGCTCTATTGTTTGGTGTGAGCTAGTAGTCCGTAGAAGTCATCATGAGATTTGACTCCTACCTTATCACGACCTCCACAACGAAGAATCTAACTGTACATCAAAGGGTTAGCCCCACAGGTGAAGGGCTTGGTTACTGCAGCAAACCTCAAAAACTTAGCTTAGATCATCCGCATAGCCCACAAGATTACAGATCAGGAGGTGGAGCGTGGCTCGCTACCACCGCGTGTTTCTACTACTGCCACTACAACTACAGCTACCATACCTACTAATGACAACAAACAGAAGTGGAATGATGTGGACAAGGCGTCCAACTCGAATCAGTCACAGAAGAAACCAGACAACAGTATCAACCGTAGCTTTAGCCAATCATCTTCTGTGAATCAAAATCAGAGCAGCAATTCGAATCAGGGTTCTTATCCGAGAAAACAACCAAAGTGAAACAAGTGTAACTTCCACCATCACGGGCCGTGTACCCGGTTATGTCACAGGTGCAACAAGGTGGGCCATATGGCTAGAGACTGCAGGGTCTCACTCCCAAGGCAACAGCAGCAGCAACAACTCCCACAGCAACAACAACCACAACAACAGGAGAGGCAGCAGCCTCAGCAGAATCAGGGTAATCGTAAGGGGTGTTTTCAGTGTGGAGACGAGGATCACTTCAGGCGGGATTGCCCTCAATTGAACCAGAATGCTGGTCATAACCACAATAACACTGGGAATAACAACAATGGGAACAATGGAGGAAACGGTGCACGTGGGAGAGTGTTTACTATTGGTGCTGGGGAAGCTCACAATGATGGCAACGTTGTTACCGGTACATTTTCTGTGAACGATCTTTTTGCTTCTGTTTTATTCGACTCTGGTGCCGATTGGAGTTATGTATCGTTGGAATTCAGTCGTCAGTTAGGATTGAATCCTGTGCCTCTTGTAAACAAACATGTTGTAGAATTAGCTGATGGTAAATCGATTGAAGCTTCACATGTTCTTTTTGGTTGTAAACTTGATCTTATGGGCCAAATGTTCGACATTGACCTACTCCCCGTTACTCTTGGAAGCTTTGATGTGGTCGTTGGCATGGATTGGTTGTCTAAGCACCAAGCAGAAATTCTCTGTAAAGAGAAAATCTTGCCTATCCCTCTTCCCAATGGAGAACCTCTGTCGGTTCAGGGTCATCGTAGTGGTGCGATGGTTGGTATCATCTCAGCTATGCAAGCTCAGAAGTGTCTACGAAAGGGGTATCCTGCTATTTTAGCACTTGTTTCTGATCCTCATCCTGAAGAGAGGAGGATCAAAGACCTGCCAGTTGTTCGTGAATTTTCTGACGTATTTCCTGAGGAACTTCCTGGTTTACCTCCTCACCGTCAAGTGAAATTTCAGATTGAACTTGTGCCAGGAGCGGCCCCAATTGCTAGAGCTCCTTATCGTCTTGCACCTGGGGAGTTGCAAGAGCTGTCCAATCAACTTCAAGAACTGTTGGATAGAGGTTTTATCTGACCTAGTCCTTCGCCTTGGGGAGCCCCAGTTTTGTTTATGAAGAAGAAAGACGGGTCTTTTCGTATGTGCATAGATTACCGGGAACTCAACAAGGTGACAGTAAAAAATCGTTATCCTTTACCGCGTATCGATGACTTGTTTGACCAGTTGCAAGTGTCAAGTTTTTATTCAAAGATCGATTTAAGATCGGGCTATCATCAGATGAGAGTCCGAGAGGAGGATGTTCCGTAAACGGCTTTTCAAACGTGGTATGGCCATTACGAGTTTCTGGTTATGCCATTCGGGTTAACTAATGCACCAGCGGTTTTCATGGACCTTATGAATCGTGTGTGCAAACCGTATCTTGATGACTTCGTTATTGTGTTTATTGATGACATCTTGATCTACTCAAAGAGCAAGGAGGACCACGAGCGACACTTGAGTCTTATTTTGGAACTCCTAAGGAAGGAGCAGCTCTACGCGAAGTTTTCTAAGTGTGACTTCTGGATACGAGAAGTGCACTTCCTTGGCCACATTGTTAATGAATTAGGGATACACGTGGATCCTGCTAAGATTGACGCTATCAGAAATTGGGCGGCACCGAAGAATCCTTCGGAGGTGCGACAATTTCTTAGTCTCGCTGGGTACTATCGGAGATTTATTAAGGATTTCTCAAAGATCGCTCAACCTCTTACCTCGTTGACACAGAAAGGCGTTGTATACTCTTGGGGGACGAAGCAGGAAGATGCTTTCCAACTTTTAAAACAGAAACTCTGCAGTGCACCAATCTTGTCTCTACCTGAAGGTACCGAGGATTTCGTGGAATATTGCAATGCTTCCATTTAGGGTCTTGGTTACGTGTTGATGCAACGTGAGAAGGTGATATCCTATGCTTCTCGACAACTGAAGGTGCACGAGAAGAATTACACAACTCACGACTTGGAGCTGGGAGCTGTGGTGTTTGCGTTGAAGATTTGGAGGCATTATCTGTACGGTACCAAATGCACTATCTACACCGATCACAGGAGCCTCCAACATATTTTCGACCAGAAGGAATTGAATATGCGACAACGTCGCTGGGTGGAACTATTGAACGACTACGATTGTGCCATCAAAGTATCACCCAGGCAAAGCAAACGTTGTAGCTGATGCCCTTAGCCGAAAAGAATCAAAACCCAAACGTGTCCGCGCCTTGCAGCTCACTATTCACTCAAATCTTCCTGATCAGATCCGTTCAGCTCAGACAGAAGCATTGAAGGAAGAAAATTTTAAAGCTGAGTATTTGCGGGGCGTGGAGAAACGACTAGTGGAAATATCTGACAGCATATACTATTTTATGGAACGGATATGGGTTCCTTTGTGTGGAAATCTTAGGGAGCTTGTGATGGACGAAGCACACAAGTCTCGATACTCTGTTCATCCGGGTTCAGATAAGATGTATCAAGACCTCAAAGTCTTGTATTGGTGGCCGAAGATGAAAGCTAGCATCGCGACGTATGTGAGTAAGTGTATGACTTGTGCCAAAGTCAAGGTAGAGTATCAGAAACCCTCAGGCCTGCTTCAACAGCCAGAAATACCCATGTGGAAATGGGAGCAGATTGCTATGGATTTCGTCACTGGTTTGCCAAGAACTCAAAGCGGAAACGATACCATCTGGGTGATCGTAGACTGCCTCACGAAATCAACAGACTTCCTTGCGATTAAGGAAACGGATAAGTTCTCTCAACTTGCTGCTGTATACTTGAAGGAAGTGGTTTCTAGGCATGGGGTGCCAACCTCTATTATTTCCGATCGTGACCCGCGCTTTGTATCTGATTTGTGGCAAGCAATGCATTAATCGTTCGGCTCATGTCTCGACATGAGCACTGCTTATCACCCACAGCCGGATGGCCAAAGCGAACGAACCATCCATACACTAGAAGACATGCTGCGAGTATGTGTGATCGATTTTGTTAAAGGGTGGGAGAAACACTTGCCGTTGATCGAGTTCTCCTACAACAACAGCTACCACACTAGCATCCAGGCAGCACCGTTTGAATCGTTGTACGGCCGGAAATGTCGTTCTCCTCTTTGTTGGGCTGAGGTGGGTGACAGCCAGATCACAGGTCCGAAACTTGTTCTTGAAACTTCTGAGAAGATTGTCCAGATTAGAAACCGTAAGGCGGCAGCGCGCGACCGTAAGAAAAGCTACGCTGACAAGCGTAGGAAACCCTTGGAGTTCACTGTAGGCGATCGTGTTATGCTGAAGGTCTCACCCTGGAAGGGTGTGGTGCGCTTTGGGAAGCGCGACAAGCTTAATCCACGCTATGTTGGGCCATTCAAAGTTTTGGAGCGTATTGGTAAAGTGGCGTACAAGCTCCAGTTACCTGCTGAGTTGGGTAACGTTCTTGATGTTTTCCATGTTTCACAGTTGAAGAAGTGTTTGTCCGATGATGCACTTGTAGTACCATTTCAAGAGCTGAAAATTAACAACAAGTTGTAGTTTGTCGAAGAACCAATCGAAATTATGGACCGGGAGGTCAAGGTTCGTAAGCATAGTCGAATTCCAATCGTGAGAGTTCGTTGGAACTCAATACGTGGACCGGAGTTCACGTGGGAACGTGAGGATCAGATGAAGCTCAAGTACCCCCACTTATTCCCAACTGACAAAACTAAATCTGATGTAACTGGTGAATTTCGGGATGAAATTACCTTTCACGTTGGGGATGATGTGGCACCTGCTGAAAATCCACAGTCTTCCTGATTTAACACCTTGTCACTTTGGATTATTTACCAAATTTTGGGACGGAATTTCTTTCAAGTTGGGGATGATGTGACAACCCGAGTTATCAAGGTCTTTCCTCGATATGTTACTTGTTTCACACTGTCTTTTCATAATTGTTTGTGTTGTAACTTGTGCATAGTTGATGAATTTTTGAACTATTATGATGTTGAGTGTTTAGTATATAAATTAAGAATTATTTAGGTTTGGTAACCTCTAGATTAAGGTTCTTCGTCGGCTTATTCTTCGTCATCAATAGTTCATGACGAACTATGTTCTTCGTCATCATTGATCCGACAAACTATGTTCTTCGTCGGAGAGAGAGAGAGTCCTTCGCCGGACCTTATCCCTTCGATGCCCAAAAAGAGGCCAGGCCCACTGATTCATTTATATTCACGCAAAGGGTTCTATTTCTCACAAAAACTCAGCTTTTGGCAAACCCTAGTGATCGACGGCAGTTCCCCATCTCTCATTCGAAACCCTTTAACCCTAAGCATCACTAATCTACCCCACCTCAAGGTTAGTGTCTTGTTTTCATTCATTGGTTTGATGTTCGATACATGATTTTGTGTGGTGGTGATTGTGTATGATCATTTAGGGTTGCAACAAACTGTATGTCTAATCTAGAAATATATTTGATGTTATTTGATTATCCATAACTGTTAGACATAATCTGATGATGATTTAGAGTGCATAAATCAGTTGTTATCTTGACTCAAATGTGGTATGAGAAAAACTAGGATTTGTATAGTGTTGAATGTGAGTATTAAACTGTAAACGGCAATTAGGGTTATCGTATTACATAGATTCTGATCTCATGATTATGTTATTGATAAACGATTCCGATTACGTTGTTGGACGCGTATAAGTGTATGTTGAATTGTGTAACGTGCCGAAACCCTAACTGTGTTACGAGAGCAAAGGGAAAAATATGAACCTGTTGTATGCAACGATGAAGGACTCCCCGCGAAAGACCCGGTTCGACGAAGAACTAGGTTCTTCGTCGGGTGATGTTGATGAACTATCAGGGTCCTTCGTCACACCTTATCTCGATGAAACATGTGGTTCTTCGTCGCACCTTGCCCCGACGAAGGATGATCCTTCGTCACAAGGGATGTTTCGCATGATAGTAGATAGGAGGAACAATAGATTGATATGATGCATTTGATGACGAATAATTGTGTTACAAGATATTAACGTTGCAAGATAATAATAACTAATGATGAGAATCCTGATTTAACTTGTGTAGTTAAAACACCCATCTGCTGTAGGTTGTTATGTGATATTCACATGAGATGTGAACATGGATAGAACTGGGTATTTGATATATGATATACGGTGTTCTTGTGATAGATGCAAACTGTGTACGAATACATGACTTACTGTGTACAAATACGTGACTTGTTTGATTATGTAACTAATGTTGATTGGTAACCACGGTAGGGTTTGGGTTGACCAACTTGGACGGGTAATTTACCATACCGAGCAAATCAAAGGTGAGTTCATTCCTCTTGAGCATGCGTCCCGATGGTTGGGACAGTCATTGGGTATCCCTGAGAGGGATAGGTTTTTGGACAAATCATTTGGGTATTCCTGAGAGGAATACGTCTTGTGGGTAAAATCTGGAATGTTGAATAATATACTCATCCTATCACCTTTAAGTCCCATCTTGTTTGTTACCTGAGAGGTAACGGGGTATTAGTTGGTAGCGCTATCTAGGTTTGGCACCCTCACCCCGTACCTGAGAGGACGAGTGTGAACTAATGACCGAGTCATGCCCAATGCTTTGATAGGAGCATTGGGGAAAGGGCAAAATAAATCAGGAGCCGTCTTGTATTCGAGGTATTATCAACATTATAATCAATGAACTAAACTAAACACTTGGTAACCAACGTTTTCGTAAAAGTATGAACTCACCAGTGTTGTCTGATACACTTGTTGCATGCTCGCAGGTCATTAGGTACTATGGATAAGGAACTTGCTATCTGGATGGCTGGAGTGGTCATGGGTTGCACCGCTTGGATATGTGTGACATGTATTCTGATTTCATTAAACAATGGGTTTTGATATGTTTGAACAATGCTTTATTAATCGCTTCCGCTGAACATCTTGAATTTGGATTATGTTATGAATACTTTACTTTAAATAATGGAAACTTTATTTTAACCTTGATAATAGTTCAATGTGATTAGTGGCTAGATCCAGGTACGTCACACGTCTAGCGAGGTTTTCGCATGTGGTATTTTGGTGGTGTTACACCTCCTCTTATTCAGTTCCCTAAACAAAAGGTTTATCCTTATGCGTAAGAGAGGTAAGCGGCACAGCGATTTTTGAAAAGTCAGCGATGAATCGGCGATAGTAACTCGCCAATCCGAGAAAAGAACGAACTTCGGACGGGTTCATTGGTGTAACCCAACTCTTAACAGCTTCGATCTTCACAGGATCGACATGAATTCCTTGACTATTGACGATGTGACCGAGGAATTGAACATCCTCAAGCCAAAATTCACACTTGGAGAACTTGGCATAGAGACGGTTTCCATGGAGTAACTCAAGAACCAAACGTAGATGCTGCGAGTGTTTGGTTTTGACTTGGAATAGATCAGGATGTCATCAATGAACACGATGATGAAGCGGTAGAGAAAGGGTTTGCACACACGATTCATTAGATCCATAAAGACTGCGGGAGCGTTAGTCAAACCAAAAGGCATAACAACAAACTCATAGTGACCGTATCGGGTTCGAAAAGCGGTTTTGGGTATATCTTCCTCATGAATTCGTAACAGGTTATAGCCTAAGCGTAGATCGATCTTTGAGAAACACGTAGCACCTTGCAACTGATAAACAAATCATCGATTCGAGGCATGGGATAGTGATTCTTGATAGTCAGCTTATTCAAATCCCTATAGTCGATACACATCCGGAACGATCCATCCTTCTTTTTGACAAAAAGGACAGGCGAGCCCCAAGGAGAGGTGCTAGGGAAAATGAAGCCTTTATCAAGCAGTTCCTGGAGCTGACTCGAGAGTTCGCGCATTTCAGAAGGAGCTAGACGATAAGGCGCTCTAGCAATAGGATTTTCTCCAGGAATAAGGTCGATTCGGAAATCGATATCATGGGTGGGAGGTTGTAACACCCCGAAAATGGGTTTGGTAATCAAACTCCATTAATACTAAAAGACTGGTAAAGTATCGTTAGTAGTAAAAGTGACTAGGTGAATATTTGGATTTAAATAAGAAATCCTAATAATAAATACAAACAAATCAAAGTTGTAAGGAAATTGAAGCTATAAGAGCCCGAGTTAACGGGACTTAAAATAAAACGGGTTATAACTCCCGGGACCCACTAAATAACTAGGAATATCAACCTAGTTAGTCTAGTGTTTTAAAATAGTGAGAAACTTGATGTAGTAACCTTTATAAACTTGGGTAAAGTTGAGGGATTAAAATGGTTAAAGTGAGAAAATGGTTTTTATTAATTAAAGTTAAAAACACCAAAACACACACCTTGTGTGTGTGTTCTGGTCGTACAAACACAGGAGCCAGGAAGAGCTCTCAAGCTCAAACCCTAAAACATAGAAATTCATCAAATTGAAGGAGCAAATCAAGTCCAAATCAAAATCCGAGTATAAATTAGTGATCTCCATTGAAAAAGGAGTCACGAGGTATGTAAATTTCTTGGTAAATCTCTAGTTGAAATTCTGAGCAAACCTAGAGAATTCGAATCTAAGCTTGCATGTATGTTGTTTGGATGAAATTAGGGATGAAACTATGTCTAGTAGTAAACCCTAGCCATGTAATTGTTGAATTTATGTTCATTGTTGTGAATTCATAATCATACACTCATGTGTCAAGTGGGTTTTGATTATGTAGAAAAGATGATAATATAGTTGTGTTAGAAATCATCATAAGTGATAGTAGATGCAAGATACTTGAACAAATTTCAAGTTTGAGTATTTGATCATACATGATAATGGTTGAATCTTGATGTTAATCTTGGTAAAAATGACTAATTGTGAACTAGTTAGCAAATGTGTAGAATCATGCCCATTAGGTGTTTGTTACAATGCCTAAATGAGAACTAAGTGTTGATAATGTGCCTAATTGAGTCTTGTGAACTTGATAGTGCAATCATATGTGTTAATTGGTGATTTGACTTTTAATAGTCAAACCGACCATTAATAAGATCGAATGGTAATTGTGATAGAAAATATGTAAGATGGAATAGTCATAATTAATGATGACTAATATAACCGTCTTACGAATTATGATGATAGTTTGACGCTTGACAAGCTAGGTGGAGGCTTGGAAAGGAAGCGGGCCAAACGAAGCAAGAATGGCGGAAAAGCATAATTCGGATGCAAGGTAAGTATAGCTTACACTAGTCTTAAATTGTGAATGTTTTCTTATCATATAAATTATGAATGAGATATCTAAACAATTGAAATATGATGTTCCGTCGTGTAGTCGAACGGAACAAGAAAAAAATCAAAGATGATAGAAACCATAACAATGGTTAAAAAGAAGTAAATCGATAAATTGGTCATATTAAGTCGAAAGAAATACACGGTTTATATTTAAAATTACCGTACGGTGTTAAACGGGAAGAGTCATGTAGAGGAGATGATAATAAATATCATTTCGTAAAGACAAATGGTCAATTCGGCCGAACGGGTCAAAAGGTGTAGACAACACCTTTTGACTATATAGACTAATGATTATTTTGTCGAGTCATATGCTTACAGGAATAGATATCCAATGGATATTCGCATCGTTCTTAATTAGCGAATATAAAGCAAGGTATTAAAATCGGGTCTATTTGTTGATCCGAGCCAGGTACGCTTATTTATGATGTATGTAAAAGTGCTAATTTGGTCGAATAATTGGTGATAGCCCTTCATTTTAAAAGAAGGACCAAAATCGACCAAAACGCCCTTGTAGGCTAAATTGAACAAACAACTCTTAGAGGTTGTTTGGAAAGGATTCTTATGATTAAACAAAAGTTTAGAACGAGTACGGGTAGTGAAAGATGTAATTCTTGGGCCAAAAGACTCCATATTAGTCTTTGCCGTAAAATGATATTTCAAGAAGTATAAATTTGGAACACATAGATATCTACTTTAAATCCAACACACATTTAGGTTGTGATGGAAGAGTACTAGATAAGAGATATAGGTTACAATGCTAGATTAGAATGAAAGCGAAATTGAGCTTAAAAGTGCTTAAAATATCCTTAACGGGTCAAAATAAGAATACTAGTGAAAACGGGTTTAATTTGTGTAATAAACCTATGATTAGAACCTAATATGGTATATCACAATTATTTGATGAAGTGTATGAAATATAGGAATCAAATAAATACGTTTGTTTGATAAAATGCATAACTGGGTCAAAGTTTGGTATAAAGGGTAATAAGCCGAAGACTTAGAAGTCTTGAATTTTATCAAGCCGGATGTCGGATTTTAACTCCATATGATGGAGAATCAAATTACAAACATGTAGGAAGAAACGGTAGGTCAAACGGATAAGCGGTTTGAAAGATACGAAAGATTTCGTGTCAAATTACGGCAAAATGGAAAGGTGGGATGCAGGTGCCACCGTAAATTACGGTGCCACCGTAATTTACGGTGGACCTGAAATGAATTACGGTGAAACACTCCTGATTTACGGTGGAAACAAATCAAAACAAGGACTACCGTAAATTACGGTGTCCACCGTAATTTACGGTGGACCCTGTACAAAAAAAAATGCATTTTTGATCAGTTTTGTTTTCCGGACTCGTTTAGATGTGTTTTAAATACCGTATGACTAAAGCATTTCATGTTTATGAAATGTAGGTACTTTCTGGGATGCCGGAAGACGATCAAGCTCAGCGAAGAACCGAACACGATAAAGATACACGCTTCCGCACATTGCAACGTTGTAGATTATAAACAACAAATTCGATCACGTTTTGAAGAATAACCTATGATTTGTAAAAGTTTTAATAAACCAGTATATATATAGTATGTGTAGTCTTAACTACACATCTAATCGTTGGTATTTACATGTAAAACCGTTAAATAGAAACTAGGGTGTTACAAGTTGGTATCAGAGCCTTGGTTTAAGAGATTCGAGTATGGTGGGGAGGAACCATGCTTGGACTTAAACCTTATGCTCTTGACAAATAATAGTGTTCGGTTCGAGGCTTGATCGCAAATCCGGTAAGTACAAATACGTTAATACTTAGTATGCTAGAGTGTTGTAAACAACACATAGAGCTATCGTGTGGTATATGTTACCCCAATTTAAATGATTGATATGGTTGACGAAAATACGCGCGTTGACGCGTATAGTAGAAAAAGCCTTGTATTATAATACGGGCGATTATTGAAGTTGACATTACTAACTCTTGTGAATGTTTTAATTGAAGGACACTCGCGTCTGAAGATGACGGGAGTTGAACGAATTATGGATATGATGATGGAACGGTACGAGGTATGACAGGAAGAGCATACTCATCAAGGACCAAAATCGCGTAACGGTCGCGAACAAGGTTAATAGCAAGGAACGCCCGTAGGGGCAAACATTACAAGGTGCACATTTTAAATAATCGCACAATTAGCAATATGCAACAAACACGTAGAGAATGATCGTTGCATGGGTAAATTAGAAACTTGGAAAGCCTGAATAGAAATACATATCCAGGATATAATTTCCAAGAAAACTGAATAGAGGCGTTACTTACATAGGGCGTGATGTGAAAACTATAAAAAGGTCGTGTACGTCATGTGTTAAATCGCTTACTCTGGCCAAGTAAGTAGTGGCATATGATACCACGAGTTTCTTATAGCGGACACCTTTACATCCGATGTAGTAAGGGCGGAGTAAATGGGACTAATTAAAAAGTACCCAAATGAATCAGATAAGCAAAATATTTGATAATAATGTAAACGCATAACCAAGTGACTGAAGCGTATTACATCATGATAATGAGCCCGAGCGAAGGGACAAAGAAGCATGTAAAATGATTTAGACAAGTATTGGGAAGGAGCGTACTTACACTCGAACCCATAAAACGCAAGCATGTAAAATGATTTAGACAAGTATTGGGAGGGAGTGTACTTACACTCGAACCCATAAAACGCAAGCATGTAAAATGATTTAGACAAGTATTGGGAGGGAGTGTACTTACACTCGAACCCATAAAACGCAAGCAAGTAAAATGATTTAGACAAGTATTGGGAGGGAGTGTACTTGCACTCGAACCCATAAAACGCAAGCAAGTAAAATGATTTAGACAAGCAATGGGAGAGAGTGTACTTGCACTCGAACCCGGAAAATGCAAATATGTCCCTTAGCGGGTCATTTTTGTAAAACGTCGAACTTAAAGACAAAGTCAGAATATAAAAATGAAGCGAGGTCTTAATGCATACCGGGAGGATTGCAATAATAACGACTTTGGTAAAACACCCGGTTGATGGGTAAGAATTAAACACATGCGTAAACCGAGAAACGAGAACATGAATATAAAGTCAAAAGACTCGGATTATGAGTTATGACTAAAAGACCATAAAAATTTCGTAAACAGAAATTCTGATAATTATATTCAACTATTTTGAGATTTAACGGGTTGAATAAAGTATAATGCTTGAAGGCGTAAGTAAGCGCAAGCCGGATAACGGTAAGCTTGAGACAAATGAATTTCAAACGTAAAAAGAGTGTTTTGACACCAAATATATATTTTAATAAGACACGAGTAAAAAGAGTGATCTACGGGATCAACATAACCTTTAGGGTTATAAACAAATGAGAGATATACGGACTAAGACGACCCACGGGTCATGATTAGAAAGAAGTTATAAGGACTTCGCCTTAAAGAGGTGAATGTCTAATAAAAAATAGCCCGTAAGGCTAAGTGATAAAACCTACGGGTTAGATGGAATAAAGCGAGGAAATCAGTTAAGAATCCCCGCATAAAAACTAAGACTGTAAAGGATTAAATTACGGACTGTCAATATCCCAGTATGGATGATTGACACAGGTTAAAGAAAAGATCCTAAAACTAAAACTTCGGTTTTAGTAAGAAGTAATGTTTTTACAAACATAAATTCTGATAGGAATTTAAATAGTAAGCATGAAAGATACAAGTCTTGACACTGATAGGCGCAAGATGATATATTCGAAAAGTGATATTCTAAAAAATGAAAGGTTGATATAAATTAAAGATGATGTAACACAATCACGGTCAAGAAATGTAATGTGAAGTAGAATCACATTATAAGCAAGCAAGCGGTAAAAAAAAAAAGTAACTGGACTAATAAGTCTAGTTACTGAGACCGGTCAAGGTCATTTAAATAAATTTGGTTTGCTTGTAAGCGGTAGGTTCGGTATGACCGAATCGAATAAATAAAATTGAAGATAAAAGAAATTGCTGCTAGAAGTGAAAAGATTTCACTAAAGGCATTTAAACGAGTCAAAATAACGGATTCATAAGGAATTCGATAGTATATGAAAGCGATGGACATCGCTAAGTTAACTAAACGAGTGGAAATAACGAGATTACGTTATTTTAAGTTGCACTAAGTCATATGAGATACGTAGACAATTAGTGACCAAAAAGATGTTACCATGCTTATCTGGTAATACTAATAATTGGTTAAAAGTATAAGTAATGTTTAAATGATATCTCGGATCAAACACATTGAGTTTAAACTCAATAAATCATGTAAGAAAAGGTTTCGAGGACGAAACCTCTTTAAGGGGGGTAGACTTGTAACACCCCGAAAATGGGTTTGGTAATCAAACTCCATTAATACTAAAAGACTGGTAAAGTATCGTTAGTAGTAAAAGTGACTAGGTGAATATTTGGATTTAAATAAGAAATCCTAATAATAAATACAAACAAATCAAAGTTGTAAGGAAATTGAAGCTATAAGAGCCCGAGTTAACGGGACTTAAAATAAAACGGGTTATAACTCCCGGGACCCACTAAATAACTAGGAATATCAACCTAGTTAGTCTAGTGTTTTAAAATAGTGAGAAACTTGATGTAGTAACCTTTATAAACTTGGGTAAAGTTGAGGGATTAAAATGGTTAAAGTGAGAAAATGGTTTTTATTAATTAAAGTTAAAAACACCAAAACACACACCTTGTGTGTGTGTTCTGGTCGTACAAACACAGGAGCCAGGAAGAGCTCTCAAGCTCAAACCCTAAAACATAGAAATTCATCAAATTGAAGGAGCAAATCAAGTCCAAATCAAAATCCGAGTATAAATTAGTGATCTCCATTGAAAAAGGAGTCACGAGGTATGTAAATTTCTTGGTAAATCTCTAGTTGAAATTCTGAGCAAACCTAGAGAATTCGAATCTAAGCTTGCATGTATGTTGTTTGGATGAAATTAGGGATGAAACTATGTCTAGTAGTAAACCCTAGCCATGTAATTGTTGAATTTATGTTCATTGTTGTGAATTCATAATCATACACTCATGTGTCAAGTGGGTTTTGATTATGTAGAAAAGATGATAATATAGTTGTGTTAGAAATCATCATAAGTGATAGTAGATGCAAGATACTTGAACAAATTTCAAGTTTGAGTATTTGATCATACATGATAATGGTTGAATCTTGATGTTAATCTTGGTAAAAATGACTAATTGTGAACTAGTTAGCAAATGTGTAGAATCATGCCCATTAGGTGCTTGTTACAATGCCTAAATGAGAACTAAGTGTTGATAATGTGCCTAATTGAGTCTTGTGAACTTGATAGTGCAATCATATGTGTTAATTGGTGATTTGACTTTTAATAGTCAAACCGACCATTAATAAGATCGAATGGTAATTGTGATAGAAAATATGTAAGATGGAATAGTCATAATTAATGATGACTAATATAACCGTCTTACGAATTATGATGATAGTTTGACGCTTGACAAGCTAGGTGGAGGCTTGGAAAGGAAGCGGGTCAAACGAAGCAAGAATGGCGGAAAAGCATAATTCGGATGCAAGGTAAGTATAGCTTACACTAGTCTTAAATTGTGAATGTTTTCTTATCATATAAATTATGAATGAGATATCTAAACAATTGAAATATGATGTTCCGTCGTGTAGTCGAACGGAACAAGAAAAAAATCAAAGATGATAGAAACCATAATAATGGTTAAAAAGAAGTAAATCGATAAATTGGTCATATTAAGTTGAAAGAAATACACGGTTTATATTTAAAATTACCGTACGGTGTTAAACGGGAAGAGTCATGTAGAGGAGATGATAATAAATATCATTTCGTAAAGACAAATGGTCAATTCGGCCGAACGGGTCAAAAGGTGTAGACAACACCTTTTGACTATATAGACTAATGATTATTTTGTCGAGTCATATGCTTACAGGAATAGATATCCAATGGATATTCGCATCGTTCTTAATTAGCGAATATAAAGCAAGGTATTAAAATCGGGTCTATTTGTTGATCCGAGCCAGGTACGCTTATTTATGATGTATGTAAAAGTGCTAATTTGGTCGAATAATTGGTGATAGCCCTTCATTTTAAAAGAAGGACCAAAATCGACCAAAACGCCCTTGTAGGCTAAATTGAACAAACAACTCTTAGAGGTTGTTTGGAAAGGATTCTTATGATTAAACAAAAGTTTAGAACGAGTACGGGTAGTGAAAGATGTAATTCTTGGGCCAAAAGACTCCATATTAGTCTTTGCCGTAAAATGATATTTCAAGAAGTATAAATTTGGAACACATAGATATCTACTTTAAATCCAACACACATTTAGGTTGTGATGGAAGAGTACTAGATAAGAGATATAGGTTACAATGCTAGATTAGAATGAAAGCGAAATTGAGCTTAAAAGTGCTTAAAATATCCTTAACGGGTCAAAATAAGCATACTAGTGAAAACGGGTTTAATTTGTGTAATAAACCTATGATTAGAACCTAATATGGTATATCACAATTATTTGATGAAGTGTATGAAATATAGGAATAAAATAAATACGTTTGTTTGATAAAATGCATAACCGGGTCAAAGTTTGGTATAAAGGGTAATAAGCCGAAGACTTAGAAGTCTTGAATTTTATCAAGCCGGATGTCGGATTTTAACTCCATATGATGGAGAATCAAATTACAAACATGTAGGAAGAAACGGTAGGTCAAACGGATAAGCGGTTTGAAAGATACGAAAGATTTCGTGTCAAATTACGGCAAAATGGAAAGGTGGGATGCAGGTGCCACCGTAAATTACGGTGCCACCGTAATTTACGGTGGACCTGAAATGAATTACGGTGAAACACTCCTGATTTACGGTGGAAACAAATCAAAACAAGGACTACCGTAAATTACGGTGTCCACCGTAATTTACGGTGGACCCTGTACAAAAAAAAAATGCATTTTTGATCAGTTTTGTTTTCCGGACTCGTTTAGATGTGTTTTAAATACCGTATGACTAAAGCATTTCATGTTTATGAAATGTAGGTACTTTCTGGGATGCCGGAAGACGATCAAGCTCAGCGAAGAACCGAACACGATAAAGATACACGCTTCCGCACATTGCAACGTTGTAGATTATAAACAACAAATTCGATCACGTTTTGAAGAATAACCTATGATTTGTAAAAGTTTTAATAAACCAGTATATATATAGTATGTGTAGTCTTAACTACACATCTAATCGTTGGTATTTACATGTAAAACCGTTAAATAGAAACTAGGGTGTTACAGAGGTAAACCAGGTAAACCTTCAGGAAATACGTTAGGGAATTCGCAAACAACGGGAACGTCTTTCACTCCTGTGTTTCCTTTCTTTTCCTTCTCCGCTACTACAATGTTAGCCAAGAAAGCTCTGTATTCCTTGCGGAAATACTTGCTCGCTTGGACACATGACATGAGTTTGAGACCTTTCGAAGGAGTTTCGCCATACACAGAAAGTTGATCACCATTAGCAAGCGAGAAACGAATCATCTTATCGAAGCAAACAATTTCAACACGGTTCTCGCGAAGAAAATCCATGCCTACTATGATGTCAAAACTACCGAGCTGCATCGGGATAAGATCGATAGGGAAGACGTGATTGTTGAGTTCGAACGTACAATCACGTAGAACAGAATTGACAACGATGGTTCTTCCAGTGGTAACTTCAACATCGAACATCGAGGGGAGATAGGCGCGCTTACGATTGAGGAGCTTTTCGAATTCAAATGATACAAAACAGTTATCAGCTCCAGTATCAAATAAACACGAAGCATATATACCATTCACAAGGAACGTACCATTAACCACGTTGTCTGCTTGAGCCTGGTGGGCGTTGATGTTGAAAGCACATTCGCGGGCTACTGGCTGCTGCTGCTGCTAAGGTTGCTGCTGTTGATGTTGTTGCGGCTGTTGCTGGGGCTCTTGCTTCACTACTCTGTTGGGGCACTTGTTTGCAAAGTGGTTGGGATCACCACATGCAAAGCAAGCTCTAGTGTGAGCCGAGGGTACAGGAGCTACTTGTTGGCCCTAGGGAGCAGGAAGGAGAGCTTGTGGTGCAGGAGCTTGACCTTAAGCTGGAGTTGGAGCTTGGCGTGGACATGTACGGCAGTTTGCGGTAAAGTGGCTGTACATGTTGCAATGAACACAGAACCGGAATGCGATTCCAACCGGGTGATGATAGGTGCAAGTAGGGCAGAGCGGGTGTGGTCCAGTGTATGCATGCTTGGCAGGCGGTGCATTGACCGCATATGCCGCTACTTGGCGGTGTTGAGGTTGCGGTTGGGCAGGTACTGTTTGGAGTGGAGCGACAGTAACTGCGCAATTCTTGTTGCTGGAGTTGTTGTTCTTTCTCTTGCGGCGTGAGAGCTTTGAAGATTGCGGTGCGGCGGTAGTCTCAGTGGTGGAAGCAGCTGTGACTTGATGCAGATTCTTGGAGGCTTTATCAAAATAACCAGCCCTGACTCGCTTATCGTTGATCTCAAGGACGAGCAGGTAGGTTTCCTCGATAGTCGTCATTTTGGCGGCCTGCACAAAGTCTGTGACGTAATCCGGCAGAGCACGAATATACTTCTTGATCGTAATCTCAGGGGTAGTAACCTGGCCATGGCAGATGATACTCAACTGCTTGAAGCGAGCAGTTAAACCAGCGTTGTCTACGCCATCCTGCTTGATATGGCAAAATTCATCCTCTAGCTTTTGGAGTTCATGGGGAGGGCATAACTCTTGCATCATGATGTCCTTCAACTCGTCCCATGACAGCCCAAAAGCTGCATCGTTGCCTCGTTTGTTTCTCTCGACCGTCCACCAATCAAGAGCGCGAGATTGGAAGACGTTGGTAGCGTTAACAGTGCGAAGGTTGTCTAGACAGCCACTCTGGCGCAGGGTGACTTCGATTGGATCAAACCATTGGAACATGGCCGTAGGCCCATCTTCGCCGGTAAATTCTTTTGGTCCGCAGGCTATGAACTGCTTGAAGCTAAAATTAGTCTTGGGAGTATCAGTCCTGGACTCCTCCGAGGACTTGCTAGTATTCTCATTCAGCTCACTAACTATTTGCGGGATGACTTTTGCTATCTGCTTAGCGACAAGTGCAGCAATGCGCTTGTCATCCTGATTGCGGCGAGCGGAGCGAGCGGAGTATGATCCAAATGACGACATTCTCTGGAACAGACATCGTCACAGGACTCAAACACGGTTTCGATTAACCTTAGCATAGTCTAGCGAATTCACAAGAGCTACTATACAGAACTACGTAGGCACAAAATTCACAGAATTACATAAGCACAGAAACACATAAGCACATAGTCCACATAGGCACGAAAGCATGTGTTCAACTATATTTTGCATGTATTCACCTTCCTATGTTGCACATAATCACCTATCTTTCATAGCAGCGTATAGCGATCGAGTATTGCGAGTGTGAATAGCGAGCGATTTGTTAGCGGTTTGAGATAGATGTGAAGTGCGAGTTGTGCGTGTTGATCAAAGAACAACGAAAAGCAAATAAATCACCAAAAATCGAGACACTTAACAAATAAAACCACATTAAGTTCACATAAAACACATAAAATCGATAAATCATAGAGTTTGGCGACTGCGGGTTCCAGAATTGAAACACATAAAATCGAGAAGAGACTATCTCGGGTGTTTAGACGTCGACTACCCAAAGTGTTTCGACTATAGTCAAGGGCTTGGGTGCACATTCAGGCTTAGTAGACTGTGCTCTCGCTTCAATTCGAGCGATCGGCACACATCCATTGGGCCATTATGTGACCCTCGTCGTTGGAACTCATCGGGACTTTGGTGAGAGTTTTGAAAAACCAAAAATATAGAGCGGAACGAGTCATAAAGGTTCGGGTTTCACCCCTGACTTAACGACTACATTACCGTTTGTGTGATGGAATCACGAGATAGATAAGGAGAATCGCGTCGAAGTATAGATTTCACTCCTGATTCAACGCAAATTCTCTTGTTTATAGTAAGAATAGCGAATCGAACGAGTGATCTGGTCGAGTGTTTGCGGTTTTCACACCTAGTCTCAACCAGCTCATCCGTTTTTGTGTGCGTCCAGCCTCAGGAAAGGCTGATCTTGCGCGGAACTGTAATATGCGATGTTCACGCAAGAGTGTAGTGTACAACGAGTTCGAGCGAGAAATAGCGCATAAGCTCGTGCAAAACTCATACCGGGCATGCACAAGTCGGTCTGTTGGTACTTAGACTATAGACTAGGTCATTTCTAAGACATCGACCCGGACTAGGTCGAGTCTTGCCTAATTCCCTATAGTTATGGCTCTGATACCAATCTATCACACCCCAACCGATGACGGAAACATCGGGGCGCGGCACTGAGCGAAACAGATTGTCCAAGAGAAATCCATAACAACTAAATTACCGGATAGTTAATATTATGTCCCATACCATAACCCATCAAGCAAGTCAATTATTACAGACATAGAAATCTCTAGGCAAATCATTGTTCCGACAACTCAAATAAATAAATTGTTTTTGTTTCTAGACTCTCCTACTTGATTCCACAAAGCAAGAGCACAGCATCCTAACCATTCAAACACCTGTCACATACGTTAAAATAGAGGTCAATAGACATAGTGTAAATGTGAGTATACAAGTTTAATAGTAATAATAGAGTTCGAAAGCGTTTACGCATAACCAACATGTAACATGTATAATGTGAGGCTAGTAGGTTATCGACAATGAAATATGCACAGACATGACTGCGAGTTGTAGAATGCACAACACATATCACCCCTGCGATATGTGAAGAAATAACCTTAACAACCCCTGTCCACGACAGGTGCTGAGTCCAAACTATAGTACTATCATTGCTAAGGCGTTAGGCAACAATCACTGTCTTAACATAACATACAAGCATTCATCGAGTAACACGTATAACATGCAGTAACGGTCAGCGTATAAAGTGTTTGCGTTGTGTGATCGATGTGATTTAGAATAAGTAATGTATGTAACACCCAAAAGTGCGTAAAGCAAAAAGGGATCGAGTATACTCACAGATCGTGCTTAATAACTTAAACACTCTCTTCGATTGAAGGGAACGCTGAGAGATTAGCCTGAGGAGTTAACGATAGCATAAGTGAAGAATGGTGCGCAAAACGGTGCAAGTGATCAATAGTGATGAATGGTCATCTGAACAGATGGCAATCCGGACAGATGGTCATTCGATCGGATGTCAATCCGTTCGGATGGTCATCCGTTCGGATAACCATTCGGTTGGATTGACATTCGTTTGGGATGGATGTGTTTGTGTATGATGTGACTTTGAAGTTTTCGTTATAGCATTTCAAAATCAGTGAAGTATCTCTACCTTTCAGGTCGTTCGATCGAACGGTCATTCGATCGGATGGCGATCCGATCGGCGATACATTTCTAGTGAGAACAAGTTCACAGCAGGATTGTCATTCGATTGGATGGTCTTCCAATCGTATGGCAATCCGTTAGAAACTAATGATCTTTGAAAATTGCAAAAAGTTTCAGTGTTGGATTCCAAGTGCAATCCGATCGGATTGTCGTTCGATCGGATGGCAATCCGATCGAACGGAAATCCGTCCCGACGATCTGATCGTTTTGAAGTTGATGATTTTGATAAGTTTGGAAAGTTTTTGCGGTTTGCTCGAGACGGTAAGACAACGCGTTAAACAACGGGAAACCCCATCAACCCAGGTTATCCGATCGAACGGGAATCAACCCAATCTGATTCGGTAACTGTTTGTAACGGTGTCCATGTTCAACCCGAAATCGGTTTTCTCGTTGATAGGAATCAGATCTGGAACCGACACTTCACTAGAGAACGAGTAGAAGGCCTGGACTATCTCCGATTCTATCGGTTTTGAGTGCATTGAGTGTAAAAGAGTTGAAAGAAAGTTAGAAAACATCTTTCAATCCTTTTAATCTTGAAATGTTTAGATCTAGATGAAAATAGTGTTAAAACATGTGGAAATCATGTAGATCTGAGTTGTTCTTGGTGGAATAATGCCAAAACTTGAAGTTCATAAGAACCCCATGATGACATCATCCTAGAACACCTCAAATCCGCTGATTTCACGGTTAAAAGTTAAGATTTAAGGGTGAAAATGATGAAGAAGTGCGTGTAGATCATAGAAGTACAAAATTTGAGTTGAAAACTTACAAGGATCGCGAGAAATCGAGAGACAAGTAGGCTGGAAGGCTGGTCGAACGAGAGAGAGCTGTCACATCACTTTGGTGATGTGACAGGGGGTATTTATAGTTTTCCAAAAGAGGAAAGTGGCACATGGAACGGATCGGATGTCAGTTCGATCGGATGGTCATTCGATCGAGTGGCGCCAACAAGTTTTGTTTCGACATTTCGTTTGCGTGTTGAGCGTTGCAATGCGTTTCGAGTGAGCGATGCGATAGTATTACCCATTTACACAAATAACCTAACCACTATATCTAACATACAATCATCATAAATAACTTGCGTTTAGCGTTTGCAATTAGATTACATTGCGATAGAGTTGCGATTTCGTTTGCGATTAATCATCTCAACATAGACATAACATGCACAAGTAACATCTAATGGCACACATACGTAAAACAATATCCAGAACACATAATTCGAGTTGTAAATGCGATAGCGATGCGATTAGCGGTAAGTCGATTAGCGATAAAACTGCGATTAAACCTCGATTATTAACAAGTACTCCACATAATACAACTAAAGCAAAAAATTAATAGAATTCGATTACAAGTCAAGAAGCACAATTCAGTAGTTAAGCAAGGAGTGTCAGATCGCAATTAGCAATATTTTCTTCCTTTGACTTTGACTTTGAATTGTACTTTGACTTTTAATAAAACGGGTTGTTACAAAATGAACATCTCAACCATGATCTCTCTAAAAACCCAAGTCTAAATAATCGACAAACATATGGTCAAATCGTACATAAGCAGTTTGTCACAAAATCAAACACCCTATTATCGTTCTTAACATCAAGTATATGTACATGCTTTCATTTCTTAATAAAAAATCACAAAGAAAGCAAAGCACAGTCGACACAAAATCTCATATACACCAAACAGTTTACAACTACCTGAGTCAATACCAATGTATCCTAAAAACAGTTTGCAACACAAGACAACAAATTGAAAGCACAAGTCTAGACATCACAAACCACACAAACCACAAAAACAACTTACTACTTTCATCTCGGACCCCACTCTGTCGCACTGTCACCACTTCAGCTGCCATCTCAACCGCTGCTGCTCAAGACGACCACCACCACCACCAGCTTCAATCGCTACCACTGTCATCTCGGCCATCATCTATCACCATTTTCATCACAGTCATGCTCCACCTTCAATACAGCTGAAATCAGCCGACGAGAACACAGGTTCATTGTCTCATAGGTTTTGAGGATGAGAGAGGAAGCCAAACATACCTCGACACCTCTATTCAATCACCGCTGCCATCGCTGGTGTGGCTGCCGTTGTCGGAGCCGCCGCCGTTGTAGCTTTCCTTAACATCTCAACTCTCTCTCATTCTGCTTACACTCTCTCTCACCGTCATTTTCTTTCTCCCTCGTCTGTTTGGATGAAATGAGAGAGGAGGTTGTGGGTGAGAATTGTGAAGTGAGGAGAGTGGTGTTTGGGGAGGGGGTGTAGTGTTGCTGGACAGAAGAGGGGGCGCCAGAATCACGTCTACGGTCGCCAAAATTCCTGATCGAGAAAGAGGGAAAGGGGAAGGAGTCATGTGTGCGGCTGATTGTTAGAGTTTTTAGGGTTTTATGTTGATTAAAATGAGGGGTGAGATTTATAAGGGGGTATATATAGGGTAGGGTTTAGGTGTAAAGGATTTGGCTGGGCTTGGCCCATGTACACGAACCCATTAGGTGCCATGATCCGTTTAAACAATACTTACTCGTTTTAAATAGATAATTAAATATAACCGTTGGTATATACATGCATGTGTTAAATTAAACGCGTTTGACTCAAGTTATCGGTTAAATTGTACGTTTATCGCGTCGCATGTTATTATTTAATAGTAATGATAATAGTAATAATAAAATAAGAATTATAATAAAATACCCTTCTCTCGACGATTAGGGTCGAGAGCACGGGTTGTCACAACCTAGGTCGATGATTACACTTATTTGATAACTGTTTCTTTCGGTTTTGGATTCAGTTGTGGATTTAATATTTAAAGTAAAGATCCGGTTAATATAGTTTGTTGTGTATGCATACTAAATCCTGTTTGTTGAATGTTATTCACTTCACATGCTCCTTGTTGAATGTCTTTCATATAATAGGTTCGTGTTAGACCAACTATTGTGTGAATTGTATTAGTTTATGGTTGATTGGTCAAGATACCATAGGAGTGATTTTCATAATTTGAATAGGGTTGAGTGTTCTACTAATCTCAATAGCTGTGAGGTGAGAGTTTGTTGGTCTGTCTTTAGTGTTAGATTGCTAGGGTTAGATACTTTGTGAGAAGATCCCCTTAGTTTCCCTTTCACTACTTGCTTATCGAGTCTGATCATAATTCAATAGTTACCTGTGACTTTCACGCTATGAGGTAGATTTTCTAAAGGAAACTTTATTATTACAGTAGGAAAGCTCATGAAGAAATCCTTGAAACCAGTAGTTTAACAACATTTAGGTTTCCATAGGTTTCTTCTCGAGAAGGGTCAAGGGTCCTTTAGGTTATCATTTAAGTTTAGTATCTTAAGATCCCGGTTCCACAATAGTTCAATAACCGATAGAAGCTTGTCACACATGTGTAGAATTCTGACCTAGGTGGTGTGTTTCTCATCATCTGAAGTCGTCTGCAGTTAGTTTGTGTCCGTGTTAACTTTAGTCAATTTTAGTAGTTTGTTAGAAAAAACCCCCAAATAACAAAACAAATTAGTCGAGTCATTTTAGATAAGTTATTCGAGTCTACTATACGTAATTAGAAGAGTCTCGTGGGTTCGATACTCGGACTTACTTAAGCTACTACATTGACTGGTATACTTACTGGTTATGTGGTCTAGGTTTTAGAGAGTCTTAGGTTATAAATTTAAAACTCAGAGTATCTAGTTTAGAGTTAATTTAGTTAGTTTAAATTAAACCACTTAGAGCACATTAAGAATTTTATTATCTTTAATCTGAGTATTATTTTTATAGGTATTTTTTTCTAATAAGGTGGTATGTAATTATCGTACATGATACGTAATTATACACGAAATACGTAATTATACTGCTTGATTTTGAACAATTATAACGTTGCATGATTATATACATATGATACATTATTAGAAAACATATGATACGTGATTACATATGTGCAGTTTTGCTCATCGCATAAAATACATGTGTCGCATTTTGATGGCTTCCTATCTTCTCAGGGAATTAAGCCTTTGTACAGGAACCATCCTATACACACACAATCCAAATCTAATATAAAGAATATTAGAAATGTGCAAATGTGCCGTGCACAAAATGTCAATGGTTAAGATTGGGGTGATAACATGATCATATATAGTAAAAGTCAAAAATGAGTCTAAAGGGTAAAAGATAATAACCTTTGTTGTTGACTTTATTTCTGTTTTTATATATAAATCTGTTCCATCATTTTCTTAAAACTTAAATAACTTTTATACACTTCGCAGTTAATTTTTTAATATCAAGAATATTCTTATCTTCAATTCAAGCATAGTATTGTTATAAACACACATAGGGGGCCATCAATTAGTTATACTGAGAACTGCGAACCACATAATAAACTTGGACCTTTCATAAACATAATAAATCATATTATCTTTTCCTCTTTTGATGATTTAGTTATGAGTAGTTATCTTTCTAAATCAGACTCTCTACAACTTTTTCCAATTCACTTCATTAGTTTTTATTTGTATTGTTTTCACTACTCTTAATTTCATTGATTACATATTAAAAGATAACTTAGTATTAAGAACAATTGTGTTCATGGATTGATATCCGTTATCTTACCTCGGTTTATACTATATAATATAGAGAAATCGTAAACATATTGGAATTGCAAGAGGAATTTAGTGGGAATCCTCCCACCTTTCAAGTATCGCATTTAAGGAAATGTTTAGCTGACTAAGAGGCATACATGCCACTTGTGGACGTCGACGTGGAAGATAAAATAAACTATATTGAGGAACTTGTAGCAATCCTCGACAGAATGGAAATACAACTTTGAAACAAAGTGATATGATTGGGTAAAAGTACAATGGAAGCACATAAAAAGATTGGAGGCTACATGGGAATCTGCGAAGAGATGAAAGAGTTTTTCCCGCATTTTTTTTCAATGTAACACGTTTTAAGGACGGAGCATACAAAATTGTTAATAAATTTGGCATTGTTGAAGGGGCAAAATGGCAACTAAAAGGAAAAAAACATGTGTGTTATGTGTTGATTTATAAGATAATTCGATTACGGAGAGAGTGTGAAATGGAGTGTGAGTTAACCCCATTTTCACAAAGGAGATCAAGGCTGGTGTTATCTCTCTTCATCATTGAGCGAGCTCTATGGAGGTGTTAAGGAGTTGATTCTTAGCTGATTTTAAATTTTGAGTTTGGTTTCTCAGTTAAAAGGTAAGTTTTTTCATATAAAGCTAGTGTTTTCATTAATGTTTATGCATGGGATTGCTTATGGAGTCCTATGGATGCATAAAATTGATCACTTGATGTGTTTTAGATTCACACAAGAAGTCGCCATATAACAGCCTGATCTAGCGTTTTTGAAAACATGGATGCACTGAAACTATAACCAGCGAAAAATAGTATTTCGCACGGTTAATCCATAGTTTATGATAAAAACAAATACTTTACTTTGAACACAACTATGTTTTCAACAAAATTTATACTGGAATTTTGGCAAAAAATTAAACATAGCTGTATTTCAATTTTAAAAAGAGTAACGTATGTAAGTTATTAAAGAAAAAAAATCAAATCAAACTAAATTATAAATCAAATATTATTTGAAAATAAAGATGTGGTTACATGAAAAAATTCTTCTAGGAATGTTATTTTTTTCATACGTGTTTTTGTTATATATAAACTAGGTTATTGCCCTATGTAATACACGGGGATGAATCATAATTATAATGTGAAATAAAAAAATATGTTCATAATATGATCTAAGTATATATAATATAGAGTAATATGCAGACCAAATACGAAATAAATATTGAAGTTTGTATAGTCATTCATAATAATATGATCTGTTATTTGTTTTAGGATTTGTCATAGGAACTTAAAATTTTGTACCACTACTAATATTTATTGTGACATTTTCTTGTTCAAAGGTAACGTGTTTGATTTTATCTGATAATAGATTATTCTGACGGGTTAATGTTGGCATAATATTATATTTTCTACCATCCAAATATAGTTTCCTCACTTTCGCTAGCATTAACATTAATATAAGGTATGCTCGTATTCAAAGCTATAAACCAATATGAATTGTACGAAATAATTACTTTTATCACAATTAGTAAGGAAACCAATAAAAACTATTGATAATGTAATATGTCTCATACCATTTGAAAGGTCTGAAAAGAGACTTCTAGACAGATAAAAGTAATGTAAATGAATAGACAAAAATTGAATCAATAAAACCAATTAACTATAGTTGAGAAAATACTATGTATAGTGTAATACTTTACACGTACAATTGAACCAATAAAACATATATATAAGTGAAAAAATAAAATAAAGACATGAGACACCATACGACAACTAAGTAAATCTAAACTTAAAAAAAGTTATGACATTCCGAATGTGGAGATACCTTTCACAGACCTCTACATCTTAGTTACAATAGGAAAAAAATATGTATGTTAAGAGTTTACCTTGTTTTAAAACACATATATCTAACTTATCTAAAAATACATTAAGTCAATTTAGGACCCCGCACGTTGTAATGAACCTGTAAAATGGGGAAACGATAGACGACATAAAAACGTTGAACCACACACACATTGAGCTGTGTTAACTCGAAAAATCTAGTACAAAGCGTAAAACGAAATGTTAAACCGTTGAACCACACACAAGTAACGCCGTGTTAACTTGCAAAATTTAAAACGAAAAATCCGCGAAATATGAAAAGTGTGGTGACCAAAGTTGAAAGTACAAAATTTGTGAGGTTAAATTTCAATATATGAGAACTTTGGTGTTAAAAGTAGAAAAATAAATAGTTTTGGGTTAGAAGTGAAACACAAATTTTTTTTGAAAACCTCCCAAAGCATGAGGTACATACCTCTATGCACACAAATATTGCTAATTTATACTTTATTAATTACAAAAAAAATAAAAATAAAAAATCAACAATAAGTTTTAATATTGTTTTACTTTAAAGTTTGTTTTTAATGGTTAAAAATAAATTGACTTGAATAAAACATTTATATTTTTTGATGCTATTATTTCAACCTAAAGGAACAAATAAGTTTACGAATAAAATATCATTACATTGTAATAAATTTCATAACCTTTTTTTTTTTTTATCTATATGAGTCTATAACTCTTTCATGAGTTAATCCATATAATTGATTCATGTGGTTTGGTTCAAGTCACATCTTTGTGGTCGAAACTTTAAAAGTTATAAGTTTAGTGTTTTTCGTTTTTACTTTGTAACATATTTAGAATCTAATAGTACGATCAATATAATAAGCTTATGATTAAAAATAAATATATGTCTTATTCCTTCATTTACATCTCAATATTATAGTTTTTAGTACTTTTCTAGAACTTTCGACTTTTATGTATGTTAGTTTATTTGTTATTTTATTGGTAAACAATATTTGATGAATGGCCGAATGGGATCTGTGCAAAATCCATCATTTACTAATTTTATGGGTTTTTGTTTAATAATTTCAAATCAAAATTAAATCCATAAATTATAGAATAGATTTAAAACACATTTTAGACTTTAGATTCAATCAAAATAAAATTCTAATATAATATTTAAATCCTTTTAATTTAAAATTTATCTATAAATTGTTGATGCCCTCATTGAATGACATGTGTCACAAATCAGGTTTCTTTTATTGTATAGTATAGATTAGATATTAATATGTTATGGATTACAAAATTTGTGGGAAATTGGATTTAAAAAAAATCCAAACTTTGGTCTATTAGTCGAGATTAATCACAACACAGGAAATCTTATCGACACTCCTAACTTTGAACATATTTTCTTTTAGCAATTCTAAACCTCCTATATCAATTGAAAGTTAACCTAATTAATTTTTGCTAACGTGGAATGCCATATAAAAAATTTGCCAAATAAGCAGTCCATATCATCAAAACTTTAACTTTTTATTATTATTATTATTAAAATCCTTGTAGAACTATAGGCCAGTGGCGGATCTAGAAGATCCGCATATGGGTAACATTTCAATAAAAAAGGGTAACAAAATCGAAAAAATATCAAATTTTTCCAAAATTTACACTACCGTCGGAGTGTCACCGGAGTATCAAGGGGCAACGGAGGTTACCCCTTCTATCACTCTAGATCCGCCCCTGCTATAGGCGTGTAGTGAGCCAAACCGTTCGTGAGATACTTTAGATCAGCTTGTTAAAAGTTTGAATTAATCCAAACTTAAACGAGCCTGATGCTTGTTTAATAAAGGCGTTTGAGTTTCACTAATTATCAGGATTAAACAAACATGCTAGCTTAAGTTATCATTTCAGGGTCATTAGCCATTATGGAGGACTTATTTTAGTATGTAATGCATGCCATCAAACTTGGAGCACTTAGACTCCATATTCCTATCATCAAGTTTATTTACTGTAGCATGTAATGCACAATCGAACTTACTTTTTCTAACTCATCTAGTTCCTTTTTATAAACGGTGAATGTTATTCTACTCACACTCTTAATTAATTACATCAAACTCATATTTAGGTATTCTCCTCAAGAGGCAAAAACCTCTACTACCTGTCAAAGCTAAAGCTTGAATAGCTCATCTAGTTCCTTTAGTTTAATTTCCTACATTTGTAAGATCTGATATTAGACAAGAAAATACAATAAAACATATACGGTTCTGTAATTAATGGAGGATTCAACAAATATTGCACTGAAAGATTCTCCTGCCGAATAACACTATGCCAACCAGATATATATGTACATATCAATACTCACTTAGTCAAGTTTCGTCACAAACAATGACAGACTTCATAATCTATCAGTATAAACAAACACATGATGACAAGTCTTGCAATTTATTGTTTCTTCTGTCATCGGACTTATCCATCTACAGCATAGCAGATTTGACTCTATTCATGCATCCAAGCCGATCATAGGGATCGAAAACCAACAACAAACACCCAAAATTAATTACCAATCTTATACATGGTGCTGAACGAAGAAAACTATACAATGTTTAATCATATGGACACTTATTAGCACTCACAATTTTTAACTATTTACCCAAAAGATGAATTCCACAAGAATAAATTTTAAAACTTATGATTTTTATGACGGTTTTTATTAATAAAACATTACAATTTTTACAAAGTTCGACCTGTTAGCACTTGTTGCCTAAAGTGTCCCCAAAATATATACTATTTTGTTAATAATACTTTGACCAATTGGATTTTAATAATTCAAATTATCACCTATTGGCTAACAATAATTCATACTTACCAATCATGATATTAATTTTAATTCTTTCACTTTCGTTGGCAAGAGCAATATAGCATAGTGGTCATAGATTTATACTTAATTTCTCTCACAATGATGATTATGAACGAAATGGAGAAACATACAAGTGAAATCGAGTATAAAATGAGTGTAAATCTATAATAATTATAATACTAGGATTTCCCTTGTCAAGATAAGTGCAAGCCTGGGAGTGTCATTGATCACACTATAAATATGGATTGATATCGGCCAATGGGTCATAGTGTGAATTATTAAAATTCATGCCATAGTGCCGTAGTGGTCTAGTGGTATGATGTCCCCCCCCACCCCCCCCCCCCCACACACACACACAAACGTGATGTGGGTTCGAAACCTTGCAAGTGCAATGTCCGGTGATATTTAGGTGTAAAAAACATGTTAAAAAATATTATTTAAAGTTTCAAAAGATCCTTTTATTCTAATCCAACTTTTATGACTGTTTTAGGAATATTTTTTTATAATAAATCAATATATGCATGTTACTATATATCATGTATCTATCAAATGTGGATGGCTATTTCTTTTGGCTAGTGTGAGTGAGACATGTAAAACTATGCATTTGGCCAGATTAGTGTTTGAAAACTAGCTATCAGATAACACTGTTTCATAGCTTCATAGTTGTAAATTATGTCCACTGAGATGGAGGTTGGGAAACAAGGGAATCCAGAAACACAAAGCGGAAGCCAAAGTTGGAGCATGGAAGAATTATATGTGAGTGCAACCGATGGTTATAGCCGAAGAAACAGTGGTGCAGAGGAAGAGAAAGAGGGCGATGCACTAAAATGGGGAGTGTTAGAGAAACTACCCACTTTTGATCGTTTACGAACAGCTTTCTGGGTGTCTTATGATATTGAAAACCAGCAAAGGCATGTGCATAAACAAGTTAATGTAAGAGATCTTGGTGCGAATGTTCAACAACAAATTATCGAGACAATGTTTAAGGTTGCTGAAGTGGATAATGGAAGGATGCTGAGGAAGATAAGAGACAGATTTGACAGGTTAAAATATTCTTACTTGCTTTCATCTCAATTTTCAAGCACTCATCAAAATATGTTTTCCAAAAAGGATACTAGTGATTTCTTAGTGCAACGCAAAAAAGAATACGAGCATGTTCATTCAATAATTTTTAAATGTTTATTTTTAGGCGTTTTAGCAATGATAAGTGCTTCTAGGAGGTTCTTGAAAGTGTTTTGTTTCCTGGGAGTCCGCTCTGAAAACATCTAACACCATAGATTTACATGGCAAGCGAACTCCTCGAATACTTAACTTATACAACAAAACTCAAAAAATATAAGTCTGCTCCTTTGACTAGCAAATTCCAATTAAGTTTGCTCTTTTGACTAGCAGACTCCCTAGAAAGGATAACGTGTTTCTACAATTTCATAGTTACAAGAAGCTCATTTGAAGTCTCACTAATTACATATTTTGGGTTGCAGGATTGGAGTTACTCTTCCAACAGTCGAAGTTCGTTTCGAGAATTTAACAGTGAAAACTATATCTAACTGCTATGTTGGTAATAGAGCTATACCGACTCTAACAAACACGGTCCGCAACATTGCTGACAGGGCTTTGGGTTTTCTTGGTATTGGACTATCCAAGAGAAGAAAACTTGCAATTCTTAGTGATGTTTCTGGGATGATCAAGCCTTCAAGGTAATATTCTCTTTGTGTAAATGATGTAGATTTCCACCCCTATTGACATATTGATCAATAAAATAGTAATTATTAAATTAATTATGGAATATTGCTACTAGAAAAACGATGCATGTCATTCCAAATTGGTCATTATAACTAGAGTTCTAAATTCAAACTGAGCCACCAACATATATATCTAAAAGGTTGTGATTAGGGATGAGCAAATGGTACCCGGTACAGGTACCGAACTGAATTTACCGAACCGGGTATATTTTCGGTACCGACTTTTGACATTTTCGGTACTGGTCCGGTATGGTACTGGTTCGATACCGGTATTTACCTGTTTTTACCCTCAAATACAGGTACCGTACAGGTACCGGTACTGAACCGTACCAGGTATATTCGGTACCGGTACCTACTTTTGCGGATTTTTGGTACTGGTACTTTCGATTCCGGTACCGGTTCGGTACCTGTCGGTACCGAGCTCATCCCTAGTTGTGATACATAAGGCGTAACAACATGACTTAGGAGTTACGACACTATAAGGAGCCAGAGTTTACGGACATCTCATATGAACCGGCTAGATGAAGAAAAGCATCGCAGAAAAGGCTCAAAACAATGAAGGGAAAGGTCTCGATGGGCCGAGCTATCTAGCAAACATCCAAAATAGGAGTTTGGCCAACCTGTTAGACCCAAGTTCCTTAATTTTAAGACTTCAGTTTCATCACTCACTCATGATTTTCCGCAATTTCGTAAATCTTCAATCAGTTCCTTTTTAGTCTAAAAAGTGTAAACCGTTGATAAGCCTAATTTACACGTCTATTTAAGGTAGGGATGAGCAAATGATACCTGGTACGGTATCGAACCGGTACCGGTACCGAATTTACCGAACCGGGTACATTTTCGGTAGTGATTCTGTACCGACTTTTGACATTTTTGGTACTAGTCCGGTACGGTACCAGTATTTACCGGTTTTTACCCTCAAACACCGGTACCAAACCGGTACCAGTACCGAACCGTACCGTACCAGATATATTCGGTACCGGTATCTACTTTTGTGGTTTTTCGATACCGGTACTTTCGGTTCCGGCACTAATCGGTACCGAGTTCATACCTAATTTATGGTTTTAGTTTTAGTACTTAGCCCTTAATAGGTAAATCCCAAAATTTGTTAAACCTGTCAATGTTAGATCTTCCCGTAAAAGGGCACCCGTATAAGACTGCTGGGCGTGAGGCTTGGGTTTGGGGCTTAGGTTGGAGGCTTGGGTTGACATGTGACGGAGATGGGTTCCACCAGGCTATCTCAAAAAAGTGAGGTGTGGTAGCGGTGTGGGTTAAGGGCTTGGGTTGACAAGTGTAATTTTTTTTTAATTTTTTGTATATATTGATATTTATAAAATAAAACACACCACTAATTTAATTTAAATAAAAAAGTTACATAAAATCCTAATGAATTAAAAAAACAACTTAATAATTCTAGAAAATTAAAAAAACAACTTAATAAATCTTAATAAAATAAAAAAAACTTCATAATAAATTCTAAAAAAAACTATTACAAAGTACGATAAATACTAAAATGGGGAACCCAACGAAATTCTAGCTAGCCCAAACGGATATGGGTAACGGCCATATTTTGCTAGTCAATCTCAACCATCCACATCATCTAGCCAACCCGCCCCACGCCAGGCTTCATAGCCACGCCAGAGGGGCAACGCCGCTACCCTGGCTGGCCCGGTGTGACTAAAGCGGCGTTGGTTTGGTTCCCACGCCCCAAACCCAAGCCCTCATCCCGCGGTCTAACAATATGACTATTTAGTTTTATATCAATCTTCATTTGAGAAACCCGTATATACGACATAAATAAATTAAATTGACATAAATAAACTAAATGAAAATTTAAGAATTACAAACCGGCATTTTAAAATAAGATGTGACTGATATTACGTATAAGTAAGCACTTTAAGTAATAAATTAATGATATTGGAAATGAAAATAGATACTTATAATTCATAAATCTGCAATGATTTTTTTTTTAATGAAAAGAGACAATTAACTTTTGTAAATTTAAATTTGATTAAGAAATATAGGTGAAACAAGAGAAGTGAGGAAAAAATATTGGTTTCAAATTAAGAATTGTGAATTTGTGACACGTAACGTAGTGAGTTACTTATTTCTCAGATATAGATTATATTGTAAAATGCAATGTTATCGTATGTAACATACTGAAGTTTCTTCCAGTAACTGAGCATGAGTGATTGGAAATCTGCTACTTACACTTGTATACACTATACATATACATGAAAACCTCAAAAATGAGGCACCATTTTGGGTCAACACAATACATAAATTGTTCATTTTTCTTCTTCTTATGCAGGATGACCCTTCTATTAGGCCCACCATCCTCCGGAAAGACAACACTATTGATGGCTTTGGCAGGACGGTTAGACCAAGGTTTAACGGTCAGATTTACGCAATAGCCTCATATAGATATTATTCAAATCATCTGAAGATGGAATGCTTAAATTGGATCACATTATATTTGATCAATATAGGTTGAAGGAAAAGTCAGGTACAACGGGCTTACACTTGAAGAATTTGTTCCACAGAGGACATCTTCATACGTCAGCCAAACTGATGTTCATGTAGGAGAAATGACGGTCAAAGAAACTCTTGATTTTTCAGCTAGGTGCCAGGGAGTTGGATCACGATATGGTACTCGATGATTTACACTTTGTTAGATCTCACAATTTAGACTGATTTTCACTCTGATTATGTTTGTTATCTCTAATGGGCCAAATGTATAAAATAAATAACAGCTACAATGGTCAATAGTCCAAAGTTTATTTTTATACATGATAAAGAAGTTTACCTAGTTAAAAATATGCTAGGCTTGATGGAATTTGTATATGATGTTAAATGAGTATTTTCTTAGCCAATTGATTTGAAAAGCATATGCCTCTTTTATAGATATGCTACAAATGAGTACATGAGAAAACCAACCATCATAACTACATTAATGTTATTTAACAATTAATTTTGTATTCATATTTGACACATATATTGTTTATACATGGAAAGGTTTTTGAAAGTATAATGTATTACAGAATTGCTTGCTGAGGTTGATAGAAGAGAGAGAGAGGCTGGGATATTTCCAGAAGTAGATGTTGACCTCTTTATGAAGGTAACAGGATTCATAATTAGGCTAAAGGGTGTGGGGGTAATGGTTGGGATATGATTCGCCACCTAGGAACATGAATGGAATGCTACACCACCCCCTTACTTGATCCACCATGGTTTGCATGGATTAAACAATGGCAACCATGGTCCTCCTTTCCATTTTTCAAGAAATCATTTATTTTTCTTTTGACAAAGATAAATTAAAATAAACAAAAGGGTTAGTGGTTTTGGTCATGATCACACCCTTAGGGTGGTGGTTTTGGATAGTGGATTAGAGATGGGTTACATGACACTAATGTGGAGGGTCATGGTGGTCACGATGGTCATGACCACACCCTATAGCCTTATATGAGATAGGAATTTGTATGATTTCATTCCATTATATATCGGTCATCATATATATATGCCTTAATTCAGGCTACATCAATGGAAGGTGTTGAGAGCAATATAATTACTGACTACATTATCAGGGTAAGCTGGTGATATTGACCTCTAAACAAAACTATTCCATGCTTTTTCATTTTATCATATCAAGATAGATTATGCATTTCATTAAATTTTGGTTATATCAACATAGATATTGGGACTTGAGATATGTCGGGATACTGTTGTTGGGAACCAGATGATAAGAGGAATATCTGGAGGACAAAAAAAGCGACTAACAACGGGTAAACAGTTATATCTCATGTTCAATTATGCACGTCGAGATTACATGATAATAACAACAGTATGCTATTAAATCAAAATATGATTACAACATAGTTGGATATGAAAGGTAACAATCATGGAACATGCAACTACACGTTAAATCTAGATATCACAATTTTGACACATGTATGTGTGCACGGGTCAATTGGACCTTCTTTATTATCTCACGCGGGTCAAAGTAAATATTTTGCTAAAAGGGAAAGATATCAAATTTAGACATGTTGAAAGCCATCCAAACTCTTTGTAATGCCAACAACCTCTTAATTCATTTAATTCAACTAATATTGTCACTTTGATTATAATATTCTTTTTGTATGATATATAACAAGATATTAGGGGTGGCAAAATGGGTGGGTTGGGTAGGTTTGGGTAATGGGTTAGGATGGGCATGGGTTAGAATGGGTTTGGGTTAAGATGGGTTTATTAAGAGATGGGTTAGAATGGGTTTATGTCAAGATGAGTTTTTGTCAAAAAATCAAAAAAATTCAAAAAAAATTCAAAAAAATAAAAAAAATTCAAAAAATTCAAAAAAATTCAAAAAATTCAAAAAAATAAAAAAATAAAAAAATAAAAAAATTCAAAAAAAATAAAAAAAATTTACCAGTCTCCTGAGCATCTTTTAACATATTGACAAAAAAAAATATTGATAACTCAAAAAATTCAAAAAAGTATTCTCTTTTAACACATTGTAATCTATCCCATTATACAGTTCCTCCAATAGATCTCCACCAAATGCAGCAAAACTTGTAACCTGCATACTCCAAAATCCAAGTTTTATTATAAAACATACATCAGAAAATAATAAATCCGGACCTTTTGTTACAAAATTTAACTTAGCCTTTTTCTTATAGAGTTTGTACCTGGGATTATACTGATTAAAGAGCATCTAAGATCACTTGTCCTCTTCCTTGTCCTCGTCTTTCTTCTGCTCAGATTAAAATAAAATCAAATAATATACAAACAATAAGTAAGGAGTCGGAAAAAAATTAATTACTGCACTGACCTCAGGCTGATTTTGCATGGAAGCAAGTAAATCCTTGACCGAAGGGTCATTCGGGTCAACTCCTGGGAGCTGCAAAACCAACATTGAAACACAAATGAAACTGTACAAAAGACATATTTTGGCTCCTTTTTTTATCTCCATTCATGGCATTTTTCTATAAGTTAAAAAAATGATGAAAATAGCCATACGGAAGCAAGAACGGATGACATGAAAGACTGATCTGCCAAAAGTTTGCCCATATCTGTCTCTCCCGATTGATCTTTCGCACCTTCTTGCACAGATAATTGTAGAGCTGCAAATTACACCGATTCAGCAACAGGTTCAGACAATATCCAAGTTTTGCATATAACTCAAGCTTTACAAAATACAAATCAACAACCCAAAAAGATCCAAATTTTCAACAGCACAAAAGAGCAATAAGTTACCAAGTGCCAAATCTTGATCATCAGCAGCCGCTGTGTCCCTTGCGGTAGCGGTAAGCGAGCACTGGCGCTAGGCATGGAAACAACCTGCCATAAAATGATCTTGGCACGCCCCAAACATAACAAAATACTACAGGCATTTAATCAATCATATAATGTACCATAATGTAAGCAAATACTATTAATGAGTTGTTAAAAGAATTTTAATACATATTAAAAAGCTCCCTACTACAAAAAAAAAAACACGAACTGCAATATCGGCATCTTTTTCATCCCCTTTGCTGTTTCATATCACCTTGAATATATCCTCCACCCTGAAAAGAGAAGCGTCAAGTTCTTCAGTATGGTAGTCAATATTACCTAAACGTGTACTACTTTATCAGTATGGTAGTCAATATTACCTAAACGTGGCTATCATCATATGTCGGATACAATGATTCAATATCTTCTGCAAGTCCTTCCTCGATATCATCCTCGTTTTCATCATCTGGATATGCAAAAAGAGTAAAATATTAATTAACATTCTATACATAGTGAAGTCATAAATAGAACGAACTTAATACCTTCTAAATCAAACAACCAATCACAGGTGCATAGCAAAGCCTCAACATTCGATGAGAGTAATGAAGATCGATATTTACTTAGAACCCGACCCCCAATACTGAAAGATGATTCTGAGGCAACGGTAGTGATTGGGATGCTCAATATATCACGAGCCATGAGAGACAATTGAGGATATCTCCCTTGATTATCCTTCCAATACTGTAAAATGTCAAGTTCTTCTTTTCTATTAAGTCGATCCTCCTCCTAATACATGTCTAGTTGTGATTTTTTTTTTCTCGACATTCCTAAATTCGCCTGTAAATGAATCAAATCCATCCATATCATCAGACGTATCATAACAAATATTTGAACTCCCGGCTGTTGAAGAAGTTGTTCTTGACAAAACACCATACTCCGTATCATATAGCTTATGTATCCCTTTGAAAATAATATCCAATTTCTCTTTACATACTTTCTCTTCCATGTTAAGCTTTTTGAAAAAAAACTCAACAAGCTCAAACTTATATCGTGGATCTAGAACAACCGCAAAAGATAATATCATGCTATAGTTTTCCCAATATTTATCAAATTTCTTTTTCATTTATTTTGCCATGTCACTTATCACCTTATCAACATTGTCCATCTGATCTTCAATACACTTTTGAATCTTCCACACATTATAAAAATATAAGTTGGAAGTAGGATAAGAGTTACCAGAAAACAAAGTTGTGATGTTATGGAAGGGCTTCAAAAATTTTGTGATTGTTTCCACCCTTGTCCATTCCTGTTCTGATGGGAAAGTCTTATACCTCGAATCAACAAGTGCTAGCCGCTCATATGCATTACGATAGGCCAATGCACTATCGAGCATGAGATAGGTAGAATTCCATCTGGTTACAATATCTTGACGCACTTTTTTCCCGCATTGTAATGACAGTTGGTGTACACATTCTGCAAACTTGTACTTTCTATCAGAACTTCCTCTAACATACTTCACCGACTCTCGAACCTTTTCAATGGATCCTTCAATCACCTTTAATCCTCCTTGAACAATAAGATTTAACACGTGTGCACAACAACGCACATGCGTAAAATCCCCATCACAAAGTAAAACACGATTCAAACGAAAATGACTGTTTAAACAATCTACCAAAACATCATTATATTTGGCATTATCTACTGTGATCGTAAACACCTTTTTCTCAATACCCCAATTTCCTAAAAAATTAACCAAGTACTCTGCTAAAAGTTTGCCACTGTGTGGAGGTGGTATAACTTTAAAGTTTAGAACTTTTTTTCTTAGAACCCAACTATCGTCAATATAATGAGCCGTCAATGCCATATATCCATCAGTTGTGATAGAGCTCCATAAATCAGTGGTCAGACATATTCTACTAGTTATCTTTTGCAACTTTTCTTTCAGTTTTGTCTTCTCTCTATCATATATTTTTAAAACATCCGCCTTTGCCGTGTTTCTTGTTATAGGAGTCACATCTCGATGTAAAAATTTATGTAAATCTCGTGTCCCCTCATGTTCAACATAACTAAAAGGATAGTTGTGTTTAATGATAGAATATGCTAATTTTTCCCGATACATTGCTTGATCTAAAGGAGCACGTTTTCTTAGTGGGTCGGGTTCATCAATGTAGAAACACTTAGGTAAATGACGTTTCATGGTAGTTGTTCCCTTGTTAGCCTTAAACACCTTTCCACAACCATTACAACTCGCTTTCTTAATCCCATCTTGTCCCGGTGGTATTTTCTCAAAATAATTCCAAACTATTGAATGGTCTTTACTCGAACTGAATGAACTAACTTCATCTTCGAACTTAGGATTAGTCGACATAATTTGTCTCCTACAAATAAATAAACAAATATACTATATTAATCATTCTCCATAGAATCAATGATAATCGACTAATTCTAAAAGTCAACTTAACAAAATAACGATGATCGGGTATATAGTTCGGGTAAACGGGTATGTGGTTTCGGGTAATCGGGTCAATAAATCACATAATTTTTTGTGAGCGGTGGATGCTTTTTGGCAGTCTATCCGTCACTTAGTAAAAGCAATAATTATACGTACTTTAGTTAATGTCCCAACGTTAGCCAATACTCGATATTAATTGTTCATGGCTTGTGGCTCGAAGCCCACTCGAAAAAACTTGTTTACAAACCAAACCAAACCAACTCGATTCGAACGTTTATAAACCAAGCCAAGCATGAGCTGACCATAGATCGGCTTGAAAAACACCCTATTCATAAACACTTGTAACTTTTAATTTAAGTGTGATTCTTATTCACATAAGGGGATATGTGTTAGAAAAGAGGGTTAGTTTTCTATTTGCAGGGGTTATAGCTTATAAGAGAGTTAGTGGTCAACGTCAGTCTTTAGGACTTAAGACTAAAGCTAATCAATTAGAAAGTGGTCCAGCCATGGGAGTAGGTTTACAATTTCTGAAACAATATGCTAACCAAGTAAATTACTTTATAGAATCTAGCCACTATCTCAACTTATTAGGTGCTTAAATCGCTGATAAAGTTACAATAACACAACCATACACTAATCTACATTTCACTATAAAGTATATTGCTTTTAACGTCATACCCATCTAACAAATTCTACTGAGACATTTTATCGAACACATGGAGCGCGTCTCAAATGACCCAACAAATAAAAAAGATTCAATCCCACATCACAAAATTCATGCTTATATATATAAAACACATAAATAAAACCACATTGTATCGAAAAACACAAACTTTATTAACAATTAAATTCACACAACAACAAATTCCCCACAACACGAAACAACTGAAACGCAGACAAAAACAATGACAGCAACAACAACAAATTCACACAACAAGAAACAACTGAAACACGTACCGTTCTGATGTTAGTGGTGAAAACAGGAAGAATTAGAAACGATTATCACTGGTTTGAAATCAGATGATGATGATGATTTAGGGTTGAATCCACGATCATGGTGATTTAGGGATCTGATGATGAGGTTTGAAATCAGATGATGATGGTGATTTAGGGATCTGATGATGACGAGGTTTGAGAGATGGTACGTACCGTTCCTATTCAAGTCCGATGATGCGTGTATTAGGGTGTAAGAGTAAGACCATACGTAGTGGGGCGTGATTTTTAAAAAAAATTGACTTATTTACTTTTTAAAATTTAGATGGGTATTTTAAAACCCATTCTAACCCATCTTAACTAAATCCTCAGCCCATTCTGACTTATTTACTTTTTAAAAAAAGGCCCAAAATAACCCAAAATATCATGTTTGGGTTTTTATTGCCACCCCTACAAGATATATAACAATCTAGAGTGAGAATGCAATATTTTTATTACTAGCTTCACAAGATATATAACAAGAATCCAATCAACAATCATTGAATACAAACAGGTGAGATAATGGTTGGATCAACAAGGGCACTATTTATGGATGAGATATCATCAGGCTTAGATACTTCAACAACATTTCAAATAGTCAAATGTCTGCAACAGATAGCACACTTGACAAAAACCACGATCTTCATGTCCCTCCTCCAGCCTTCTCCAGAAACATTTAATCTGTTTGATGATATCATCCTTTTATCAGAAGGCCAGATTGTATATCAAGGCCTAATAGAGCATATTGTTAACTTCTTTCAGAGTTTGGGATTCATATGTCCAGAGAGAAAAGGAATTGCTGATTTCTTACAAGAGGTAATTAATAAGGTCCCCATTAATTTCCTTATGTTTGATCCCAAAGTTGTAGATTATACATTTGAAATACCTTTAGAATTATAATCTTGAAAAAGCAAGTTCAAGAGATTTTTTTGTGGATTTTTTCAAGCAACACAAGTCAAAAGATCATCTTACAACCAGGTAGAGGGTATTTGGATGTGCATTTTAAAGTGATTATCAAATTGAAAGTCATATAATCAGTCGCTTAAAGCTCGGAACGGTGGCATGTTTTTATGTTTATTTCTCTAGTCATTTTCCTACATCAAATCCTTTCTAGTTATCCAAATTTGATTATTTTGACCTTGACGCTTAATCTATCCGAGCGCTCAAAATTGATTATTGTAACTTCAAATGGAATATATTGCGCATACGTTTAATCATAAAGGTATCTTAAAACTTTTGGTTCCTCTGCCAATTGAAATTCTTAATTCAGTAATAAGTAATTTTTGGTTCCTCCGCCAATTCCTAATTCAGTAATAACTAATATTTTAATAGTTCCTTTTTTGCAATGGTAATATTTTAGTATTTAATATATGAATTTGGATAATTGGATATATTTATGTTTCCTTACCAATTAAAACATGAACTATCCCATGGCGTTATAGCCTAGTGCTGGTTCGATTCCCACAAGGGGTTTTCCCAGATTTATTAGATTTCCTCATAAATTGGTGTATAGTCATTATTGTCTAGTGGAGATGGATATGATCGGGTGGTTCCGCTTGTGGCGATTATACTCCTGTGGTCCGTCAGTGATCCAAAGTTGTTCAAAAAAAAAAAAAAAAATTAAAACATGAACTAATTACGTTTTTCTCCTCGTTGTTCATCCTACATCCCACTTTTCCCTTCAAGTATTATTATGATTTGTTTATGAACTTGTTAAGGTCTGCAAATTCAAGTTTAGTTACATAGTCACTTGGAAACTTATGTTTTTAAGTTAAAAAGATTGAAACTAGAAGTGAATATACCACCTCAAGAGATATTGCATTGTTAAAGCTTAAACAAATTCAGTTGATAACAGAATTTGGATAAACTCCACCTTTTGGAATTTAGATATCAGTTTTGCAAAATCTGTGATTATTGTAATGAAGCACACTTTTAAAACTTTCTTTTTGCAAAATCTGTGATTATTGCGACAGGTAATCTCTCAGAAGGACCAAGAACAATATTGGGCCGATAAAAGCAAGGCGTATACCTATGTTTCAGTCTCTCAATTTGCAGAGTATTTCAAGCAATATCATGTTGGCCAACAGCTACAGAATGAGCTTCTTGTGCCATACAAGCAAACTGAGAGTCAAAAAGCAGCACTAGTCTTCAAAAAGTATACAATCCCTAAAAAGGAGCTTTTTAAGGCATGTTTTGATAAAGAATGGTTACTTATCAAAAAAAGTGCTGTGGTATATATTGCCAAGACTGTTCAAATCAGCTTTGTGGCAATTATTGGTGCAACAATGTTCTTGAGGACTAGAATGCATTCAAGAAATGAAGAAGATGGTGGTGTTTATGTTGGAGCCCTTTTGTTTGTACTCATTACTAATATGTTCAATGGGTTTGCAGAACTTCCAATGACCATAGAGAGGCTTCCCGTGTTATACAAACACAGAGAGCTCCTTTTTTATCCAACCTGGGCATACACGGTTCCAACTATTCTTTTACGGGTCCCTATATCATTGGTCGAGTCCATTGCCTGGACAGTAATGACCTACTATGTCATCGGATTCACCCCTGAATTTAGCAGGTATAGATACATAGTGTTACTGAGAGTATATTATTTCAGTAAGAACCTAATAAAATGGTTTAAGACATTATATTAATAAATGATATAGTTTGGGAAACTTTCAAGCTGTTTTTGTTTTATGCTGCTGTTTTATTTGACCCCTTAACCACAACTGAAGCAATCATATTTTTTGGTTTCCTTGTCAGGTTCTTTAAGCACCTCGTGTTAACGTTTCTGATTCAGCAAATGGCATCAGGAATGTTCAGGCTAATTGCTGCAGTTTGCAGAACAATGATCATGGCTAACACTGCTGGAACACTCATTCTTGTGTTATTTTTCCTTCTGGGTGGTATTGTCCTTCCTAAAGGTTAGTTCCATACACACAAAGTCTATCTTTAATGTGTACGACCTCATTTATTTTTCTACGTACTTAAGTGAATTGGATAAAAGCAATAGTGTTCCGTAATCATAATTAATACATTAATCAAATACAAAAGACATAAGGTGTTTGTGGATCAACCCAACCTTTACTATAAGCATAACCCGTTACCCAACCCACTCTTCTTGCCACCTATAATGTACTACATCATTAATCCACTGCACCTTCACAATCATGGAGTTAGGTTGTTTTCATAACCTGATGACCAACTACTTATGTAACAGATCGAATTCCAAACTGGTGGCAGTGGGCCTATTGGTTTTCACCTTTAAGCTACGGTTTCAATGCTTTAACAACGAATGAACTGTTAGCTCCAAGGTGGATGAACAAAGTGGTATGTTGTTTCTACATCTTGTATATTCATTTATTAACAATAATACCAACAAAAATATTTCTGGATTTCAGGGGTCTGACAACAATACCAGACTAGGTGTAGCGATTTTACAGAACTTTGGGGTGCCCCCTGAAAGAAACTGGTTTTGGATAGGGGCAACTGCTCTTCTTGGTTTAGCAGTCCTTTTCAATATTCTCTTCACTTTAGCTCTTGCATATTTAGATGGTAATTTCGGCACACATGTATTTTAGAAATGTACATGCAAAAAAATATGTTCACATTTATAGGTGTGAAAAAAAATCATAAGAAATGTCAAGCTTATAATTGTAAAAAAGAATGTACAAACTAAAAATGTATCAGGAAATATACAGCTTATCTACACAATTTTTCACGCAAGAGAACATCGGCATAGAAATTGACAACCCTTGGCATGAAGAAATTAGCTGTAACAATTGATATATACATTGTTTTGTGTACACAAAGTCTACATTTTCTCCATCTTTCAAAGTACACACACTCTTTTCTTATAACTTTTATATATTTTTCAGACATGTAAGTGTGAACATTTTTCATGCATTTATAAGTGTTAACAACTTGATAATGATTTACCTATTTCTCTAATTCGTGAAGACATAAAGGCATATAATTTGCGTATTTGTGTAGCACATGTGGCATTTGACATATTTTAGCGTTCTTTTTGACAAAAATAGCTCCTGGAAAGCCACAAGCAACTATACATGAAGAAGCAGCAAATGATGATCATGTTTTTGATGCAAAAAACTCTAGTAAGGGATATTCCATATGTAAAAAGACATTGTAGTTTGTCATGGATGTCCTTTCAGTTAATTGGCTATATTTTTCCAGGGGAAATGGTGATCCAGAAGAACCATAATATAAATGAAGAATCAAGTGTTGAGGCTGCTTCTCCCAAAAGAGGGATGATTCTTCCATTCACTCCACTCTCTATGTCATTTGACAACATAAACTACTATGTGGATATGCCCCTCGTAAGTGTGTTATATACATGTGGCCATCTAAATCATCATTGACGAACTAAGACCATTTGTTATAATAACCACTTATCAACAGAATGAAAGTATGAGATGATTTTTTTGTGTTATCGATGAATCAACAGGCAATGAAACAAGAAGGTACTACAAAAGATGACAAGCTACAGTTACTTACAGAGGTAAGTGGCGCATTTAGGCCAGGTGTCCTAACTGCATTGATGGGAATCAGCGGAGCCGGGAAAACAACTTTGATGGATGTCTTATCGGGAAGGAAGACAGGCGGCTACATAGAAGGCGATATCAGAATCTCTGGATTTCCAAAAGTTCAACAAACTTTCACTAGGATTTCTGGATACTGTGAACAAAATGATATCCACTCATCACAAGTGACTGTCTATGAATCTCTTGTGTTTTCAGCGTTCCTTCGACTCCCTAAAGATATCAATAGAGATGAAAAGATGGTAAGGAAAACATGCAATATTTTTTCATTTTGTTTATGGCACTACATGTCCTCTTCTAATATGGAATATATAATGGAATGGTGGACTTCAAAATCCTAAGATTTTGTTTCTTTTTTATATTTCTTGATCAGCTTTTTGTGGAGGAGGTGATGGAGCTGGTTGAACTAAAGAATCTTAAGGACATGATTGTAGGGATTCCAGGTGTTAGTGGTTTGTCAACCCAACAGAGAAAGAGATTGACGATTGCAGTGGAGCTGGTCGCTAATCCTTCAATAATATTCATGGATGAACCAACAACTGGACTTGATGCAAGAGCAGCAGCAATTGTTATGAGAGCAGTAAGAAACACGGTGGACACAGGGAGAACCGTTGTTTGCACCATCCATCAACCTGAAGTTGATATTTTTGAAGCCTTTGATGAGGTATTTGTATTTTATAAAAGACACATAAACTCTTTTATGATGGCACTTACATGTTGTACTATGCACCAGCTACTGCTAATGAAAACAGGAGGACAAGTAATTTACGCCGGGCCATTGGGCATAAAGTCAGCAGAACTTGTTGAGTATCTTGAGGTACTTGAGTCATGATTAAATGTTTTATACTGATCAGTAATTACATGTGACCATCATGACCCATTAACTTATGAAAGTCCTCTAAAGTATCACTATATAACATATAAACCCTCTTAATAATATTACAATCTAGGTAATTCCTGGGGTCCCAAAAATTGTAGACCAGCAAAATCCCGCAACATGGATGCTTGAAGTCACCTCAGTTGGAGCAGAAAAGAGGCTTGGGATCGATTTCGCACGACAATATAAGTCGTCAAGCCTATATGAGTAAGTAATGACTGTAACTTGTTTTAGGTTTTATACTTATATAATCCCAACTAACACACAAATCTCCTCAAGCAGAAGAAATAATGCTCTTGTGAAAGACTTAAGCATACCTCCTTCAGGAGCAAAACAACTTTTTTTCTCAACTCAATATTCCCAGTCCATGTGGGGCCATTTCAAGTCTTGTATGCAAAAACAACGGCATAGTTATTGGAGAGCACCTGAATATAATCTTGTTAGATTTGGCTTCACTCTTGCCACTGCACTCTTGATTGGAACAATTTTCTGGAAAGTTGGTACTAAAAGGTTTGTCTCCTGTAATTCGAACGCATCTACCTATCATTGGGTTGTGTTTTATCTTAAAGGGGTCCAATCAAAACACATTAGCTAAAAAGAGGATCAGAACTTTTTTTAATGCATACAACCTCATTCGTAATTGTCTTATTCAATAATTTAATTACATGCTTGTGTAATTAAAATTATCATGCTAGCTAACTATATACAAATAGTTTAAAGAATGGACAAAAACTATTTGTGGGCCAACCCAACCAGGCTAGGGTTGTTTTAAGCGGTACAAGTGGCGAGCTTCACCCCACAATCTTTTGATGTATCCATAAGTGATCCAAAAGCTAGCGGACTCATACTTGGAGGAACCGCTTGGACAAAGGAAAACAGGGTAAAAAGGGCCCAACTTAAAAATTACATAACTTGGGCTACGTGTAGAGCTACGGGCCATAAGTAATGGATAGAAAGGGTCTTGCCGCCTGTATATTCTAGACCAGAGGATCCTCAATCTCTTTAACAAAAAAAAAGTGTCAACATGTGCATAATGTTAGTTTCCATTTCAGGGAAAACAACACCGACTTGACAATGATTTTTGGGGGTCTGTATTGCGCTGTATTGTTTGCTGGAGTCAACAATGGCAACACAGTAGTTCCAATAGTAGCCTTTGAACGAACTGTATTTTATCGTGAGAGAGCTGCAGGGATGTACTCAACCTTACCATATGCCATGGCACAGGTTACAAAATCATTTTTCTCAATTAACTATCTTATTACTGCAAATTACATTCAGTTTATGTCATCAAAGAGACGATATAATTTCTAGCTAAAGATCAAAGTAGCTATATCATGTTTACATAATAGATCTGACTATAATTTCATAGTTAAAAGAAGTTGTTATGAGAACATTTTGTTTATTTGGGTTACAGGTAATTGTGGAAATACCTTACGTGTTTTTCCAAACTACATACTACACTCTTATCGTTTACACCATGGTGAGCTTCGAATGGACAACAGCTAAATACTTCTGGTTTTTCTTTATACACTTCTTAACCTTCCTCTACTTCACATACAATGGGTTGATGGCTGTTTCACTTACATCTAACGACCAACTTGCATCTATCATCACATCTGCTTTCTATACCATATATAATCTCTTCTCCGGCTTCTTCATCCCCAGACCGGTAATTTCCCCTTTAATTTTGTTTTTAGTTCTCAAATGGTAACTCATATATTAGACATTTAACCTTTCTATATCATCGCAGAAAATTCCAGTGTGGTGGGTATGGTGTTATTGGATAAACCCACTAGCATGGACCTTTCAAGGATTGATTGCTTCACAGTATGGTGATGTAAAGGAGACCATTAAAGTCTTTGGAATGTCATATGACCCAACAATCAAATGGTATATCGAAACCCATTTTGGATATGAAGACAGGTATTTGGGACTAGTGACTACAGTTTTAATTAGTTTCACAGTATTCTTTGCAGTTATGTATGCATATTGCTTGAACAAATTGAACTTCCAGACAAGATAGACAGAACAAAATTATGTACGATAATAATTTGATTGCATGTAGTTGTGGATGATTTGTATACATATGCTATTTGTAACTACCCTTTAATACAAAACTTCTTATGTTAGCAAGTTAGCAACCAAAACTTTCACACTAATGTTCACATATATCACATGTTGTGAGGCACTTCTTTCATGTTTTCCATTCTTGCTACAAGATTTGGCTAGACATACCATGAAATATTTATATTTTAACTGCATGAAAATCTTAGGACTTAATTATTGCGAGAACAGAAAGAACAAACCTAAACGTTTTATTAAGAAAATATGAGGTCAGAAATAGTATATAGCCTAAAATTGACATCATGACAGGCTTTTGTTAGATCTTAGGAAATAAAAAGAGAGAGTTCATCATGGGGTTGATATAAAAGAAAAACAATGGTGATTCTTCAATGGTCAAGATGGTGATACATCCAAGGGTGGAGAACAACCTATTTGGAGACCACTTTTAAGCTAAAAATTGCGAATGGGTTGACCATCAAGCCTCACCTTTTGGGATTTCAGAGGAAAATTTAAATTCAAATTGAGATGAAAAGATTGAGTTACCAAAATTATACACTTCAAGCACTTGTAACCTTATAGTGAAGCACCTGGATGCTCATTGCCTATGTGAAGGAATCAAATACCAAAATTCTTGAAACCCCGTGTTCTAAATATTAAATAGAGTCTCGAAAACAATCTTGGTCCAAGTGTAAAATACTCACAAAGCCAATCAACCGACTGACAATCTGGGCTCAACTTAAATACATATGGACCGGCCCATTTATTTCACTATTGTGCAAATTGACCCAAACTCCGTGTTATCAGCCCACTATGAATTCTAATAAATCTGGGATTCCAACAAATGAACTTGAACCGGATTACAAGAAAATATTTACTGGATTACAAACCTAAATATTTGCTTTTGACTTTACTATTCTTATAAGTGCATCCACAAAACTTCTCTATTTGCTCCTTATTTGTATAATTTAGGGAAAAAAATGCTGGATTCTTGTATTTACATGCTCCACAAGGCTCTCTAAAATAGAGACAATTATTGAGACTGAAAAGCGATTCTCTAAGTCTATGGGTTCATCATCATTTTAATATTTATTTTCTATAATATTCGTGAGTGGTTGTAAGTGGAAAAAAAAGAAAAAAAATGATAAAAAAGGAGATTTAAAGTATTATTAATTTAAAGAGATAAATATAGAGAATGAGATAAAGGGGATTTTTAACTGATCTAAAAATTGGAAGAAGAAATGTGTTTTTGGTTAAATTATATAGATAAGGATAGAGAAGCTAATGTGAATGCTCTTATTTCGAGATCTATCTTCTTCCCCAAACATTCAAACTAGCTCCTCTTTAAACATTCACTTAACCTATTCTCAATTAAACTCATAGGCCAAACCACAACACCATCCAACCATCTACAACTGAAGCTGAACAACGTCGTAACCATATTCATCTCCAACCAACCCTACAACATCAAAAAGATAACTAAGCGAAATGAAGTTGTACTTACAAGTTAAGTGCACCCATGTTTCAAACGGAGGGTTAAGTATGTGGACGTCACGCTCGAAGGTTACGCCAGAATCTTTTAAGTTACTGGAGATGCATCTTTGAAAGGTTGCGCTCGATGAAGATCCTCAAGTTTTGGTGAGAATATCTTCAAATCTTCAAGCATAGAACTCCGATTCTCTCTAACACCTTTGTTTCTCACTCTAAAAACACATAATGTGTGTAAAAGATTAAAGAACAAGAAACAACGAAAAAACACATATGATTTTCAGATCGGAATTTCAGCTTTGTAGTTGAATTGATCCAATTTGTTGTAATGTGTAATTCTAACATTCAATCTGATATGTTTAAATCTTCAAAGTACTTAATTTTCTTTTCAATTCCGATTTTAATAAATCTCGAACAATTAATCTTCAGACCTAAATTCTTGTATTTAGACATCAATCAAAGTTCAGTTTCTTAAACGCATACATCAATAAACCTGAATTTTAACATCTCTTGACAGATTTGTAGAATTAAGTCCCGTAAAGAGATGGTGCATCAAATTGGCATTTAGTTCAATCGATTCAATAACCACGCTCTAATACCAATTTTAGAAACTAAATGGATCTAAAATCACCATAACATCACTCTCGATTCATTACTGAAAGGACTGTTTGTCTTGACGTTATGTTCTGGTGATATCTGATATGTTAAAGCACCGGATCGATGACGAACATCAAACATTTCACTTGATTCAAGACATGAAGAACAAAATATGAACAAGATAGAAATATGTAGAAGATGAATCTCTTTATTGATGAATCAGTCATCACATATTACACAAACCAAAGGAGTAAACATCATCTACAAGCTGGTTTAGATCACAAAGATCTAAACCCTAGCTTTCTCTCACTAACACATAGTCTCTCTCTCTAGGATGTGCACACCAGGAGGAACAAGAAGTGAGAGAGGTGCACAAAGCTTCTTGATCGATTTTCTGATCATTGCCCTAATCCTATACAACATATATATATAGACTAGGACTATACTCGGACAAACAATTACACCAAAACCCTGAATTTTGTCCCTAACATAAACCCCTGACCTTTGTCCTAGACACAAAACTTGGACAAAATGTCCCAAGGATAAACCTTGGACTAACTTTCAAGACATGTACAATAAAGACCCTACAAATTGGAAGATATGTACTTATTACCCAAAGTGCACTAACAAACTCCCCTTGGTCTTCATGTGGTCTTGAATTCTTCATTTTCGTTGACTTTAATCTTGGACTTCTGTTTTGGTTGACCAGAACTGATAAGCGACAGTTACCTGGCAGGAACTGCACTTACATGATAACCTAGTTATAACGCTCAAAATTCATTATAATAGATGACAAAAACAAGATTAGTTTATTTTCAATTGTTTTCATTCATATAACTCCAAGTTACATCCGAGAAATCAAACTGACAGGGCTTCACCATCGGATCAACAAAGTTACAAATGACTTGGTCCTCACCAGCTATTTATAGAAATGCTAGACCTGTTGGGACGGACCAATCATTTCCGTATGGATGAGAGTTACCTCCGTGCGGATGTCTCTCATCCGTACGAACCTATCTAAAACATACAAAACACAAATCTAACAATAATAAGCCCTATTACACACCACACGACACGATGACGCAGGCAACAGACATTATGCATCAACAAACTCCCCCTTGGATGTTGCCACAGTCCCGTTCTGTCTTCAAAAATCTTCAAAACTCTATCTTCTAAAGAAATATTTTCTGACTCGTTGACGTTTAAGCTCAAAGTATGACATCGGTGTTTGATATGTTGCTGGCACCCACTTCATGTACTTAAACCTTGAAATAGAAGCTATTCTTGTGCGCTCAACAATCCTTTCTTCGTTTCGATTATTTCTTAAGAATTCTTTCCTTTCTACTTCTTGCCACTTTGTCTCCCACATCTTTCCAGAATTAACTTCATATCGGAAGCAGACTTTTATGACATTCTGATGCTACATTGCATGGACAATATCTTTCATATGATAATGTATCTTGTTGTACTGCAGCATCTCTATATCTTACTCAGACAGATTTACCAACCACATCGGATCCAAAATCCTTATCGACCTCCAACATCCTTCAGTGCACAACACTATCACTACTTCCCCAGTCAATCTCTCATAGTGCCACCATCGAAAATCAGGATAAAAATCTTGTTCAAGCTTCATCGATGGCATGTTCTTCTTCAGAGGTTTTCTATAACAACCCTCCTAAGACCCCTTAACGTGACCCTAAACGACCTTAAATATACCCCGTATACGAGAAACGGGCCTAGAATACCTTTATATTTATAAAAAAACAAATAAAACGGGCCGCGACCCAGATGGTCGTAGGTCTCGCGGGGCCCGAGCCCCTTTGTTTGTCGGATAAGGCATTACGCCACGTGTCCGTTTTCTCGACAAAGCTAGGCCAATGACTGGCTAGGCTAGTGCCTAGCCAGTCTACCTCGCGGGCCGCGAAGGCTGACTCTATATCTCTCGCGGGGCGCGAGAGCCCTTCGGCCAGGCTATAAATAGGAGTCGAGAGGCTCATTTGTTCCTCGTTCAGAATTTTATTTCCTCTCTAAATCTCTAATAGTCAAAACTCTCGGGTATTATACCCCTTAAAAAGCAAAGCTCTGCCTCGTTGTAAGTATTATAACCCTATTTGTTACCCTACACGATCGATCTAGGGATCCGTAACGCATGTCAAGGCTCTGCCTGACTCAGTTATTGGAATTATGTCTCGAATTATATGGTTAATGTGATTTGGGTTATTTTACTAACACGTGTGCATTATTTAATTTTAATAGGAGAATCACCAGGAAGCTTTTGTTTTACCTAAGTAAACAATGTGAGTACATCTTCTTTTTGTCACCTTTTTTACCAAAACCTCAAATGATTTAAATTTACACTTAACAGCGATTCAGTATTTGTAATTCTACCATTACTGTCGGTAAGTTGGGGTTTTGTATACATTACTTGAACATCGTTACTATTGCGCATAGTAGCATGACCACAAGTCAGGATTGACGATACCAAAGGGGTAACTAGATAGATATAAACAATGTAAATACGGATGCTCTTAATTACTGTAAAGATTATAAAACTGTTTTGATTAAACTGGGATGCACTCGCCAGTATTTCTTGCTGATAAAATCTTTTTAAAACGCGTTTCAGGTAACTTAGTGTGAAGTTAATAGAAGCCAGTTGGAGAGCACTGAAGGCTTAAAGTTGTGGTTATAAAAGTTACCTAAATAAAAAGGAGTTTATGTTTTCAAATAATTAGGGTTCATCCCTACAAATGTATTATCAAATGAACTTGGGTTTTATCCCATTTATTATTATTAAAGTTTGGTGTTTAACTCTGATAAAACTATTTCCTAACTACGGTCCTGATGTATGAATTCCGCTGCCATATTAATAAACACCGATACCACCCGCTCTGAGTCGCTCGCGGCCGCCCGCCTCTTGGGGAAGGGGTCAGGAGTTGCGACAGAAGGTGGTATCAGAGCTACAACCACTGGTTTAAGCCAACTAGGTGTTCCGTTGATATCTAAATTATTAAATAAACTGTGTTAGGAAATAATTTACGTGATTATGGGTAAATATGTATATTATTGTTTTGTGTTATTAGACAATTTGTTAGTTTACAGTATGAGTATGAGTGAGCAAGGTATATCAGACGCTTATCGTCAATTAGCTAGTTCCCCAAAAGATGAAGGAACCTCATCTCAGCCAAATCCCATACTGAGGAAGGGATATTTATCTTTAAGGCACAGTCTGAGGAACCGTTCCCTTCCAAAAAGAGAGCATGGTTTAATAGGGGAGCATATGAGAGAAGAAAGAGGATGAAGAAATTACAACAACAGAGAGCATTAGTTAGAGCTAATATGGAAGTGAATGCCCAAACTCTGGAAGCAGTCAATAGGCCACCGTGGGAAAAGGAACTAGATAGACAGTTGGCATATTTCCATATGCTATCCACTACAGCAGTAGACTCTAACCTAAACCACATAGCTGAACCGCCACTGTTACCCTTATTCCCAGACCAACAAATGCTAGAACCCAATCAGGAAGACCAGTTTCCAATCCTAGATGTTGACCTTTATGAGATCCCCAGAATTCCCCCACCAAACCCCATAGCTCAGTACACTGACCTTAACCCTTTAGACCCATTTTGGAACAGCGACTGGTGGAAGCAGAGTGTAATAAGAAATCCATACCCTTACGGACACCGCATTCCTCGATACCCTGATCCAGTACCAGCACCCATGCCACCTATGAGCCAAAAAAAATTGGAAGAACTTCACTCATATGGTGACGAGTTAGTGGAAGAAGGGGATAGAATCCGACAGATAGGAGAAAAGCTAATATGGAAGCATGTTGAGCGAGAGATACCCGATTGGATATATGACACCTAGAACAATGCCAAGATATGTGTGTAATTTTGTATTTTGATAAAAAAAAATATATCTATATAAATAACCAACTAAAATAAATAAGACTAAGATAGATACGGATACGTAACTACGAGTATGTTTTATTTCCAGTTGTAGTATGTAACCGATGCATATATACATATAAAAAGAGTAAAGTCGCAATATTCGACGTTTTTTATCAACCTGCTTATGTGATTATTGTATAAATGTCTTTTCTGTGATAATTAATACCTGATAAATATTTCCAATCCAGATGGGCAACGAAGTAAATCAGGAAAACCAGAATAATGAGAATAACGAAAACCAAATAGATAACAGTGACATCCAACATATAGTAGCACAAGGAATTATAGATGCTATGCCCTATATTATCAAGACTGTTAAAGAAGCAGAAAATAATAAATATGCAAATGGAAGTAAACGCCAACACACTGAACCAAGTCACAGTGTGAACGATAATAACGGACCAATAATCCAAGCACCAATTCCTAAAAGAAGAAGAACCGTTTCTTACGGTTGTTCTTATAAAGAATTCTTGGCTTGCAAACCAATAGAATTCTCAGGCAATGAAGGAGCCATTGCAGCCTTACATTGGATAGAAAAGACAGAAGCAGTTATAAAAATAACTAAATGTGCAGATGAAGATAAGATTATGTTTGCTTCTAATCTTTTCAAGAATGCAGCTTTAGAATGGTGGAATACTATTCTCCAGTCTAGAGGAAGTGACAGGGTTTATAGTATGGAATGGACCAACTTTAAGGAAATGGTTGAAAGAAAATTCTGTCCTCCTCATGAAAAGGAGCAAATTGCCAATAAGTTCCTGAATCTTAAAATCACTGGAATAGACTGCAAAGGTTACACTACCATATTCTTTGAATATGCTAGGATAGTGCCAACCTTAGCCTCACCTGAGTCAGTTTTAATCTCCCGTTATATTTGGGGATTAATTAGTGAGATTAGACATGTAGTCAAGGCACAAAGACCACAAACCATAGAAGAAGCAGTAGAACTAGCCAACACCCTGACTGATGAATTGGTACGTACACAAGAGGAAAACTAGAGAAAGAACCTAGCTCAAAAGCTTACCCAGGAATTTTTGTTCTGGTAATTCCTACCGTGGGAAAATACAGGTTCTTCCTCTGCACCTTACTGCGAGACTTGTAAAAAGAAGCATTATGGGAGATGTGCAAGATAATGTCATTTCTGCAAGAGACTCTGGCATTAGGAAGAAGACTGTTGAATGGAAGCTAGCAATAGGCTATGCTTCAATTGTGGAGTAGCCGGTCACATTAAACAAAACTGTCCGAAACTAGCTCTAGCAACAACTAGCCAAGCTAAAATGACTGAAGGACCCAAGAAGAATGCCAGAGCATTCGTTCTAACAGCTGAAGAAGCCAAAATGATTCCGGATGTAATTGCCGGTACGTTCTTAGTTAATAATATATTTTCCAAAGTATTATTTGACTCTGGTGCAAACCAAAGTTTTATCAATACTTCTTTCTACAAACTTCTCGACCAACCCTCAACCAAACTTCAACAAGATTGTCTTGTGGAAACGGCAAACGGAGAATCCATTAAGATTAGTGAAATCTTGCAGGGAGCAAGAATAGAAATTTTGAATCATAACTTTTCAGCTAACCTTTACCCAATTAAGCTACCTGGATTCGATGTTGTATTAGGAATGGATTGGTTGGTAGTCAATCGTGCCAGTATTTTATGTGATTAAAAGTGAGTACAAGTGAGTACACCAAGTGGTAAAAAGATCACAATCAAAGGAGATAAGCCAACCCGGTCGACAAAATTCATCTCTGTGACGAAAGCTGCAAGTTATGAAAGGAAATGAGGAATAGTATATATGAGTCCTGTAATCATTAATACTAAAGGAAACGAATTAAAAGATATTCCTATAATATCTAAATTCTCAGATGTTTTTCCAGAAGAATTACCTGGATTACCGCCTGATAGAGAGGTTGAATTTAGGATTCACCTAATACCATGAACGGCACCGATTGCCAAGGCACCATATCGACTAGCACCAACGGAGATGTAGGAACAGAAAAAACAATTGGATGAACTTCTTGATAAAGGTTTTATACCACCAAGTTCATCACCATGGGGAGCACCGATGTTGTTTGTTAAAAAGAAGGACGGATCAATGCGTATGTGCATTGATTACCGAGAATTGAACAAGGTTACGATTAAGAATCGGTACCCACTATCGAGAACCGATGAGCTGTTCAATCAACTTCAAGGAGCTCGATTCTTTTCTAAGATCGATTTACGTTCAGGATATCATCAATTGAAAGTACAGGAAGAGGACCTTCCTAAAACTGCTTTCAGAACAAGGTACGGTCATTATGAATTTACCGTCATGCCATTTGGTCTAACCAATGCCCCTGCTGCATTTATGGACATGATGAACAGGATATGTAAACCATACCTGTACAAGTTCATAATTGTCTTTATAGTTGATATTCTAATTTACTCTAAGAGTAAAGAGGAACATGTAAAGCATCTGCATACACTTTTGACATTGTTGAGAAAAGAGAAGCTTTATGCTAAATTCTCAAAATGTGAATTCTGGTTACAAGAAGTGCAATTCCTTGGACATCTGGTTAATCATGAAGGAATTCATGTGGATCCCACAAAGATCGAGGCCATTACTAATTGGAAAGTCCCTGAATCACCAACAGAAGTAAGAAGTTTTCTTGGACAGGCAGGATATTATAGACGGTTTATTCGAGATTTCTCTAGAATAGCCATTCCATTAACCAAACTGACTTGCAAATGAGTTAAGTTTGAATGGGACCGAAACACGAAGAAGCTTTTAGGATTCTCAAGCAAAGATTAACCAACGCACCCATACCCGCATTACCAGAAGAAACTGAAGAATTTATAGTCTATTGTGATGCGTCTAAGTTAGGATATGAATGTGTGTTGATGCAACATCAAAAGGTTATAGCTTATGCCTCTAGACAACTTAAGAAACATGAAGAGAATTACACGACCCATGATTTAGAGTTAGGAGCCATAGTTTTTGCCCTAAAGATTTGGAGACACTATTTATATGGAAATAAATTTGTTGTCTACACCTATCATAAGAGTTTACGATATATTTTTGGGAAAAAAGAATTAAATATGAGACAGAGACATTGGATGGAAATTTTTATTGATTATGATTGTGATATCCAGTATCATGCAGGAAAAGCTATTGTAGTAGCTGATGCTTTAAGTCAAAAATATCATGAAAAGCTGAAACGAGTACGTTCTCTCAGGTTAAATCTATAAGTAGATTTAAATGATCAAATTAGAGAAGTACATGAAACAACAATCAAGGACGATGCTGAAAATTTAAAAGGAATGATTAAAGAATTAGAAAAAGGAACATATGGAATTTGGAGATTCCATAAGAAAAGAATATGGATACCTAAACAAGGAAACCTACGCCACAGAATTCTAGAAGAAGCTCATAAGTCTAAGTATACGATACATCCCAGAAGTGATAAGATGTATCAAGATCTAAGAAAGAATTTTTGGTGGATAGGAATGAAAAAGGATATAGGAAACTGCGTTGCTAAATGTCTGACCTGTTCACAATATGGAAATGGGAATTGATAACAATGGACTTTGTTACCAAGTTACCCAAGACAAGAAAAGGAAATGAAACAATCTCGGTGATTGTAGACAGATTGACCAAATCTGCTCATTTCTTACCAATGAAGGAAACTTTCAGTTTGGAACAGTTAGCCAAGTTATATGTAAATGAAATAGTTTCATTATATGGAATTCTTTATCTATTGTTTCTGATAGAGATCGCCGTTTTACTTCTCATTTTTGGACAAGTTTCCAAAATGCAATGGGAACCAGGTTAAATCTAAGCACAACTTATCATCCATAAACGGACGGACAAATCGAAAGAACAATTCAGATAATGGAAGATATGCTTAGAGCTTGTGTAATTGATTTCGGAGGAAATTCGGACGATCATTTACCATTAATAGAATTTTCCTACAATAACAGCTATCATATAAGCATTAATGCTGCACCATTTGAAGCACTTTATGGACGAAAGTGCCGAACTCCGGTCTGTTGGGCAGAAATTGGAGAAAAGCAACTATCTGGACCAGGGATAGTGCAAGAAACAACAGACAAGATAATTCAAGTCAAGGATAGACTAAAAGCAGTACGAAATCGTCAAAAGAGTTATGCAGATAATAGACGAAAACCTTTGAAATTTCAAGTAGGAGATAATGTATTGTTAAAAGTTTCTCCATGGAAAGGAGTAATCAGATTCGTTAAAAAAGGAAAGCTAAGCCCCATGTATGTTGGACATTTTGAGATTATTAGAAGAATAGGACATGTAGCTTATCAGCTACAACTGCCAGAAGAAATGGCAGGAATACATGATGTGTTTCATGTTTGTAATCTCAAAAAGTGCTTAGCAGACGAATCATTAGTGATACCTCTTAAGGACAGAGAGGTAAAAGAGAAACATAAATTTGTAGAGAAACCCATTCAGATTGAAGATAGAAAGATCAAGAATCTTAAACACAAGTGACTAGTTCTGGTCAAAGTGAAATGGGATTCCAAGAGAGGACCATGATACACTTGGGAGCTCGAGTCAGAAATACAAAGGAAATATCCACACCTATTCCAGTAGACCTCGAGGATGAGATCTAAAACAACGTGGGGAGGATATAACAACCCTCCTAAGACCCCTTAACATGACCCTAAACAACCTAAAATATACCCCGTATACGAGAAACGCGCCTAGAATACCTTTATATTTACAAAAAAAACAAATAAAACAAATAAAATGGGCCGCTCGTGGGCCACAACCCAAATGGTCGTAGGTCTCGCGGGGCGCGAGCCCTTTTGTTTGTTGGATAAGGCATTGCGCCACGTGTCCGATGACTCGACAAAGCTAGGCCTATGACTGGCTAAGGCTAGTGCCTAGCCAGTCTACCTCGCTGGCCGCGAAGGCCGACTCTATATCTCTCGCGAGGTGCGAGAGCCCTTCGACTAGGCTATAAATAGGAGTCGAGAGGCTCATCTGTTCCTCGTTCAGAATTTTATTTCCTCTCTCAAACTTTATAGTCAAAACTCTCGGGTATTATACCCCCTAAAAAGCAAAGCTCGGCCTCGTTGTAAGTATTATAACCCTATTTGTTACCCTACACGATCGATCTAGGGCTCCGTAACGCATGTCAAGGCTCTGCCTGACTCAGCCGTTGGAGTTCTGTCTCGTGTTACACCCAATTGATCTAGGACTCCGTATTGCATGTCAAGGCTCTGCCTGACTCAGTCATTGGAGTTCTGTCTCGAGTTGTACGGTTAATGTGATTTGGGTTATTTTACTAACACGTGTGCATTGTTTAATTTTAATAGGAGAATCACCATGAAGCTTTAGTTTTACCTAAGTAAACAATGTGAGTACATCTTCTTTTTGTCACCTTTTTACCAAAACCTCAAATGCTTTAAATTTACACTTAACAGTAATTGAGTATTTGTAATTCTACTATTACTGCCGTTATGTTGGGGTTTTGTATACATTACTTGAAAATCGTTACTATTGCGCATAGTAGCATGACCACAAGTCAGGATTGACAGTACCAAAGGGGTAATTGGATAGATATAAACAATGTAAATGCGGATGCTCTCAATTACTGTAAAGATTATACAAATGTTTTGATTAAACTAGGATGCACTCGCCGGTATTTCTTGATGATAAAATCTTTTTAAAACGCGTTTTAGGTAACTTAGTGTGAAGCTAATCGAAGCCAGCTGGAGAGCACTGAAGGCTTAAAGTTGTGGCTATAAAAGTTACCTAAATAAAAAGGAGTTTATGTTTTCAAATAATTAGGGTTTATCCCTACAAATGTACTATCAAATGAACTTGGGTTTTATCCCATTTATTATTATTTAAGTTTGGTGTTTAATCCTGGTAAAAATATTTCCTAACTATGTTCATGATGTAAGAATTCCGCTGCCATATTAATAAACACTGATACCACCCTCTCTGAGTCGCTCACGGCCGCCCGCCTTCCACGGCAGGGGTCGGGGGCTGCGACATTTTCACCACCTCTTTTAATTGAGCCATAATAGTTTTTTCTGCAATCTCTGTCAGATTCTCAACGTTAACACGTCAATGATTTCTTCTACAGGTTCTTTCTTATCATCATTGAAGTGTAAATCACTGTTGTTTCCTTCCTCACCAAAGAATCCTACAAAAGATTTGTGTTAGGATTTGAGTTTGATTGTTGTGCCAGTTTAGATGGAAACAATGAGTGAAGCTAAAAAAAACTATGGAAATTTGCAGCAGAATAATAAACTTTTGAATCACAACAATGGAAAGATTGCTTTCATCATCATGCTTTTATAAAGATTGAAATTACAATGTTTACGTATGCATGTGAATTACAACTCCCCCTCAGCCTGATCACTTCTAATTTGTTCGTACAAAAATGTCAAGAGGAAAGTGATGAATAGAACAGTACAAGAACTGTTCTATTTATAGTACAAATCAAACATCAGAAGCATCTAAGCTGACGTCACCTAGACAGCGACATCTAATAGCCTAATAAACTCTTAACATCTGCTATAGCCTAAGCACTGTTACATTGAAAAACTCTGTTGATCAGCATCTGTTGAATATCATTTGTTGAGCTTTAACATCTGTTGAGCCATAGAAGACCTTAGCTTATTCAGACTTTGTCTTCATCAGCAATGGATGATCAGACTTTTGCTTCAACAGACTTTGTCTTCATCAGCAGAGGTTCACTTTGGCAGACCTTTGGATCAGCAGACTTTGTCTTCAAGCAGAGTTTCTCTTAGGGAAACCTTTGGCTTTAGCAGACTTTAGAGTAAGCAGATGTTGTGTCTTTGCCATTGGGATGAGCAGTTTTTCAAAGCACTGTTATTCATGATCAGATGTTATAGACTATTTTGGCTTTCCAATCATCTATTCTTTTGTGGCATCCACTAGATCCAACAATCTCCCTCCTAGAACAGATGATTCCAAAACACTTATTTATTTTTTATCTTTATTCCTCATTAGCATCTCCCTGATTTGGCCTTTTAATTGCAACTCAAAGTTCATGGAGAACCATATCTAAAAATCCCTTTCAAGTTCAAGGTTCAACAAATCTTGGAGGTCACCTGCATCCAGACCATATGCATCCTCCATTTTTAGCCTTTGAACACTACCATCTGATCTGAGCAAAGTCAATTCGTGGGTGTATGAGGATGACTTCAGCTTTAGAATTTTTGAATCAGATGGTTTTCTTGGGTGAAGAGTTATTCTTGATGAGTTGGGTGATTGTGGCCTGCTGACAAGATTTGCAACTGTTCTCTCAATTTTTCACTTGTAGGACCTGTGTGGTATAACAACTGGTTTTTGATTCCATCTTTTCTGTAGTAGTCAAACATCCATTCATCAGCCTCAACCATCTACTTCTGCCTTTTTGCTTGGTTCAAGGCAGCTATGGATAAGCCAGATGCTAAGGGCAACTTTTTAGATGTAAGGGTCTGTTGAGGGACAACCACTATTGGATATACTAGCTTTTTGGGAACTATAGGATCCTTTGCTCTTAGATGTTCCAGTCTTTTTTGTGTTTCAACAATTTTTTTATTATGACCATCTGGCAACAGACCTTGCGTTACCATAATTAGTAGCAACCAGCTCTGCTCTCATTCTTTTTAGCTTCAATGCCTTGTTTTGATCAATTTGTTGGCCTTGCTTCCAGTCTGGTGGAGTTGGCTTTTGTGAAGGATCATTAAGCATCTTTTGAATTCTTTCAATTTCTTCTTTGAGACCATCTGCTGACCAATCTTTGAATTGTGCCCTGTTTGCTTTGTATGGTTTATGTTTCATGATATGATCAAGGTAATCTTGTTTTAGTTCCTTATCAAGCTCAGCATTAATTGGTTTCTTAGACATGGACTTGCTCAGGTCCTTAGCATAATCTTCAATCTTGCTTGCCTTGCTAAGTTCTAGTGACAAGATTCCCTGAACAGTCCTGTCATCCATCCCTTTACACTTCTCCTTTCCAATGTATTCAGCCTGTCTAGCCTTTAGCTTCAAATATTCATCTAAGTTTCTAGCCTTTCTATAACATAGTAGAGTTGGGAAGGTTAGTTGTGATGTATCCTCTATTGAATAAAATGATTCATTTTCTCCTTTGATTACATGAATCTCCAGAGGATAGTGATCAGCCAATGGGATGATTGATGGTTGTGGTGCCATGGGTGGAAGTGAAATGGATATAAATGGAAATGATGAGAATGGTGTGGCTTGAATGAGGGTAGATAATAAGGAAATTGGTGGTTGAATCTCCTCGTCATCTTCTTCCATAACAAAAGTTTTTCTTTTGCGTGTGAATTTGATTTTTGGTGAAGGTGGGCGTGTTGGAATTCTTGGTGGTGTGGGTAGTGGTTGAGTTGTTGGTGGTGTGGGAAAAATGATCATGGCAGCGGTTCGGGTAATATCTGCTGATACAACAGTTGTACCAGCAGTGCTTTGTGGAACATCTGCTGATATATTTGTTGTACCAGCATCGGTTGGTTTTATTGGTGATGGTTTCTTTTGTGGTGGCTTTTGTGGTGAGGGTTTTGTTTTGGGTTCAGCAGAGGATACACCTTTTGTAGACCCAGCAGTGGTATTAGGAGGGGTGATGATTAGCTATCTAACTTTTCTTGTTGACTTTCTCCTTTGTGAAGTGCCAATGTCCTCCTTTTTCTTCTGCTCTGCCTGTTCTTGTTCAATTAAGCTCGAAGCTTTGGCTTCTAGTGTATCTTGCCTTTTCTGCTTTTCTAAGGCAATCCTATCAGCTTTCTTGTTTAGGGTCTCATCAATCCCTTTTTCTTTTCCATCATCTGATGCCTTAGCAGAAGTTTTGGTTGGAACAGGCTTTGGCTTTTGTTGTTGCACCTTCTGTTTTTCTTTTGATGAAGGCTGCAACTTTCTTAGCTTATCATTCTCCCCCTTTTTGGCATCAACTTCTTCTTGAAGTACTGTTGGAGGGGCAGAGCTAGTAGTCTTTAATAAGTGTTCCCCGATGGCCTTAATATCTGCTTGTGTAACCTTGTATCTGGCCTCAACCATATTTCTGATCAATTCTATGTGAGTATTGTGGTTGATATAAGCCAAATTCCTTTGAACTTGGATGATTGGTTGCACTGATTTCTACAACTCATTGGCAATTTGCTGAGTGGAAGGTTGACTTTTAGAATGCTCCATCATCTGTTTCATCATGTCTTTCATTTCTGCCATGGAGGATTCCATTGAAGTCATTCTCTTCGTCAATTACTTATATCTTAATTCATCACCTAACTTAATAGGATCATCTGAATCCCTACCAGAGGTAGTTGTATTTGGTTCCTTAACTGTCAGGCCCTGTAATTGGGTAGGTTTACGCTTATCTTTATCAAACACAATTATTGGCTATTAGGCTTAGCCTTGTAGCTGGTTAGATAATATTAGACTAAGCCATGTGGGCTAATTAGTTGTATTGGGCTTGGGTTAGGTCATGTGGGCTGAATTCTAGAAGGACCCTATATAATGACATGTTTAGTTCAATATTAGGGTTAGACATTTTTAAGAGGTTCTTCATTATTTTCGATTCCTTGTGGGTGTACCAGACGGTTCTCTAGAAACCGTGTGCACCTTGGTTTTTATTCAATCGATTTCGTTCTTGTTCTTATCACTTTCATCAGTATTCCGCACTCTTGATTGTGATTTTGATATCCGAATGGTAGTTTTGGGACTTTCAATTGGTATCAGAGCCTAAGTAGTCTTGAGAAGTCTCGGTTGTGTTGGATATCATTCGAAGAACAAAAAATTTATTTTCAGATTCGAAGAACACGAAGAAATTTGCAAATTTGTATGTTTGATCTGTTTTGGGGAGAGATCTATTGTGTTTGCACGTTTCTAGGAAAGTTTGGTAGAAAGAATAAGGAAATTGATTTTAAAATTTATCCCTTGATTTTCGGGATTTTATTTTTTTTGAACGATAAAATTCTATGATAGATAGAATAGGGCCATCATATGTTGTAAAAACCCAACAACAGTACAGTACAAGAAAAGAAAAATAACACGCCCTTTACATTACGTCTATCTTACTATATCTCTAATATTGAAATCTGCCCATCGATCCCACACCATATTTTGCATTTTCGACCTTGTTTTTAGCCAAATGAAACTGTCCACCTTTATTATCTCTAGAGTAAACTGCCATTTTGGTCCCTGTGGTTTGGGCACTTTTGCCATTTTAGTCCAAATCTCAAACTTTTTAAATCTGGGTCCCTGTGGTTTCATCTTTATTGCCATTTTAGTCCAAAATTCAAAAAACCCCCTTTTTTTGACTGTTCCAAAAAGTTTGAGATTTGGACTAAAATGGCAATAAAAGTGAAACCACATGGACCCAGATTTAAAAAGTTTGAGATTTGGACTAAAATGGCAAAAGTGTCCAAACCACAGGGACCAAAATGGCAGTTTACTCTTATCTCTATTATCTCCTTGTCCTTCCGTAGATAATCTTCAAATTCTTTATCGTTACGAGATTTCCAAATATTCCACATGGTCGCTTGGAATGTTACATTGATGACCTTCTTCCATACACTTGATCCTTTTAAATTATAACCAAATTCCAGCACTTCTTTGCATGACCGAAATCCATTTGCATAAGGGAGTTTCAGCCATATAAAAATACCTTTCCAGATTTTTTGTGATCTCCTGCACTCGCAAATGAGATGATCCACAGACTCCTCTTGATGTCCACATCTTGCACATAATAAGTTGCTTAATGAAATACATCGCCTCGCCAATTCTTGCTTCACCGGTATCTTTTTTAGCACCGTTCTCCAAACGAAATAATTTACCTTTGGCGGAGACCAACTGTTCCAGAACTTCCATTCGTCGGCGTCACCATTGGCTTGTATTTTGTTTAAATGGTTCCGAATTATAGCAACCGAAAACGATCCACTATTGTCCGATTTCCATGCCCACCTATCTTTGCCCTTCCTAACTTTTATGTCGTTGATCTGTTGCATCAATTTGAACCACTGAGCCCATTCTTCCACTGTGTTCGGTGGCCGATCACACGTTATGAACCATTGGATTTCATCATGTAATATTGTAGCATTCTCCGCTACCAAGGCATTTTTATTTGTAGCAATCTTGAATATTGCTGGATACGTTTCTCTGAGGTTCCTGTCTCCACTCCATCGGTCCAGCCAAAATCTTACTGTCTTTCCGTTGCCTATCTCCGTAGTTAATTCATTCTTGACCGAGACTCCCATGTCTTCCAACTCTTTACCTGCAGCCATTATATCCTTCCAAACCCCTGCATAATTATTATTAGTTGGTATAAATTTATAGCTTCTCTTGTTATCATGGATCACTTTGATTACTTTCATCCACAATTCCTCCGGTTTAGACTTGTATTTCCACCACCACTTTATCATGAATGCAAGATTTGCTATCTTCAGATTTCCTAATCCCAAACCGCCATATTGTCTTGCTTTGGTCATCCTTCCCCATGCAATCCAACGTATTTTATGTTTACCGGCTTTCCTCCCCCAAATAAAATCTCTACGAATTGCCTCAAGAGTATTTATAACCTTCTTTGGTGCTAAATACATGGAAAAATAATAGGTTGGTAATGCCCCCATTACCGCTTTTGCCAACACCATTCTACCGGCAAACGAAAGACAATTTGCCTTCCACCCCGATAACTTTTTATTGAATTTATCTATAACTGGTTTCCAATACTTCACTTTTTTCATATTAGCTCCAATAGTTAATCCTAGGAAATTAAACGGGAGTTTCCCTCTACTGCACTTTAGCTTTTCAACTACTTCCTCGATCTCCTCCTCTCCCACACCTATAGCATACAATCTTGACTTTTGTAAACTAACCTTCAACCCCGAGCATAGAAAAAAAACATCTTAAAATACGGTTGAGGTTTAAGACGTTCGTTTCACTCCATTCCCCCATAAAAATTACATCATCTGCATAACATAAGTGAGTTAAACTTGGACCATCATTAGGTAAGTTTATACCTCTAAAAGCTTCTCTCTTCACCGCCTTTTCATGATGACCTCTAACGCTTCCATTGCAATTATAAAGAGAAACGGTGATAACGGATCGCCTTGTCGGAGTCCTCTTTGTAATTTAAATTATATCGTCGGTGATCTGCTTACAAGGACCGAAGCCCATGAAGACTTTAAACATGCACCAATCCACTTGATCCAACGACTAGGGAACTTCATCGCTTTTAAACTTGCAAGGAGGAATTTCCAATTTAAAGAATCATAGGCCTTCTCGAAATCGACTTTGAAGAAGAACATTCCTTTCTTGCACTTTTTAGCCCAAGATGTAATTTCACTTGTAATTATTGGTCCGTCAAAGATTGACATACCTTCCACGAAAGCAGTTTTAACCGGTGACACGATGGACGGTATAACCTTCTTTGGTCTGGTCGTAAGTATTTTTGCTAAAACCTTATATATTACCTCGATCAACGATATAGGCCTAAACTCATTCACTGTCTGCGGATCCTTAAATTTGGGTATCAACGCAATGAACGACGAATTACACCCTTTTTCTGTGTATGCTTTCTCATGTAAATCTTTAAAAAATTCTACAAAATTGCATTCAAGTTGGTCCCAGTACCTCTTAATGAACTTGAAGGAGAACCCATCAGGGCCCGGTGCTCTATCACTTCCACTCGCCCATATCGCCTTTTTTATTTCTTCTTTTGAAAACTCCGATGTCAATATACTGGCCTGTTCGCGTGAGATATGCTTGAAACCTCTTCCATCAAGTGAAGGTCTGTGTTCAGTTGATGGAAGAGGTTTCAAACATATCTCACGCGAACAGGCCACTATATTGACATCAGAGATTTCAAGATATGCTTCAAGTTCATTAATGCAAAGTCAAAAGTGTGCGATTGAAGTGCCCTGAGAAAGTGCAACCTCAAAGTGTGTGAGATTTTTTTTTTTGGTGTGCGACTGTATCTACATTAAATGTGAGGCTGACTTGTGCGACTACAAAAGTGTGAGGCTGACTTGTGCGACTACAAAATCATAAGTGTGCGACCGAAACATTTTTCTTGTGCGATCACATTTTCTCATTGTGCATCTCATTTTCTCAACTATCAAGTGCGCGACCAGATTGTCACGTTCAACATCAAGTTCAATAAAAGTCAAAGTGTGCGACTGGAATGTATTTGTGCAACATTATCATTTCTTGTCCACAACTCCTTATTTCAACAATATCAAAACATCATCCTTCAACATTTGAGTTCAAATTGTGCTATCCAATCATACAATTCATCATCTCCGATAACAACCTTGTCGCTCATCTTTATTCATAACTATTTTCCGTCACTCACCATAACAACCACCTGAACATCACCTCCAATCTCCGCCTTACCGACTCCGAACCCGCATACCCAGGGGCGGACCTATAGGTAGTTAAGGGGTGGCATCCGCTACCCCTTGGTCGGAAAAAATTTGGAAAAATTAGTGTAAATTTTGGAAAAATTTGACGTTTTTTCGATTTCGTTACCGCTTATTTATAAAACGTTACCGCTTGGTCGGAATCCTAGATCCGCCACTGCGCATACCGTTTCGAGTTCACCGTCTTTTTCGATCAAAACCGATCCATTACAACACCATCACGTCATCACCTCAATTCCGATCACCATCTCCGACCATCAACACATCGAAACCGTTGTAACCATCTTCATCACGTCAACCTCCGGTCACGCGAACTTTACCTCCGACGATCATCAAACAACCTGCAACCCCCGCACATTCACCATTGTTGAACAGTTTGTGAGTTTCAGGATCTCAAAATCTTGAGTTTTCGAGTTTAAGAGACGTTCACGAGTTCACGAGTTTGAGCGTTTGTCTTCATCTTTCATCCCCATCAAACTCCGATTAGTCTCCCATCTCCGACAACCTCCGTTACCATCGCACACTTCGTCATCATTTCCGACGAACAGCAAAGTTTTTGATCGAGTTCGTGTGACGGCTGAAACAAAATTGTGTAGGGTTTTGGTTCGATTTAATCGGAGAAGACAGTTGCTGAATTTAAAGTTTTGATTTTATAATAATAATAATAATAATAATAATAATAATAATAATAATAATAATAATAATAATTAACTAATCATTACCTTATTATTAATAATAATATAATAAATATTAATAATAATAATTATTAGGTTTTCTTTTATATAAATAATACAAAAAAGGGTTTTTATATAAAATATTAAATGTTCAAAAATATTATATTTTATTAAAATTAAAAAAAAGGTTTATTAATTAAAATATAATTAAAAAAAGGGGTTTCGTTATTGTTTGGTAAAAAGTTTTGACCGGTTTGAAGGCGCGATACGGAAAAGCTGGTTCGTGCGTGTGACAAAGGGCTTTAGTTAGCGAGTACACGGGTTCTCGTTTTGGGCATGTGTTGAGGAAATAATTAAAAACACACCTTTTTTTGGGATCACATATTCGGGGTATCACATTTTTGGGGGATCACATCTTAAAAATGTCTTCTAAGAGAGAGGTGCTTGAGCAGGAACTCAAAGGATTCAGATATGCATATGGTGAATCTATAGAAGCACTTGAAGGCCGGTTTGCTGAACTGCTCTCTGAAATGGAGAAGGCAGAGATAGTGGTGTCTACTCACACGAGCAACAGAAAGCTTCTGGATGCTATAAAAAGGATTCCATCTCAGGCGAACAGTAGTTGGCTTAGCAATGTTAATAAGATAATATTGACAACCGACTGCTACTGTTACAAAATGAAGTCGGATTAGTTGATCTCACTCATAAAATCATATGACAATTCTGACAAGCAACCTAGTCAAGGCAACACATCTGATGCAGTTTGCTCACCCACTCCTACTCTTACTGCTCCAATGCCCACTGCAGTTTGCTCATCCACTTCTGCTGATTTATCACAAAATTCAGACTCAGATTGCTGTACAGGTATTCAAATTCATAACTTCACTCCCACAATCAAAGAGGTATATGTAGACGATATCTGCTGTACTCCTAAATTTTGGGAAAAGGTTAAAGGGTTCAAAGAGCAGGAAGACTCGCTCGTTATGCAACTTCAATATACAAGATCTCATAATTATGAAATTAAAAAGAAACTGAACGGGTACAAGGATATGGTAGAGGCACAAAAGCTTGATATCCGTAAGTTGCATAACGATCTGAGTGAAGCAAATTGTAGATATCTCCACTTCAAAGAATTATATGAAAAATTAACTGTTGAACTTCATGATTTAAAATCAACTTTTGAAAACACAGAGTTTAATTTTAAAAAGTTTGATATATCAAGTGAAAAAGTTGAAAATATAATCGATTAATCAACAGTTAAAATACAGTAAGAAGGAAGTGAGGAATAAGGGATTGGGATTCGTATGTATACCTCCACCATACAATCACAATTACACTTCACTTCCCATGACTGAAGAGGAGATAGATAATCAGCCTAAAATGGAGTATGGAAAACCCAATGACATCAAGGTTGAGCCGGTAAAATCAACAAAAGTTAAAATCTCAAAACCTAAAAGAGATGAAACAAAGACAACTGAACCAGCATCTGCACCTGTCTTTGTAAAATCAAAAGATGCCTCTAAGCAAACCGAGACATTGAGTTTTGAGAAAAATGAAGAATCGGCAAATAGATCAATTGAGCAAGCTGCTCCATCTGATTCCAAATGTGAATCGCCTGAAGCAACTGATTTTGAGAAATTGGAATCAGTTGAATCTAACTGTGAATCTTCTAGAGCAGCTGACTCAGCAGAAGAAGATTCAGCAGAGCCACTACAAAAAGAATGTAACTCAAGTGGTTCATCTGAATCAAGCAGTGAAGCAGTGATTAAGCCCACAACGTCTGAAACTGAAACAATAAGGCCAGTCCCCGATTTTAAGTGTGTGAATGGTACTGATGCTTCTACTTCATGTGCAGATGAGGTAAAAGTAGAGGATTGGGTTCAGGGGGATGATGTTGTTTGTCAAAAAGCTGACGATGTTTGTTCAAAAAACATCAAATTTGTCTGCTGATGCTCCTCCTTATGTGAGAAAGGTTGTTTCTGAGCCAGCTTTGAGAGGCCCTACGAATAAATATGTGCCTCCAAATCCTACAGTTAGAAATGAAAATGTTAAATCCAATGAATGTGCTAACTGTTGCAAACAGGGACATAGGAAGCAGAGCACAAAGTTTGAAAAGTCGGCAAACAAATCATCCAACAAGTTTTATACCTCAAATCCTTCATTAGCTGGATCAAACGGATCGGGATATGCTCCTTACGTAAAGAAGCAAAGATGCTACAACTGCGACATACCCGGTCACATTGCAAGAAACTGCACACATCTTCCCTATGTGTCATACTATACACAGCATCAAAAGGTTACATCTAGGGATCGATCTTATTCTAAGCCAATGAAGGTTGAAAAGCCTAAGGCAATAATGAATAAGCATCCCCAGGTTAAACCATTTGATGGGGATTGGAATGCTGCGAAAGCTAAAAGAAAACAAGCTTTGAAACCTAAACAAGTTGTGAAAAATAACAAGGTTGAAAAGCAAACAGTTTTTAAGAAATTAGAGAAGCCTAAATAAGTTGGAAGGCAAAACATAAAGCAGCAACATCACCAGTCCTTGAATCAAAAGGGGGGCTGTGCTTTCGAGAAGTGTCATATGTTGATGCTTCAGGAATACCCAGGACCACGATGGCCTGGGTACCAATGTCTTACTAATCTCCTTACTTTTCAGGGACAACCAAGGAGGAGCTGTTGACAATCCTTGGATGTTGATAGCAGTTGTTCCAAATACATAACGGGTAACATCTCATTGTTGCAAAAAGGTATACTCTTTTACAATTGACATGTTTCTTTTTGAGGAGATAAGCGAAGTAAATAAGACAGGATCAACGAAAAGGTACAAAATTTGCATTTCATGTTCTAATTTTGATATTGATTAGTCTAATGATGGAACAGTTAAACAAAAACAACAAAAATATTTTCATTTTCTTTTGTGTTTCTCGTTGTACATACGTTTTCTTTTGTCAGGTAAATTTACGCATAAGATTTATGCACAAATTTAGGGGGATATCTTGTAAATATATTAAAAAAATGAGAAAATGAGAAAATACAAAAACATTTGAAAAACAGAAAAATCAAAAATATTTTGTTGCATATATGGGAAATGAAGTAATTTCACTATGTGGATTAAGGCTGACTCATGTAAGACCAATACTGAAATGGTCTGACTCTAGAGCGATATGTTGGTAGGCTTTATCCTAATGGCTAGATTCTTTGACTGGTTCTGTGCAGAACATAAATTACTATATGTCCTCAGGAAAGAAAGTCACTTGGAATTAGGACATGGCTATTTGAATGCGTGTGTGACGTCCCGATACACACAATTTCGTTCTAGTTCTGAAATCTTTTCTGACTAACTCGTGTATCTCCTCTATTTAGCGTGAGCAAAGACCTGGAGGTGCTAGGCAACGTCAGCTTCTGTTTTGCGTGAGCAAAGACCTAGCTGTACTTTGTCACGCTGTAGACCAGTTACACCCGAAAGAGGCCCTTCTGGATGCCTCAAAGCGACACAAACCCTCGTCTTTTTCGTTCAATACACACTCACACACCAAACCGACCCTCACACACACACACACACACACAGACACACACCTGTTCATCTTCAAGGTTTAGGGTTTCCAATAACAGGAGTCTGATCGATCACAAATCACCACTAAAAATGTCTCAATCTGGAAAACTAATGCCCAATCTCGACCAAAACAGCACAAAGATCCTCAGTCTCACCGTTCTTCAGCGGATGGATCCTTACATCGAAGAGATCTTAATCACCGCCGCTCACGTCACCTTCTACGAATTCAATGTCGACCTCAATCAATGGAGTCACAAGGACGTTGAAGGGTCTCTTTTTGTGGTCAAGAGGAACACTAAGCCAAGATTCCAGTTTATAGTGACGAATCGACAAAACACAGAAAACCTTTTGGAGAACCTGTTAGGAGATTTTAAGTTTGAACTTCAAGTTCCATATCTATTGCTTGGAAGGCAATTATCTAACTGTTGGACTACAATAGATATGGAACTTGAAGTTCAAACTCAAAATTATTTCATTTCCCACAATCAAAGAGGTATGTGTAGACGATATCTGCTGTACTCCTAAATGTGGGGAAAAGGTTAAAGGGTTCAAAGAGCAGGCAGACTCGCTCGTTATGCAACTTCAATATACAAGATCTAATAATTATGAAATTAAAAAGAAACAGAACGGGTACAAGGATATGGTGGAGGCACAAAAGCTTGATATCCGTAAGTTGCATAACGATCTGAGTGAAGCAAATTGTAGATATCTCCACTTCAAAGAATTATCTGAAAAATTTACTGTTGAACTTAATGATTTAAAATCAACTTTTGAAAACACATATTTTAATTTTAAAAAGTTTGATATATCAAGTGAAAAAGTTGAAAATATGATTAATCAACAGTTAAAATACAGTAAGAAGGAAGTGAGGAATAAGGGATTGGGATTCGTATGTATACCTCCACCATACAATCACAATTACACTTCACTTCCCATGACTGAAGAGGAGATAGATAATCTGCCTAAAATGGAGTATGGAAAACCCAATGACATCAAGGTTGAGCCGGTAAAATCAACAAAAGTTAAAATCTCAAAACCTAAAAGAGATGAAACAAAGACAACTGAACCAGCATCTGCACCTGTCTTTGTAAAATCAAAAGATGCCTCTAAGCAAACGAGACATTGAGTTTTGAGAAAAATGAAGAATCGGCAAATAGACCAACTGAGCAAGCTGCTCCATCTGATTCCAAATGTGAATCGCCTGAAGCAACTGATTTTGAGAAATTGGAATCAGTTGAATCTAACTGTGAATCTTCTAGAGCAGCTGACTCAGCAGAAGAAGATTCAGCAGAGCCACTACAAAAAGAATGTTACTCAAGTGGTTCATCTGAATCAAGCAGTGAAGCAGTGACTGAGCCCACAACGTCTGAAACTGAAACAATAAGGCCAGTCCCTGATTTTAAGTGTGTGAATGGTACTGATGCTTCTACTTCATGTGCAGATGAGGTAAAAGTAGAGGATTGGGTTCAGGGGGATGATGTTGTTTGTCAAAAAGCTGACGATGTTTGTTAAAAAAACATCAAATTTGTCTGCTGATGCTCCTCTTTATGTGAGAAAGGTTGTTTCTGAGCCAGCTTTGAGAGGCCCTACGAATAAATATGTGCCTCCAAATCCTACATTTAGAAATGAAAATGTTAAATCCAATGAATGTGCTAACTGTTGCAAGCAGGGACATAGGAAGCAGAGCACAAAGTTTGAAAAGTCTGCAAACAAATCATCCAACAAGTTTTATACCTCAAATCCTTCATTAGCTGGATCAAACGGATCGGGATATGCTCCTTACGTAAAGAAGCAAAGATGCTACAACTGCGACATACCCGGTCACATTGCAAGAAACTGCACACATCTTCCCTATGTGTCATACTATACATAGCATCAAAAGGTTACATCTAGGGATCGATCTTATTCTAAGCCAATGAAGGTTGAAAAGCCTAAGGCAATAATGAATAAGCATCCCCAGGTTAAACCATTTGATGGGGATTGGAATGCTGCGAAAGCTAAAAGAAAATAGGCTTCGAAACCTAAACAAGTTGTGAAAAATAACAAGGTTGAAAAGCAAGCAGTTTTGCCAAAGGCACATAAGAAATTAGAGAAGCCTAAAAAAGTTTGGAAGGCAAAACATAAAGCAGCAACATCACCAGTCCTTGATTTCGAGAAGTGTCATATGTTGATGTTTCAGGAATACCTAGGACCACGATTGCCTGGGTACCAATGTCTTACTAATCTCCTTACTTTTAAGGAGGAGCTGTTGACAATCCTTGGATGTTGATAGCGGTTGTTCCAGATACATAACGGGTAACATCTCACTGTTGCAAAAAGGTATATTCTTTTACAGTTGACATGTTTCTTTTTTAGGAGATAAGCGAAGTAAATAAGACAGGATCAGCGAAAAGGTACAAAATTTGAATTTCATGTTCTAATTTGGTATTGATTAGTCTAATGATGGAACGGTTAAACAAAAACAACAAAAATATTTTCATTTTCTTTTGTGTTTCTCGTTGTACATACGTTTTCTTTTAACAGGTAAATTTGTGCATAAGATTTATGCACAAATTTAGGTGGATATCTTGTAAATATATTCAAAAAAAAAATGAGAAAATGCAAAAACATGTGAAAAACAAAAAAATCAAAAAAATTACTTGTTACATATATGGGAAATGAAATAATTTCACTATGTGGATTAAGGCTGACTCATGTAAGACCAATATTGAAATCGTCTGACTCTAGAGCGATATGTTGGTAGGCTTTATCCTAATGGCTACATTCTTTGACTAGTTCTGTGCAGAACATAAAATTACTCTATGACCTCAGGAAAGAACGTCACTTGGAATTTGAACATGGCTATTTGAATGCGTGTGTGACGTCCCGATACACACAATTTCGTTCTAGCTTTGAAATCTTTTCTGATCAACTCGTGTATCTCCTCTGTTTTGCGTGAGCAAAGACCTGGAGGTGCTAGGCAACGTCAGCTTCTGTTTTGCGTGAGCAAAGACCTAGCTGTACGTTGTTGCGTTATAGATCAATTACACCTGAAAGAGACCCTCTAGTGCCCAAAAGAAACCCGAAAAACCTATATCAAATTGAAAGAAAAATCTCATTTGATCTGTATATATATCCATCTCTGCTGCTGATCTATTCTGTTCTCTTCTCAATCTAGTCCCAGTCAAGGTTTCAGAATCCTAGAACGGGCTTGTGAAATATGTGGTAGGGAAACTACATGTATGATAGCGTGTTCAGATTAAGAATTCCGAGATTTGATTATGATTGGATTGAGTGTTCATATTAATCAAAATGGAAAACATGATAAATCAGTTGCAGACCGTCACTTGAAAAAGGTCTAGGGAGATAAGTTTAAGTGGACAAATATGCTGGCAATTGCTCGGATCATCCAAAGTAAATTAGTGTTGATAAGTGTAGTTTGGCCCGAAACACTGTGATTTGATCCCATTGCAATTCTAATTGTATATTAATTTCTTTGTTTATTTGTGTTTAAGTTTATATCGTTAGATTTAAAAATTAATCTGAAAAATCCAAAAATAGTGTGTTAATTTTTATAAAATAAAAAATCCAAAAATAGAGTGCTTACTTGTTTTATTAAAATTTTTAACTATCCTTGAAGAATTGATTAATCGTCATAAGTTGAAATAAATTTGAATTGTGAAATCCGGGTACAAATACTCGGATGTACCAAGTGTTTATGTGGTACTTTCCTCTGATGCACATAAATGTCTGCTTATGAATTTCTGAGCATGTGCAGAACTTGATTTAAATCAAGGAACAGGGGTTGTTGAGGGTTGATATATTGTTGGTTGCTGACAAGGCATGAAGCATCACAATAGCAAGATGTGCCTGAGTCAGAAGAACCAGATAAGAGTCATCATCTGACAGTGATAGTACATTTGAAGAGGTACCTGTGAACCTGCTTGAAAGAGAAGACATTAACAAAGAAAAGAGTTGCCCAGAATCCTCCTCATGCATTCTTTTCAACAAGATTTTCAAGCAAAGCTGATCATAATTAAGAAGAGCAAAAGGCCCAAGTTTGAAGATTACAAGATAAAGTATCTTCCCACAGAGACATGAGATAGACAACAGTTTGATAAAGACAACATAAACCTAGGGGGATATTGTAAGGCCCTATAATTGGGTAGGTTTACGCTTATCTTTATCAAACACAATTATAGGCTATTGGGCATAGCCTTGTAGTTGGTTAGATAATATTAGAATAAGCCATGTGGGCTAATTAGTTGTATTGGTCTTGGGTTAGGCCATATGGGCCGAATTCTAGAAGGACCCTATATAATGACATGTTTAGTTCATTATTAGGGTTAGACATTTTTTAAGAGGTTCTTGTGGGTGTACCAGACGGTTCTCTAGAAACTGTGTGCACCTTGGTTTTTATTCAATCGATTTCGTTCTTGTTCTTATCACTTTCATCAGTATTCCGCACTCCTGGTTGTGATTTTGATATCGGATTGGTAGTTTTGGGACTTACATTAACAGGAGAATTCTCCAAATTATCATAACCAAATGCCTCTTTGTCTTGGTACTAGGGACTTCCAACTGGAACAGAGGTTATAATTGTACCCTCAACAGTTGTTGCCTTCAAGGAAGACTCATAGATGAAACCACTGTCCAACTGAAAACCTCTTGGTTCACCAGTTGTAGTGGCTGCTTCACTTGAACTACCACCAAGAGTTACATGTAACTCAAGGGGTGTAGCCTCCTCAGCTGTTTGTGGGCTAGCGAATTGATTTTCCTCACACTCAGTCATTTGTGGAAGTTTGCTCTCATTAATGGGTGAGTAAGAGGGACTGAATTATGTCTGAGTTTTATCAGTTGCATCAAACAGAGGTAAAAATGTAAGTGGAATTGGAGTGGAGGGTTATGGAGTTGAAAGAAAAATAGCCCTAGGAGAGGGGCTTAAAAATAGACTTTCAAGTGAAATGTCTGCTTCTTAATGAGGTGTCCATGTGCTTACAACTTTATCCTTTTGTGAGGATTCAAGAGGAGTTTGGATGGGTGGAGATCTTTCCAACTGTTTGAGGAAGTAGCAACAGTGGTTTCTAGTGACTTTTGTGTTGTCACACGGTTATCCTCTGTTGGTGCATCCAGTGTCTATTAACTTCGTCTTAATCGAGTCTTATGTCTAGATAGGATAAACGAGCATACAACAGGGTTGAAATTAGGGTTTTATATGTGAAAGTGGGTGATTCCGCTTGAAAGTGTCAATGTCCAGTTCAAGCGAAATCAACAAGTTAATTCCGCTTGAAATGAACATTGACATGTTCAAGCGGAATCTCAACTCTATATATAGGTGTGTGCTATGTTCATTTGGACCGGAATTAGGTCATGTTCACTGAGCCAAGGTGCTGTCCGTTTGTCATTTAAACTTGTAAAAGCTCAGGAAATCAGTAATAGATAAAGATTAGAAAGGAACAAGCTGTGTTACATCATTTACATTGATTCCGCCTTTGTATTTGATGATGAACTACTCAGATTGACTCGTTAGGGTCACACGACGATCCAACAAGTGGTATCAGAGCATCAGGACGAGGAGTTCATACCAATTCAGCTTGATTTTACCGGATTCTCTCACTTCTACTCATTCTTTTCTGTTTTGAACGAAATTCAACGGTTGAAATGGCCTGATTTTGACATATATCAAGCGAAACATACTGTTAACTAATCCTTGAAAGTATTGAACTAAAATTCGATCAAAATTGGACAAAAACTTGTAATTCCGCTTGAAATCTATTCGAACATGCTGATGTCATACTAATTTCGCTTGAGTTTGCACGTGTGATTTCAAACGAAATTAGCTATTTTGGCTAATTCCGCTTGAAAGTTACCTATTCCATTTGAAAATTTTTATCTGATTTCGCCTGAAATCGGATTCCGCTTGAAAGATCAAGCGAAATAAGTGATTTCGCTTCAAGTGACTTTATTCCGCTAGAATTGCTATTTCGCTTGAAACTGTATTCAGCTTGAAAAGCTGATTTCGTTTCAACTGATTCCGCTTGAAATTGTTGTTTTCAAAATTTCAAAAATTTTTCTAAGTGTTTGTTGACTGTTTCAGGTACGTGAAAGATGGATGATTTCATGAATCCTTTCTGTTTTGTGTTTGCTTTTACCGGTGGTTCGGGAGATGCTACATCAACTAACACGAATGAAACTACTCCGACATCAAGTGCAAAGAAAACTCTCAATGATGCTCTGATTGTAGAGAGTGCGTATGGAACATACAACAAACCTCCAAAACTGTTGGCGATTGAAGATTATAATAGGTGGGCTACAAGATTTGACGAGTGGCTTCAAGCTTTTGCATATCAAAGCTGGAAGAGTTTAAAGATTGGTTACGTTAGAGGAGAACGTTTTGGTGAAAGTTTGACAGATACTGATGATATTGAAAGTTATGTTGCTGAACATAAGTGCATCGCGTTGATTCATCAGTCTGTGAGAGATGATATAATTTCGTTGATTGAATATGAAAATTCAAAAGATCTTTGGAAAAAACTGAGGGTAAAATGTGTAGGTAGTGCTGAGATAGTCAAAAACAAAAAGAAACTGTTAAGAAAAGAGTTTGATTTATTTGGTTGTTTAAAGAACGAGTCTGTTTCCATGATGATTGAGAGATTTGGACATCTGAAATTGGAGCTGGCAAGACACAAAATTGTATATACTCAAGAAGAGTTGGTTGACAAACTGTTCGACTCGCTACCAAATGAACAAGATTGGCAGTACTTTGCATTAATGCTGAAGAATACAATCAAGTCTGAAGAGTTGATAGTGGATCTGCTTATCGAAAGACTGAAGAGTCACAAGTTGGAGATCAAGAAATCTAGCAAAGTCAACAATTCATCTTATCAGCAGAATGTGGAATTGTACTACAGAGGAAATCTACCAAAGACTGGTTCTCCAAGAACATCATTTTCTGTAGAGAGTTCAAATTCTGTGAATCAAGAAACTCCTCACAGTGGTTTACATAGTGGATTTTCTTCAACAACTTCAAGTCAATCTGCATCAAAGAATGTATTTCAATGCAACATTGCAGTGGATTTGAAGAATGGTCAAAATTTCAGTGAAGAGTCTGCAAAACAACAAATGGTGTTCTTAGCATATGTGTTAGAATCGTACGAGAGCCTCGTAGCAGGCAAGATTGGAAACACCAACCTAACTAAGGAGGACTATGATCACATAGATCCGGAAGAGATGGAACTGATCGATATCAGGTGGTGTATGGCTAGTGCAGTCAGACGAGCCCAAAGGTTCATGGAGATTACAGGCAGACATTCAATTGGCGGACCATCCACAAAACTTGGCTTTGACAAATCAAAAGTCACGTGTTTCAGGTGTAAACAAAAAGGACATTTCAAACGTGAATGTCGTAACGCTCCTGCTGATGATACTGCAAATCCATTCCACGAGGATTACTACAAAAGAGCGATCTATCATCAGAATAAATCAGAACCGCCTAGAATGAAGCAGCTTGAGGATGCCCCCAAAGAAAAATCAAGAGCTCTTGCGGTTATTCATGATGACGAAGGTTTTGATTGGAGTGAATTGCTACCAGAGGAAGATGCAGTTGGTTATGCTTTCAAAGCAGAAAAGATTATTCCTTTCAAAGACACCAGAAATGAAGAACAAAAATACAAAAGTAGAAAGCAGAGAGCAGAATTCAAGATGATGAGATTATCTAAGGTGTTCAGTGAAGCTAGGAGAGCAAAGAGATGGGATGCTGATAGAGAATGTTACCTTGATCCTCAATGAAACATTGCTATTGATACAAAAACTCTTAGTATAGAAGCTTTCATTGAGGAATTTGCTGAAGAAGAAGAAGCCTTATAGAGAGAATGGTGGGGAGGTGGAGAAGAGAAAGAAAAAGATAAAGAGAATGAGTCGCAGTCTAAGAAGATTGATGATGGGATTATTGATACTTCACAAGAATTCACCGCTGAAAACTTGAGAAAGATGGCTGACAAAGTACTTGCTGCAAAGGAACTTGAGGTAGACTCTAAGTCTGAAACTGAGTCTAAAAGCAAGGTCAGTCTAAAGAGTTCAACAAGTGAGACAGGTAAGAAAGTCAAATGTGATAGTGACTACAAAAGTTGCATGAAAAATTGCAAGTTTTGTAGTACACTCACTTACCTTAGTGATAAAAAGGTTGAAGAACTAACAACAAGAGTTAGAAAGGTTGAAGATCAGATTCTAGACCGTGATAAAATGCTAAAAGCATCAAATGATCGAGCTAAAAATTTAACTGAGAAAATTGAAAATGATAAAATTGAAGTAGAAAAATTAAGAAAGAAAATGAAAAATTGATTCTTGAAAATCGTAAAATTTCAGAAAATTTTGACAAACTAAAACTAACGGTAAAAGATTCTGATGAAAGAAATGGTAAAACCAATAAAGAAAATGAGCATTTAACTGTAGTTCTTAGATACAAAGAAGAGCAAATCAATCAACAACTGGATGAGATTGCTAAATTGAAGCTTCAGTTTGAAGAAGCTAAGATTGGGAAGGAGCGTATCAATCTGAAATTAACCAGTTACAACTCCGCAAGCTTTGTTTTGCAACACATTGTTCCCAAACCCATCGGGAAAAACAAAGCAGACGAAGATGTTTACTTGGATGGAACTGGGGTTGGGTATCATCAGGTTCCACCGCCAGTGTTAAACAATTTTTCAAAGAAAAAGTCCGGGTTGGTTAATGATGAAGATGAAACAAATGAAATAAAACTTCCAGAGTCAATTGATGTTACATTTTCTTCATCTGATGATAGTGTTCAAACTGATATTGTGAAAGGCATGGCTGAAAGTGTTTTGAAGTCTGATAGTGATTCAGTTGAGGATGAAGAGTGTTTTCTGAACAATTACATTCCGACACCAAAAACAACTTAAATGAAGAACCTACTCTTGCCATGTACAAGATGTCGAGATCGGATAAGTTGTATTCGGATTCTGAGTTTCCTCTGGAGAATGTTAATATGGACAAGTTGAAAAATGTTTTCAAACTGGTTGAAATTGATTTGTCTGAAATAGAAGGTTTGAATCAGACAAAGAGGCAAATGAATTTTGAAAAAGATAAAGCTTACTACAAGAAACATGTTGTTCCTCCGCGTTTTTATAACAATAATCGAAACAGATGGTCGGGTGGTTATCAGGGTGGTAAGAATTATCAGAGAAGGAATGTTCAAAACAAGAAGTTTGCTGAGAAAAAGGTGTTTGTGAATAGTTCAAGTTCACTTTCTGATGAAGAATCTGAGATTTTTTCAAAATCAAACAAGGAGTTCTTTGAGAAGAAAGCTTCACAGTCTCAGTCCGAAGGCACCAGTCGGGTTGTTGATACTCGAATATGCTTCAAATGCAATCTAGTTGGACATATTGCACGAAAGTGTACCAACTTGAAGCCTAAGACTGAAGTTGTGATGAATTCAAGAAAGAAAGTTGATGTGAAGGGAAAAGCTCCATTGGTTGTTGAGAAAAAGGTTTTGAAAAATGACAATACCAAGATCAAAACTGAACATGTTAAGAATTTGGTAACTAAAAATGACAAGTTTTACAAACGAGTTGCTTCGTCTCAACAATCATGGAAACCAAAATCAGGTGAAAAAGAATCAAGTTCTCCAAAACCAAAGGTGTCTGAGACTTCAAAAACAACATCTACTACTAAGAAGATGTTTGTACCTGTGGATTATTATGAGAAACTTGAAGAACAAAAGTCTGTGGTTTCTGAAAAGAAGAATGTTTTAAAGAAAGACCAATCATCTTGTCAACCTCTTAAAAATGATTTCTTTTTATACAAAGAGGTTGAGATTGGGTCTGAGGAAAGCTTGAAGATGAATGATAAAAATTTTCCACCACTATGCACTAAAAAAACTTATCTCAATGTTATGCTCCCTGAGTCAAAAGAGGATTGGGAAGCTTCAAAATCTCACTAAGTGTTTGTGATATGTGCAGGAGCTTCCAAGATCCGTTTCGCGATGGATTATGGATAGTGGAGCTTCTCGTCACATGACGGGGAAAACAGCCCTGCTGTACGATGTTAGAAATTTCAATGGAGGTTATGTAGGTTTTACAGGCAATCAAGGTGGTAGAATAGTTGGTGAAGGAACGTTATCCAATGGCATTGTAACGTTTGAAAGAGTGAATTACATCGCCGAACTTAAGAATAATCTTCTGAGTATTTCTCATATTTGTGATAGAATGTATACCACTCACTTTACTGATAAAGAATGTTTGATCTTGAAACCAGGTTTTGTTATCCCTGAAGAATGGATTATCAAGAAGGCACCTAGAGTGAATGATCTGTACGTGTTGGACATGAGCGTAGCTACTACAACCACGGGTCAAGCACACTGTTTTGTGTCAAGAGCAACCGAGAAGGAATCGCAATTGTGGCACCTGAAGATGGGTCATATACATCTTAGAAAAATGAATCACTTGGTGCACAATGACTTGGTTATTGGTGTTCATGTAAAAGGTTTTCATTTGGAAGGAGAGTGCATTAGCTGCATCAAAGGCAAGCAAAAGAAGAAATCACATCCTAAAAAGAAAGTCAATTTAGTCTCAAGACCTTTAGAGAGACTTCATATGGATCTTTTTGGTCCAGTGAACGTCAAAAGCATCACTGGTGATTATTATTATTTTGTTGTCACGGATGATTTTTCAAGGTTTTCATGGGTTTCATTTCTGAAAACGAAAGATGAGACGTTTGATAGTTTGATGGCGTTGTTCAGAAAAATTGAAAACTTGTACCAAAGGCGTATTAAAAGAATTAGAAGTGATAATGGTACTGAGTTTAAGAACAACAAGATGGAAGAATATAGTGATGAAAGAGGTATATTGCATGAATTTAGTGCTCCTTATACTCCACAGCAGAATGCAGTAGCTGAAAGAACGACCAGGACGCTAATTGAAACGGCCAGGACGATGCTTGCTGATTCAAAGCTACCTGTTAACTTTTGGGCAGAAACAGTATCAGCCGCATGCTATACGCTCAACCGGGTTCTTACTGTAAAGAAATTCAACAAGACGTGTTTTGAGCTGATCAATAACCGCAAACCTAATCTGAAGTATTTAGAACCGTTTGGGTCACCCTGCACAGTTCTAGAGCCTTTTGGAAAGTTTGGTGCAAAGAGCATTGAAGGAATTTTTGTGGGTTATTCAAGTCCATTGAAACGAGTCTTTGTTCCAAGCTTGAAACGGATTATTGAAGCACATAATGTTGAGTGTCAAGGTTACACAATGCCACCGCAGAATCCTAGAGATTCATGGCGTTTTCATTATGACACTTTGTGGGATTCGTTTGATATAGAAGAAGAAAAGGAAGAAGAAGAAGATTTCTTTGATGAGTTGGATATTCTGAGAGAGTATGAGTCTTCGCAGGAAAGGTTCCCAGCTGAGTATTCAAGTCGACCATGACAAACATCAAATGATAATGAAGCAGGTCCAAGCAATGCTGGAGAACATGATGATATTCAACAAAATGAAGTTGCTCATGATAATCAGACGGCACAGAATGATAATCAAGAATTTGAGAACAGACCAGTATTTGATCGTGGTGATTCAGATTCTGAGTGGGAGCAAATTCAGATTTCAAGTCAAACAAACCTAGTCAGTGAACAAGGTGTAAATCAGAATGTTACAAATTTGGAAGGCGAGGTAGATGTTCCAGGCGAGGTGATGCCGAGAACTCTTTCATACCATCCAGAGGAGTTGATCATTGGAGAATTACAATCAGGCGTTCGTACTAGACGTCAAATTGACCAAGGCCTTACTTGTTTTTATTCTACAGTAGCACCTTTACAAACTGAGTTTTCACTAAGTTATTTTATTTCGCAGATCGAACCGCGAATATACAAAGAGGCGCTAACTGAAGATTCTTGGGTCAATGCTATGCAAGAAGAGTTGAGTCTGTTTGAGAAGTTAGGAGTGTGGAAGTTAGTAGACTTGCCTGATGGTCAGAGGAAGATAAACACCAAGTGGGTGTTCAAGTGCAAAAGAGACGATAGAGGAGTTATTATTCGTAACAAAGCTCGACTCGTAGTCCAGGGTTTCAGTCAGCAGGAGGGTATAGATTTCACTGAAGTGTATGCTCCAGTTGCTAGACTAGAAGCGATCAGAATCTTCCTAGCATTTGCATCTTGGAAAAATTTCAAAGTTTATCAGTTAGATGTTAAATCGGCGTTTCTCTATGGGAAGGTAAAAGAGGAGGTATATGTCGGTCAGCCACCGGGCTTCACCGATCCAATCCATAAAGACAAGGTCTACTTGCTAGACAAAGAGCTGTATGGTTTACACCAGGCCCCGAGAGCTTGGTACGAGACATTGTCTCAACACCTGCTAGCCAACAGCTTCATTCGTGGAAAAGTGGATGCCACTCTCTTCACCAAAGAGGTCAACGGACATCTTCTGATCGTTCAGATATACGTGGACGACATCATATTCGGGTCAACAAATGAGAATCTGTGCAAAGATTTTGAACAAGTTATGAAGCAGAAATTCGAAATGTCATCGATGGGTGAGATGAAATTCTTCTTGGGACTTCAGGTTGATCAACTGCCTAAGGGAATTTTCATACCTCAAACGAAGTATGTTCATGATATCTTGGAGAAATTCGGGATGTCAGGTTCTACTCCAGCTTCCACCCCATTAGCGACGAATCATGGGATAAACCCTGATCTCACCAGAGATAAGGTAGATGATACGTTGTATCATTCCATGATTGGATCGCTGATGTATTTGACAGCTTCAAGACCCGATATCATGTACCCAACATGCCTCGCAGCAAGATTTCAATCTAACCCGAGAGCTTCGCACATGGTGATTGTGAAAAGGATACTACGCTACCTGAAAGGAACTCCATCATTGGGGTTGTGGTATCCAAAAGATGGCGAATTCATGCTCGAAGGGTAAACCGATTCTGATTTCGGATGCTGCAAAGTTAACGCAAAGTCAACAACAGCGGGTTGCCAGTTCTTTGGATCACGCTTGGTCACCTGGCAATGTAAGAAGCAAACCTCTGTGGCTCTATCCACATGTGAAGTGGAGTATGTATCTGCTAGCAGTTGCTGCTCTCAGATCTTGTGGATCCAGCAACAGATGCGCGACTATGGTTTGCAATTTCTAAACACCCCTATCTTTGTTGATAATGAGGCAGCGATTAACATTACTAAAAATCCAGTTCATCATGCTAAAACTAAACACATTGAAATTCGTCATCACTTCATCCGAGATTTTTTCGAGAAAAAGTTGATACGAATTGAGAAAATCCACACTGACGAGCAAAAAGCTGATTTACATACCAAAGCATTTGATAAAACTCGTTTTCAATATTTGCTAAAATTGAACGGTATGAAGCTTTTATCAGTGTTGGAAGAGATTCTTGGCGTTGATGAAGGAGACATTGTAGATGATGTTGAGAAGCAATCTGCAATGGTTTGTCGATTTTTTACTTGTTTTGGTATTTAGGGGGAGTATAGGGTAATTTTTTCAGAAAATACAAAAAGAGTAAAAAATTTCATAAATACAAAAACATGAGATATTTCAAAATCCAAAAACAGTAGAAAACCAGAAAAAAGCTTGTGTAAAAAGGGAAAATGATAGTACATCGGCTTGACAGTTACGGTATGCTAAAGATATGTAAAGTTTAAAAAGTTTTAAACAGTCTTGCTGATAATGTGCCGATAGGTTTTTACACATTTAGTAGGTTTGTTCGGGATATAAACCTAAATCTTTACTTACTTATTTCGTGGGGAACATTACTTGGATATATAGGTAACCCCTGAAATCTTGTTTCAAAGATCCTTTTTTCTGAGATACTAGGTCTTTATACTCAGTGATATCTGGGGTATTATCCCGGGACTTCTAATTTTGCGGAAGCAATGGCCTAGTCCCTGGAGAATACTTTACTGCTTGCTTGAAATATAGCGCCGCCCTCAGCATAAAATGATAAGACAATAAAATTGCTAACCAATGTTGTTGTAAAATAGATCCTCTAAAGGGGACCCACTTAAAGTCGAACTGTCATCTATCTACTGAACGGAAGTTCTGACCTGAGCTCTCACGGTTTCGCAATTTAACCCTTACATATATCATCTGTGGTATACTCACCTGTAAGACTGAATATTGGGATCTGGATACGGGAGTATATTCAAGAGGTGGGACACATGAATGAGTTTAAGTTCCTAAAACACTAAATCCGTACCCTGGACAGATTGAAATTTGTGTGAGAATTTAAGTGGATCAGTATATCGACAATTTAAGTGAATTGTTTAATTCTGAGTATGTAATTAAAGCTTAATGGTACTTGTAACTTGTCGGATAGCTGATATGATTCCCTAACACGCTCATAAAAATATGTTTGTAAATAGTTTACATTTACTGCATTTTATTTCTACAATTCATTTCTAGTTTAGAAACTTTATTAAAAATCCAAAAAGATTTTACACTTCTACTTTATTTTTGACAAACCAAAGTGGAAAGTTGATCTTCAGATTCGATTTGTAGCAGATGCAGGAAGTTTCTGAGCTGGAGGATGAGTCGTGAGCTTAACATGATAAGTTTGTGAAGTTGAAAAGTTAAAGCAAGTTCATTAATTTGAGACTTGTGAATTTCATAAAATTGTTTGACAAAGTTGATTAAAATGTCAGTGTGATTTATCTCAGATCAACCAAGGTCATTAAGTTGGACTTGGTAGACAAATAGAGTAATCAGGGTCATTAATTTGGACCTGAATACTTAAGTGGATTTCTAATTCTGACAAATTTTATCAATTGAGGTTGAATGGTAAGTTTGGATTGAAACTGTTATTGTTATATATCTTATATTTAGGTAGAGATTGTGCAGGTAATAGGTTTGAATTGAGAAAGCAGTTAAACAAAATCCCAGCCTACTGATAGGGGGAGTCTGAAGATTTAAAGTCAGATACAGTTCCTGGATCTACATTCAAAGGGGAGCTTGAAGATATTAAAGATTCAGATTCTGTGATTCATGCTAGCTATTGATTGAAGATAAAGATTGAAAGAAGCTTTTACAATGTCAAATCAATTTGGAAAGACAAAGACTAAAGACTCGACGCTGAAGACTTCGTCAACATCCAAGGGGGAGTCTGTTGGTGCATCCAGTGTCTATTAACTTCGTCTTAATCGAGTCTTATGTCTAGATAGGATAAACGAGCACACAATTGGGTTGAAATTAGGGTTTTATATGTGAAAGTGGGTGATTCCGCTTGAAAGTGTCAATGTCCAGTTCAAGCGAAATCAACAAGTTAATTCCGCTTGAAATGAACATTGACATGTTCAAGGGAAATTACTAATTCCGCTTCAAACTTACATGTCATGTTCAAGCGGAATCTCAGCTCTATATATAGGTGTGTGCTATGTTCATTTGGAGTGGAATTAGGTCATGTTCTCTGAGCCAAGGTGCTGTCCGTTTGTTATTTAAACTTGTAAAAGCTCAGGAAATCAGTAATAGATAAAGATTAGAAAGGAACAAGCTGTGTTACCTCATTTACATTGATTCCGCCTTTGTATTTGATGATGAACTACTCAGATTGACTCGTTAGGGTCAGACGACGATCCAACATCCTCTGGGATCTAATCTTCCAGAGGTGCCTTTTTATGCTGTTTCATTTTGGATGTGGGGGGTTTCATTTGGGATTTTTCTAGTGTGGGTTTCACAACACCGGTTGTGGTCTCATGATCACCAGGAGTAGTGGGCTCAACAATAGAGGTTTGAGCAATAGATGTGGACTCATCTAAAACAGGCTCATCCCCCTTTATTTGTGTTTTAGAAACTTTTGACTCTTTATCATGCATTCTTGTAAAAGTTTCATTTGTAATACTTTTCATTTGAAAAGCTATACCTTGTTGAAAATCCTTTTGAGACACTTGTTTTTGAAGGTAATAGCTTAAAAGTCTGGGATACATGAGAACAACATTGTTTGATCCCTTTTTAACAGAATTCGCACTTGCCACCAAGTCCGAGAACAATGCCTGGGATAGATTATAATTAGATTTTGTCAAAATTGCATCCCAAGTATTGTACCTTTTGTGGAATCTCATGGATGAGGTGGTCTTGGAAGAGAGACATATCAGGAGGGTATGGAAAAAAAATATTTCATTTCAGTAGGAAATTTTGGTTTGAAAATTGTAACTCCTGTCAATTGACGCTCATATCCCCTTTCTATGAACTCTGTGTGAATTTCCTGTTTTTCAAAAGAAGTTTTACCTGCCTGGTCATCCAAGCAAACACTGTGGATATGGAAGATGGTGATATTTGAACAATGCTGCCTCCAACTTTTGACGTGAAATCAAAGGGCTTTTTGTTTTGAGATTGAACTTCAGCATTGGCCCAGAATTGTCGGAGGGTATCCACATGTATCGGAGCATCGGCAGTTATGATAGTTTTGTATTTTAATGAACTCAAAACCCCAATTATTGAGTGGAAATGTGTATCTTTGTTGGCTTTGTCGAAGTACAAAAGTTAGTTATGGGGAGTTTTTATTTGCAGATCCATAATCGGAGAGGAAAGATGAGTAGGGTTAAAGAAGATGATAGTGGAAACCGCTTTGTAGAATTTTGAATTCGAGACGGCAATGTAAGTTCTGTTTGGATGGAACACGGGAATTTATATAGTGCAAAAGTGAAAAATGACATGGCAGCTGTTTCAAAGATCCGATGGCTAACATCTGTCCATGTGGCAACCTCTGTTAGTGATAATGGATGACAGTTGTTTGATAACCTCTGTTGGAAAGCAATAGACATTGGGAACAGTGGATATGAACAGTGACTGATTTTAGTTTATCAGTGGATAGACATAAGAGGTTATGAACAATGGCTGATTTTAGTCTATCAGAGGATAAAGATCAGTGGTTAAGATAAATAGAGGTTGTGAGAACAGAGGATACCTTTCAACAGTGGATGAATTTTAACCCAAACAAAGGTTGTAGAAACAGTGGTTTGGAACAGACTTTAAGGATGTTCGTAAACTTTTTCAATCAAAGCTATTTTTAAGGATGAATTTTTGATTTTCTGGAAACATTTTAATGCTTTTTATTCATGGAAAACAAAATTTTTCTTTTAATCCATGTTTAGCTTGCTAATCCTAGACATCAAGCTTTCAAAGGTGGATGTGTCTAAAGCTTTTGTCAACACATCTGCCAGCTGATCCTTAGTTGGAACATGTTGCAGAGAAATCAAACCTTTTTCATAGCTATCCCTCACAAAGTGATGTCTAATGTCAATGTGCTTTGTTGTTGAATGAGAAACTGGATTTTTAATGATGTTTTCAGCTGCTTGACTATCCACAATTAGAGGAGTCTTTAGAGAAGTCACACCAAAATCCAGCAACTGATTTTGAAGCCACATGAGTTAGGTTGTATAGCTTGTAGCAGCAATATATTTAGCCTCTACCGTTGATGTTGAAACCATTGCTTGCTTTTTGCTTTGTCAAGAAACCAAGCAATTTCCTAAAAACTAGCACCCTCCTGAAGTGGACTTCCTTGTGGTATGACAACCAGTAAAATCACTGTCTGAATAACCTGAAAGCTCAATATTCCCATTAGCAGGGTACCAGATACCAAGTGTGGGAGCACCTTTTATGTATCTGAATATCATTTTCACAGCTATAAGGTTGGACTTTCTAGGTGCTGACTGGGATCTTGCACAGACACATGTTGCAAACATGATGTTTGGCCTCGATGAAGTTAGGTACAATAAAGACCCAATCATGCTTCTGTAAAGTGTTTGATTAACCAAGTCATCTTTATCATCAACAGTGACCAGCATTGTGGTTGTCATGGGTGTACTACATGGTTTACAATCATTCATATCAAATTATGTTAACAGTTCTTTGACATATTTGCATTGATGAATGAATATACCAATTTGCAATTGCTTAAATTGGAGAACAAGAAAGCACGGAAGTTCACCCATGGCACTCATCTCAAACTCTGCTGTCATGAGTTCCCTAAACTCTTCACACATGGAATTGCATGCAGATCCAAAAATGATGTCATCCACATAAATCTGGACAATCATCAAATCCTTTCCTTTCCATTTTAAAAACAGTGTTTTTATCAATTTTACCTCCTGTAAAGCCTATAGATAAGAGAATGGTGGATAAAGTTTCATACCAGGCCCTTGGTGCTTGTTTCAAGCCATACAAAGCTTTATTAATCTTGTAGACATGATTAAGATAAATGGCATCTTCAAAACCAGGTGGTTGGCATACCTATACCTCTTCCTGGGTCTTACCATAAAGGAATGCACATTTGATATCCATTTGATACACCTTGATGTTGTGGTTGACAACAAAGGCTAAGAACAATCTGATGGCTTCCAATCTTGCTACAGGAGCGAATGTTTCATCATAATCAACGCCTTCTTCTTCTTCTTCTCTAAAGCCTTGAACCACTAGCCTAGCTTTGTTCTTAACAACAATGCCCCTTTCATCTGTTTTGTTCTTGAAGACCCATTTTGTGCCAATTGGACATACATCCTTAGTCAATGGTACACGTTCCCATACTTGTTGTCTCTTGAACTGTTGGAGCTCTTCCAACATGGCCTCTACGCAACTGTTGTCTTTCAGTGCCTCTTGGTACTTGACATGTTGTGTCAGTGATAGAAAACCAGTTAAAAGACAAATGTTTTGGGATTGACTTCTTGTGAGAACCCCTTCATTGATGTTTCCAATAACTTAGTCTGGTGGATGAATTTTAAGGTAGATTAGATCTCCCTTGTATGGAATGATATCATTGAGAGGTGAAGGCCGCAGATATGAATCATCTGAGCTAACATTTGTTTGCAATTTTGAAGAGTCAACATCTGTTTGGAAAGGATGTGGAGGTATGGGTGGAATAAGTGTAAAATGGGTCGACTTTTGTCCATAGAGGATGGACTTTTGTCAGTAGTGGTTTGACTAGATGAGGTAGCAGAGGTTTGAGGATAAACAACTGTTAATGCAGTAGTGGCATAGTTTTGACATCTGTTTTGAACATATGTTTCTCTGGTGGTGGAAGTGACTTTATATTGTGGGATCACAATGTCAAATCCATAATCTTAATGTGAAGACTGTGGTGTACCTGCATGGTTAGTTTTGACAGACACATCTTCAAATGTAAATTTATCTAAGTCAAACAATTCAGCAGGATATACTGGGATTTTCAAAGAAGAAAGTTCATTGAACTTTATATTTAAAGTCTTTTCTCCACACCTAGTCCTTATGTTAAACACTTTGTAGGCCTTGGCAGTAGTTGAGTATCCCGGAAAATAACCACTATCTACATTGGCTGCAAATTTTGAAATTTAATCTTTTAAGTTTAAAATGAAACATGAGCAACCAAAGATTTTGAAATAAGAGATCAGTGGTTTGATCTTGAACAGATTTTCATAAGCATTCTTTTGATGTCTGGGGTTAATTAAAACTCTGTTTTGCACATAGCAAGCAGTGTTTACAGTCTCTGCCCTAAAAGACAAGGGTAAACCTGAACATGTAAGCATTGTTCTGGCAGCCTCCATTAAGGTTCTGTTCTTTCTTTCAACCACCTCATTTTGTTCTTGTGATCTTGGGATGTTGTACTGCCTTACAATCCCTTTTGACACACAGAAGTCACCAAACTCCTTATTTTTAAACTCTGTTCCATTGTCACTCCTGAAGATTTTTACTGGCAGATCAAATTACTTTTCAACTTTTCTTACAAAGTCTTGCCAAATACCTGCAGTCTCATCTTTGGAGTGCAAAAAGTATGTCCATGTAAACCTTGAAAAATCATTAATTATGACAAGACAATACCTCTTCTTTTTAAGACTCATGGTTTTAATAGAGCCAAACAAGTCTTTGTGCAATAGTTGTAAACACTGACTAGTTTTGGACTCATCAATGGATTTGAATGAACTTTTATGTTGTTTACCTTTTAGTCAGGAAACACAATGTTCAGCACATGTGAAAAGTTTTGGGGGAAGGCCTCTTACAAGACCTTGTTTTGAGAGTGTGGTGATAGTTTTAAGATTTGTATGACCAAGTCCTCTATGCCACAATTATGTCTGTTTGGTAGAGGCAACTGAGAATAGACAAGCATTAGACATTGGATTATCTTTCAAGATATCAACCACATACACATTGCCTCTCCTTTGAGCAATAAGTTATGTTTTGCTCCCGGCTATGATTTCTTCAATCTTTTTCACCACATCTAGCCCAACGATCTTACAAGTTTCCTTAGTGAAGAATGACCCATAGCCCTTGTCACTCATTTGTGATACACTAATAAGATTAAATTCAATATTGTCAATAAGATTGACCTGTTCAAACTTGAGTTTCCCTGCTTGGACTATCCCTGATCCCAACACCTTTCGTTTTGAGTTATTACCAAAGGATATATCACCCCCTTCATGTTTTATAAAGTCTTTGAGAATGGCTCTACATCATTTCATGTGTCTGGAGCCTCCACTATCTACATACCATAAACTATCAAGGAAAGTAGAAGCTCCATGCACATCAGTAAACAAATTAGTTTTGGCGAGTGTCCAAAGCTAAAATGGCTTTGGATGGGGTCATAGACATTCCAGCCTCAATCCAAGAGAATGGTCAGAGGTTTGAGTAGATTTTTGAAACATCTGTTGTGAACCATTTCCTGTCAAGTGGTTGTAACCATGAGGATGCTCGTTCACTCTTGGTTTTGAAGGTCTTTTGTAGGCCTCATAACCATGTGGTACTCTTTGATAAAGTGGTTGGCCATATCCTCTAGGGAATTGGTTTGCTGGTGGTGCATTTATTACCTGAACCTCTCTGGGAGCAGAGGTTGCATTCAGCTGTTTGGTAATAGATGTTTAGACTGGGATGAAAGTCTATTTTGACTTTCTTTTGGTGGACTCTCAAGTGTTTTTTATTTATACTCATTTCTTTTGACATCAAAATTTTTAAGATAAACAAACTCTTGATTTTTGTGATTTTTCTTGCCACAGATAGTGCATTGAGGTGCAGCCACAATCACACTTATTTTGTTTATGTCATATGCTTTTAAGAGAAAACATTTTTAGTAGCTAGTTTTTCTTTTCACAAAAGTCGAAAAACAAGTTTTTGATCTTCTATTTCTTCTTCCCTTTTTCAGCCTCTTTGTCCACAGATGTTATAACATCTGCGGGAAGTTTTTTAAGGGAATGATTTTCACTTTAGGTGCTTTCACACCCTCAATGGCTGAGAAATCCATTGGCTTATATTTTCAAGAATGTCACACTCATCTGACCATGTTGGTTTGAATTGGTATTTTTCAATTTCCTCAAAAGTTGAGGATCCTTCATGTTTTTCCAAAACAATTTTCTTTCCATCTAGATATATGACTTTTATTTCTTGACCAACAATGTTTGTGGGAATGAGTTCAAACAAACCAGAATCATTTACAGCAGTGTTTTTCGAAACTTGGTCATTTTTGTGAAAGCCTATGCCAAATTTTACATTGCTTTTGATCAATTTTTCTAATATCAACTCATAACCTTTGTAGGATTCTACCCATTTTTCACATGTGATTTGGGTGGTGTAACATTCCCAAAATTTTTAAAATTTAAACTAAAGTATATAAAAACCTATGTTATTAAATGGATAGATCATGGGCAAGTTGACCTATAGAAATATGAGGTATTTTGGCAAATCTAGGAACCGTCTAATAATTTAACTATAAAAATACATTATATTTGAACCTAGTCCGTTTTTAATGAAACTTGGTTCAAAATGTAGGTAAAAATATTCTTGTTCTAATGGCATATTCATCATTTTATAAAATGTCATATTTTAAAAGTTATAAGCGCCAAAAGAGTGAAGCAGTTAAATTAATTATAATATATATATATATATATATATATATTAATTAAAATAATAATATAATTTTGGAAACATAAACTAACATTCCATGTTGATACGTGGCCAGGAGCAGTAGCCTCCAAGTAAAGAATTTCAAACTTTAGTATAAATAGAAGTTCATGGGTTCAATTTCAACTGCTTAAACCCCTTCCTCTAGGTCGCTCTCTCTCACACTCTATATACTTCATTCTTTTTTTAGTAATTCACCCTATAAAACTCCAAAGCCCTGCCCCGTTTTAAGTATTGCAACCCCTGATCACTGATACCCTGTCCGATTGATCTAGAGCCCCGTAACGCATGTCAAGGCTCTGCCTGACTATGTTCGTTGGGATTCTGTCTCATGACGTAGGGATAAAGTTGAATTGGGTTACTATACTTAATGTGAGTACATTATATATTTTAAATAGTTTAGCAACCCTCCTAAAATATTTCCAACACTCCTAAAATATTTAGAATTCCCCTATACGTCAATAAATACACCCCTTATACGAGAAATGACCCTAAATACCTTTATTTTTATAAAAATTAAATAAAAATCAGTTTTTATAGTCTCTCGCAGGCCGCAAAGACTTGGTCTTCATCTTACGCGAGCCGCGAGCGTGAGGATAAATGGCGCAGCCCGGAGCCGCCACGTGGCAGGACACGCGTTAGAACCCAGGATGACTCAGCAAGCTCGTCGCTGCCTTTAGGGCCCTCGCGAGCCGCGTAAACCTTCTTCTCCTCTTTCGCGGGGCGCGACGAAGTGCTGATGAGGCACTATAAATAGAGGGGATCGGATTCAGTTTCAATTCGTTCAAACTTTTCAATTATCTCTCTAATTTCTTTAGTGTTGACACTATACCCGGGCAATATACCCCTCTAATTAGCGAAGCTCCACCTAGTTGTAAGTATTTTAACCCCCGGTTACGTATTAGATACGCTGCCCGATTGATCCAGGGTTCCGTAACGACTGTCAAGGTTCTGCCCGACGTAGTCGTTGGAATGCTGTCTCAGGGAGGGTATTACTAATGTAAATATTGGGTTATTATACTAACGCGTGTGCATTTGTGTAATTATTAGATAATCACCAGAAAATCTTAAAGGAAAACCCTAAGACAACAATGTGAGTAATCCTCTTTTTGTGTAAACTTTTTTGTGAGTAATCTCCTTTTTGTAAATTGTTGTTACAAAACCTTAAATGTTTTACAACGCGATTAAGAAGTGATTGAGTCTTTGTAGTTCTTCAATTACTGCCGGTGTTATGGGGTTCTGTATACATTACTTGATAATCTTCACAATTGGACAATGGGTTAGCCAATGTGTGATATGACCATAGCCACAGATTCGGTCGAGTGGCAAGTACTGAATGAGTAATTGTGTAGATAGAAACAATGTGATAGCTCTCAATACTGTGAAATCATAAAACCTGTTTTGATTAAACTGGGATTCACTCACCAGTATTTCTTGTTAATAAAATGTTTTAAACACGTGTTTCAGGTAACTTAGTGTGAAGCCAATAAAAGCCAACTGGGGAGCACTGAAGGCTTAGAAAAGTGGCTATAAAAGTTACCTAATTAAAAAGGAGAATTGTTTTCAATAATTAGGGTTCATCCCTATAAATATATTTTAAATAAAAGTAAGAATTTTGTTCCACTTAATTATTATAAATGGATTATAGGGAAAACTTGGGTTTTTCCCATGTGTTTGTATTATATGGTGGTTTACTCTGATAAAAATATTTCCTAACTACGGTCATGATGAAACTTTCCGCTGCTAAATTGATAAACACCGATACCACCGAAACTGGCTCACGGTCGCCCGCTACCAGGGTAGGGGTCGGTGGTGGTGACAGAAGGTGGTATCAGAGCCACTGGTTTAAGCCATTTAGGTGTTCTTTTAAATACCCAAAACTTAAACATTATGTTAGGAAATTAGTGTTTTAATTTATGTGATATTCTGTGTAGACAAATTTTCATATGTATATTATGATTTATATGTAATTCTAACAAATTTTGAGTTCACAGTATGAGGGACCAATATAAATAAATGTAAATAGGCAGATGTATTATGTCTCTAATAGGGATGCCTTACTATTAATTGCATTAAGTTTGCAAAGATCGCTTATTCCCTAAATAGGTAAGTACCCCATTTACCTAATATATTTATAAGTTAAAATTTTTGTTTATTATTATATTAATTAAAAGTGTTAATCACGAAAAAAAAATATAAATTGGGGTATATTTCACACCCCCGTTCTAAAAATAATGGTTTTAAAGTTGTCAAATTTAACTCAACAAAAATCCTTATTTTTGGTTCTATACATAACTAATTCATACTCATTCAATCTGCAATCTTTGGATAAGACTTGGTTATATAATTTAGTATATTTATTTGAAATGTTTAAAATTTTTATAAGACTCGGTTATAATTTACTCAATTTTTTTTAAATGTTAAAAAGCTTACTTAACTATATTTTTTTACTATAAAAATTTACGTTACTTTATTTTTTTAATCGGTCAAACTTACGTAAATGTTATATATCTCAGTTTAAAACTGTATCAAAAATTATTTTAAATTATTTACATTATTCATATAATTACTTACGTATTCCTTGATTAATCTCTTTTCTATTATTTTATATTAAAATCAATTCAGATGAAATCTATTTAATATAATTTATATATATTTTATGTATCAACAAATATGCGTACCGACTCGTTTATTTACATTAAATCGGAGTACTTATAATTTAACTAATAACATAATTATATCTAAGGTTAATTGTTGACACAGATTCAATCTCAATAAGTTTTATTTGTTATGAATGTATCATAATGATGACTCTCCACATACATAACTCCCATCTCTTTGATTTCTTTTGTATTAATATATGTGCCTATATATAGTGTCATTGGTATATGGATATATAAATCAATAAGAAAACACTTCCATATTCTCTCGTTCTTCTCTCTATATTGCTAATAGGTTAGTTGTTTTACAACACGTTATCAGCACGAAAATGCTCTAATTAAAATCCTAATCCCAATCCATGGTTTCTTGTTAACAATAACCCCAACGCCAATTTATATTGTTCGTTTCGCAACCGTAAGGCTGCTATGAGTCTCCACCGTTTCTTCTAGGTATCAGCGACATCGATATGACCCTAAATACCTTTATTTTTATAAAAATTAAATAAAATCAGTTTTTATAGTCTCTCGCGGGCCGCGAAGACTTGGTCTTCATCTTACCCGGGCCGCGAGCGTGAGGATAAGTGGCGCAGCCCGGAGCCGCCACGTGGCAGGACACGCGTTAGAACCCAGGATGACTCAGTAAGCTTGTCGCTGCCTTTAGGGCCCTCACGGGCCGCGTAAACCTTCTTCTCCTCTTTCGCGGGGCGCGACAAAGTGCTGATCAAGATAGAGGGGATCGGATTCAGTTTCAATTCGTTCAAACTTTTCAATTATCTCTCTAATTTCTGTAGTGTTGACACTATACTCGGGCATTATACCCTCTAATTAGCGAAGCTACACCTCATTGTAAGTATTTTAACCCCCGGTTACGTATTAGATATGCTGCCCGATTGATCCAGGGTTCCGTAACGACTGTCGAGGTTCTGCCCGACGTAGTCGTTGGAATGCCGTCTCAGGGAGGGTATTACTAATGTAAATATTGGGTTATTATACTAACACGTGTGCATTTGTGTAATTAATAGATAATCACCAGAAAATCTTAAAGGAAAACCCTAAGACAACAATGTGAGTAATCCTCTTTTTGTGTAAACTTTTTTGTGAGTAATCTCCTTTTTGTAAAATGTTTTTACAAAACCTTGAATGTTTTACAATGCGATTAAGAGGTGATTGAGTCTTTGTAGTTCTTCAATTACTGCCGGTATTATGGGGTTCTGTAAACATTACTTGATAATCTTCACAATTGGACAATGGGTTAGCCAATGTGTGATATGACCATAGCCACAGATTCGGTCGAGTGGCAAGTACTGAATGAGTAATTGTGTAGATAGAAACAATGTGATAGCTCTCAATACTGTGAAATCATAAAACCTGTTTTGATTAAACTGGGATTCACTCACCAGTATTTCTTGTTGATAAAATGCTTTAAACACGTGTTTCATGTAACTTAGTGTGAAGCCAATAAAAGGCAGCTGGAGAGCACTGAAGGCTTAGAAAAGTGGCTATAAAAGTTACATAATTAAGAAGGAGAATTGTTTTCAATAATTAGGGTTCATCCCTATAAATATATTTTAAATAAAAGTAAGAATTTTGTTCCACTTAATTATTATAAATGGATTATAGGGAAAACTTGGGTTTTTCCCATGTGTTTGTATTATATGGTGGTTTACTCTGATAAAAATATTTCCTAACTACGGTCCTGATGAAACTTTCCGCTGCTAAATTGATAAACACCGATACCACCGAAACTGGCTCACGGCCGCCCGCTCCCAGGGTAGGGGTCGGTGGTGGTGACAGAAGGTGGTATTAGAGCCACTGGTTTAAGCCATTTAGGTTTTCTTTTAAATACCTAAAACTTAAACATTATGTTAGGAAATTAGTGTTTTAATTTATGTGATATTCTGTGTAGACAAATTTTCATATGTATATTATGATTTATATGTAATTCTAACAAATTTTGAGTTCACAGTATGAGGGACCAATATAAATAAATGTAAATAGGCAGATGTATTATGTCTCTAATAGGGATGTCTTACTATTAATTGCATTAGGTTTGCAATGATCGCTTATTCCCTAAATAGGTAAGTACCCCATTTACCTAATATATTTATAAGTTCAAATTTTTGTTTATTATTATATTAATTAAAAGTGTTAATCACGAAAAAAAATATAAATTGGGGTATTTTTCACACCCCCTTTCTAAAAATAATGATTTTAAACTTGTCAAACTTAACTCAACAAAAATCCTTATTTTTGGTTCTATACATAACTAATTCAAACTCATTCAATCTGCAATCTTTGGATAAGACTTGGTTATATAATTTAATATATTTATTTGAAATGTTTAAAATTTTTATAAGACTCGGTTATAATTTACTCAATTTTTTTTAAATGTTAAAAAGCTTACTTAACTATATTTTTTTTACTATAAAAATTTACGTTACTTTATTTTTTTAATCGGTCAAACTTACGTAAATGTTATATATCTCAGTGTAAACTGTATCAAAAATTATTTTAAATTATTTACATTATTCATATAATTACTTACGTATTCCTTGATTAATCTATTTTCTATTATTTTATATTAAAATCAATTCAGAAGAAATCTATTTAATATAATTTATATATATTTTATGTATCAACAAATATGCGTACCGACTCGTTTATTTACATTAAATCGGAGTACTTATAATTTAACTAATAACATAATTATATCTAAGGTTAATAATTGACACAAATTCAATCTCAATAAGTTTTATTTGTTATGAATGTATCATAATGATGACTCTCCACATGCATAACTCCTATCTCTTTGATTTCTTTTGTATTAATATATATGCCTATATATAGTGACATTGGTATATGGATATATAAATCAATAAGAAAACACTTCCATATTCTCTCTTTCTTCTCTCTATATTGCTAATAGATTAGTTGTTTTACAACACGTTATCAGCACGAAAATGCTCTCATTAAAATCCTAATCCCAATCCATGGTTTCTTGTGAACAATAACCCCAACGCCAATTTATATTGTTCGTTTCGCAACCGTAAGGCTGCTATGAGTCTCCACCGTTTCTTCTAGGTATCATCACCTGTCACAGTTCACATAAGCAACCCCACCATAGCCGCATATCGATGTCGCTGATCATCATCCATTAATGATTGCATTTTAAGGTATGTCTATTGCTATTTACTAACCAGTGTTTGGATTTTGGAAACATTAGAACTTGAATAATGTTTGGGAAGGGATTATATAGCGGTTAATTTATGCGATGGGGTCTGGTAACCTAAAACTTATTGTGGGAAAATAAGGATACGTCACCCAAAAAGAAACGGAGTTGCTTTCTTTCATTTATTTTAATTAAATGCAATTTAGTAATGAAATATTAGTTAATTTTATTTTCCTCTTTTAAATAACATTTTTTTAACATCGAAATTTAAATTAACAAGATCTGGTTTAAATGATTAATTTTATAAAGAATTGTAATTATCTAAAAGATATCTTACTAAGGTGATATAATATAGAAGTCATTTATATTTTAATTGTGCAAATAATTAGTATATAAACATTTGTTCCATTTAAATAATATTTTATAAATTTAACAAGAATAAAGTTAAATTTTAACTGATTCACTGAGATTGTGTAATTGTTTTATAATATTTGTGTTTCTTAATTGATATGTTTTTCCCCTTGCATGGATTGATGAATATTGAAATTCTTTGGATCCGTGAATTATTGTAATTAAGTATACATTACTAGGTTAATATATTATAACATGATGTGTTTATTTGATGACTTTAATAATATTTCATTCCCCGAAGATACACAGTTAGAAAACTAAAAAAAATATTAGAGTGGTTGGTTTAAAGAAGGTGTATGGTAAATATAATACGTGAAAACACATTCGCCATACCTAAATTAAAGTTTGTTTTATTCATGTCTTAAAAAAATATATATTTACCTAAAATATATATATCATATCAGTATACATATATAAATTATATATGCTTTAAATAACATTATGTGGTTGATTTGTTATGAAATTATTTCACTAAAATTATTTTGGATTTTGCAAAAGTGATGTATCACTAGATGAGTATTTTTAATTCTTTACCTTCAAATTTATGCATCTCGATTCCCATGTGGTTCAAATTTGATTATTTTTTGGGCACACTTATTTTTGTTGTTAAAGTTTTCACTAGATAAATAGATTTAATTTAGTTACTACCATATGAAAATTGATTATTATATTCTACTTTATACAATTTGACTAATGCATGAAAATTGATGTTGATATACTACTTTATGCAATTTGACTACTGCATGAAAATTGTTTTAATCTGTTTGTTTTGTTTGTACTTCAATAGCTATGCCTATATTGATAGAATGATTAAACCAACATAACATATTCTATGTTAATATGCACTTTATTAAAAGAAAGTGCATTATTTAAAATTGTTGATGAACCCAACACTATTTTGTAATATGTGTGTTATAAATACACTATATAATATAGCAATCTCATATAAGATATGCGATTGATACATGAGTTATATATTTGCTTGTAAGTAAAGAAAATTGACATTTTATAATGTTTTAATACAACCTGATTTATGTGATAACATATTATAATGTCATATACTATATAAATCTGGCTTTATGGTATACTGTGTATGTTATATTAGTATAACCTATTTATTTGGTGACATGTTATATAGTAATGAACTGTATAATCTAATGTATATATTATGTTCCATATGTTATAATATATTTGGAAGGGGACATTAAAGTGACCAGGGTTGTGGTATATGATCACAAGCTATAAAAACGATTGAATTGTGGTCAAGGTTTATATAAAAAGACACATGGAGTGTCTAATTTCTCAAAGCTTATTATGAGTTTATCGAAGCTTGTAAGATTTTAAACTGATAAGTATAAATGTCTCGGTTATATAACTACATCTCGATTTATATCATGTGATAAGAAAAATATATATCATAATCCATTGAGCAAAACAATTTCATCGTCAAATATCATTGAAGTACCAAGATTGTTAAAGAATATATATAAAGTTTGAAACAACAAGCATGGAAGTTTTGTGGTTCTAATCCATTCCATGATGTGAATGTGATAATATAATGATCAATTCAAAGGTTATGATCATATACATAACTAAGAAAATTGTAATGATGCCACCATGAATGTTGTATGGGTATAATTTATTCCTTAAATAGAATGTGATGATATAATAATTAGTGTAAAGTTCGTAATCATAGTAATTGAGAAAATTGTTATGATGCTCATGTAATGAGATCAACCATGTTAATAATGTGATGACTATACAATGATCGTTATGAAGGTCGTAAGATATAAGATTGATAAATCTTATACAACTCAGCTACTTCTCAATTGATGGTAAGCAAATGGAACATTATTTACAAGGAAAAATCGATTAAATTCTTTTCATTTGTCACACTTGAGACATATGCTCTTAAGTGGCAATATCATTATAAGAGTTATGGAAAAATGAAATGATTTTATACTCATGTGACCGAGTAAATAATGAAAAGCTATGAAGCTTGTTTTGGTTCTACTCCATTCCCAAAAGTGAATGTGATTATATATTAATCATTGTAAATGTAATGATGGACCTAATTGAGACATTTGTAATGATGAGATTGACTATAAGAATTGTAATGATGGCAATTTTAATAATGAGATGGACCACCAAAAGTGGCAAACTAAGGAGTGATTGCATAATGTGATGGTTTTAACTTTGAAGTTAAAATATATTCTCTCGTATCATACGTTTTGTATTACATACGAGCAAGTAATACACATACAATCATAAACTAGAAGTTTATGGATCATAATTATATAATTAGTTGGCATGACCGGTTAGACCACACCAAGTCAATGATGATGTGAAACATAATGAAGAACTAAAAGATTCTTCAAGATAATAATTAGCATGTAACGTTTGCTCTCAAGGGAAATTATATATTTGCAAAATAAACGAGGGTGTGTATACCAAAATATTCTGGAAGCGATTAAAGGATATGCATATCCAAACATGATACCATTTAGTTTTTTTTAAATCGATGCATCGTCTAAATGGTTATCAAATCCACAACCTGAAGCTTGTGTGATTGTGGCTTAGCTAATGTGATAGCAAGCATATTAATCCAGATTAGTATATTTATTTGATAATAGTGAATTTGATTCCCAAGTTATTAACGATCATTGAAATAATTGTTATTGTTGAGATGATCACTAAATGTCTACTATTGGTTACAAAGCCAATGATCATGAGAGGAGCAAAAGTTCATTTAGGTACATGTAATTTTATATATAGTACCATCAATTCACATCAAGCCAATAAGTTATAATTCTCCCCATACAGTTGGTTTTTGGTCAGGAACCAAAGATGTCTCGTCAAAGATTTTGGTTGTGCGACATATATTGAAACTCATCCACCACACTACACAAAGATGGGACTTATAAAAAGTTTGAGAATATGTTGGGGATAAATAATTGTCTATGATTAAAAACTTAAAGCCATTAGTGAGAAATTCGTTTATGGCTCATTGGTTTTTATTTTAGTGAATGAATGTTCCCAACATTAGGGGGAGATAACAAGCAGTTGGAAAGTGAAGAGTGAAATGAATTATCATATCATCTTGATCCTCAGACTATAAACTATGAACTAGAAGTTTAAAGTATAATTCATTTACCAATATTAAAGAACAAATTACCAGACAAGTTCACTGACCTAAATAGAGTGACTAAATAAGTCACATAATCAATTGCTTATGCTCCAGTTATATTTGTGTCCCAAGAGGATAACCACATATTTTTGTAATGAGTCTATAGTACGCCTAAAGCGTGGTAGACTAGTTGATTCCAATAATAAAATTCCTCGAAAATTGGAGCAAGTAATTAAGATGGTCAAGTCGAGGTTATAGTAATAAGATCTCCTGAAGAGACAATAGACATGATGGTTCAAGAAGAACCTCAGGTACCTGAAAATAAAGAGATCTCGATAAGTTGTATCATGTCTAAGATATGTATGGAATCCAAATAAAAATCGACGTCGTTATACTTTTGTATATAATGTAGCGCTTAAAATGATTAAATGATGAGGATCAAGATTAAGATCTGCCTATGAATGAATATTAAGAAATGATTGGCCAAAATAGAAAGACACAAATAAGGCAGAGTTTTGATTCTCTAATGAAATGGAAAGTTTTTGGACCAACAGTCCATACAACTTAAGTTGTAAAATATGTTGGATACAAATGTGTCTTTTACGAAAATCATGTGAAAATCAAATTAAGTGATATAAGGAAAAATTGGTGGCACAAGAATTTTCTCAAAGACCTATGATTGATTATGAGGAGACGTATTCTCTAGTGGTGGATGCATTGACTTTCCAATATTTTATTAGTCTGGTAATATAGAGAGAGAATTGATGTGCGTCTATGAATGTTATGTATCACTTGATACTAAGAGTGTACATGAAGGTCCCTATAGGATTTGAATGATCAAGATCATGTACGTTAAGTTCTCGATAACAGTATGATCGTTGTATACATATTCGTTTTTTAATACAATTGAACTCCTAATGAGTTTCCTAAAGCAATTGAGTTCCCTAAAGGTGAATCGAAACATCTTAACGATATAACTCTTGTGCACCAATAAACATACATAGAGAACTTGTATCCAGTGATTGTGATATTTTGTTAAATAGTGTACATGCATGGTACAGTATAGATTTTGGAGATAAAAGCAAGTGTTCATGCCATTTTTTTGCTTATGATATAGAAATCTATGTGTTAAATGAGCAAGTTTATGTAGCAAAACTCTTGAATAGTGAACGCACATGCATATTAGGATAAGATGAAAGAATTCCCCCATGGATTGTTAATGCCAAAGGCATTGAAATCAAAACTCAAGTACGTACAATATGAAGTTGACAAAATACTACTATATAAAGTTGACAAAATACGTATGGACTAAAATAGTCGAGTCGAATGTGGTATAATCGACTCACTACTTAGCTCGGAAATGAGAAATACATATGGTGAAGTTGGTCCATTTATTTTCATTAAAAGAACAATATGATGTTTACAAGTATTACAATATATGTTGATGATGTCATTGAATCTTCTAAAGAGAAAAAAATGACCTCAAATATTAAAACAAGAATTTGCAAATGGAATATGGTATTGAAAACTTATGGCTCGATACGTAGAACATACATTTATATTATAATCCATCAATCATAACACATCTAGAAAATGGTGGACATTTTCATATGGACAAAGCTTATGGTGTAAGTACATTTAATGATGTCCAAATATTTGATATAGAAAAATGACTTTTATCATCTTCTATCAAAGAAGCAAAGATCCTTGGTGCTGAAGTACCATAGTTCAATACAAATTGTATTAATATATCTTGCTAGTTATACATGAACATATATCATTAAATTCATTGGCAAGATTTAACTCGTGTACAACGAGGAGATAGTGTAATGGGTAAAACATATATTTTCTATACCCTTAAGGCACGAAAGATATGGGTTCATATTTTACTAACCCATCAACAAGTTTGTTTAGTTTTGTGAATGCAGGGATTATAACAAAACAGATTCATGAATCTTATGGTATCTACTTACAAGAGGAGGCAAATAAAGTTTCACATGAAGATCATACATCAATGTTCATTAAAGGATTGTACATCAAGAGATCAAGCGACAAATTACTTACTACAAAAATTTTCAGCAACTTTCATAGAAGATTGGCACATGTTAATTAAATGATACATATCATAATGAGGGTGAGTTTTACGCAAGTTGCACTCTTTTTCCCTTCACTAAGTTTTATCCCATTGGGTTTTCTTAGTAAGGTTTTTAATGAGGCAACATACATGATCCAGAAGTGCTAAAGTTAGACGATACACGTTGCACTCTTTTCTCCTTAGCTATGGTTTTGTCCCATTGGGTTTTCCTGGCAAGGTTTTTAACGAGGCAGTATCACCAAACGTAGTAAAGGTATGTGGATAGTCAAGGAGGAGTGTTATGAAAGTATCATAATGATGACTCTCCACATACATAACTCCTGTCTCTTTGATTTCTTTTGTATTAATATATGTGCCTATATATAGTGGCATTGGTATATGGATATATAAATCAATAAGAAAACACTTCCATATTCTCTCATTCTTCTCTCTATATTGCTAATAGGTTAGTTGTTTTACAACATTATTTATATTATTAAGTTATTTTTTTGAATTGTTTAAATACATAAAGTAGATGCAATTAAAAAAAACAAGATAAAAAGATAAAGGTTTAATTATATTTATTTAAAAAGTTTAAGGGGGAGTGCAACCAGTAAAAATTGAAAAAAAATGGGAGTGCATTTATCAACACCCAAATAAATTTGACCCAATATTTAATATATGCAATATATTTCTTGTGTGTCGAGATAAAACAATAATGTTGCTTCGATAAATTCATTCAAAGCTTATTATTAGTCTTTAAAGTCAATCTTTCGTTCAATTATGATGACAATAATAATCACTTTTAAACATGAATCTATATAGAAACTAAAGAGACATCAACTACAGGATATGTGAAAATATTTAGGGGTTGTTAGATTGGTTGACTTTGTCAAACTAACATGGATTCAAAATATAATAATAATAACAATAATAATAATAATAATAATAATAATAACTGTTACGCTATGTAGATATATTAAAATGACAGATATAATATTTAATAATAACGATATATGTTTTTGATGTAACACATCAACATATGTGTATATTAAAGTATTAAAAATGGCTTTATATTGAAGTGTATCCTGTAAAGTTACGTACGTTTATAAATAGTATATAAGTGTTGTTTTACATGTGAGTATGGTTGTATACAAACACTAAAATTTATAAGGTATTTAAATAGCAGTTGTAATCTGTTAAACTTTTTAGGATATTTTATATACAAACCGGCTATAGGTATATATGTGTCTATAGCTGCCATTTCATATATATATGAGACTATCTTAAATCAGAAACGGCCCTTGCGGGGCGCGGAAAAAAAATCTCTATAGATCACAATATTATACAAGTCTACGTGGTTATTAATGAAAATGTTACTTTAATATATTTTGTTGATACAATTATGTATGGTCATTTTAACCATAAAGTCACCCTATCGTCTTTAATAACTTTATGTACTTGTTATATATATAGTATGTGACACCTGGGTCACTTCAACCATCAAAAAAATATCAAACCAATGAAATATTGTATTTCATACTTGGGATTTGTATACATATGTATATCAATTGCACATATTAATTCTTGTTCGATTTCGGGCTCTAAATCGCTTTCTAGAAGAGTTATACGCGCACTGATGCGTAAATATAACCAGTTTAATGCAACAAACACTCTGGAACAGTGAAATAGGCTTAACATACCTTAAATAACCTTTACATAACTTAGAAATAAGTTTTGGAAGGTTTGGTGTGCCGAAATCAAGTTTATTCGCTTACTGGGACTAAATTCGACAAACTGTGAAAGTAGGCCGATTCGTACTGTAACGTGCATTCCGGAACTTGATCATAAGTTAACACACCCTAAATATCCTTTACATAGCTTAGAAATAGGCTTTGATGGGTTCGGTGTGGTAAAATAAACTTTTTGATCATTCAGGGACTAAAAGCGTCAAAAAAGTGCATAAGTTTGCATTTTCGCGCATATCTTACGTTCTGAATACATCCGGACATCCAAAAATTTATGTAAGCATTAAAATATTTTATTTTAGTGTTTGGCATGATAAAAATCCATTCGTCGCGCAATTTGGATCGTTTTTCGCGTCCATTCGTGTTTCGTCGTAATTAACCGAACAACGCAATCGTACGACCAAACGAACCGACATCCGAGATATTTTTGAGCATATTTCATGTTCCCTATAATTTAACTTCATTTTATAGCCTTGAAATGGGATTAACGGGGCTTAAACGTGTCAAAAATGCATCAAAAACCATGTTTTGCACATTCAGGGACAAAAATTGAAAATCTGAGGAAGAGACCAAAGTTGAAAATCTGATTTCCAGCTTGTTCTAGCTGTTCCCCTCATTTTCACATGGTTTTTATGATACTATGGGCCATTTTTGAGGTGCCCATGGTTTTACAAAACCATGGGTGCACATGTACGGATGAGATCGAAGCTCGTTTTACGATGAACGATCTTAACGGTTGTGCAAAAACTATAAATACCCCACCCATTCATTGTTGCAACCCACACTTTTGATCTGATTTGGCTCTCTAAGTTGGAGTATTCACTTCATACCTGAGAGTAATCGGATCAAAACTTCCGTTCTTAGACCCGTTGTAAGTCCTCTTTCGTTCTTTTATGCGTTTTTAGCACGAAAGTCAAACTTTGTTTGACTTTCTGCATTGACCAGTTTATGGTCAACATGAAGTTCGTTTAAACTTCGCAATGTGAGCGTAATCACAATGGTTATAGTCCCTAGTGACTATACCTACTGATTACCACGTTGTTTAGGTGTAGTGACGAGTCGTAGTTTCAGCCAAAATGCGTGTTCTTACGTATTTTGTAACCAAACTACTTTTAGGTATCAAGACCCTTAGTTTTGATACCAAACCTGTTTTCAAACTTCGGTAAACATGTTTTAACATGTTTAGCTCGTCACTTTAGGTTTAGTGCTTATGTAGGGTCGTAAGGTAAGCGATCTAAACAATCGCTTATACTTTCGAACCCGACCCGTTTGGTCGATCATTAGGATCCGACCAAACACACTAGGTGACCATAGTTGTATACGGAATAAACTTCTGAGGTTATACCTTATGGTCACGTCGTTTAGTTAGTTGTATGATAGATAGTTTATATGCCTTAGGAAAATTACCAAAATGCCTTTTTTACGGCCAAATTCATTTTAAGCATATGTAACATAATTTTTGACATCTAAACTGATTAGGCAACAATATTAAACATGTTAAGGCATATAATACTTGTCATAGGACTAGTTAGGCGGTCCGAACGCGTTTCACGCAAACGACGCGTTAAAGTATCGTAAGCTACCTAAACGGGTCATAATGGGTCATAAGCACTTAGGATAGGTTTCGTTTTGGAATATGGGCTTTGTTAACCCATATTACATGAGTTCCTATACTCATTTGGTTTACGAAACCTCATTCTATCCGATCTTCCGATTTAGGTCAATTTATTTACATAGTTACCTATATCAGGTGCCGTTTGATTTGTGATCCCTCTAGCTTTGCTTGGTTGTTGTTCAAGACTTCTAAGCACCCTCAAGTGAGTACATAGACCCCTCTTTTACTGTTTTTCAAACGTTTTGGGGTGAAACACATGTGCCTACTTGTTACTTTCATGCTTTCCATGTTTTCATATCATATACATGCTATGTTCATTAGTACACTACTAGTACATGATTTCATTATGTTTTTGCTATGTATGTCCATTTAGTGCATACTTAGTACATTATTTTACATTTCATTTCATGCTATGTATATCCATTTGTTGCATACTTAGTACATTATTTTCATAAAACATGCTTACATTTTGGTATGACATTTGGTTTGTTTAAATGGCTCAAAAATACATTCATTAACATTAGCTACGCCGTTCGTTAGTAGGTAGTGGTACCATAGGAATTGACAACTCCCGTTCCTGACATCCTAGGTATGTTTGGATGAAAGGAATGACCGAATTCGATACACATAACTCAGATAAACCTTAAATTCTTTTAAGGGTTTATCGTCATAGTCTCAAGGCTTGAATGTATGCATTTTCACAATACCGCATAGATGTTTGTATCAGTAAAGCATGCATTATTTACAAAACATAACTTTTGATTATTATTTTCTCAAATGCATTGTTTTGTACATTTCCTTCTTATAGGTCGAGTAAATGCTTTTAATCAATAAATGCTTTTTATTCACTATACATTACATTTGTTTACACAATAACATTTCAACATTTGTTTAAACATTACATTTAGTTATACATGAACATTTTTACATTGGTGGTTTGTTTGGGTAAGTGATTTAAATAACGAGACGTGTGTAATATGATAAAAGTATGGTGGATACGCCGTTGGTACTTCCTATATATAAGTGCTTTTATGATATTACATATCGTAGCGTTATTTAAAGCATTTCAATTTTGACATATTACATTTTATACAAATTTATTTTTACTTGGTTATTTACTTAACCATACATATTTCTTTTATATCATCTGTTTCCTTATCGATTTTTATATGATTTATAAAACAAAAACATTTTACAAGGTTCATGACTACTTTTGATAAACATTTTCTTATAAACTTACAAGTCATGAATCCTAAATCAATAAAACCTATGTATCTCACAGGCATTTTTATGCTGACGTACCTATTTGCACATGTGTTTCAGGAAATGATTCATAGGATTGATCAAGATACACTTAGGCGGACTTGGGCCTTAGTGACAATAAAAGATGCAAGACTAGTTAATTATGTTGTGTATTTCTGTTTTTAAGACATTGTAACATCTATTAATCAATAAAACAAAATTTCAAATTTCCATGTGTTATGAAACAATGATTCTGTTACAACACTCCCCGACTTTTCCGCCATGATTTGTTGTTTTACGTGGTTGGGGTGTGACAGAATAGTTGGTATAAGAGCTCATGGTTATAGGGAATTAGGTTATTAGAAATGCTTTGGCCTAGTCTATAACCTTCCTAGGACCCTAATGCGAGTTTACTTGCGTTTAGTTATAAAACAATACCGTCACCTATCCTTAGGCGACAACCACAACAAGAACACAAATTTCGAATCTGCTTTGAAAACCAATCATCTGTTCTAGGATGATTTATTGTAAGGTTTTGAACCCTTTAAGTTTTCAAAATCTCGTCAAAGTTTGGGTCTTATAATGTGAACACGTGCAAACTGGAAGGGTGAATGCCTGTACTCTGAGTTTTCTGTCTAAGGCTAGAGTGTTCGTATAAATCCGCAGTATCGGACCAGTCACTCTTACCTGTGAACTCTTGGGGTGAGTGTTCACTTATAGGCAAGCATGTCTTCAGTGATACATTAATATGACCCACTTACTTTGTCACCGTCTCATTTGTTTGCCTTAGGTAACAAACAAATGATCACAATTTTATGCATTGCCATTCTGTTTTGATTATCCGATAACATTTCACTTGTTTCTTCCCATGCCTTTCATTTCCTCCAGAATGTCTCTTCATCGCAGCGACACTAAAATGTCCGAGCAAACTGCCAAATTTGCCCAGCGAATAGGCGAAGTAATCCTGAAGTCTGTGGATTTAGGTGTCGCCATGTCTCGCCTCAAAAATGAAGCCACCCAAGAAGCATCGAAAGAAGCAGAAACCAAGCCTTCGAAAAGGTCAAGGAAGCGTAAAGCCTCAAAGAATCCTCCAGTCGTTACACCAAATCAAGCAGAACCTAGCTAGGTGGCAGCACCACCAGCCAAGAAGTCGTACTTGGGAACTGCTTCCTTGTGCAATCGATGCAACCGTCATCATCCAGATCAAACACCATGTTTCAAATGTACCCACTGTGGATGATGGGGACATTTGGTTGACGTATGCCACTTTGCTATCCAAAACAAAGTTGTTGCAAATCTTGCTGCTACTCAACTCCAAGCTAACCCTGCTTAAGCTCGCTTTCCACCTGGATCATGCTACAACTGTGGCGAGATGGGTCATTTCTTGAATAAATGCCCAAAGCTTGCTAATGCAAATCTGACCCACGGATGAGCATTTGGCTGATTATAAGATGTTGCTACTTTGAATAGTTTGTATATGATGTTTTTGTTTCTTTTGTTGAACTCTGAAACAATCAGTTTTGTTTATAAATAAATCATTGTTCACAATTCTGATATACAAGTGTAGTTACATATGTGTATGGCATTTCCCTATGATACCTACATCAAAGAACCATGTTCTTTAAACAAACTACTCTTGTGATTCTCCCTTTCAAGTGATCGCTCATAATTTCCTCAAAAATTTTAAGTATTCGTTTCATTCTAAGAAATGAAGTACAGGAAATAAAGCGACATTATGAGTAATCGTGCTTTTTGCACATCTGTGCCTTTAAATCCTTGGTTTGATAACTAAGGGTATTCCTCAATCTCATACCCATTACATTCTGATTTTCATAACAACATGCATAGCATAGGTTTTCAAAACAAACTTCATGATTTCAAAAACATTTTATATATAGTTTGAAAACATTTTTAATATAGTATATTTACCTAACATATTAAGTGCATGATTTCAAAAGTATCATTCATGTTTTCAAAAACCTTATACATAATTTCAAAATTTCATCTCGCATGATTTTAAAACATTTTATAAATATACTTATCTAATACACCTACTTTGTGATTTCAAAAGTATTATATAAGGTTTCAAAAACATTAAACGTGTTTCAAAAAGAACCCCATGCATAGTTTTCAAAAAAAAATTCCCCATACATTGACTTAATCTTCAAATTCTGCTTCATATGTCGCCTTGGAATATCTAGCGCCTCAACTTCATGAGCATTTTACCTCATGTTTTGACTTAAGCACGTCTAGTGCAAGGTTTTGAAACGCCTCCCGCTTTTCAAATCCCAAAATCCATATGGGATCTTCTTACCTTCACAAATAGATCCTCGTGGATGATTATTGTTCAAATCAGAGTCCTTCATTGGATTCTTTGTATGCCTTAATTTGAACATTTCGATTCCTTATAATCGAGATCGAATTTTTAAGATATCCTTATCTTTATAGTTAGATTCTTGGAAAATATTTAAAGTACCAATCAAAATCCATGGATTGGATACCTGGTGTGCTTTAAATACATATGCACAATTAACAAAACAAATTAACAAAATGATAACAAATTAAAGATCAAGATAAACAATTTTGTGGTTATGTGATTATGTGTTATGTGTTTTCTTTTGTGTTTTTGTTTTCATTATCCAAATCCTCGTAGAATCGTCCATATCTTCATGTGAAAGATTCATAGTAGGATATCCAAAGGTACTACCCTAAATCCTTAACGGGCTTCTACGTAATCGTTAAGACCCTTGGATTATATAGTACCATTCCATGATTCAAAAAGAGACCCTTTGAGTGGTCTAGTAAAAAAAGATTGATTCAGAATCTGGTTAAGAATGACATGTGATGATATAAGCTGAAAAGACTCCTTGGTGGTCTAGTTAAAGAGATCATTTATTGATTCAAATAAAAGGACCCTAGGATGGTCTAGTCACACTCATCACATGTTTATTCATTTGGTTTTCCCCTACACATTATAAAATACACTGTGTGAACTATGCAAGGAATTACGTAATTATGGACGCGTACATAATTATGAAATTAGGTGCACAGGAACCCAGTAAGATTTATCATGTGTAAGAACCTATAGTGGCAACAATAACGAAACGTGAACAATGTAATGAAGGTACGGTGGACGCACCAATAACGCTTTATATACTTGTATATAAGTGTCCCTCTTACATTGCAAGCATGATGTTATTAAAGTTACTAGAAGTTCAGAACCCTAACAAGTGTTGTTCTATCTTTTCAACTTCATGTTTCAAGCTCTCACAAGTTTCCTCTAAATAAATTTCGGGACGAAATTTCCTAAAGTAGGGGAGACTGTGACACCTGGGTCACTTCAACCATCAAACAAATACCAAACCAATGAAATATTGTATTTCATACTTGGGATTTGTATAAATATGTGTATCAATTGCACATATCAATTCTTGTTCGATTTCGGGCTCTAAATCGATTTCTGGAAGGTTATACGCGCACTGATGCGTAAATATAACCAGTTTAATGCAACAAACACTCCGGAACAGTGAAATAGGCTTAGCATACCTTAAATAACCTTTACATAACTTAGAAATAAGTTTTGGAAGGTTTGGTGTGCCGAAATCAAGTTTATTCGCTTACATGGACTAAATTCGACAAACTGTGAAAGTATGCCGATTCGTACTGTAACGGAAATTCCGGAACTTGATCATAAGTTAAAAACACCCTAAATATCCTTTACATAGCTTATAAATAGGCTTTGATGGGTTCGGTGTGCTAAAATAAACTTTTTGATCATTCAGGGACTAAAAGCTTCAAAAAGTGCATAAGTTTGCATTTTCGCGCATATCTTACGTTCTGAATACATCCGGCAATCCAAAAATTTATGTAAACATTAAAATATTTTATTTTAGTGTTTGGCATGATAAAAATCCATTCGTCGCGCAATTTGGATCGTTTTTCGCGTCCATTCGTGTTTCGTGGTAATTAACCGAACAACGCAATCGTACGACCAAATGAACCGACATCCGAGATATTTTTGAGCATGTTTCATGTTCCCTATACTTTAACTTCATTTTAGAGACTTGAAATGGGATTAACGGGGCTTAAACGTGTCAAAAAGCATCAAAAACCATGTTTTGCACATTTATGGACCAAAATTGACAATCAGCCATAGTTATCTTAGGAAGGGACAAAAGTTGAAAATCTGATTTCTAGCTTGTTCCAGCTGTTTCCCTCATTTGCACATGGTTTTTATGATACTATGGGCCATTTTTTAGGTGCCCAAGGTTTTACAAAACCATGGGTGCATATATACGGATGAGATCGAAGCTCGTTTTACGATGAACGATCTTAACGGTTGTGCAAAAACTATAAATACCCCACCCATTCATTGTTGCAACCCACACTTTTGATCTGATTTGGCTCTCTAAGTTGGAGTATTCACTTCATACCTGAGAGTAATCGGATCAAAACTTCCGTTCTTAGACCCGTTGTAAGTCCTTTTTCGTTCTTTTATGTGTTTTTAGCACGAAAGTCAAACTTTGTTTGACTTTCAACATTGACCAGTTTATGGTCAACATGAAGTTTGTTTGAACTTCGCAAAGTGAGCGTAATCACGATGGTTATAGTCCCTAGTGACTATACCTACTGATTACCACGTTGTTTAGGTGTAGTGACGAGTCATAGTTTCAGCCAAAATGCGTGTTCTTGCGTATTTTGTAACCAAACTACTTTTAGGTATCAAGACCCTTTGTTTTCATACCAAAAATGTTTTCAAACTTCGTTAAACATGTTTTAACATGTTTAGCTCGTCACTTTAGGTTTAGTGCTTATGTAGGGTCGTAAGGTAAGCGATCTAAACAATCGCTTATACTTTCGAACCCGACCCGTTTGGTCGATCATTAGGATCCGACCAAACACACTAGGTGACCATAGTTGTATAGGGAATAACCTTCCGAGGTTATACCTTATGGTCACGTCGTTTAGTTAGTTGTATGATAGGTAGTTTATATGCCTTAGGAAAATTACCAAAATGCCCTTTTTACGCCAAAATTCATTTTAAGCATATGTAACATAATTTTTGACATCTAAACTGATTAGGCAACAATATTAAACATGTTAAGGCATATAATACTTGTCATAGGACTAGTTAGGCGGTCCGAACGCGTTTCACGCAAACGACGCGTTCAAGTAGCGTAAGCTACCTAAACAGGTCATAATGGGTCATAAGCACTTAGGATAGGTTTCGTTTTGGAATATGGGCTTTGTTAAACCATATTACATGAGTTCCTATACTCATTTGGTTTACGAAACCCCATTCTATCCAATCTTCCGATTTAGGTCCGTTTATTTACATTGTTACCTATATCAGGTGCCGTTTGATTTCGTGATCCCTCTAGCTTTGCTTGGTTGTTGTTTAAGACTTCTAAGCACCCTCAAGTGAGTACATAGACCCCTCTTTTACTATTTTTCAAACGTTTTGGGGGTGAAACACATGTGCCTACTTGTTACTTTCATGCTTTCCATGTTTTCATATCATATACTTGCTATGTTCATTAGTACACTACTAGTACATGATTTCATTATGTTTTTGCTATGTATGTCCATTTAGTGCATACTTAGTACATTATTTTACATTTCATTTCATGCTATGTATGTCCATTTGTTGCATACTTAGTACATTATTTTCATAAAACATGCTTACATTTTGGTATGACATTTGGTTTGTTTAAATGGCTCAAAAATACATTCATTAACATTAGCTACGCCATTCGTTAGTAGGTAGTGGTACCATAGGAATTGACAACTCCTGTTCCTGACATCCTAGGTATGTTTGGAGGAAAGGAATGACCGAATTCGATACACATAACTCAGAGAAACCTTTAATTCGTTTAATGGTTTATTGCCACAGACTCAAGGCTTGAATGTATGCATTTTCACAATACCGCATAGATGTTTGTATCAGTAAAGCATGCATTATTTACAAAACGTAACTTTTGATTATTATTTTCTCAAATGCATTGTTTTGTACATTTCTTTCTTATAGGTTGAGTAAATGCTTTTAATCAATAAATGCTTTTTATTCACTATACATTACATTTGTTTACACAATAACACTTCAACATTTGTTTAAACATTACATTTAGTTATACATGAACATTTTTACATTGGTGGTTTGTTTGGGTAAGTGATTTAAATAACGAGACATGTGTAATATGATAAAAGCATGGTGGATACGCCGCTGGTACTTCCTATATATAAGTGCTTTTATGATATTACATATCGTATCGTTATTTAAACCATTTCAATTTTGACATATTACATTTTACACAATTAACATATCTTTACAAAACATTGTTCTACAAACAACACATTTTATACAAATTTATTTTTACTTGGTTATTTACTTAACCATACATATTTCTTTTATATCATCTGTTTCCTTATCGATTTTTATATGATTTATAAAACAAAAACATTTTACAAGGTTAATGACTACTTTTAATAAACATTTTCTTATAAACTTACAAGTCATGAATCCTAAATCAATTAAACCTATGTATCTCACAGGCATTTTTATGCTGACATACATATTTTCACATGTGTTTCAGGAAATGATGCATATGATTGATCAAGATACACTTAGGCGGACTTGGGCCTTAGTGACAATAAAAGATGCAAGACTAGTTAATTTTGTTGTGTATTTCTGTTTTTAAGACATTGTAACATCTATTAATCAATAAAACAAAATTTCAAATTTCCATGTGTTATGAAACAATGATTCTGTTACAACATTCCCCGACGTTTCCGCCACGATTTGTTGTTTTACGTGGTCGGGGTGTGATATAGTACTACATTCTGGATGCTTGTTTTAATATGGGTAACTTAAACACATTTCCATGTGTTATGAAACAATGATTCTGTTTCAAATTTCCATGTGGTTTTTGACCCGACAAGCTTGTATGCTTGTTTAATATGGGTAACTTAAACACATTCTGGATTTTGAGACCAAAAAGATATGGTTTGACCCGTTTCGGCTAATTTATGCAAACTAGTCACATAAGCCGATCCGAACGCGACAAGCGCGTAACGAGTAACCATAAGAGTCATATACAGGTTTCCTAAGTTAATATGCCTTAAATATGTTGTGATATCAATAGGATACCTTCCAATATGCCCAAAACGAGTTTAATCTCAATATAACCCCGAAGGGGTATTTTGGTCATTTACCTAAGGCATATATACTACCTGTCATACAACTAACTAAACGTCGTGACCATAAGGTATAACCTCGGAAGGTTATTCCCTATATACTATGGTCACCTAATGTGTTTGGTCGGATCCTAATGATCGACCAAACGGGTCGGGTTCGAAAGTATAAGCGATTGTTTAGATCGCTTACCTTACGACCCTACATAAGCACTAAACTAAAAGTGATGAGCTAAGCATGTTAAAACATGCTTACCTAAGTTTAGAAAACAGGTTTGGTATCAAAACAAACGGTTTTGATACCTAAGAGTAGTTTGGTTACAAAATACGCAGTAACACGTATTTTGGCCGAAACTACGACTCGTCACTGAGCCTTGATAACGTGGTAATCAGTAGGTATAGTCGCTAAGGACTATAACCATCGTGATCACGCTCACATTATGAAGTTCAAACGAACTTCGCATTGACCATAAACTGGTCCATGCAGAAAGTCAAACAAAGTTTGACTTTTAACGCTAAACGAATAAAGAGAACGAAGGAATACTTACAAAGGGTCCCCGAAAGCTTAACTTGATCCAAGTAGCTCAGGTATGAAGCATTGGCTTTAACTTAGAGCTTTTAGATCAGATTTGTGGGTTTTTGCAAGTGATGTTGGTGGGTATTTATAGGAAATGGATCACCATTAGGATCGTTCATCGAATACCGTGCTTAGATCTTGTCCCTACACTTGTTGGTAACTAAGGTAACTCAAATTGGCCCCCCAACATCAGGGATTTACATGTGGCATTGGCCTTTGGGGTTTTTAGCAGCTGTTACAACTGATTAAACAACTTTTGCTGGTCTGAAAGGGCCTCGCGTGACGCCAAGGGGGCTAGGTGTCACGCTAAGGTCCTTCTGATCAACAAACAGTTTCCAAAGCTTCCACTTCAGTCCCCGTTGTGTATTAAGGCCATTTCTGACATGTTTAAGGCTCGTTAAGTCAACTTTAAGGCCCTAAAATGATGCCTAAACATTGTGGACATGAAACATGCTCAAAAATATCCCGGATGTCGGTTCGTTTGGTCGTACGATTGCGATGTTCGCTTAATTACGACGGAATGCGCATAAGCGCGAAAGACGATCCAAATTGCGTGACGAATGGGTTTTTCTTATGCTAAACACTAAAATAAAATATTTTAGTGCTTACATAAAATTTTGGATGTCCGGGTGTATTCAGAACGTAAGTTATGCGCGAAAATGCAAACTTATGCACTTTTTGACTCTTTTAGTACCTGAATGACCCACAAGTTTATTTTAGCACACCGAACCCCTTAAAGCCTATTTATAAGCTATGTAAAGGATATTTATGGTATGTTTAACTTATGGTCATGTTCCGGAATGTTCGTTATAGTTCAAATTGGCATACTTTCGCAGTTTGTCAATTTTAGTCCCTGGTCCTTCTACACTTGATCTTAACATGATTTCTTGCACTTTGAGCCCTCTAACTTGACTTTTAAGGCCTTAAGACATAACCAAACTTTGTTAAGTCCTTGGGTAACTTTATGGTTACCCAAAAAGTCATAAATTTCAATGTTGACGCTTTTAACCCCTCGTATACGAATATTGTCATAACTTTCTCATATGATAGCGAACTTGGTGAAATTTTTATCATGCATTCTAGTGAGCATAATTGATCGTTACAAAGCTTCGGGTTTGCTAAAAGGTCACTAAGAGGTATACTTTAAACATGCTGACACATTTAACCCCTGTAGTTTGTAATCTCTCACTTTCTTTCACAATTAGCTTCGTATGATCCATGAATCATTCGTTTAAGGGTATAAACATCATGTAGGGATATTGTAGGTTATATTTATCCATTGTTGACATTTTGAACACTTATATTCACATATTTTCCATGTTTGTCAACTTTAGTCCTTCTAGAGTATTCTTTCACACGTTCAAAGCTTATGACACGTGTCAATACATTATAGGACGTGAATTTTCGAGGTGTTACAATAAAATAAAAATATAATTTTGGAAACATAAACTAACATTCCATGTTGATACGTGGCCAGGAGCACTAGCCTCCAAGTAAAGAATTTCAAACTTCAGTATAAATAGAAGTTCATGGGTTCAGCTTCAACTGCTTAAACCCCTTCCTCTATGTCGCTCTCTCACACACTCTATATACTTCATTCTTTTTTTAGTAATTCACCCCTATAAAACTCCAAAGCCCTGCCCCGTTTTAAGTATTGTAACCCCTGATCACTGATACCCTGTCCGATTGATCTAGAGCCCCGTAACGCATGTCAAGGCTTTACCTGACTATGTTCGTTGGGGTTCTGTCTCGTGACGTAGGGATAAAGTTGAATTGGGTTACTATACTTAATGTGAGTACATTATATATTTTAAATAGTTTAGCAACCCTCCTAAAATATTTCCAACACTCCTAAAATATTTAGAATGCCCCTATACGTCATAAAATACACCTCGTATACGAGAAATGGCCCTAAATACCTTTATTTTATAAAAATTAAATAAAAATTAGTTTTTATAGTCTCTCTCGGGCCGCGAAGACTTGGTCTTCATCTTACGCGGGCCGCAAGCGAGAGGATAAGTGGCGCTGCCCGGAGCCGCCATGTGGCAGGACACGCGTCAGAACCCAGGATGACTCAGCAAGCTCGTCGCCGCCTTTAGGGCCCTCACGGGCCGCGTAAACCTTCTTCTCCTCTTTCGCGGGGCGCGACGAAGTGCCGATCAGGCACTATAAATAGAGGAGATCGAATTCAGTTTCAATTCGTTCAAACTTTTCAATTATCTCTCTAATTTCTATAGTGTTGAAACTATACCCGGGCATTATACCCCCCTAATTAGCGAAGCTCTACCTCGTTGTAAGTATTTTAACTCCCGATTACATATTAGATACGCTGCCCGATTGATCCAGGGTTCCGTAACGACTGTCGAGGTTCTGCCCGACGTAGTCGTTGGAGTGCTGTCTCGGGGATGGTATTACTAATGTAAATATTGGGTTATTATACTAACGCGTGTGCATTTGTGTAATTAATAGATAATCACCAGGAAATCTTAAAGGAAAACCCTAAGACAACAATGTGAGTAATCCTCTTTTTGTGTAAACCTTTTTGTGAGTAATCTCCTTTTTGTAAATTGTTTTTACAAAACCTTAAATGTTTTACAATGCAATTAAGCAGTGATTGAGTCTTTGTAGTTCTTCAATTACTATCGGTATTATGGGGTTCTGTATACATTACTTGATAATCTTCACAATTGGACAATGGGTTAGCCAATGTGTGATATGACCATAGCCACATATTCGGTCGAGTGGCAAGTACTGAATGAGTAATTGTGTAGATAGAAACAATGTGATAGCTCTCAATACTGTGAAATCATAAAACCTGTTTTGATTAAACTGGGATTCACTCCCCAGTATTTCTTGCTGATAAAATGTTTTAAACACGTGTTTCAGGTAACTTAGTGTGAAGCCAATAAAAGCCAGCTGGAGAGCACTGAAGGCTTAGAAAAGTGGTTATAAAAGTTACCTAATTAAAAAGGAGAATTGTTTTCAATAATTAGGGTTCATCCATATAAATATATTTTAAATAAAAGTAAGACTTTTGTTCCACTTAATTATTATAAATTGATTATAGGGAAAACTTGGGTTTTTCCCATGTGTTTGTATTATATGGTGGTTTACTCTGATAAAAATATTTCCTAACTACAGTCCTGATGAAACTTTCCGCTGCTAAATTGATAAACACCGATACCACCGAAACTGGCTCACGGTTGCCCGCTCCCATGGTAGGGGTCGGGGGTGGTGACAGGTAGACTCAAGCTCCTTTTTACAACTATGATATTTTTCTATCATAGTTTGGAGTTAATCCTTGGTTATGCTTGATTCATGTTTGAGACTGCTGATTTCACTTTCCTTTTCAAACAGTTTTGATTTTAACTCTTTAGCAAGTTATTCAAACTGAATTTCATCATCTAAGATGTTGTTCCTAAGGTTTTCATTCACCTCTTTAATGTTAGCAAAAGCAATGATACATTTGTCTGAACATAAGTCTTTATGGACTTGAGGTGATACCTTAGGAGAAGCTATCATGGCACAATCACATTCTGCTTCACAAACACTAGACTCCCATTGGCCTAACAAAGGTTTCATCAGTTCTTCACCAACCTTTTCTTTTGAAACAGATGTTTCAACATTATCACAAGCCTTATCAGAATTGGACACTACTTCCTCAGACTCAACCCCTTCTTGTATTGTCTCTAGTGCCATAAAACAAAAACCATCAGGTTTCTTTTCAAAATTGGCAACTAGGGCAAAATTTTCATCTGTAAGTTCATCAGGTAAGCTGCCCCAATCAACAAAGCCTTGTGTGAAAAAGCTCTGTTGACTGGTTTTTGCCTGAGCCAAGGTTTGTGCAGCTTGTGGTGCTGGTTGCACTTGAACCGGAGGAGCTGGGGTTTGAACATATTGTATCTGGGGAAAAGTGGTTTGGACACACTGTACTAGAACAATGTTTACATGGTGTGCAAAGTGAGCAGTGTTGTGCATGTGTGGTGCAGGGGTATATTGGGAATAATGGACAGTGTTTTGCCTCCTACATTCTCTAGCAAAATGGCCTAACCTATTGCACTTATAACACTTAATTTTTTATTTATCCAACCCGACTTTCAACCGCCCATGCAACCCTGTAAATTTTCTGCTAGTTCTTTTGCAAAATTTGCTAGTTATAACACTTAGCAATGCAAGTTGGTGCAAGATATCCATTTCTTCCAAATCAGTGGGGTCAAAATGTTGAAGATCCTTTAACTCAAAAGATACGTTGTCAGAAACTTGGTTTTCCCCATTTGCTGCAAAAGCATAATTGGGTGAGTAAGAATCAGAGTTAAATCCTGCACCAGATGTTATGTCAATAAAATGATCATAACCCTGATCCTTATTTCCACCAGAGGTTTCTTCTTGACCAAAAAGTGATGTACTACCAAAAGCATAGTCATTAGCAACTTTTCTTGACTCTTGAAGCTCCTTTTTCTGGTTAAGATCTCTCACATAAGTGAGGAGCCTACCATGAAGCTAAGTCAAACTCATCTCTTTGAAAACAACAGAGTTTCTAGTTACAAAGGCAATAATGTCCCATTTTTCTGGTAATGATCTTAAAAATCAGCTATTCAAGGTTGAATTATGAAACTCAACATTTACCGGTTTTAATTCACTTATTAGACAACTAAACCTCTCAAATTGTTGATTTAATGATTCTCCTTTAACATGACAAAATGTTTCACACTATTGGTTCGGAACTTCTCGATTGTTTTCAATAACTTCCTTTGTGCTACCAAACTGCTCTTTCAATGCATCCCACAACTCCATAGCACTGTTGCAATACAACATGCCAGCATAGATATCATTCGGTAGAGCCGTAGCAACAATGCTAAATGCTTTGGTATCTAACTCAATTTTATAAAAACCTTGCTCGGAGTAGTTTTCAGGCTTCTTTGGTACTTGAACCTTGGGGTCTTCAGCACTCGGCACTATCGGAACATGTGGTCCGAAGATAACCGATTTCCAGCACCCCGTGTTCTGCTGAGCAAGTACGTGACCCATCCGACGTTGCCAGATATTATACTCCAATCTAACAAGCATTAGAGGTTTGTACAGAGTACCAGTGTTATGTGGATCTTGTGAATTTTGAGACATTTTTTATTGTTTACAAACAGTGTTTTTGTTTAAAATACATTGTACGTAAATAAACTTTTACATTGTTTTCAATCCAACGAACAAATGATATCAATAATAGGAGCTGATCTTTTATATCAAATTGATTGTTTAGATCGAATTTGATTGACTAAGCTCTGATACCAATTGTTAGGATCTGAGTTTGATTGTTGTGACGGGTTAACTGGAAACAATGAATGAAGATAAAACAACTATGGAAATATGCAGCGGAATAATGAACTTTTGAATCACAACAATGGAAAGATTGCTTTCATCATCATGCTTTTATAAAGATTATTACAATGTTTACGCATGCATGTGAATTAAAACTCCCCCTCAGCCTGATCACTTCTAATTTATTCGTATAAAAATGTCCAGAGGAAAGTGATCAACAGAACAATACAAACATTGTTCTATTTATAGTACAAATCAAACATCTGAAGCATCTAAGCTGACGTCACCTAGACAATGACATCTAACAACCTAACAAACTCTTAACATCTGCTATAGCCTAGGCACTGTTACATTGAAAAACTCTGTTGAATATCATCTGTTGAGCTTTAACATCTGTTGAGCCATAGTAGACCTTAGCTTCTTTAGAATTTGTCTTCATCAGCGATGGATGAACAGACCTTTGCTTAAACGGACTTTGTCTTCGTCAGCAGAGGTTCACTGTAAGGACCTACAAAAATGCCCCAAAACGACCCATAAGTGAAAACCCGGACCCCGAAAACCCTAATGTGCATGAAAAACCAAGAAAATCAGATTTTTGGTTTTCACGCGGGCCGCGTAAACCATAAGAAACATCTACGCGGGCCGCGTCAACTTAACATTGACCAGATAAGCGTTCTGGGCCACGTGTCACCTACGTGGCAGACCTACCGATGACACGGAAGCCCTAGTTATAGACTAGGTGGCCCTCGCAGGCCATGTAAGCTCTTATTAAGTTTTACGCAGGCCGCGTAAAACTCATTTTTCTGCTATAAATTGCTGGTGCATGGGGCTTTCATACTGTGTCGAAAATTTTGATCAAAAACGAAGTTTGCTGCTCTAAATCGTGATTTCAATTAGGGAAACGCTGCTACAATACAGGGTATTAACTCGACCGCTGCTACGATTTAATGTCCGATCGATTGAAACCAATCCGATGGATGCTTAAGTGATGCCCGAATCAGGGCTATACTTTGTCATTCGTCGTGAGGGTTTCGATCTCGTGAGTTATCGTAAATGTTGTATTAAGTTACTGACCTAGTTCGTATGCATTTTCATTTAAATTAGGTTACAAGGCTTATCAGTAGGCTAAACTCTGCCCGTTTAAACTTGTAATGTGAGTCATTCTCTTTTATCAAAAGTGTTTTACAATACTCCAATCATTTTCAAAAGTTATAATTACAGGGATTAAGTCATGGTTATCTTAAATCACTGGCTTGTGGGGTATTGTGCACATTACTAATTTCTCACGCTTAGGTTCATCAACCTAACAGTGATAATCATCACTACTTGGGTAAAGGACCCAGTAGTGGTATGACCATCGTCACCAGGGTGTGACACGGCGCCAGATAAAAATAAGATAGTAGCCATTGTAATCGCTCTCATGCTGTAATTTATAATTAACGTGTCATTTTATTCAACCTGAATGACTCGCCAGTATTTCCCCGCTGATAAATTATTTTTAAAACATGTTTCAGGTGACCTACTGTGAATCAAGGAAAAGTGCTACGGAGCACTAACAAGCTTGAAGTAGTGGCTCAGATAAATAAATAAACATGTTTTGTAAAACAGGGAATTTCCTAGTAAAATTCCTCTATTGTAAATTACGGGGTTTATCCCAAATTACGAAATAAAATAATCGGGCATTTTCAAGTTTTCAAAGATCCTGTTAAAATTCCGCTGTCAACTCAAATAATAAATATCACGGGTTTCTGTCCCGCGGCTCCTGGACCGGGTAAAACCAGGACGCGGGTCGTGACAGAAAAAGGTGGTATCAGAGCCACTGATTAAAGCCAATTAAGTATTTAGAAATACTTAATTTTTATGATTGCCATTCTGTGATTCTGTGAAAATTTAATTTACAAAATTTTGACTTAGAATTTTGTGTGTTTCTTCATGTATGCTAACAGCATGAATGAACTATCAGAAGCACTTCAAAATTTTTCTATCCATAGCTCAGATATGGATACCACCGGTACCTTCATTGGCTACCAGGCTGACACTAAAGAGCCAATGGTATTCCAAGCACAACCTTAGGAGAAACCAAAACCGAAGAAAAGAAGAAGACTTGTAGGCTGGAGGCGTGTGCATAGGAAGAGGCCAGCAACACAAAAAGTTATAAAGACTAAGGATCCCAAAGATAAAGGAAAAGGAATAGAAATCGGGGAAAGTTCCAGGCAAGCCCAGGAAATGCCATCATAGGAAGAGCTGGATCATAAACTGGCACTTAGTGAACTCATCGGACCTGCCGATGAAAACCTCTTCAATTACCCAGTTGAAGCACAACTTCCAGTTAAAATGGAACCTGCTATTCCAGATCCTATTGTCCACCCCCGACCTCTACCAGGAGAGCTAGAAGAATGGTGGACCACTGACTGACAATTTCAGAATCTCTTGAATAATCCTAATACCTTTTTCCCCCAATTCGACCCTGAACCTCCACTACACCCACCTATGAGCACAGAAAACTTGGCAGAACTCCGCCACTATGGCGAGGAGTTGGTGGACGCGGGAAATCGAATCCAGGAGGTGGGGGAGAGAATATCATGGAAATACGACGAGAGGGAACGTCGTTTCTAAAGTGCCAGCTGATGAGGATCGTATGTGGTTGTGGGAATGTGTATTTAATAATAATATAATAATAAAAACATAATCATGTAAATTAACTAAAAATAAAACTTGTGTAACATATCTGGTAATGTACGGATGCATATTAATATATAAAAATATCAATGTCGCAAAGTCGACAATTTTGGCTATACGTGTTGACGTGATTATGTGTGATTATTTTATTGTGTTTGGTTGTTATTTATTTTATGCTAATCACTTATATATATTAATTACCAGATGGAACACGCTAGTAATGAACCAGTTAACGAAGTTAACCAATCTGAGCAAAACAATGGAGACCAATTTCTTAACAGACAAGATATAGAAAATATTGTTGCTCAAGGAATAGCCAATGCTATTCCAGCAATTCTTGCTGCTGCCCGAAATCCAGTTGAACCTCAACCAATTATTCCCAGCAAACGTACTCATGGCGATAACTTCAGTAATAGTGTAAATGGAGGCGGCAATATTAATAATAACGATAATGATGGGATGCAAGCCCCATTCCTTAAGAAAATGAAAGCTGCAACGCCTGGTTGCACTTACAAGGAATTTCTTGCCTGTAAACTGGCTGAATTTGCAGGCAACGAAGGGGTGACTGCTGCACTGCGTTGCTTAGAGAAAACCGAAGCGGTAATTAAAATAATTAAGTGTGCCGAGGAAGACAAGGTCAGGTACGCGTCGCATCTTTTTAAAGAAGGGGCGCTAGAATGGTGGAATACGGTACTACAAGCCAAGGGAAGCGATGTGGCCTATACCATGCATTGGGAAGAATTTAAAAGTCTGGTGGAAAGAAAATTCTGTCCCGAATATGAGAAAGAGCAAATGGCAAATAAGTTCCTGAACCATCGGATGGTGGATGTAGACTGTCGAGGGTATACTTCGACATTCTTCGAGTATGCTAGAGTTGTACCGACCCTAGCTTCGCCAGAACTGGTACTTATTTCCCGCTATATTTGGGGTTTGATTGGCGAAATCCGTGATATCGTTAAAGCTGCGAGACCTCACACAATTGACGATGCAGTGGAATTAGCCAACACTTTGACCGACAGACTAGTACGCACAAGAGAAGAGAACCGGAAGAAGGACGTAGCCCAAAAGATTACCCAAAGATTTCAAGTGGGTAATAATAATAATTTCAAGAAAAAGGGAACCAGGCAATCTTCTACTGTTCCATTTTGTAATACTTGTAAAAGAAAACATTTTGGAAAATGCAAAGGGTATTGCAATTTCTGCAAAATTCCGGGGTATCAAGAAGAAGATTGCAGGAGGAAGAAATCAACAATCTGCTTCAATTGTGGAGAAGCTGGACATTTTAGACCAGACTGCCTGAAACTGGTCAAATCAGCTGACAACAAAGCCAAACCTGCAGAAGGAACTACCAAAAAGAACGCAAGAGCCTTCCAACTGACTACCCAGGAAGCAGAGCTAATCCCTGACGTAATAGCTGGTACGTTCCTAGTTTATAATGTTTATGCAAAAGTATTATTTGACTCTGGTGCAAACCAAAGTTTTATAAATACTTTATTCTGCCAAGCTCTTAACTTACCCTTAACCAACCTTAGACATTTACGGTAGAAACCGCAGATGGTAATTCTGTTCACATAGATAAGGTCTTGCGAGAAGAAAAGATAGAACTCTTAGGCCATAAATTTTCTGCAAATCTGTTACCTATGAATTTAGCCGGGTTCGATGTTGTGTTAGGAATGGATTGGTTAGTAGCCAACCATGCTCGAATCCTCTATGATAAGAATTCCATAGAAATTCATGCACCATCAGGAGAAATAATCGTGGTTACAGGAGATAAGCCATGAAAATCGATGAAGTTCATTTTAGCAATGAAAGTTACTAGTTATGAACGAAAACAAGGAATACTGTATATGATTTCGGTAATCATTAACACTAAAGGTAAGGAACTTAAGGAAATTCTAGTAGTAGCAGAATACTCAGATGTATTCCCAGAAGAACTACCTGGATTACCACCCGACAGGGAAGTAGAATTTAGAATTCATCTAATTCCTACAACTACACCGATAGCCAAGGCACCTTATCGGTTAGCACCCACCGAAATGTTAGAATTGAAAAAGCAATTAGATGAATTGCTCAGTAAAGGATTCATACAACCTAGTTCATCCCCTTGGGGAGCACCAGGGTTGTTCGTAAAGAAGAAAGATGGTTCGATTCGAATGTGTATCGATTATAGGGAATTGAATAAAGTTACCATTAAGAATCTATACCCATTACCTAGGATTGATGATCTTTTTAATCAACATCAAGGAGCTAGATATTTTTCTAAGATAGATTTAAACTCCGGATACCCTCAGTTGAAAGTACAAGCAGAAGACATACCTAAAACTGCCTTCAGAACTAGGTATGGTCATTACGAGTTTACAGTCATGCCCTTTGGACTAACAAATGCTCCTGCAGCATTCATGGACATGATGAATAGGATCTGTAAACCGTACTTGGATAAATTTGTAATTATCTTCATCGACGATATACTTATTTATTCCAAAAGTCAGGGTGAACATTGTGAACATTTACATACACTCTTAACTTTGTTAAGAAGAGAGAAGCTTTACGCCAAATTCTCGAAGTGTGAATTTTGGCTACAAGAGGTACAATTTTTAGGACACATGGTGAATCATGAAGGTATTCACGTAGATCCCTCCAAAATATAAGCGATCACCAAATGGAAGGTCCCGCAATCAGCTATGGAAGTTAGAAGTTTTCTAGGGTTAGCTGGATACTATAGACGGTTTATTAAGGATTTTTCCAAAATAGTTGTACCATTAACTAAGCTAACCTGGAAGGAAGTGAAGTTTGAATGGGGGTCTAAACAAGAAGAGGCTTTTAAGATTTTAAAGAAAAGGTTAACAAACGCCCCAATTCTTGGCTTACCAGAAGGGACAGAAGATTTTGAAGTTTATTGTGATGCTTCTAAGCTAGGATTAGGATGTGTGCTAATGCAACGCAAGAAGGTAACTGCATACGCCTTAAGGCAATTGAAGAAGCACAATGAAAACTATACGACTCATGATTTAGAATTAGGAGCCATAATTTTTGCCCTTAAAATTTGGAGACCTTATCTGTATGGCAGTAAGTTTACAGTCTATACAGATCATAAGAGTTTAAGATACATATTTGGGCAAAAGGAATTAAATATAAGGCAAAGAAGATGGATGGAAATTCTAAGCGACTACAACTGTGATATTCAATATCACGAAGGAAAAGCAAATGTAGTCGCAGATGCCTTAAGTCGTAAGTATCATGAGAAACAACGACGAGTCTGTGCTCTTAGATTAAGTTTACAATTAGATCTACTGGAACAACTGAAAAATATTCAAGAAACAGCAATAAAGGATGATGCTGAAGGAATGAAAGGAAGAATAAAAGAACTAGAGCAAGGGCCTGATGGAATTTGGAGATTCCACAAGAAAAGAATTTGGGTACCTAAGCAAGGAAATCTAAGAAATAAAATTTTAGAAGAAGCCCATAAATCTAGGTATACCATGCATCCTGGTAATAATAAAATGTACCAAGATTTAAGAAATAACTTCTAGTGGATAGGAATGAAGAAGGACATAGCTAAATACGTCTCTAAGTGTCTTACTTGTTCACAAGTTAAGGCGGAACACCAGAAACCCTCAGGCCTACTACAACAATTAGAAATGCCTGTATGGAAATGAGAACTAATAACCATGGACTTTGTAACTAAGTAACCCAAAACCAGAAAGGGTAATGATGCGATTTGGGTAATTGTGGATCGATTAACCAAATCAGCTCATTTTCTACCCATGAAGGAAACCTTTAGCATGGAAAGATTAGCCAAGTTATATGTAGACGACAAGATCACTCAAATCAAGGAAAGACTGAAAACGGCTCGAGATCGCCAAAAGAGTTATGCAGACAATCGACGTAAGCCGTAAGAAATTCAAGTTGGAGACAGGGTACTCTTGAAAGTTTCTCCTTGGAAAGGAGTAGTTCGGTTTGGTAAGAAAGGGAAACTAAGTCCAAGATACATAGGACCATTCCCAGTAATCCAGCGAATAGGACCAGTCGCTTATCGTTTGCAACTCCTTTAAGAGCTAGCAGGAGTACATGATGTATTTCATATATCTAACCTCAAGAAATGTCTATCGGACGAATCGCTAGTAGTCCCTCTTAAAGACATACAGGTGAATGAGAAGTTGAAGTTCGTAGAGAAACTCCTCCAAATAGAAGACATAAAGATTAAATTCCTCAAGCATAAAAGATTGGTGCTTGTCAAAGTCAAATGGGATTCGAAAAGAGGACCTGAATATACCTGGGAGCTGGAATCCGAAGTGAAGCGAAAGTATCCTCACTTATTTCAATAAATCTCGAGGACGAGATTTTAAATAAGGTGGGGAGGATGTAAGGACCTACAAAAATGCCCCAAAACGACCCGTAAGTTAAAACCCAGACCCCGAAAACCCTAATGTGCATGAAAAACCAAGAAAATCAGATTTTTGGTTTTCACGCGGGCCGCGTAAACCATAAGAAACATCTACGCGGGCCGCGTCAACTTAACATTGACCAGATAAGCATTCTGGGCCACGTGTCACCTACGTGGCAGACCTACCGATGACACGGAAGCCCTAGTTATAGACTAGGTGGCCCTCGCGGGCCGCGTAAGCTCTTATAAGTTTTACGCGGGCCGCGTAAGCTCTTATAAGTTTTACGCGGGCCGCGTAAAACTCATTTTTCTGCTATAAATTGCTGGTGCATGGGGCTTTCATACTGTGTCGAAAATTTTAATCAAAAACGAAGTTTACTGCTCCAAATCGTGATTTCAATTAGGGAAACACTGCTACGATATAGGGTATTAACTCGATCGCTGCTACGATTCAATGTACGATCGATTGAAACCAATCCGATGGATATTTAAGTGCTGCCCGAATCAGGGCTATACTTTGTCATTCGTCGTGAGGGTTTCGATCTCGTGAGTTATCGTAAATGTTGTATTAAGTTACTGACCTAGTTCGTATGCATTGTCATTTAAATTAGGTTACAAAGCTTATCAGTAGGCTAAACTCTGCCCGTTTTAACTTGCAATGTGAGTCATTTTCTTCTGTCAAAAGTGTTTTACAATACTCCAATCATTTTCAAAAGTTATAATTACAGGGATTAAGTCGTGGTTATCTTAAATTACTGGCTAGTGGGGTATTGTGCACATTACTAATTTCTCACGGTTAGGTTCATCAACCTAACAGTGATAATCATCACCACTTGGGTAAAAGGACCCAATAGTGGTATGACCATCGTCACCAGGGTGTGACACGGCGCCAGATAAAAATAAGATAATAGCCATTGTAATCGCTCGTATGGTGTAATTTATAATTAACGTGTCGTTTTATTCAACCTGAATGACTCGCCAGTATTTCCCCGCTGATATATTATTTTTAAAACATGTTTCAGATGACCTACTGTGAATCAAGGAAAAGTGCTACGGAGCACTAACAAGCTTGAAGTAGTGGCTCAGATAAATAAATAAACATCTTTTGTAAAACAGGGAATTTCCTAGTAAAATTCCTCTATTGTAAATTACGGGGTTTATCCCAAATTATGAAATAAAATAATCAGGCATTTTCAAGTTTTCAAAGATCCTGTTAAACTTCCGTTGTCAACTCAAATAATAAATACCACGGGTTTCTGTCCCACGGCTCCTGGACCGGGTAAAACTGGGACGGGGGTCATGACATTCACGTTGGCAGACCTTTGGATCAGCAGACTTTGTCTTCAAGCAGAGTTTCTCTTAGGCAGACCTTTAGCGTTAGCAAACTTTGGAGTAAGCAGATGTTGAGTCTTTACCATTGGGAGGAGCAGTTCTTCAAAGCACTATTATTCATGATCAGATGTTATAGACTATTTTGGCTTTCCAATCATCTGTTCTTTTTTTGGGGTCCACTAGATCCAACAATTTGAAAACATCAGGAGGTATGATAGATCTAAATGCATTATTAATAACCTCTTTAGTTGGAATTTGGAAATTTTAAGTATCCAAAACTGATGTTTTAGCATCATCAACTTCTTCTGGATTTTCATCACATTTGACTTCAACATAAACTTCTTTAGAAGCTTTCTCAACTTTTACTTCATCCACACTCTTCTTAGGTTCTCCCAATTCCACAATCTCGGCCATAAGTGCAAGACTGTTGGTTTTAGGAATGAGATTATTCCAATTGAACCCTTGGTCTTCTTGGGTTACAACCAATGCCTTATCTTTGGATTTTTATCCATCTTCAATTGGGATCGCCTTTGACATATTTGGTGGATGTTGAGAATTCTTGTGGTAGATAGCCTTTTTGTAATAATCACCACCAAACGGAGTGCTGTTGTTTACTTCTCGATTTGTACACACACGTTCGAAATGACCCTTCTCTTTGCATTTGAAGTACATTACCTTCGACTTATCAAACCCTAATTCGGAATCCGGTCCTGCAATGCTATTTCTCCCAGTAATCTCCATAAATCGCTAAGCTCTACGCATTACACTTTCCATGCACCCTTTAATATCGATCAACTCCATTTCTTTCAGATCAATCTGATCGTAGTCCTCCTTGGTCATGTTTAAATTTCCAATTCTTCCTGTGATCAAGCACTCCTAGAACTCGAGTATCGATGCTAGAAACGTCATATGCTCTTTTGCTATGCTTTATTTAGACCTTAAGCATTTTGCAAGTTGATGGCTATGTTGCATTGTAGTACATGATGGTTTGAATTATTCTGATTTGAAAAATTGTTTAAGCTCTGAGAAGATTGAGGACTGTAGGTTGGAGTATTCGGTTCAAAATTCGGATATGAAGAATAACCACCACCACTGCTGGTACTGCTTGATGAATTTCCAGACGATGTGTCAGCACTAAACGCCGTTTGAATTTTCGGATTTTGAATATTCGCGGAACCATTTCCCGTGTAGTATTGATCCACATGTTGCTGAACATTTGCACTCTTCATCTTTGCCATTTTTCTCAGCTCAAGTTCATGAGCTTCTAATTTTTCGATGAACTTTACCAGAGTTAGTCTATTATACTCTTGAGTATTGCTCTTCAAAATCATCAAGTATGTAGACCACTCTCTTTGCGGTAAAGCATCCGTAAGTTTATCCACCCATTCGTCATCTTCTTTTGTAATTCTAATCCTTCTCATCTCAGCAACTAAATGACACTATCTTTCTATCAATTGTTTCATTGTCTCTCCCTTCAAGCATGTAAAAATATCAAATCTTTCTTTTGGAGGGACTTCTTGCTCTTTTGCATCTACAAACTTCCTTGATATTTTACTTTTAAATCATTCCAGATGGATTATTTAGTTCCTTGATGTTGAAGGTAAATGAAGATGTCTTCTATGATTGCTTGTTGGAGAAAATTCTTCATCTTCTTCATTTTAATGAACCTCTCTTTCTCAGCTGGTGGAATCTGGGTCACTTTTACCCTTTCGCCATTTTCTCTAGTCGGAAATACATACTCATCTTCTATAGCAAGCCAACAGTCAAAATAGTTAGCTTGCACCCAAGTGTCGAATTTCTCATGCCACCCCTTGTAGTCTTCCATACACATCAACTTAGGAGGTTTGGTCATGGTACCCATCTCGTTATCTAAGTTCATGTTTTGAACTACGGTTATAGGTGTAGTAGCAAAAAATTATAGAACTCATTTTTCATGATTCAATAAGTATGGTATGAATGAGATAAGATAGGAACGAATGACAATTTGACAAAAAATCCCTTGTAGGGATGAAAATTTCGTGTGAATGCACCTGGTTAGTATAGATCAACAACAAATTCAAACAAAAATTAGCTCTTTCGTGCGGATGAAAAATTTTCAAACGGATTAATGTCCCTTCCATGCGGACGAACTTGGTTCGTGCGGACGAGTTCGTTCGTACGAAAGACAAAAACTTGGTTTTTCTCATTTTTTGAAAATTTCAGCATGATAACCGTTGAATTTTAAGCTAATTTTTTAGTATGATGGTTAAAAATGACTTTTTTACAATCCTCGAAAAAATCAATACATTTTGTCCGTAGGAAGTGTAAAAAATAAAGAAAAGAGTAGAAAGAAGGTCTTCGAATGTCCAAATCTCGTGAAATGTCTTAGATATCAGCCATCCTGCTCTGATATCACTTGAAAGGACCGTTTGTCTTGACGTTATGTTCCGGTGATATCAAATAACCTAGTTATAGAGCGCGGAATTCATTATAATAGGTGACAAATACAAGATTACTTTATTTTCAACTGTTTTCATTTATATAAGTCCAAGTTACATCTGAGAAATCAAACTGACAGAGCTTCGCCGTCGGATCAACAAAGTTACAAATGACTTAGTCCTCACCAGCCATTTATAGACATGCTAGATCTGTTGGGACGGACCAATCACTTACGTACAGATGAGGGTTACATCCGTGCAGACGAGGTTCATCCGTGCGGATGTCTCTCATCCGTACGAACCTATCTAAAACATACAAAAAACAAATCTAACAATAATAAGTCCGATTATATATGACACGACACGGTGATGCAGGTAGTAGACATTATGTATCAACAATTACATCGTGTAGAGACGGTAGTGGATGAGTCAAACAATTACAAATCGAACTAGAAGATAGATGTAGATATAGAAGAAATTCATTTATCATCACAAATACCAATTTTAGAAACTAAATGGATCTAAAATCACCATAACATCACTCTCGGTTCATTACATCGTGTAGAGACGGTAGTGGATGAGTCAAAAAATTACAAATGGAATAAGAATATAGATGTAGAAGAAGTTCATTTATCATCACAAATTCTTCATACACACAAATACATACATGCATACATCGTTTAAGCTCAAGGCCAACCCTAGGTGAGCTCCTGGTGTGTGTAAGGTGTGATATAATTTTTATTGATATTTTAAGCCCATTTTACATATTGGTCAAGTTTTAAATTTATAAAACACAATATTCTACTAACACTAAACACACACATGGGCAAGTGCACCCATCGTGAGCGTAGTATAGCGTTGGTAAGATACCGAGGTCGTCCAAGGACACAAGAGCTTTTAGTACCGGTTAATCCTCAACGTCTAATCAAACTACAATTTTTGAGAAAAGGTTTAGACATGAAAAATAAAAACTAAAAATGCTGAAATAAAAATAAAATAAAAACATATAGACAAGATGAATCACTTGGATCCGACTCACCTTTAATGTATCCTTTGATAATTTTCGCACTTTTGCACTTTTTAAGAGATTATATTATTTATAGTAGTAGGCCCCTCTTTTGAAGGTGACGTTACCCTCAACCTAGTGGTTTGAGTCAGCAAGGATACAATCCCAAAGGGTCGGAATGTTGAAAGATAATTAATTAAGTTATAAATGCGAAAAGTGGTAGGCCCCTCTTTTGAAGGTGACGTTACCCTCGGCTAAGTGGTTTAAGTCAGCAGGGATACAATCCCAAGTAACCGGTTTAATGTATTAATAGTAGTTTACATATGAGGGGATCAAGCCATTCGTACCCCCGCCATCCAATACCAGTGGCTATTGAAGGAGGTCCTAGTAAGCTTGACCCAGGTCCTTGCAGGCTCTATACACCGAACAAGGCAAGAACCTTACTAAACCATTCCCTTAACCCCAGACTAGGCAGCCAACATATCTCTATATAGACCGTAGAGATATGAATGGTGTAAATCTTTTACTTTATATAGACAGTAAAGTATTTCCAAGACACCACGGATAAATGATAAAGAAGTTTCACCTTCAACAAAAGAAACTAGTTATTAAAGTCATTAATACAAAACCAAATAAAAAGTGCGAAAAGATTAAAAATCAAAAGTAATACATTAAATACTTGTCTTCACCAAGTGATGTAAGAGACTTAGCCAAACATGGCCTTTGATTGACAAGAACTCTTACTATCAATCTTGGATCCCGAGACTACTATACACTCTCTAAGGTGGATGATGGATGATGGTGTTGGACGTGGGTGTTGTAGTGGTGATGGAGTTGTGGCAAAGTGGGAGAGAGGTGGCCAAGGGATGCCTTTGAAGTGAAACAAGCACCCTATTTATAGCCTGCATAGAAGCCCGGCCACGGCCCCGTGTCCAACGGACACGCCCCCATGGCCATTTTTTTCTCTTCCTTCATTAATTGCATTTGTCTGCATAGGGCTTGACACGGCCCGTGTCCAGCGGGCACGGCCCCGTGTGTAGAAGCGTATCTGTACTACCAAGATTTTGCAAGATTCTGCGAATCTTAGCATTGAGCACGCCCCGTGCTGAGCTGGGCACGCCCCCGTGGTGGGCGTAGAAGCTTTTATAGCTCTGTCCTTTCTACAGACAACTGACTACGCCCCCGTGTCCGGTGGGCACGGGCTGTGGTCAGCCTTCTGTTTCTTGTTTTTGCTCTTGGAGATGCTGTCGAGGGGTCGGGCATGTCATATTTATTCCTTCTCTTTGTATTTATGTTGTTTTTTGCTGTTTATTTGTTCCTTTTGCTTGTTTAAGCTCATTTGGTCCTGTAAATTCAAAAGGAAGACAAAAGCACACTTTTTCCAACATTAGTATTAAAAAATGAGTTAGTTTTATGCCTCATTTGATGTAATTTGTATGTTGCATTTTACGCACATCAAATACCCCCACATTGAATTTTTGCTTGTCCTCAAGCAAAACTCTTTATTATTTGGCTTACACACCCAGATGGAGTGGGTAAAAGTGAAGTTTTGGGCTTATCTTGAGTGTCGGGAATCCAAGATCTTTATTGGGTTTTATTTTTATACTATTTACAATCCTATTCGTTATGATTTATTTTGAACGTTTCATAAGAGAAATTACTTATTTGGGGCATAACATGCCTCTTTAAAATTCCATTGATATACAAGTTCACATACCTCACGGGAGAATGAAGATCACTCAACACTCGGTCGAAGATGTATTTTTGTGAAACACTCGAGACGGGCATGGAACGTAATTCTACCATATACTTTCCAAGCAATCAATCCTCCCCCTTTTTAACTATAAACCTTTGTAAATATCAAGATGACTTGGGAAAGGGTTAGGCTTGGGCTAAGTGTAGGTGGTTTTGGTTAGTGATTAGTAAAAAGGGCTAAAAGCGTAAAAAGCGTCGGTCGTCGCAAAACTTTTTGTTTTTGTGACTTTTATTCAAACTAAGAATCTTCAAACAAAGTTTTTTTGAGCAACTTGTTTGTTTATTGCTATACTTTCATTCTTTTTATAGAAACGTCACAAGAAAACCGAGTTTTTCACTAAAATAAAAGGGTTGAAAAGAAAAAGGTTTTGGTGGGTAAAGAGTGTTTGTTTTGTGGGTTTAGAAATGAAAAGGTTTAGGCTCAAAGGGGTTAACTAGGGGTATTTTGGGTAGGTGATAAAAAAATGAAAAATAATGGTGTTGAAAGGAAAAATGGGTTAGTCCTAATGCCTCCTTCATTTACTTAGGTGTTATTTGTTTTTTCAGAGGTAAAATGTCTGCACTCTGCGGACCACATCTGCAGACCTCTATAGCAGAAAATGTGGACCAAGCCTCTGCACTCTGCAAGAAGAAGACTGCTTGTTTTCTCAGAAGTGTTTCATAACAAACATCACCATAAACAAAACCGATAACAATCAAATTGACACAAAAATTTGTTCCCACATTTATAAAACTGTAACTAAACAAAGCATTTAAGAACTAATTAGGATTGACGTGTCTTTTTTTTTTAATTGCTAACACTTATGTGGGAATGGCATGGCTTAACATTAAATAAATAAAAATAATAACAAATAAACCCACCAAGTTCAACATAACAAACTACAAAATAAAAAGAAATTTGTAAACACATCTTCATATCCATTTCCTCGTCCGCACACAGGTCACTGTCATAACCACCGAACTTCCCGTGACAAATCATCGTAACTCAAGTTTTAGAACCGATGTTGGTTTGGATCAATGCAACACTCCCCCATTTCGGAATCGAGGCTAATATTTGTTTTTTTCTGGAGAAGAAGACGCTGACGATGATAATATTCATTGTATTTGAGGACTATGAAAACGAAGTTGCCACATCTCGCAACATGTAATCACGAATTGAAAGCACCGATTGGTTTCTCCAGCTATTGTGAGGTTTTTGAACTGCGTGTCTCGTTTAGTTCCGAACTAACATGTTTTCTGGCGACCGGTAAATTGGATAATTGAAGAAGCTGACTAAGGCGTCCTCTGTTTTGAAAGAGAAGAGAGGAGAAGAGTTTGAAGAGGGGAGTCCAGGTCTGCTTGGAGAAGAGGTCTAGAAGACCTTTTTTAATGAAATCACTTCCAAAAAACAAACACCTTGCAGTCTTAAACGTCTGCGTGTGGTCTGCATGGGGCAGACATAAGAGGTCCAGAAATGCTTTTCACAAAAAAACAAACACCCTCTTACTTGGGTTTAAGTTGATAAGGACCGGGAATGTATCGTCGTGGCAAGTTCTAGAGTCGTAAGAACCAAGCGGCTATTCACACAAAAAATGAAAAATGAGCATTTAGTTTAAAGATGTATGCTTCTATGCTTTATAAAGGATCAAAACTCACTTATTGTGGGAATGGGTTTATTATGTGATCAAGTATATATAATCAAATTTTAATTAGATTTGTCATGCATTTTCACAATTTTCTTATGTTGGTTCTTTTTATCATGATGCTATTGGTTGTAAATTTGTAAAAATATAACCTTTTTAGAACTTGCTATTCCCAAATTAAACCAAGACAAGTAAAAAAATGAAAATTTTTGAAAAAATTTGGAGTGATTAGCGGTTCCAAATGAGTTTTGTGTAAGGCTTGTTATTAGGACTTGCAAAATTCAAGGTTTTAGCATCTCCCCCCCCCCCCACACACACACTTAAATTACACATTGTCCTCAATGTGTTCCAAAAATAGGTTTTTAGATTGATTGAATGTGTAAAAAGGTGTTTAAAAACAAGGTTTGGTGTTACTGGGCACCTAGCCACGGCCTCGTGGTAAGAGTGCAAGTAATAGAAACTTATAGAATGTGGCCACGGGGCATGCCTGGTGGACACGACCCCGTGGTGGACAGGGTTCAGACAAACAACAGGTATAGGGGAGTGGGCACGGGGGCGTGCTGGCTGAACACGGCCCCGTGGTGACAATCTGCAATCAATGAAAACAGGTTTGTGGCTTTCGGTTCGGGTTTCCAGACTTATGTAGCACTAATACTTAGTGCTCCCAAGCTTCCTAGGTACCTGTTTTGTTTAAATACCACACCACACAACAAATAAGAACCAAATCTAAACTACCAAAGTTAATTATCCATCACCACATGCAAAGAAAAGTAAAATGCAGAAAATAAAAGTGTCAAGAAAGTAAATTGTTGAAACTTTGGCACGCAAGCCAATCAATTGTTTGTGGGATAAAGGGTTAACCTGTGAGAAGCTGCATCCTATGTCTCACTTCCTCCAACGCCTCTACATCAATCCATGTCTTCGTCTTCATCATCTCCTCCTCTATACACCATGTGCTCCCGGATGTGGCTGATGTCATCTTGCATTTTGGAGATGTTCCTCTCTGTTGCCCCGTCCTGGGTGTAGGTGTTGTTGGCCATGTTGTAGGTTTTGCGGGTGCATAAGAGGTTTTCCTGCTAAAGATCATGCAAACTTTGAAAATTACGAAAACCACCCCCTTGAGATGAGGATGGACCCGACTGGCCATGAAACTGAGGAGGAGGACGGAGTAGGTTGGCGTGAAGGACGAGGGCTTCCTCCAGGTTCCAAACATGCCCTTGAGTGGTTTGGAAGCGAACTGTACCGTCACCCATATCATAGATGATTCCCATAGAACGGTAGTTGACGAGATCTACCTTGCCCGACCATGGACCTTTTTGGAAGGACTTTGGCATTCTTTGAACAAAGGTCTTATAGAGGCGGTAGATCCATCCTCCGAAGAAGATGGGTGTCGGGGCGGTGGCCAGTTGGTTCTGGTGCATGTTTAGGAGGAGCAGGTGTGGGACATCAAGAGGGACACGGTTGTGGATGCAGTATAAGACCGACAGATCCCGTAGGTTGACAACACCGGTGCTATCACGCCTTTGACTGAGGGAGTTGCTAAGGACCCTATGAATGTAGCGGTAAAGAGGGTCTTGGAACTGGGATCTTTTGGTTTGGCTTGGATCGTAATGACCTTCCCCGATTTGAGACCATGTCGTCTGACTCATGTTGGGTGAGATCTCACGGAGACCACCCGTGTTTTCTTCTTCGTCGGCATCCTCTTCGGAAAACAAACCAATTTATACCCCAAACTGTGCAATAGAGACTGAAAGCATCTCCCCCGCACAACAGAATTCAACCCCTTCTCCATCAAACGGCTCCGTTTTAGCTTTGAACGCGAATGTGCTATAGAACTACATGCTATATTCGTGGACCGCATGGAGTCTAGTGCAGAGGGCCACCCTTAGGGGACCCGTGACTAGGGTGTTGAAATGATCTAGCTGCCCCACAGCTTCCAGGGTCTCGAGGCATACTTATCTTGGAATTTCCTCGAGCCTTATCTTGAGAACATCAAATCGGGCTTGATAGTTCCATTCATTTTGATTGAAGCTTGTGAATTTTCTGGCCATCTGAAAGAAAACACAAAACAATTAGCATGAAACAATAAATTTCTGAAGAAAACTAAAAACAGCAAGCCGAACAAGGCCCCGTGGCCACAGAACACGCCCCGTGTTCGACTGTATTTTGCTGACCACGCCCCCGTGCTCGTTGAGCACGACCCCGTGCTCAGGGTTCTGTTTCCCAAAAATCCCATTTTTCGACCTGGTTTCGAAAACTTGAAAATTTTTGGTTGAGTAGGAGCGGTTTTCCCCGAAAATTAAACCTAAGTGCCGTTTATCAAAAAACAAACCATTTACCCCTTCAATTTCATCTTTTTCGGTTCAAAAACAAGGATTTGAGGTTTTTGTTTGAAATCAGCCAAATCCACAAACAATTTAAGTTGATTTACTTCCTATAACATGCAACTATACTAATAGTAAAAGATCTAAGCAAAAATTTGAGGCTTGGTTCGATTCAAGTTCAAGAACCCTAGATTTTTCCCCAAATTTTTGATGTTAAACTACATGCAAATCATTAAACTAACTAACTATGATGATAGAATCATACCTTGACGATGTTGAACGGTGGAAGAACGTGAAAATCTGCAGAGATTCTTGGAGGAACCAGAGAGTTTTCAGGGAAACGGGTCGTGGTGAAATGAAAATAAGAAGACAAAAGGGGTTTTATCCCCGATAGTAGCCGACCACGGCCCCGTGGGCGGGTAAAAACTGATTTTTTTAGTGCACATGTGAGTGACATGTTTCCCGAAACTTGGTTTTAGAAATATTACCGATTTTAGAAGCTTTCCCCACGTCCGTTACCTACAAGATATGATGTTGGTGCCAAACCTTCGTTCATTCCTCGGCCGCTTGTAGCGAGACTTCTTCCTCTTCATCCTCAATGAATCCTTGATAAAGCTTTAGCCGTTGTCCATTGACTTTGAATAGAAAAAGGTCCCGACCACCAAGACTTTAATTTACCGGGAAATAATCAAAGTCGTGAATTAAACAATAGAACTTGATCTCCTACCCGAAATTCATTAGGTTTAATGTGTTTATCATGCACATTTTTCATTCTCTCCTTATAAATTTCGGAGTTAGAGGAGGCGTGATTCCTTAATTCGTCTAATTCATTTAATTGATAAAATCGATTTTTATTGACAGTTTCTATGTCTAAGTTTACGTTTTTTATTGCCCAGTAGGCTTTGTGTGCAATTTCTATTGGCAAGTGACAACTTTTTCCATAGACAAGCTTATATGGGGTGGTACCTATGGTTGTTTTATATGCAGTTCGAAAAGCCCATAAAGCGTCGTCTAATTTATTGGCCCATTCCTTTTTATTTAACCCTACGGTTTTCTCAAGTATTCTCTTTAAACCTCTATTAGTCACTTCGGCTTGTCCATTTGTTTGAGGGTGATATGCCGTTGAGATCCAGTGATAGACCCCATATCTTGTTAAAAAAATTTCAAGTTGATGGTTACAAAAATGGGTACCCCTATCATTTATTAATGCTTTTGGAGTTCCAAAACGAGAAAATAGTCGTTTCAGGAATATTACCATCACTCTTCCATCATTTGTTGGAAGAGCTTCGGCTTCGGCCCATTTTGACAAGTAATCCACTGCCACAAGTATATATTTGTTTCCTTTTGATGGTGGAAAAGGTCTCATAAAGCCGAGTCCCCACACATCAAAATTTTCACAAACAAGAATGCCATTTTGTGGCATTTCATTTTTGGAAGAAATATTACATGATCGTTGACATGCATTGTAAGTCTTGATAAGACTTTTGGCGTCTTTGTAAATGGTTGGCTAATAGAATCCTGAATCAAATACCTTGCGTGCGGTACTAGCGGCACCATGATGTCCTCCGTATGGACCTTCATGAAAATGGCGGAGAATTTTCCTTGCTTCACCACCATGTACGCATCGTCGGATAAGTTGGTCGGCACACATTATGAAAAGATAAGGATCTTCCCAAAAACAATGCTTTACATCAGCAAAGAACTTTTTTCTTTGATGATGCGACCATCCTTTTGCGACTATTCCACTAGCTAGGTAGTTGGCGTAGTCTGCGTACCATGGCTGTTCTCGGTATTCCACCATTTCCAAGGACAACGTTGGGAATTTTTCATTGATGAGCTCGTCCCTAGTTGCCTCTAAAGCTGGATCTTCTAAGCGGGATAGATGATCTGCAGCGGTGTTTTCTGCTCCTCTTTTGTCTTTTATTTCAATGTCAAATTCTTGGAGGAGTAGAATCCATCTGATTAAACGTGGTTTGGCATCCTGTTTCTTAAAGAGATAACGAATGGTTGCATGCTTTGTATAAACTATCGTTTTAGAAAGAACAAGATAAGAATGAAATTTGTCAAAAGCAAATACTACAACTAGTAATTCTTTTTCTGTAGCTGTGTAATTTTCTTGTGCATCGTTAAGTGTTTTACTAGCGTAATATATTGGGTGAAAATGCTTATCTTTTCTTTGTCCCAAGACAGCTCCAAGTGCAAAGTCACTTGCATCACACATGATTTCGAAAGGTAATTTCCAATCGGGCGCTATCATGATAGGTACATTGACTAGCATTTCTTTTAGTGTTAGAAACGCTTGGTTGCAATCCTTGTCAAAGATGAAAGGAGCATCTTTTTCAAGTAATTTTGTTAAAGGTCTTGAAATTTTAGAAAAGTCTTTGATAAATCGTCTATAAAATCCGGCATGCCCTAAGAAACTTCTGATGTCTCGAACGGAGGATGGAGGTTGCAATCGGGAAATGGTATCGATTTTAGCCCGATCAACCTCCAATCTCTCGTTTGAGATTTTATGACCAAGTACTATTCCCTCCATCACCATGAAATGACATTTTTCCCAATTAAGGGCGAGGTTAATTTCCTCACATCGGGATAGCATTCGTTCAAGTTTATCGAGGCATTGGTCATATGAATCTCTAAAGATAGAAATGTCGTCCATGAAGACTTCCATAGTCTTTTCTATCATATCATGGAATATAGCCACCATGCAACGTTGAAAGGTTGCGGGGGCATTGCATAGACCAAAAGACATGCGTCGATAAGCAAAAGTTCCATAGGGACATGTGAATGTTGTCTTTTCTTGGTTTTCGGGAGCTATCAGTATTTGAAAGTAACCTGAAAAACCATCTAAAAAACAGTAAAATTTGTGACCGAATAATCTTTCTAACATTTGATCAATAAAAGGTAAAGGAAAATGATCTTTCCTTATTGCCTCATTTAATCGACAATAATCTATACACACTCTCCATCCGGTGACGGTTCTTGTTGGTGTTAGCTCATTTTTTTTCGTTAGTGACCACCGTCATACCTCCTTTCTTAGGAACTATTTGAACGGGACTTACCCAAGGACTATCAGAAATCGGATAGATAAGTCCGGCGTCCAGTAATTTGATGACTTCATTTTTAACCAGTTCTTGGACGTTTGGATTTACTCTACGTTGTGGTTGTATTACCGATTTATAATCTTCAATCATTAAAATTTTGTGCGTGCACATGGAAGGGCTTATTCTTTTAATATCTACAAGCTTCCAAGCGATCGCGTTTTTGTGTTTTTTTTTTCAAAACTGTGATTAATTTTTCTTTTTCTACACTAGTTAATTTTGACGAGATAATTACAGGTAACTTACCATCCTTATCGAGAAAAGCATATTCCAAACCTTTTGGGAGTTCTTTGAGCTCAAGTGGTGGGTCTTTAGGAGACTCCTTATTTGGTTGCTCATTTTGGTCAAGAACCAAAAAGGTTTGTTCAATGGCGACCTCTTCTTCAACAAAGTGGTCGATTTCTTTTTCCGTATCGGGTGGTTCATCTTCATATTCAATTAGGGGGTCGTCGTTGCCGATTCGATATTTCATTGATCGTTCAAGATTGACACTTCTTTTGAAGGCCCCTAATTGAATGGTAAGTTGTTTTGCTTCCGATTAATCAATGCTTTGTGGGTTTTCAAAAAAGGTTGTCCCAACATAAGAGGAGCGTCATCAAGGATGACAAAGTCGGTTGGGACTACCGTGTGATTTGTTTGGACTAACACATCTTCAACTACTCCCATAGATTTCATTATTTTCGAAAATGTAGTTTGGCATTATATTAACACAAAGATCTTTATCAATTGTAATATTATTAATAAAGGAATTTCGAAAAAAACATGGAACCGGTGTAATGTTAATTTCAAATGGATCATCTTTTATTAGAGTAGTTTGATCATTTGTTAACTTAATGCTTACCGTTTCGTCAATTTTAGTGTTAGTGTTTAACTCTATTAAAAACATAGCATGAGTGGGTACTAAACAATGGTTTTCAAAAGAAGGTGTTAAGAGATTAATTTCTTGATAATTAGACTCTTTTTGAATTTTAACGTTGACGGACTCACCTTTTTCGTTGTTTAGTTCGTGCGTCGGTTTTTCACTTACTTGTTCTTCCATTTTACCTCTTCTACTATCACCTCTTTAGTACAAATTACCTCTTCCCTTGCGCGGGCTTCTTTAATGTAGCGCTCGATAGTTTTGAGGTGTTCAATTATTCTTTCGGCTACGGGAAGGATAGTTGGTGGTTCGTCAAAGTGAGCGGAATAAGGATCCTCACAGCTTGAGTTTGGAAGTTTGATCCTTGGGTCCTCATAATACTCATATGAGGTAGATGGTTCACACCATTGTTCCTCATTGTAAGTATATGGTGGATAAGGGTCGTAACTCGGTTCTTCATAATACTCATATGAGGTAGATGGTTCACACCATTGTTCCTCATAGTAAGTATATGAAGCAGTTGATTCGTATCTTGGTTCTTCAAAATATGAGTATGAAGGCTCATACCTTGATTCTTCAAGATATGAATATGAGGGAGAAAGTTCATACCTTGGCTCTTCATAGTGGGTGTATGAAGTGGTTGGCTCGTACCTGGGCTCCTCATGGTATGTGTACGAAGTGCATGGTTCGAAGAGGTCACAATATTGTACCGAATGAGGCTTACCACAAATGGTACAATACTCTTCTTCATAATCATCCTCTTCATAGTGGTAGTTGTAACATCTTGAGTATTGATCCATAAGAATCACTCAGCAGACACAAAAGATCTCGGGACCAGAAAACAAAAATAAAAACGGAAACAGAGGCTCACCACGGCCTTGTGTTCAGTGAGCACGACCCACGATCAGATCTTGTATCTGGGCGTTTTGAAAAATGCAACTGTTTTTTGGTTCAGCACGGGGGCGTTTTCAGTGAACACAACCCCGTGTTGAGACTCTGTATCTGGGAGTTTTTGTTAATTTTATGCAGCACGGGGGCGTGTTCAGTGAGCACGGCCCCGTCTTCAGACTACTGTAATGCAAAAATTACCTAAAAATGTAAAAATGTGCGCGCAGTTTTAAAAAAGGTTTTTGAAAAATGATTAGGCTGTCGATTTTAAGCTTTCTTAAAATCCTTGTGTTACCCGGAAACGGCACCAAAAACTTGGTGTGTGTAAGGTGTGATATAATTTTTATTGATAATTTAAGCCCATTTTACACATTAGTCAAGTTTTAAATTTATAAAACACGATATTCTACTAACACTAAACACACACATAGGCAAGTGCACCCATCGTTAGCGTAGTATAGCGTTGGTAAGATACCGAGGTCGTCCAAGGACACAAGAGATTTTAGTACCGGTTTATCCTCAACGTCTAATCAAACTACAATTTTTTTAGAAAAGGTTTAGACATGAAAAATAAAAGCAAAAAATGCTGAAATAAAAATAAAATAAAAACAGATAGACAAGATGAATTACTTGGATCCGACTCGCCTTTAATGTATCCTTTGATGATTTTCGCACTTTTGCACTTTTTAAGAGATTATCTTAGTTATAGTAGTAGGCCCCTCTTTTGAAGGTGACGTTACCCTCAACCCAGTGGTTTGAGTCAGCAAGGATACAATCCCAAAGGGTCGGAATGTTGAAAGATAATTAATTAAGTTATTATTGCGAAATGTGATAGGCCCCTCTTTTGAAGGTGACGTTACCCTCAGCTAAGTGGTTTGAGTCAGCAGGGATACAATCCCAAGTAGCCGGTTTAATGTATTAATAGTAGTTTACATATGAGGGGATCAAGCCATTCGCACCCCCGCCATCCAATACCAGTGGGTATTGAAGGAGGTCCTAGTAAGCTTGACCTAGGTCCTTGCAGGATCTATACACTGAACAAGGCAAGAACCTTAGTAAACCATTCCCTTAACCCCGACCATGTAGACAACATATCTCTATATAGACCGTAGAGATATGAATGGTGTAAATTTTTTACTCTATATAGACAGTAAAGTAATGCCAAGACACCACAAACAAACGATAAAGAAATTTCACCTTCAACATAAGAAACTAGTTATTAAAGTCATTAATACAAAACCAAATAAAAAGTACGAAAAGATAAAAAATCAAAAGTAATACATTAAAGACTTGTCTTCACCAAGTGATGTAAGAGACTTAGCCAAACATGGCCTTTGATTGACAAGAACTCTTACTATCAATCTTGGATCCCGAGACTACAACAGACTCTCTAAGGTAGATGATGGATGAAGGTGGTGGATGTGGGTGTTGTAGTGGTGGTGGAGTGGTGGCAAAGTGGGAGATAGGTGGTTTGCCAAGGGATGCCTTTGAAGTGAACCAAGCACCCGTATTTATAGCCTGCTCAGAAGCCCGGCCACGGCCCCGTGTCCAGCGGACACGCCCCCGTGGCCATCCTTTTCTCTTCCTTCATTAATTGCATTTGTCTGCATAGGGCTTGACACGGCCCGTGTCCAGTGGGCACGGCCTCGTGTGCAGAAGCGTATCTGTACTACCAAGATTTTGCAAGATTCTGCGAATCTTAGCGTTGACCACGCCCCGTGCTGAGCTGGGCACGCCCCCGTGGTGGGCGTAGAAGCTTCTACAGCTTTGTCATTTCTGCAGACATCTGACCACGCCCCCGTGTCCAGTGGGCACGGGCCGTGGTCAGGCTTCTGTTCCTTGTTTTTGCTCTTGGAGATGTTGTCGAGGGGTCGGGCATGTCATGTTTATTCCTTTTCTTTGTATTTATGTTGGTTTTTGCTGTTTATTTGTTCCTTTTGCTCGTTTAAGCTCATTTGGTCTTGTAATTCAAAAGGAAGACAAAAGCACACTTTTCCAACATTAGTACTAAAAAAAGGGGTTAGTTTTATGCCTCATTTGATGTAATTTATATGTTGCATTTTACACACATCACTCACCTAGGGTTGGTGACTCACACCAAAGACTCCCCTACAAATGTGACCTAATTTTCCTATTTACAATGGTCCAACAAGTCTTGAAGTGAAAGCATGAAACTTTGCTAACTTCTATGTGCAACCTCAAATTACACCTAGGTTGCGCCTGCAAACTCCGGTTGCACTTGCACAGTGAGCTCAACCATAAGGACACGCCTTTACAACTATTATTGATTTACATAGTGAAAGTCACAAGCCAACATCAACATCTATTTAACTGAGTTAGGGTTACATTACTAGACAAGATGATGTAATTTAGGAAATCTGCCTAATTCTCCGTTAAATTGAAAACTAGGGTTGACTGCCCTTTGAGAAGCCTCCACACCAATAATCTCCTATTTGGAGGCTTTGACAAACTTTAAATTGCTCTATCTTTCTTAAATTTTAGTACTTTCCATCTTCATAAATTGGAGTTACGTTCTCATCATTATTTAAAAAGGCCAGATGAAGCTACACCGAGCTCCAACTTTCGAGTGTCACAACATTTATCATTATGTGTGTCGATGACTTTGTCTAAAGTAAATTATTCCCAAGTGACCCCATTTCCGCTTTCCTATTGAGGTCCCACTTAGACATATTTTCCACATTGATCGTTTCTAAGTTCTAACCATATTTTTTGTTCGTTGTACTAGATTTCCTTACACATTGAACATTACTAGATCTCTTAACCCCCTAAATTTTTTAGATCCCTTAATCCTCTTATTTTTTTTTAGATTTCCCTTCCTTCTAATCGTTACTTACTGGATCCATTGACCTTGTAAGTTATGCCGGATGGATATGAGACAATTTTAGTCTATGTGCTCCCACCTATAAGATATATCTTATGATCTTCTATCTTTCACTAACCTTCTGATCATAACTAATGTTGATGCAAGACTTGTGACTATACCTATGAAATTCTATGTTAGTTTTCATTGTGTGTGAGAAACTAATATAGAAAGCGAATTTAAGTGGTAAGCAAATTTGATTAAATTCACTTACTCAATTACAAGCAAATTTAGTCGGGTTTTAATGATAAATTCACTTAGAATGAACTAGAGGCGGGACTTACATGTAACCATAAATAGTCCTAGATAGGTTCATTTGTAGTTGAGTGTTGGTGCATGTTATGTGACAACAACTTTGGTTTGGTCTCTGGATATCTTACACAAAGAATGTTCTGAGTTTATAATTCAAAGAATGTTCCGAGTTTGCAAACAAAGAGATTATGAGATTATATGAAGTTCCGAGTTTGGGAAGATCAAGTTAGTCTATGTTTGTGAAGATCATGAGATTCTGAGTTTATGAAGTACTAAGAATTCTGAGTTTATGTTTTACATATATATTCTGAGTTTGAGTGTTTAGTTGGTCCGAGTTTGTTAGTCTTTATATGTATTCCGAATTTGTGTGTTTATGTAATGTGGGCCTAGCCCAGTATGCATGTAACTGTGTTATATAAGCAGTTTTGCATTAGGATTTTAGGTAAGAGACTTGAGAGAGAGCAGTTAGTGAGTTTGTGAGAGAAAACACAGAGTATTGGCTGTGAATTCTTGTGATCTTGAGTGATTGTAAACCTTGTGTTTGATAATCATAGGAGTTCAATCTAAAGTAGTTTGTATGTTCATCTTATTACTTGCTTCTGTTCGTGTGATTTATCAAGGGATTATGCAACCTTGATTGAATAGTCAATCTCGTATCGATCCACGTGTGATAACGTGTGATAGGGACCAATGTTAAGTTTGAAAAATGTGAGTCTCCAACCCTAAGGGAGCTCACCAAGGATTTAGACATGGTGCTTAATTGATAGATGTAAACTCTTTCGATATGTAAATATGTGGTGATTATCAATACAATTTGTTTCTATATCTTTCTATCTTGTTCCATTTTTTGTTTGTTTGACTCACACAATCCTATCTCTACATGTTTAATGGACCAGGAGTGATGTTCTCGTGAGTTGTATCGATCTGATGGACTTCAACAAAATAGTTAAATAATAAGACTTGATTAACATGATAAAATGCATTCTCTAGATTTAAAACATAATTAATTATTTATAAAACTGTGTTATTTTGATAAATTATTTATACACATATCATGTTGATATATTAACCTATTTAAGATAATAAGTTAAATGTGTTACGAGTGTCAACTGGTTGAACATGTTTAGGCACGTTATTAGTCATGTCTTAAAGGGGTTGAACATGTTCTCTGACTAGATGCTTTCAACAAATGGAAACTATGAATATATGATTCAGATGGAACTATGAAAATATGATTCGATGCTTCGACATCATTGAAGCTCATAAAGTATATCTTTTTCAGCCTTCGAGTGGTTAGCATTTAGCAATCTTTTTTGGTGGCTCTTTTTAGTTCCCTAAATAATTTCTTTTTTGTCTATGCTCAATAATTTGTACTTCAAAAAATTAACATACTTAACTATTTCAATAAAAACAATCTTGTTTGTGATAGTTCCCCAACCAAGAATTCTCTCATTATTACATTCTTTAAAGGTTACCCAACCACCCAAGTTTTCAACTTGGTTTGCTAAGCAGACTATTGTTTCTAGTCATGCACACTATATCCGAACATGCTACTTCTAGAATAGTTATTCACATAGGAGAAGCAGTATCAATAGGAGTAGGAGGACAAGTAGGAACAATATTAGAACAACAGTAGCAACACCACCACCACCAACAACAACAGTAATAGTAACAGTGGTAACAACAACAACAGTAATAGTGGTAACAACAACAACAACAACATCAATAGCATCAACAACAACATCAACAACAACAACAATAACTCACCTATAGGGTTGTCCAAATCGCTCGCTTCTTGTCACTCGGTCGACGCTCACTCGTATAATACACATTAGATATTTGGCTCGGTTTGACTCGAATATATATTAATATATATATATATATATATATATATATATATATATAGGGTAAGGTTCATGCGAGAACCACCTTTATTGCGAGAACCGCGAGAACCAATGTGAACACAACCTAAAATAGCTAAAAAAACCTAAAAAAAACCTAAAAAAAACCTAACCCCCACCCCCCCCCCCCCCCCCCAAAAAAAACCTAAACCCCCCTCCCCCCCCCAAAAAAAAAACCTAACCCCCCCCCCCCAACCCCAAAAACCTAAACCCCCCTCCCCCACCCCCAAAAACCTAAACCCCCCCACCCCCCCACCCCCCCCCCCCCAGCTAAAAAGCTAAAAACTAAACCCCAAAAAAAACTAAAAAATCTAAAAAAATCAAAAAAAAATCTAAAATTTTTTTTTTGATTTTTTTAATATTTTTTATGTTAAAATCGCTACTTTTAGAAGCAAAAAAAATAATAAAATTTTTTTTTTTTTAAAAAAAAAATTTAAAAAAAAAAATTTTTTTTTTTTTGCTACGAAAAGTAGCGATTTTGTTATAAAAAATATTAAAAAAAAAAAATTTTGTGTGATTTTTAGCTATTTTTAGGCAATTTTTGGTTGCGTTCACATTGGTTCTCGCGGTTCTCGCAATAAGAGGTGGTTCCTAACGGATCTTTGTCCTATATATATATATGTGTGTGTGTGTGTGTGCGCGCACACACACAAAACACTCACGCACGCATTTGTCTAAATGCAAGGGAACCGATGGAAAGTTGCGCTATCAAAGTACAACCGATAAGACACTTCGATACATATATCGTAACCCACCAACCACTCAGGTCCGCACGAAAACAATGAGATTAGAAACAATTTACTCGGCAATACACTACTTTTGCCAGAGGTAACATTGAAGCTAGTTGCTACTATAAATAAATTATTACTCATGTTATTACTAATTCTTTTGTGTAACTTGGAACCTTGCAAAAATCGAAACAATTGATAAACAAATGGAAAACGAGTAGTACACACACAAATATAAAGTGTATTTATTGTTTTACATATACCACTCTATTGGACTTGGACCCACTATATACAAATATGCAATTACATTTACACATATTTTTATCCAAATCAGCCCTATAAAAAATAACACCAAATCAGAAAGTAACACCCAAAGCCGCTAAACGACGGTCTGTCAGCCGGACAATTTCCCATCGCTTCATTGTCTGTCTACCACTCTCACCCAATGTCGATTGTCTCTCGCTCTTACCATTATCGTTCTCTACAGTCTGCTTATTGCCGCATCCACCACAACCTGAGCGTCATCATCTGTCACAACAATGTCATTCATCAAAACTATTACTATATAAAATTGGTTGCCTTTAAGGTATAAAAAACTTGAGACCCAAATTTCATGTCACTCTCTCTGCAAATTAAAACCTGATGACACATTAGACAATATGGTTATCCAGATTGTCTGCTCGGAAATTTTACTACTCAAAAAATGCTTGTTCAATTTTTTGCTCGGTTTGTTAACGGGCCAAGCACGAACAAATGCCCACTTAGTTCAGCTCAGCTTGTGAACGGTCACCTAGTTCCTTTTGTTTCCTATATTTGAAAGATTTGACATTAGAAAAGAAATACAATAAAACATTTCCTCTCGGATATACAGTTGTGTAATCAATGGAGGATTCAACGATTATTTTACTGAAAGATTCTCCTGCCGATCAACACTATATAAATAGAGTCAAGTTTCGTCACAAACAATGACAGGCTTCATAATCTATCATCATAAACAAACACATGATGACACTCTAGCAATTTATTTTTTCTTCTTTCATTGGACTTATCCATCTACAGCATAGCAGATTTGACTCTATTAATGTAGCTAAGCCGATCATATGGATCGAAAAACCAACAATAAACTCCCAAAATCACCAATCTATTCCACGGCCCAATAAACGAAGAAAACAATACAACGTTTAATCATGTTAGCTCTTTCAATTTTCAACCTATTTACCCAAAAGATAAATTCTCACAAGAATAAAATTTGAAACCTTCAATTTTATAGACTAGGGACTAAAACCCAGACAAAATAATCTACACAAAAACCCTGACTTTTACAATTTTGTTGACTATAATACTTTACAATTTCTTCAACTTTCGACCAATTAGCACTTACTGAAATATTTACTATTTTTATGACTGTTTTATTAATAATTTTTTTATAATAGTTTTTGTTCCTTTATTCATTTTGGTTATCCAATTTTTTTGACTGTTTTATAAATAATACATTCCATTATTTATTTAAAGCTTCAAAACAATCCTTTATATTTTTAGACCATAAATGTTAAGCAGGGCCAACCGTAAGTGTTCTCGAAAAATTACAAAACCCTTGTCCATTTTGTCACGTCATTATATATGCATGCTTATACAATTATGTATGTATATATAAAATGTGGATGGTTCTCTCGATTGCGTAGTGTGAGTCAGATATGTATAACTATGCATTTGGCCTGATTAGTGCTTGAAAACAAGCTATCAGATAACACTGTTTGACAGCTACATGGTTGTAAATTATGTCCACTGAGATGGATGTTGAGAAACATGGGAATTCAGAAATACAAAGCAGAAGCCAAAGTTGGAGCATGGAAGAACTATATGTGAGTGCAACGGACGGTAGCCAAAAAATCAGTCGTGCAGAGGAAGAGGATGAAGATGCACTAAAACGGGCAGTGTTAGAGAAACTACCCACTTTTGAGCGTTTACGAACAGCTTTCTGGGTGTCTTATGATATTGAAAACCAACAAAGGCATGTGCATAAACAAGTTAATGTTAGAGATCTTGGTACGAATGTTCAACAAGAGATTATCGAGACAATGTTTAAGGTTGCTGAAGTAGATAATGGAAGGATCTTGAGGAAGATAAGAGACAGATTTGACAGGTTAGAATTTATCGTACTTTCATTTCAATTTACTAGCACTAATAAAAATATGTTTTGTCCAACTTATGTTACGGAGACAATTTCACCGACGGAATCTCGCCGCTAACCACTATATTCGACGGACGGATTTCCATTTTTTCTCCTCTGGTCCCCCGACATTTCCATTTTTTGTCATTTTCAGTTAGGTCAAGGGCAATTTCATTAGTTCACTAAACAGTTTGGTATTTGCAGAGGCGAAGCTTGAGATTTCCAACGGGGTCGAAAACGTACATACCAAAAAATTTCTATAGAACCAGGGGGTCGAAAAGTATATATCCAAAAATTTAATACGAAAAGCACATATATTACACTAATGAGCGAAAAGTTCGAGGGGTCGGGCACCCCCCGCTCCTTTAATAGCTACGCCCATGGGTATTTGCCCATTTCATCCATGTATAGAAAAAACCTTTAATTAAAGAAAACCCTTTAATTAAAAAAATAAAAATACATATTAATATATGAAAAACCTTTAATTTAAAAATAATAAAACAAAATATTAATATCAATTACTATGTATATATACACACACAAAAACAAAAGGTGAACATTATGATGAACATAATCAACCCCTAACCCAATAAAGCAGCTTCGATTAAGTTCTAACTCCTTAAAAGTTAGCAAATTAAACCCATAATTTTCAAAACCCAAATTCACCACACCACATCTGCAACCCCCACTAAGCCACCACTGCAACCTCCACCACACTGGTTTAACCACCACCAATACCACCACTACACTAACACTGCAACTCTATACACCACCATCACCTTTCACCACCCACCTCAACTCCAATGACACCCAACCACCACTAAATCGTCGTCAACCTCGACCACCGTCACAACGCCACGACTATTGGCCACCATCTTAGACCACCACCGTCGCCACTATTGTTCACAACCATCACTACCACCAAAAACCCAAAATCAATTCGGCAACCAAAAACCCAAAATCAAACGACAAACCCTAACCTTTTCCGCCCAACCCACATCCACCAAAAATTTCGTTGATAACAACCGTTATACTCACAAGCCATAGGGGTATGGAACCGCCGGGAATGAAGGGATTTTTTTTTAAGTGCGATGGTCAGTATTAGACCATTCTTTTTGTTACATGTACAACATTAGGTTTGATTAAAACATAAAAAAGAAAAACGAAAACTAAAAAATAGACAAATATGACAAAAATCAATGTAGCTAAGAAGTTCATAAATTATATATCTATACTATATAATAAAGAAACCAATGGGGGGTCACATGTCATTCATTGTAGTCATCTATTTTATAGTTTTCTCATCTCTATCTCTTACTTGTTAAAGCATTGGATCGATGACGAACATCAAACATTGCACTTGATTCAAGACATGAAGAACAAAATATGAACAAGATAGAAATATGTAGAAGACGAATCTCTTTATTAACGAATCAGTCATCACAGATTACATACCAAAAGAGTATACATCATCTACAAGCTGGTTTAGATCACAAAGATCTAAACCCTAGCTTTCTCTCACTAACACATAGTCTCTCTCTCTCTAGGATGTGCACACCAGGAGGAACACAAAGTTAGGAGGGGTGCACAAAGCTTCTTCGTGGATACTTGCCCTAATCCTATACAACACATATATATAGACTAGGGACTAAAACCCGGACAAAATAATCTACACAAAAACCCTGACTTTTGCCTAAACACAAACCCCTGACAAAAGTCCTAGACATAAACTTGGACAAATTGTCCAAGGTTAAACCTTGGACTAAGTTTCAAGACATGTACAATAAAGACCCTAACAATTGGAAAGCATGCACTTATCACCCAAAGTGCACTAACAAACTCCCCCTTGATCAGTGCATGGTCTTCATGTGGTCTTGAATTCTTCATTATCGTTGACTTTAACTTGGACTTCTGCTTTGGTTGACCAGAACTGATAAGCGACAGTTACCCTGCAGGAACTGCACTTACAGTCTCCCCCTTAACTGTTGCAATCAGTTCTGTCTAACACTGATATCTTCAGTCACCGGATACTGCACTTACAGACCCCCCCCCCCTTGACTGATGATATCATGGCTGCTTTCAACTTTGGCTGAGACTTGATCTTTTCTGGCAGAGCACAGCGATCTTCAACTCTTCTAATAAAAGACTTGCTGACGATCACTTAAGGCCTCTTTGAGAAACCCGAAGAATCGAACATCAAACACTGTTGATCTTCCCCCTCAATCTACTCCTGAATCAAGTTAACGCGAACCGACCTAAAACCACATGTAAGAATATCGCTCGATACATTAATCTTCAAACCTAACCAACAGCAGAAAGAAACATTGGATTTCCAATGCCCAGCCTTGAACACTTCAAATTCCACAAAGACATGAAGCTCAGTTCGATAAGTTAATAACAAACTGAACTTTGTAAAAGTACATCCACCATCTTGATCAGAGTCTTCAACCGAGTGTCTGAAATCATTTCATCTCGAATCTTCAAGATCCAATCTCGTATCTTCAAGATCCAATCTCATATCTTCACGAATCCACCAATTACCCGATGAGTTTCGTCTCCAATCTCCCCCTCAATGTAAGAACCCCTATTTCGAGAATCTGATCTGTCACCAACTTGGAAGAGGGACCAAGAAGACTAATCTTCTCTACTCTAACAGGCATACGATAAAGGCTTGACCTTCAACTAGTTGCCAAACGAACAATTTGCTTCATCACGTCAATACTGGATTAAACCTGGAACAAACTTGACAAAACTCCATCATACACTAGCTCTAACTTGCTTCATGTTTTAAACACTTCGCCACCGGTAAGATTAACACTAAGTTAATCTCAAAGATAGTAAACATGAACTTGTTTCGATGTAGCACCACGAGCTTTTAATTTACAAAGAAAACAGGAATTTCAAAAAAAATTTACTCCCCCTATTTCTTTGTAAACAATACAAAAATACAAGCAGGTCTTATTCTCTTCACCTCCTCACTTGATCCGAACAACATAAGTACCATAAAACTTTTCGATAATCCGAAACCGACTTCAAGTTTCCAAACTACACATAATTATGACTCTTAGTTAGCTATCCGGTACCCCAGGTAACTCGGAATAACTAGAAAAACTCGGAACATGCACAACTCGAAACTTCCGAACAACACAAACTTCTAAATTTAGCTAAAAATCCGGTACCCCAGGTAACCCGGAATTCTTAGCAAATTTGGAACCCGTAAAACCCAGAAGCTCTTGAAACCTTGGATTAGATCATCAGAACAGTATGTAAAATACAAAGGAATTCGAAACAAGCAAAGAAATAAAGGAAGCTCTGAAGAAGCCCGGGGGCTGCTATCCGAAAGACTAATCTCGGAACAGTGTACTGAAGATATAAAACCCGGACTAACCAATGGTTTACTCTAAAGAAGTTGGACCACCAAACAGTTTACCAACAGACAACTTCTTAAAGCTCGGACCAAAGCTCGGATTGATTTGGAACAAACTAAAAGTAAACATGTTGAAACTGTTTACTGTCAAACCTCGGTACTGAACCAAACCTCGGTACTAAACCAAACCTAGGAACAGAACAGAACATTGAACTCGGATATACTCGGAACTGAAACAAACCTCGGAACTGAAACAAATTGACTTTGATCTCTTGAAACTCGGATTGATGAATGAACTGTTACTAAAACTCGGAATTTTTAAAACTCACAAACTCGAAAACAATCATAAACAAACTCAGACTTTAAAACTCGGAACATGTGAAAACTCAGAGCCTTTTTAATCACAAACTCCAACTTTCAAGTGCTTTCACACTAAGACAAACTCAGATCACAATAGACTAAGGTAAAACTCGGATATAATGGTGTAAAGAAACTCGGACTTAATGGATATATGAAGAAAAACTCGGACTCAATGGAAATATGAAGAAAACTCGGACTCAATGGAATATAAGGAAACTCGGATAAAAAGACATAGGCTCCAACTCGGACCTCAGGTTCAAGTTCTGATTTGAAAACTCAGACTAAAGGAGGTGAAAACTTAAACTCGGACCTAGTAAAGTTCTTAAACTTAAACTCGGACCTAGTAAGGTTTCTCAAACCTCGGATTCAAGGAGGTGAACTTAAACTCGGACTCAATGAGGTTTAAAAAAACTCGGACCAAAAGAAGTGTTTCTTAACCTCAGACCTTCAAACTTTAAGAACCTCAGACACACAAAATAAAACTAGGACTAAATAAGAGTTTTAAAAACTCGGAACAAACCTAGACAACAAAGTAAGAGTTTAAAACTTGGACCAAACCTAGACAACAAAGTAAGAGTTTAAAACTTGGACCAAACCTGGACAACAAAGTAAGAGTTTAAAACTTGGACCTAACCTAGACAACAAAGTAAGTAAAAGTTTAAAACTCGGACCAACTTAAACTCAGACCAAAGGGAGTGGAACTAAAACTCGGACCAAGTAAATTTCTCAAACTCGGATCCAATAACCAATCTCCGGACTATCTCCCCAATGTGACTTCACACTGGTTAAACAATACCCCGGAAACACAAACACAAAGTTTTAAACTCAGACAATCCTTTTTGGATCAAAACCCTAGAAATGCAACAAGAAAAAACCATTACAAGCCGACGAACAGCTTCATTTTCTTCAAGTTTTCAGCAGATTCTTCACATCTTCAAGATGTTTGGCGGAAACAAACATCAAATCAAGAGCAATGGTGATTCGGAAGGCGGTTAGACCATTCCGAATCGGTAACCAAGCTCTGATACCACTGTTAGAGCACTGGATCGATGACGAACATCAAACATTGCAATTGATTCAAGACATGAAGAACAAAATATGAACAAGATAGAAATATGTAGAAGACGAATCTCTTTATTAACGAATCAGTCATCACAGATTACATACCAAAAGAGTATACATCATCTACAAGCTGGTTTAGATCACAAAGATCTAAACCCTAGCTTTCTCTCACTAACACATAGTCTCTCTCTCTAGGATGTGCACACCAGGAGGAACACGAAGTTAGGAGAGGTGCACAAAGCTTCTTCAGGGATACTTGCCCTAATCCTATACAACACATATATATAGACTAGGGACTAAAACCCGGACAAAATAATCTACACAAAAACCCTGACTTTTGCCTAAACACAAACCCCTGACAAAAGTCCTAGACATAAACTTGGACAAATTGTCCAAGGTTAAACCTTGGACTAAGTTTCAAGACATGTACAATAAAGACCCTAACAATTGGAAAGCATGCACTTATCACCCAAAGTGCACTAACAAACTCCCCCTTGATCAGTGCATGGTCTTCATGTGGTCTTGAATTCATCATTATCGTTGACTTTAACTTGGACTTCTGCTTTGGTTGACCAGAACTGATAAGCGACAGTTACCCTGCAGGAACTGCACTTACATTACTTAATTATAATTAATATTAATTAAAAGATAATTATAAAATAAAATTTAATATAAATTTAAACAACTCATATAGCCTTTTGCAATATTTATTAGATTTCAAAATTATTTATCTTGACATTAACAAATCACGTACACTAAATATAAATTAATATAATGTAAAGAGTTAAATGTCATTTTAGTTCTTGTGTTTTGTGCTGTTTTGTCAGTTTAGTCCAAATGTTTTATGATAATAAGAATTGGAAGAAATGAGAAAAAAACTTTTTATAAGAATAAAAAAACAAGAAATTTGTATTGTTACTCTTTAATAATTAACTACATTGAATTCCGAACTGACGTGTTTGGTCAGTATTAGACCATTCTTTTTGTTACATGTACAACATTAGGTTGATTAAAACTTCAAAAAGAAAAAACGAAAACTAAAAAATAGACAAAAAAAAGGAAAGATGAATTTTTTTTTTTACAAAATGACAAAAATCAATGTAGCTAAGAAGTTCATAAATTATATATATATATATATAGCCGCTAGAATGAGAACCACCACGAGTTATGAGAACCACGAGAACCGCGCCCCGCGGGTGGCCGTCGGCGACGAAATTTTTTTTTACACCTAGATCCGTATATTTTAGTGGGGGGGTTTAAATTTTCGGTTCAAACGGCGCGCCCGAGGGGGTAGTTTTTTTACGCCCAAAGTTTGGTAAAAAAAAAGAAAATTAAAAAAATTAAAAAAACCCAAACTTTGGGCGTAAAAAACTACCCTCTCGGGCGCGCCGTTTGAACCGAAATTTAAACCCCCTACTAAAATATACGGATCTAGGTGTAAAAAAAATTTCGTCGCCGACGGCCACCCGCGGGGCGCGGTTCTCATGGTTCTCATAACTCGTGGTGGTTCTCATTCTAGCGATCCCATATATATATATATATATATATATATATATACTATATAATAAAATAAACCAATGGGGGGTCACATGTCATTCAATGTAGTCATCTATTTTATAGTTTTCTCATCTCTATCTCTTACTTAATTATAATTAGTATTAATTAAAAGATAATTATAAAATAAAATTTAATATAAACTAGTGTTTGTAAATGACGCGCGTTGCGCGAAAGGCATTGGTGTTTTCGACCGTGTGGTATGGTGGGGCGGGGGGTTTGGGGCATGGGTTGACACGTTGGACCTTCGAGCTCCCCGCTGGTAAGTGACGTGTTGGGTCGGTATGGCGGGGCGTGGCTAGCCCGCGTGGGTTGGCCAGTTTTATAAAAATTA